>OZ020170.1:6695430-7049023 GCA_963971145.1 Sussaba pulchella
TATTTGCAACGATAAATCAAACAGTTTTTAAACTCATGTATTATCTTAAATTAATACTCGGAATAATAAATTATTTTCTAGCGATGAATCGGAGCCAGAAAAAAAAATCGAAGACGTAGTCTTCGCTTGCGGAGCCTCAAAGAGGCCGAGAAGGCAAAGCGTCGACGGTCCTAGAAGATAAAAGACACACGCACGCACGCACGCACGCACGCACGCACGCACGCACGCACGCACGCACGCACGCACGCACGCACGCACGCACGCACGCACACACATACACACACACCCCAGATGAATTATGTGACCATTGTCGAAAAGCGAAAAAATGAAAAATTATCCGTCGTCACAATTTAAAGCAGCGTAGTCCAACCCCGGAGCACTGAGCAAAAACCTGTCAACTCCTCAATCCCCTCTCTCAACCACCGTAAGGCCAGCGCGCGGTAGGCGCGTCGCACTGGTAGGGGATCGGCTCCGCTCGGCTGCATGGCGACCGCAGCCGAACGGGTCTCTCAGTCGCTTACAAAAAATCCAATTCATTGAACTGGAAATTAAGCTCTCATGATATCCTGTCCTTCAACGCTTAATGTTTGATGCTAATGCTTTCTTTCCAATAATTTGTTACAAATCATCGAAATGCCGAAAGTCAGTACACACGTTAATTCTTCCAAGTTCGACTCCGGATGGGAGCTAAAATATTTATTCATTATAATACCGAAAATTGTTCAGAATGCGCCATTTGTGCCACGTGATGACCAACATCAGGAAATTCAATATTTCTCGGCATTATGAAAAATATCACAAAGAAAAATATGAAAATCATTCGCAAGAGGAGAAAAATTGAAGTTAATTAAAAATTATCAGATTAAAAACAATAGACCTTCTACTTTTGGATGTTCTTCTCTAACACCTCCTTATACTATAAGAAGCTCAGAGACATTGACGAGCACCAATTTTGTCAACAGACTCGCAAGGAAGATTTTCTGGATTCACAGAGGAACATTCGGGAGGTGTTAGAAAAGAACATCCAGAAGTAGAAGGTCTATTGTTTTCAATCTGATAATTTTTAATTAACTTCAATTTTTCCTCTTGCGAATGATTTTCATATTTTTCTTTGTGATATTTTTCATAATGCCGAGAAATCAAAATGAATAAATATTTTACCTCGCATCCGGAATCGAACTTGGGAGAATTAACGTGTGTACTGACTTTCGGCATTTCTGATGATTCGTAACAAATTATTGGAAAGAAAGCATTAGCATCAAACATTAAGCGTTGAAGGACAGGATATCATCAGAGCTTAATTTCCAGTTCAATGAATTGGATTTTTCGTAAGAGACTGAGAGACCCGTTCGGTACGGCGAATCGTGATATAATGAAGAATGGGGATCTGCGCCCGCGTGACGCTCGAACAGGCCTACGAGCCCGTTCGGCTGCGGTCGCCATGCAGCCCAGCGGAGCCGATCCCCTACCACTGCGACGCGCCTACCGCGCGCTGGCCTTACGGTGGGTAAGAGAGGGGATTGACGAGTTGACAGGTTTTTGCTCTTTGCTCCGGGGTTGGACTACGCTGTAGTAGTGTCATAATGTACTATTATTTCATTTTTTTTAATTTTATGTTTTATTTATGGATTTTTTATAGGTTTTTATTTTATTTCATATTTTATCTTTTTTTGTTGTATTTTTCTTTGTTTTTCTATTTTTGGTGACTCCCGCTTTCCCCTATTGCCGAGTCATATCATTCGCATCCGGAGCACTATGTACTAGGCGGGAGATGCTTCTGACTTGTACCCGTGGATCGCCCGGGATGGGTGATGCTGTTACGTCCTGAAGATAAATACGATGAAGTATTTATTCGGATGTCAACACAGCTGGTAGTCTCGCTTTTATGCCAGGGCATACACCCTATGCATGGGGACGGAGACCAAGCCTTTAACCATAACCGAAATAATGAACACACGAACTTACCTTTCGATGTCTTCAGTTCCTTGGGCAGCCCACAGTTGAAGATGCTGGTGCTGGCGCCCCTGCTGTGTCGAACGGTCACTCCAGTGACCCACTGTAGAAGGGTCGGGTTGTTTGAAGAAAAAGGAGCACAACAGTTTATGGCACAACAGCACAGACTATATTGTTCTTAATTTGTTTTACAGATTTTATCGCGTTACAACCGATGTTGACACACTTGCAACTCACAAACACTTTCGCGCCGACCGAGATGAAAACGATAGCCTGTTCTAATTCACTTTTCGTTACAAGATTTCACGCGATTACTAGGAAACAATTTAAAGACATATGACTATTTGGCTTATTGAGGCTAATACCATATTTTCTTTATTTTCCTTTCAAATTAAAATCAATGTTTATTTATTCCTCTGGACTCTCTTGGTCCTTTTCAAATACAATTCAAAACTTTATTTATTTCTCTGGACTCTCTTGGTCCTTTTCAAATTCAATTCAAACTTTAATTATTTCTCTGGACTCTCTTGGTCCTTTTCAATTCAATTCAAACTTTAATTATTTCTCTGGACTCTTTTGGTCCTTTTCAATTCAATTCAAACCTTAATTACTTCTCTGGACTCTTTTGGTCCTTTTCAATTACAATTCAATTTATTTATTCAAACTTATTTATTCGTTCTTCGGTAACCAGTTTAAGTCGTACGTCTTTGTCTATTTGTTTCACTTTATAAATTTATTACCTGCGGTAGTCAAAAGGGCTTAGGCTCACTTAGGGTTGCCGTCCCTCCGCAATTTACAATATTAACGGTCGAGGGTCAACACCTCTTCGCACCGCGAAACGATACCTGACTATACTGAGTCAGGTGGTTTCAAACAAACTAAATCCAAACCGTATAGACGACGGTGGACAAAAACGATGAAGTACTCCGCACGGATGAACGCGACGGAACTGTATACTTCCTGGTCCCGGAGACCAACGACGTGAACGCGAATGATGTTAATAACTGGCACGAGAGTCGGTTACGACAACCGACGTGGACGAGTTACATGTTAAAACTCAGACAATTTGGGGTTGAAACCGTGGGTTTATATACTACTTTTTGAAAGTGGGGATGGCGTTATTCCCCTTAAGACCAAAATTTGAAATAAATTAAAAGAAAAACCTCTCAAGAGTTTGGGCCAGGGATGCATGGCATGGTAATAATTTAGGGTCTTGTCACGGAAGGACCGACCGGTTAATAGATGCAGCTGCACGGTTTTCCGGCTGGCTCCGTTTCCAGGAAACGGGCCTATGCGCGAGATGACACCACGTAAAGGCTTTTCCATCTTTACTTTTTGGTTCCCAGGCTGCAGCTGGCATCCGCGGTCCTATTAATTATTCCATGTTCAACGACGTTTCTCAGAACCTTGCCCACACATAGGGTAGTGCTGCGTAAAGGGTTTTTACATTTTACGACCGTATGCACCTACAGTCCTTGTTTCCCAGAATTGGGTGTTTTATGTGTTTCCAAGAAACGCGTCTAAGCGTAGACAAAACCACGCGGGTGATAAAGGACTGACTCGAATATTTATTATTGCGCGTGACATCCGCTTTTCGTTAATCCCTTACTGGTACACGTGCATGCATTTATGGCCCTTTTCTTGGAATTGTGTTTAGTGAAAGAACGTTCGGCGTTTTTCAAGATTATGCATTCGAGAATGTTCGCCGGACGTAACACCTCCCCCCTTAAAGTCGAGTGCTAGTGAAGCTCGCACTCGATCACATGTCCTCATGTGACTAAACCGTGAAAAGTAGTATATCAACCGTAGGAATATTGAATTTGTCCGCGGAAGTATACAGTTAACCGTACATCTAACGAGAAAATTAATTCTTATTATTTTCTTCCTATATATGTATATATTTTTTTTTTTTTATGTCAACTTCCCTGATTATAATTTCGTTTTAGAAGAAAAATTGTAAGAGTTACTTCCCTAATGCTAATGCCGCATAACGCAATATGACACGCATACTAAAGTAAAAATACACATAATATAGTAATACAGAGTAAAAATAATACGATTCAAACGCATGAAAACGGTGATAAAAATACGGCTCGAACATAATATGATAAACCACTCATAATACAGCAAAGGTACTACGATGTAAAAGAAATATAATAGATGCACAGAAGTAGTAATATCAAAATACTATTTGGAAATTCACGCATGATACGGTGGAAGAGAAAAAAAAAAAATAATACGATACAATTTGAACGCAATATAATAGATACACACAATACGATTTGAAAACTCACACGCAAAATATGATTTATACGCAATATGTAATTTAAACGCAATATAATAAGCAAACGTGAAAATAATACGGATTCAAAACTTACACGCAAAATATGATTTATACGCAATATGTAATTTAAACGCAATATAATAAGCAAACGTGAAAATAATACGGATTCAAAACATACACGCAAAATATGATTTATACGCAATATGTAATTTAAACTCAATATTATAAGCAAACGTAAAAATAATACGGATTTAAAACTTACACGCAAAGTATGATTTACGCAATATGAAATTTAAACTCAATATAATAAGCAAACGTAAAAATAATACGGATTCAAAACTTACACGCAATATATGATTTACGGAATATGTAATTTAAATTCAATAAGCAAACATGTTTATGATGGCAGGGGTTGGTTTTGCACTATTCCTCATATAACAAAAAAAAACAAAAATAATAACTTATTGTTTTTCTAATGGGGTTTTGGGCTTACGAAGATTCTTCCGATTTGCGCAGCCTCTCCTCCAGTTGTTGGGTTGTGAGATCCATGAAGAGCTCGTTTCGGTCGATGGCGCTTCTGATTACGGCCTCGTAATCCCCGTCCGGTATGTTGATATCTATTTCGTCAGGGCTTGATGATGGTTCACGCTGGGGTGGCGTGACATCTTCTTCGATTGATGGTTGGCCCTCTGAGGCCTCTTCCATTGTGATTTCCGTTGATGTTTCTTCCTCCGAAATTTCGGACTCAGAAAGAGACTCGCTTGGTGATGCTATCTGCTCCGAAAATTCAGCCGGAGGTCGGATAACAACCATTGGCCATCCCAAAGCTGCGCTTGTTGGTGCATTAGTTGATGAATCTTCGTGATCTGAAGCCGCTCCCCGTGGTCTCGGATCAATCGGTATTAGCGCATACCCTGTTGTTTGTCCATCTTCATAAAATGATACATCTCCCATTGTTGGTGCATACTTGAATGCATCTTCCTCCATTGGTACGATTTGATCTGTTGTTGTCACTTCTTCCGTTTCTTTCTTCTCTTCCCTCTTTTTTTTTCTTTTTTTTTTTTGCAAAAAGAAAGAAAAGGGGAATTTCCTCTCTTTCCCCCCTTTTTTTTTTTTTTTTTTGGAAAAGGGAAAATTCTTTCCGTTCCTTACACGGTCAGTTTATACTTTGTTTTAAGTGGTATGTCACAATTACTTGCAGTCTCGCGTAGTTGGTGAGTCGGATATAACAATGGTCCATTCTCCTCAATATTTGATACATAGGTCGATGAGGCTGGTGCACTCGGGGCTGATGGTTCAGGCTCGGGCGCATTGGCTAAATGGACGAGAAGATAAGTTACTGAACTCCAAACAGCACCCACAAGGTGAAGTGACCATCCGTACGCGTTGTGGAGTGCGTAGCCCTGAATAATTGTATCAATCACGGCCTTGATGATCTTCAGTATGAGGACGATTCCTAGGATTGCAGCACTGGCGGTCCCGAAAGTTATCATTGAATTCCACATTCTTTCCCATGTATTTTTCGTTAATTTTTCCCATGCGCTCTCGTCAAGAAGATTCGTTATCGAAAATCCTTGTGATGCCGTAGGTTCTCCAGTTATTGTTCTAGCAATATTATTTAATATCGCTATCTTTTCGGCTGGGAACATTATGCGATCTCGCAATCTTTCAAGTTCAGCCTCTGTATATATTCCGCTTACTGCTAATTCTCCTGGATTGGTATATTTCCATGTCACCTGTGTATTTGGTTTTATCATCGCGGGTTCTACGGCTTCCACTGGTGTTGGCATGAGTTTGTACCATCTATCTTGCACCTTGTACATGGATGGTAACATCAGGTCACAACTTATCTGAGTGCCTGTTTTCATCAGAATATGAGTCCGTGGTGATAGAAAAAGGGCCTCTTGACTTTTATTTACTGGTGACTGTTGATAACATTCGTTCGTTCTTCTTAATGTAACTTCTACAGCAATGCACTTAATTATGTGGACTACTTCGCCGGTTGCTACTGCCATATGACCCGGACCTTTCATTATTTGATACGCGAATTCATCCGGGGCCTGAGTGGCTAATGACAGCGCTGTTTTCAATGCTTGTCTTTCGGCATTACAAGTTTGAACCAACATATCATGGTATAAAAGATCAAGTTGATTTTTAATATGACGTTCTACGTAAATAAATTTTGAATTCACGTACGTAATAATGTCAATATTATCGTCGTTGACTAATCTTCGGTAATACATTGCATAATTGGGTTGGTTTTTAACGATAAACAACTTAGGATGCTCAGTATGATATATGGTGTATCCGCACATTATAAACTCTTCTCTCTTCGTTAATGCAAATGTGGTTTCATGGCTTTCCACAACGTATACCGTTCGGTCTTCAGATTGGTCGGTTATACGGTGTCCTGGTCCATCATACAGTTTTTGGTAATTTTCGAAACGACATTCACCGTGAGGAATGGATTCCCAGAAGGTGTGTCCTCCTTCGACGTCGATACAATTTCCGTCCGTCAATTTGCAGGTGGATCCGGATCGGAGGATTACCGCGTCAGTCTCTGTATTCACTGTCGCAGTATAATCTAGTAGTGTGATTCGTATGATACCTTGTACGACTGCTTTATCCCATGTTCCATAGGGATCAGAATACTGGGTTCCTTCGCATTCCCCGTCGCGTTCGATTTTACCAGCCAACGTTACACCAAAAATGCCTGTAGAATTTAGTTTGACTCCTGAGATGTGCGTGTTTTGATTGATCTGCACCACCCCTAATGAGTGTAAAATTGCGCACTGATCGGCGGTGACATCGAGCACATATTCCATTTGGCCCTGAGCCACCATAGCTGTATGCGAAAACATTCCGCATCTCGTTACGGTTCGTTGTACCACGATTTTGCATTGCCTTACGTGCGTCGACGTAAATCGAGTAAGTTGTAGAAGAATCAAGTTTGTTTTTGCGATATCTGGCTTTTTCTCTTCGATATTGCATTCCTCGACGTCAAGCATTGATAGCGTAGTGACGTTAAGTCTAGTAGATCCACAGTCGTATCCTATGAGGCTCCCTGTTGCGTTGCCCATCCATAACGCGATGAATAACACAAAAAGGTTGATTTTCTTCATCCTTGCGATGTATTTTATGCAGTTGATTTCTCCGGACCTCAAACAGCGGAACTTCGATATCATGTGTTTAAAAACGAGACTTTTTGAACCATTGTCACACGGGTCCCCGGTTTCCATGAGAGAGTATGGGTAATTGTTTTTTGTCATGAATAGCTGCTCACGTACGACGTCTATGGTACACTCGGTTGAGCTATATTCGTCCGAAATTTTCTCGTATGCTTGACCCTCAGTGGATCGCCAACTCCTTTCGTTGACCACACGTGAGTCGTTGGTCACTTTTTCTTCTTCTTTGGATTCTTCCGGAGAGGAGGTATTGTTTTCCTCGGATTTGTCGAACAAACTGCTCGTTTCGTCCAAAACCGATGCCGCATTTTTGTTTTCGTAATTTACGAGCGGGGGCTGGTCCTCGTCTTCTGATGACGTTACGTCAGTCTCGCTCGAATCCTTCTCTTTTTCTTTTTCCTGCAATTGTTTTATACTCTCAGCATCTTGATCCCTTAAACGCGTAGCTACTCCGTCCTGCTGTGGCTCCACGTGCTTCTTGGTTTTCCCCATTGGTCGCCCCACTTTTCCTTTCACCGATGGTTCCATATGTTTTCCGGTTTTATCCCTGGTTCCTTTTTTCACGGGCTTTTCCATACGTCCCGCAGACCTGCTTCGCAGACGAGCGGCTATCGGCTCATTGTTTATTGCCGACGGGCCCTCCTTAGCGGTCATTTTATTATCATCAACTTGGTGAGGATTACCTCGGTTCCAGAGTCGGTTTGCAATCGGCTCCTCCACGCTTGCACTAGCATCGGTCGAAATGGATAATCCCTTGCTTATTGGACAAACCTTCACATATTTTTGTTCAAATGTTTTTTCGATCCCGGGAACATTATCTACGTGGATTACTTTCGATTTTGGTGATGTTCCTGGGGCCAATGTATTGACCTTATTCGCGTCGGGGTGTCGAACGGTGCGTATTTGGACTCTATCAAGAGATCTACTCGGTCCCGATACATTCGTTCCGTTATTTTGTGGTGACCCAAATCCCCACGGTTGCTCCATTTCTTCGCCTCGTTTTCTCGCGAAGCAGTTTTCGATGTTGTGGCCGATTTTCTTACAATACTCGCAGGCAGGCGGCTCACTGAAGGGCGCACCTCTCTGCGGGGAGTAACGGCTCCCAGACGGTTTTTCAAAAGTAATGCTACGGCTTTGACGTTGCACGTAGTTATCTCGTTCTGGAAATTTATTTTCAAACGACCTTCTTCCCGAATTTTGGCCACGTTTTTCGAAATGCCTTTGATTTGAATTATCTTCGTTATTTTTAAATCGCTGGTAACACCGATCCGCGGTGTGCCCGGATTTTTTACAAATTTGACACATTTTTCCTGAAGGGCTATCGGAATTCTCTTTATATCGCTGATAGCAATGTTCCGCTATATGCCCAGATTTTTTACATATCTGGCAACTTGAAGTAGAGTCCTGCACATGATATACGGGGTCCCTACTGAAATGCCGATTGTTCGGACGAACTTGATTTCTTGAATCTTTATTTTTTAAAGCATTTCGCGCTTTTAATTCTCGCTTAATTTTTATAACCGCTTTTATAGTTCCTTCGAATTTAGTAGCTTCGCGTGGCAATCTATTTTCGACTTCTGTATTTAATCCGCGAACAAAACACTCATTTATCTCTTTATCTAGACGATCGCTTTCAGCTACGGTCAAATTTTCTCCCGCGGCGGCGACGCGACTCGCCAGAATTTTATTCCCTAATTCACGCGCACGATTGCTATACGCGATAATTCCTTCACCTTCTTGTTGAAGAATACTCCCGAGTTCACCTTGCAATTGATAAATTGATTTTACTGGAGCGTATAAACTTCGGAGAAATTTTGTAAATTCTTCTACGGAATTAAAGGTTTCATCATGCACGGAGCGCCGGGCTTCACCCTTTAATTTATTGCGCAATAGGTATACTAGCCAATTTCGGCTTTCCGGGGGCATCATTTGGTTTGCTTCTTCACATCCTTCTATGAAGTGTGCTACCGGTATATTGTAACCATCAAATATTGGTACGGCAGCAAGCGCGTACTTTACTGAAATTGGGGCCGGAGGCATTGCCCCCCCTTGAGCACCCTGAGCCATGATTGGCTGTAACAAATTTATGTCGCGATCAAGATCTAATAGATTATTTACGTTTTCGTTATTATTCGAATTATTATTTTCCGCAGAAACTCCCGCGGCGGGACTAATAGACTGCAATGGATTATTATCAGACGGTGTTTGAGCTTTTTCTGGAACTTTTTCAGGTGTTTGACCAAGTGTCATTATTCGATCATGGGGGCGTTTTTATCCCACTTCTGACACCAAAATTTTATATGTGTTACGTCCTGAAGATAAATACGATGAAGTATTTATTCGGATGTCAACACAGCTGGTGGTCTCGCTTTTATGCCAGGGCATACACCCTATGCATGGGGACGGAGACCAAGCCTTTAACCATAACCGAAATAATGAACACACGAACTTACCTTTCGATGTCTTCAGTTCCTTGGGCAGCCCACAGTTGAAGATGCTGGTGCTGGCGCCCCTGCTGTGTCGAACGGTCACTCCAGTGACCCACTGTAGAAGGGTCGGGTTGTTTGAAGAAAAAGGAGCACAACAGTTTATGGCACAACAGCACAGACTATATTGTTCTTAATTTGTTTTACAGATTTTATCGCGTTACAACCGATGTTGACACACTTGCAACTCACAAACACTTTCGCGCCGACCGAGATGAAAACGATAGCCTGTTCTAATTCACTTTTCGTTACAAGATTTCACGCGATTACTAGGAAACAATTTAAAGACATATGACTATTTGGCTTATTGAGGCTAATACCATATTTTCTTTATTTTCCTTTCAAATTAAAATCAATGTTTATTTATTCCTCTGGACTCTCTTGGTCCTTTTCAAATACAATTCAAAACTTTATTCATTTCTCTGGACTCTCTTGGTCCTTTTCAAATTCAATTCAAACTTTAATTATTTCTCTGGACTCTCTTGGTCCTTTTCAATTCAATTCAAACTTTAATTATTTCTCTGGACTCTTTTGGTCCTTTTCAATTCAATTCAAACCTTAATTATTTCTCTGGACTCTTTTGGTCCTTTTCAATTACAATTCAATTTATTTATTCAAACTTATTTATTCGTTCTTCGGTAACCAGTTTAAGTCGTACGTCTTTATCTATTTGTTTCACTTTATAAATTTATTACCTGCGGTAGTCAAAAGGGCTTAGGCTCACTTAGGGTTGCCGTACCTCCGCAATTTACAATATTAACGGTCGAGGGTCAACACCTCTTCGCACCGCGAAACGATACCTGACTATACTGAGTCAGGTGGTTTCAAACAAACTAAATCCAAACCGTATAGACGACGGTGGACAAAAACGATGAAGTACTCCGCACGGATGAACGCGACGGAACTGTATACTTCCTGGTCCCGGAGACCAACGACGTGAACGCGAATGATGTTAATAACTGGCACGAGAGTCGGTTACGACAACCGACGTGGACGAGTTACATGTTAAAACTCAGACAATTTGGGGTTGAAACCGTGGGTTTATATACTACTTTTTGAAAGTGGGGATGGCGTTATTCCCCTTAAGACCAAAATTTGAAATAAATTAAAAGAAAAACCTCTCAAGAGTTTGGGCCAGGGATGCATGGCATGGTAATAATTTAGGGTCTTGTCACGGAAGGACCGACCGGTTAATAGATGCAGCTGCACGGTTTTCCGGCTGGCTCCGTTTCCAGGAAACGGGCCTATGCGCGAGATGACACCACGTAAAGGCTTTTCCATCTTTACTTTTTGGTTCCCAGGCTGCAGCTGGCATCCGCGGTCCTATTAATTATTCCATGTTCAACGACGTTTCTCAGAACCTTGCCCACACATAGGGTAGTGCTGCGTAAAGGGTTTTTACATTTTACGACCGTATGCACCTACAGTCCTTGTTTCCCAGAATTGGGTGTCTTATGTGTTTCCAAGAAACGCGTCTAAGCGTAGACAAAACCACGCGGGTGATAAAGGACTGACTCGAATATTTATTATTGCGCGTGACATCCGCTTTTCGTTAATCCCTTACTGGTACACGTGCATGCATTTATGGCCCTTTTCTTGGAATTGTGTTTAGTGAAAGAACGTTCGGCGTTTTTCAAGATTATGCATTCGAGAATGTTCGCCGGACGTAACAATGCTTCGTAAGCTGCATAATCCGAGGTGGAGACAACGCACAGACGGAGTCGCCTTCCATAACCGACTTCGCGGATCAAATGCTCTACGCTCTTGCCGGGGGTGAGGGGCTTCCTTCGCGGTTGTCGGTTTTTCGGAGGGGTATGAGGGACGGTGGGGATAAAGAATTCCGCGATGAGCGGAGGAGGAAAGGTAAGGGGATGGGTGGGATTTGCGGCTGGTTCGAGAGTAGGAGAGAGTGGTCGAAGAGCCACGGTGGCACCAGAGATTAGAGGAGAGATGTACGACGGAGCCTGTTTTGGTGGTGGATGTTTTTGCAGCGCCACTACCTGTAGCGGCGAGCCGCGAACTAAAAAAGGTAGATGTGAAACAATCGATGCTGCAGATTCCGGCCTACCGACTTGTGGATGTAAATTGTCGGTATTACAGTCCTCGCGAATGTGGACGTGAAAAAAAATGGCTGGCTTCCGGTTCTAAACAGCTGAGCCCGGAGGCTCCGCCCCGTGCACGTGGTGGACGAGATTTCGATGTTATATATATATGACCAGGCCAGATTGAAATTTCTGATATTTTTAAGGTGTAAGATCGAATAAATGTCAGATGTAGGATGAAATAAATGTCAGATGCAAGATGGAATAAATGTAAGATGTAAGCTGAAATAAATGTAAGATGAAATAAATGTAAGATGTAAGATAGAATTAAATAATTTTTCATAATATTCGCTAGTTTAAATACATATATCGCGACACAACGCGGCATATGTGAGCATATACATGGACGCACGTTCACTCTCGTACACATTCACACACGTTCTCTCTCGCTCCAGAGCAAGCGCTGATAGCGCTGTCTCTCTCGCATTCGGCGATGTCGTCAAGGACATCGTAGCTCGTCCGGCTATATCTATATGGGACTATCGCCTAAGGCCGAAGGATCCCCAACGCTCGTCGGGTCTCGCCTCGGGCATCCACCCGTAGTCATGCACAGAACGGTCTAATAGAACGCTCGGAATACGCCGAGAGTTGCCGAACGTTTCCGATGTGCTTGCGCTCGACCCCAGCAAAACAGAATTTTTCGATTCTGTCTCGTCCGCAAGTTTCACGACGCTCTCCCCCGGAACCGCCCCCCCCCCCCCTCCTTCCCGTACCGCCTGTATAGCGGGGTCCATACGACTTGGGTCCATGTTCAAATACGGGATCCGTGCCGTTCGGATCCGTATGGAAATATCAATAAATTATTTTTGTTCAATAATTTGTTACCAATTCATAACCATAATAAATCATTGTCAACCATTGATCAATGAGAAATTTCTTCTCTTGTTCAAGTACTTATCACTTTTTTGTACTCAACTACTTGCATTGAATCAACTCGCAATTTATGAATTCATTATGTCATCGTTTCTCTGACTTACAAGGAAACCGCGCGATGTGTCCCTCTCCGATCTTGATAAAACTTTGCACGATTGTAGAGCAGGTCAAAATATTCGACACGTATTTTTTTTTATCTCCTGAGTCCCATATTTAGGGGATGAAAACTGCCCTTGAAAATCGAGGGATTTTTCGCTTTTCGATTATAACTCGTGAACGAGGGGAGATGGGACGAAAGTTTCGATGGGGAGGTTATTGCATTTCATGCGCACTAGACATTCGTGATACGAACGATCAATTAATTGAAAGAATTGACCATTATTTATTCAAAGAATGGTTTTTTTTTTTACATAATTCCGAGGGTTTTAGTTCGAACGAAATGTGACTTCGTCAATGTATACATGATGGAAAAATAAAGTTTACGTGTTTTTGGGTTTTTCAATATCTTGCATATATGGAGGTGTGAACGGCCCTTGAAGTTTTCGATGAAATTACTTGTAATTGTGATGCATAATTGGTAATTCCATTCGGAATATTTACGTCATTTCATGTCCGTAACAACTGTTCCATTATAATTGAACATTTAGAACTGCAATTTAGCAGACCAACCCGGTCAGAGACTGAAAACCACCCCTGAAAATCGTAAAATTTTTCGTTTTTCGCTTATATCTCGTAAAGGGATGAGATAGAAAAAAAGTTGCAATGGCAAAGTTACTGCATTTTACGCGCACTATATACGTTGGTGATGAAAACGAACAATAAATTTGACCTATTGAATATTATTTTCTTTAAAAAATGGATTTTTTTAACATGTCTACGAGGGTTTTAGTTCGATCGGAATGTGACTTCGTCAATGTATGAATGATAGAAAAATAAAGCTTACATATTTTTGGTTTTTTTCATATCTCGCCCTTAAGTGCGTGTAAACCGCTGTCGAACTTTTCAATAATATTGTACCATAATTGGCGATTTCATTCGTAATACAAAACCTCACAAAACTGTATCCAGTAAAATTAACGATCCGGCGGAAGATGTTTTATTAGGGTTACAGAAGGGCCAGAACCACATTTTCTCGAGATTCAGTTCAGACGTATTTTTTAATTCTGTCGATATATCACACTGATTGTGAACAAAATGACGCATCCGTAAAGGTAAATGAAAGAATCACAAAAATGCTTCGGAAAAGCACACGAACGGATTATTCTACGGATTATGTTTTATAGCTCGTGATAATCACTTCTGCCTATGAACGTCAACAACTTCGCGGGGTTGGATTTGAATCCATTGATATTTTTGAAATAAAATGTTCATCATCAGTGCTGAATGATGGAAATATTATTTTTTGAATATCAATAGATTCAGATATTTATAAGCTTATTTCGAACGTTGCTTACAAAAAGTTTCTAGCTTTCTTTGTCGCGAAGTTCTCGACGTTCAGAGGCAGACGTGATTTTTGCGAACGCGCTTCTTTAGTGGCTTCATAGTTTCCGCCAGTACTGTACATTATCGCGTCTAACATTTTTTTCGTTTAATATGGAAACGCATAATCCGAATGTACATTTGATACGGGCTGTCGCTAGCTCAGAATACGTTTCCAATTCCGCAACGAGATAAATACAGTTTTGGTAGGTTTTGTATTACGAATGAAATTGCCAATTAAGGTACACTATTATCGAAAGGTTCGAGAGTGGTTTACACACCCTTAAGGGCAAGTTATGAATGAAACCAAAAATACGTGAGCTTTATTTTTTTATCATTCATACATTGACAAAGTCACATTCCGATCGAACTAAAACCCTCGTAGACATGTTAAAAAACTCCATTTTTTGAATAAATAATATTCAATTGTTTAAATTTATTGTTCGTTTTTATCACCAATGTATAGTGCGCGTAAAATGCAGTAACTTTGCCATTGCAACTTTTTTTCTGTCTCATCCCGCTTACGAGATATAAGCGAATAACGAAAAATCCTACGATTTTCAGGGGTGGTTTTCAGTCTCTGAGCGAGTCGGTCTACTGAATTGCAGTTCTAAGTGTTTAATTATTACGGAACACTTGCTACGGACATGAAATGATGTAAATATTACGAATGGAATTACCAATTATCCCTAGACGGGTATAAGGGGTAGCCAGCTACCCCACGCGAAATTGTGAAAACGTCGATTTTTGCACTTTTTTTCACTTTTTCCCGTTTAAACAACATTTTCAGTATTTCAACTTAAATAAAACTGAATGTAATATACACCATTCTCTTCGTTATTAAAAAACGAAGAGAATGATGTATACTGAAAGCTTTTTCTGACCAATGGGACGGATTGTCACGTGGGAACAAAATGGGGTTTATCATTACCCCGTTATACCCGTTGATGGTGTGAAAAACCATTATACCCGTCTAGGGTTATGATACAATATCGTCAAAAACTTCAAGGGTGGTTCACACCCCCATATATGCAAGATATTAAAAAACCCAAAAACACGTGAACTTTATTTTTTCATCATGTATACATTGACGAAGTCACATTTCGTCCGAACTAAAACCCTCGGAATTATGTAAAAAAAGAACCCATTCTTTGAATAAATAATGGTCAATTCTTTCAATTAATTGATCGTTCTTATCCCGAATGTCTAGTGCGTATTAAATGCAATAATCTCCTCATTGAAACTTTTTTCCTATGTCCCCACGTTCACGAGTTATAATCAAAAAACGAAAAATCCCTTGATTTTCAAGGGCAGTTTTCACCCCCTAAATATGGGACTCAGAAGATAAAAAAAAATACGTGTCGAATATTTTGACCTGCTCTACAATCGTGCAAAGTTTTATCAAGATCGAAGGGGGACATATTGCGCGGTTTCCTTGTTAGAGCAGAACACATGACCATGAGTTTTTAATAATTCCAGCCAAAACTGGACTTTGATTTGGCGTTGACTTTTTTTATAATACACTCATCAA
This sequence comes from Sussaba pulchella, assembly GCA_963971145.1. Taxonomy (NCBI): domain Eukaryota; kingdom Metazoa; phylum Arthropoda; class Insecta; order Hymenoptera; family Ichneumonidae; genus Sussaba; species Sussaba pulchella. The sequence goes on from OZ020170.1 coordinate 6,711,324, forward strand.
AAAATTAAAGGACCACAGAACAGAACAGAATAGAACAGAGAACAGAGAACAGTCGAAATTTGTCGAAATTTCAGGCATCTGTATCTCCGCGAAAAATAGTCGGATTCAGATAATTCACAGCTTCTTAATTAGCTTGAATCTTTGACTTTTCGAATCGAAGGTTAAACGATTTTTATCATGCCCTGCTGCTCTGTGCCAAGGGCAGAAACGAACAAAAAACGGTTGTCTGAATTTTTATGAAAATTCGAGGAGGTGCGTGGCCTTCGACAAATTTTTTACAGAAAATGTATTCAAAACATTTGATAGCCTGTCTATTTCCATGCAAGGTGCTTCTTTATTTATTGCTGTGCGATTTTTTTTGACTGAGTTATTCACTCCCAAAGCAAAAAATACATTTTTTTTCAAGCGCCTGTATCTCCTGAAATAATGATCGTACAACAATTGCTTGGATCTCATTGGGAAGATAAAATTATCTTCTTAAAAATGCTCACACGAGATTTAGCAAAAAAAAATTTCTTTCTTCGCAGTATTTACACTTCAAAAACATGTAAAAAAACGGCTAAATATTGGTAAATATTGGTAATTGTTTCTCAGTAAGGTAATCATGATACGGAAGTCGCGATCACACGCAAATGGAATCTTCCTTATTTGATGGTTAAAATCCAGTCAGGGAAAATCGTAAAGAACTTTTTAAAAAACCATTAAAGAAAAAAAAATGTGTGCCCTACAGATGTTTCCAAATTTTACTAAAAATTAAGAAATGACTGTTTTAGGTCTTTAACCGTTGAGGATGTAGCAGTAAGAACCGAAAGAGATTTCGGAATTTTTTTTATTCATGAAAATTAACTCAGGATTCTACTTCAAAACTTTGAAAAAAAAATTTCCTTTTTTTTTACATTTTTCGAAAGTAAATATGTTCAAGAATGTTCGTCGAAGGCATATTATATGGCCCAGGCATTGCTGATTGAGAGTAAGATAATTTTTTCTACGATTTGTCACTCACCAAAACTTTAAACGCGTTTTTCTCGAAACGACATTTTCAAGTACCGTGGTCGTGATAACTCAAAAAGTACTGAACCGATCCTTATGAAATTTAGAACACATCTTTTGTATGTTTGTACCAACCGACCTAACTACAATCAACCTAAAATTTTAAATGAAACTATTTTTTTATTGCAAAAAAAGACCCAAAAGAAACGCATTTTTTTTTTTTTTCGTATTTTAGCCGCCATTTTGTTAATTTTGCACGTAAATAAAATATTCTAGTTAGGTCGGTTCCTGAAGACATACTGAACATGAAACTATTTGCTTTTTTTGTTTCAAACCATCCGCCGGGATGATTTCACGACCACGGCAACGGTACCTTCTTTTCGAGGCGTTGGCTTTAAACATATTTTACGTGTACAAAAAATGAAAAAAATACATTTAAAAAAATTTTTCTATGTACTTAAAGAGTGTATTTATCGGACATTTTAAACCCCATATCGATATCTGTTCAGGAAACTTCGTAATTTCGAGAGTCATCGTGGGGGGTCAGCAGCTCTCGGCCGGTCGCTGGCCTGACCCCCGCGGTGCCCCAATTAGCGGCTCAACTGACCCATCGATCAACGCGAATATTCGATCGATTTCCGGGTTCTTCTTCACTTTTTCGATATACCTCGCAGTAACCGGACGCTTCTTCTAACGTTTTGCTTCTCGGTTACCGTAAGAACGGTCTACTTCGTCATTTCGGGCACTTCTTCCACGGCAATTAATTCGGGTAATTGAGACGATTTACAACCGTCTTAATTTTCGGGTTAATTAATACTTCGGCTCACTTCATATCACGCGTCTAACCAACTCGACGCGACCACGCGGTATCCTCACGACGCCATTAGCCACGCGGCTACGGCAACCCATTTGTTGTGATTGTTATATTATTGTGAATAAACCGAATCATTTAGTTTCCGGTAACAATTTGTGCTTCGGTGTACCTGCATTTTTCTGGACCCTTCTTCCGAATCCAGACTCTTAGAAAATTCCCTTCCCCCTTTCACGCTCACAACCAGATCTGAGGTCTGTTCCCAGACATTTTTTGGTCCTTCGAGCCGGATCTGAGGTGATGGGTGGTTGAGAAATTTAAGAGACTGGGAAAAAAGAGAAAACGGGAGTGCTTCATTTTTTCGAACAAGTGGAAGGTGCGCGACAACGGTTCTCTTCATCCGCTTTACACCGCTATTCTTCGCTCGCGCTCTCTCCCACTTGCCGGCGTCGGCGTACACGTTCGCTCTTGCTCGCACTCGCGGCGAAGCAATCTCGAACGTTCGGGCTACGCACACAAGTTCGCGACTCGCTTCTACGCTACGCGCATGTGTGTGTGAACTCGGTCTCGTTCTCGCGTAGACGCTCCCCACTACAGTGCACGCGTGCTCACACAGCTGCTCGCGGGTTCTTCGTGTATCGTTCGCGGCTCGCCTCTCACGAACGCGAAGCGACGCGTGTGTGTACTTATTAGGGTATCACTGACTCAGAGATTCTACACTACAGCTTGGATTTCTTTTCCGCTCTTCTTCGTTACGGTGTCAGTGCGCGACATTTCGTGAACTTAATTTTCGATTTTCGTCGAGTTTTCGTTTGAACAATCGGTGCTCGTCGATCGTGTTTGTCCCTTCGTGATTTAATTTTCGATTTTCGTCGAGTTTTTCGTTTAAACAATCGGTGCGCGTCGATCGGTTGGACATTTCGCGAATTTATTCTTCGATTTTTCATCGGTTTTCCGTTCGATACAAAGTGCGTGTCGATCGTTTCGACATTTCGCGAGTTTATTCTTCGATTTTTCATCGGTTTTCCGTTCGATACAAAGTGCGTGTCGATCGTTTCGACATTTCGCGAATTTATTCTTCGATTTTTCATCGGTTTTCCGTTCGACAACGCAGTGCGTGCCGGTTGTTTGGAACTTCGTACATTCCGATTTAATTCGGAATTTCAGTGATTCTCGATTTCTTGGCGTTTCCACGGGTTTTTCGGTCGACAACACAGTGCGCGCCGGTTGTTTGACAGTTCGTGTATTCCGATTCATTTCGGAATTTCGTGTTTCATTTGTTTTCTTCGCGTTTTCACCGGGTTTGCTTACGACGACACAGTGCGCGCCGGTTGTTTGAACACTTCGGTACATTTCAACTTATTTCAAACTTCGTGTGCTCGTGTTTCTTCGGTTCTTCGTTGGTCTTCGTCTTCGAAGCTCGGTGCGCGTCGTTTGTTTTGACACTTCGGTACATTTCAATTTATTTCAAACTTCGTGTGCTCGGGTTTCTTCGGTTCTTCGTCGGTCTTCGTCTTTGAAGCTCGGTGCGCGTCGTTTGTTTTGACACTTCGGTACATTTCAATTTATTTCAAACTTCGTGTGCTCGGGTTTCTTCGGTTCTTCGTCGGTCTTCGTCTTTGAAGCTCGGTGCGCGTCGTTTGTTTTGACACTTCGGTACATTTCAATTTATTTCAAACTTCGTGTGCTCGGGTTTCTTCGGTTCTTCGTCGGTCTTCGTCTTTGAAGCTCGGTGCGCGTCGTTTGTTTTGACACTTCGGTAAATTTCAATTTATTTCAAACTTCGTGTGCTCGGGTTTCTTCGGTTTTCCGTCGATCTTCGTTTTCGAACCTCAGTGCGCGTCGATCGGCTTAACACTTCGTGAATCTTCGTCGGCCTTCGTCTTCGATAACAGTGCGCGTCAGTTGTTTTGACAGTTCGTACATCCGAATTATTTCGGATTTCTTCGTTTCCATTCGATTTTTTCGGTTTTCGGGATTTTTCGCTCGATAACACAGTGCGCGCCAGCTGTTTTGACAGTTCGTACCTCCGAATTATTTCGGATTTCTTCGTTTCCATTCGATTTTTTCGATTTTTCGCGGTTTTCCGGCCGACAACACAGTGCGCGCCGGTTGTTGTGACAGTTCGTACATCCGAATTATCTCGGATCTCTTCGCTTTCATTCGTTTTTTCCGGGTTTTCGGGATTTTTCTCTCGATAACACAGTGCGCGCCGGCTGTTTTGACAGTTCGTACATCCGAATTATTTCGGATTTCTTCGTTTCCATTCGATTTTTTCGGTTTACGGGATTTTTCGCTCGATAACACAGTGCGCGCCGGCTGTTTTGACAGTTCGTACATCCGAATTATTTCGGATTTCTTCGTTTCCATTCGATTTTTTCGGTTTTTCGCGGTTTTCCGGTCGACACCACAGTGCGCGCCAGCTGCTTTGACAGTTCGTATATCCGAATTACTTTGGATTTCTTCGTTTTCATTCGATTTTTCCGGTTTTCGCGATTTTTTGCTCAATAACACGGTGCGCGTCAGTTGTTTTGACAGTTCATACTTCCGAACTCTTCCGGATTTCTTCATTCTCATTCGATTTCCGCGAATTCTCGCGGTCTTCCCGACCCTTCAACGATGACGACCAATTCCGCGAAGATGGATCGTCGTATCACGGGCCTCGTTAGTACGTTCCGGTGCATCGAAGCCATCACGAAGCTTGCACGGGACGCGACGCCCCAAAACACAAGTAAGGCCCAAGCACACACCCGACTCGGATTGCTGGAAAGCAACTGGTCTCGCTTCCGACAGGAGCACACGGCGCTCCTCGAGATGAATTGCGACAACCTCGCAGAAACAATTTACTTCAAGGAGGCAGTGGAGGCGCCGTGTCAACAAGCTTACGAGGAAGCTAAGGAAAGCCTTTTGCCAATTAAGGAACACTACGACCAGGTTGAACCTTCGGGAGCTAACCTCGCAGACCTCTCGGCGATCACGGGCCCTTCGCACCTTCGAAGCGCGTTGCCAAAAATTCAACTCCCTGACTTCAACGGGGAATTCGCCGCATGGAGACCCTTCCACGATCTCTTCGTCTCTATGGTCGGCCAAAACCCCGAAATAACTTCCGTCGAAAAGATGCACTACCTTCGAAGCGCGGTCAAGGGTGACGCTGCGCAACTAATCGCAAACCTTCCGGTCTCTTCCGATTCTTTCGCTTCGGCCTGGGACCTCCTCGTCGCCCGGTACGAAAGTAAACGACTCCTCGTCGCAGCTCAGCTCGACAAATTTTTCGGTATGCTACCCGTCGCACCCCGATCGTATAAATCACTAAATCAACTTATCAACACAGTCACCGAGGTCATAAATGCCTTAAAGGCTTTACAGATGCCTGTGAATGAGTGGGGCGTGATATTGGTGCACTTCATAGTTTCTCGTCTAGACGCTCGTCTCCGGGAGCAGTGGGAGCTGCGATTGGGGACGACTACTGCACCAGCCGATCTTGCAACACTTTGAGACTTTCTTCTCACCCGAGCTCGCGCGCTCGAGTGCATGGACTCCTTCCCTTTAACTCAATCTCATCGGCCCACTTCCACTGTGACTTCGAGACCTGGTCCAGCCAAACCCAACCGAAATCTTCCAGCTAAAGCGATGCCGGCTCGCGTCTCATCGCACGCTACCATCGCTGCGGTCAATCCATCGGAACCACTTCGCCCCACCGGGCTCGCCACTCAAAATTGCCACTTCTGCCTCGGACCACACTTCATCACTAAATGCGACCTCTTCAAGCTCAAGACTCCAAAGGAACGACGAGTCATCGCCGAGCAACGACGGCTCTGCTTCAATTGTCTCGGACCACATTCTGCTCAAAACTGTCGAGTCACGGGGCGCTGCTTCGAATGCAACGGGAAACATCACACCATGATTCACCTTCCTTCAAGCGCAACACCGGCCAGCACTTCCCTCCAATCGCCACCTTCTGATGGACCACATCCGCACTCGACGACGAGACCATTGGCAACTTCATCGCCAAATGAGCCGTAGGCTTGACTCCAACAAAGGCTACGATGCAACATCACTTCCGGGACGCGAGAGAGTTCGGATCAACTCTTAGCGTCACTTCCTTCAGCTTTCGTCGGCACTTCAAAACCGGACACTTCAACCACGCCGACGGGTCGACCTTCGGTCTTGCTGGCCACGAGCCAAGCAATCTTCACCTCGTCATCGGGCATCCGACATTGGATCCCACTTCATCGACCCTGAGGTTCTGAGCTTTCATCCCTTTCAGAACGCAGGGCTCAACTTCTTCGGTTTCAACGGATGACCGCTTCACTCCCAACGTGCGGAGTCGGCGGCCAGGCAGCGGGACGGACGCGGGGAGCGACCGCCGTCACTCTCTCGTCACTTCATCATCCGACTTCACACTTCACGTTTACGGCGTTCATTCGGAACGTCTCGACTTCACCGCTCGCCTTCCTTCCACACTTCGGTTCGGTCAACACTTCAACTTCAAGCTCGGTTCGTATACTGCACGATTCAATTGATGACGAGGTCACTTCGGGGTTCTAGAGAATTTTGGGAGCAAGCGGAAATTCCGTCGGATTCGGCCCCTACACCCGAACTGGAGGAGTCTTCTTGCAACCAACATTTTCGAGAGACCCATTCGAGAGACAAACAGGGCCGTTACGTGGTACGGCTTCCCTTCAAAGAGCCACCTTCGTCTCTCGGAGATTCGTATTCTGGTGCTAAAAGGTGTCTTCTGCAGCTACAACGACGGCTTCCGACCACCGAAGCTTACCGGGACTTATGCAACGGATTCCTTCAAGACTACGAGACCTGGTCACACATGACTCGTGCTCCAACGGCTGTCTCTTCAAACCCAAGGTATTATCTTCTTCACCACGGTATTCTTCGCACCCATAGCACCACGACAAAACTTCGCGTCGTATTCCATGGTCCCTTCAAGACGACGAACGGTGTATCGATCAACAATATTCTTCCAACATCAAACTTCTCGGCCACGTATGGACTTTGCACACGGACAACATCAAGTTTATTCTTCGACTACCCTTCTATACTGAAATCACGAGAAAGGGGATCCTCTCAGAACTGGCTTCATTGTTCGATACATCAGGGTTCAGTTCACCAGCCAGCTTCACTGCGAAAGTCTTCACGAAAGAACTGTGGTTGGCAAAACTTCAACGGGATGACCATCTGCCACTTCGACTTCAGGAGAACCGGCTTCACTTCAGAGACGGATTGAGCGACCTCTCTCTTTCTCTCTCTCATCAGTCTACCTCGATGCCTTTAATTTTCAACCTCAACAACGCTGACCTTCACGGCTCTTCGGACACTTCCCAACAAACTTTCACGGCTACCTCAGACCCAAATCTACAGATCTGCGATCTTCTGGACTCCTCCTCCTCCACCAGGTTTCTACGGAGTGCTGCAGTTCGTCAGCGGGCTACAGCACACTTCAAACGGCTTCCGCATACTTCACTGGCCACTCCAACTACACCTGGACCCTCAGAACACGAACCACTTCACTTCCGTATGAAGAATTCACGACTCTCCTTACGGAAGTTGAAGTAGCATTAAATTCAAGGCCACTCTGCTTATAACGGACTACTTCCACCTTCACGATGGCCACGAGCTCGAGTGACCGAACTTCACCCACGATCGGACGGTCTCACTCGATTCGTGACACTTCGCACGGCCTCCTCAACCTTCAAGCGGCCAACTTCAAGGTTATCAGTTCTCCCGGTAGATTCTTCGTCAACAACAGTTGCCGAAGGCGGGGGGTATGTTCAGGAAACTTCGTAATTTCGAGAGTCACCGTGGGGGGTCAGCAGCTCTCGGCCGGTCGCTGGCCTGACCCCCGCGGTGCCCCAATTAGCGGCTCAACTGACCCATCGATCAAGGCGAATATTCGATCGATTTCCGGGTTCTTCTTCACTTTTTCGATATACTTCGCAGTAACCAGACGCTTCTTCTAACGTTTTGCTTCTCGGTTACCGTAAGAACGGTCTACTTCTTCATTTCGGGCACTTCTTCCACGGCAATTAATTCGGGTACTTGAGACGATTTACAACCGTCTTAATTTTCGGGTTAATTAATACTTCGGCTCACTTCAAATCACGCGTCTAACCAACTCGACGCGACCACGTGGTATCCTCACGACGCCATTAGCCACGCGGCTACGGCAACCCATTTGTTGTAATTGTTATATTATTGTGAATAAACCGAATCATTTAGTTTCCGGTAACAATTTGTGCTTCGGTGTACCTGCATTTTTCTGGACCCTTCTTCCGAATCCAGACTCTCAGAAAATTCCCTTCCTCCCTTCACGCTCACAACCAGATCTAAGGTCTGTTCCCAGACAATATCTTTAATTACATTCTCAGAAAAAATTCACGAAAATAGCGTTTTTTTTCATGGTTTCAAAGTAGAATCCTGCCTTAAGAATCTAAAAAATGGTCTGATTCATAAAAGATGCATAATTTTTTTGCAGATTCATTAATTTTAAAAATTTCGGATCTTTTTTATCAATAAAAATGACGAAAAAATTATCCCTCAATTGGGTCAAACATTTGACAGCTGCGAACACGCAGAAAAAAAATTCGTATCAACTCGGGAATTGGCACGATTGTTAATGACAGTATTAACTAAGAAATGCTAGGTCCACATTTGAGATTTTGAGGTTTTTTACACAATGGCGGCTACATAACGAAGCGAAGAGAGAGAGCCATTTTTGAAGTGTATGTTTTTGAAGTGTAAATACTGCGAATAAAAAATTTTTTTTGCAAAATTTCGTATAAGCATTTTTAAGAAGATACGTTTATCTTTCTAATGATATGTGAGCAATTGTTGTACGATCATTATTTCAGGAGATACGGGCGCTCGAAAGAAAAATGTGTTTTTCCCTTTGGGAGTGAATAACGCAGTCCAAAAAAAAATCGCACAGCAATAAATAAAAAAGCATTTTGCACAGAAATAGACAGGCTATCAAATGTTTTGAATTCATTTGCTATAAAAAATGTGTCGAACGCCGCGCACCTTCCCGAATTTCATAAAAATTGAGACAACCGTTTTTTGTTCGTTTCTGCCCTTGGTACAGAGCAGCAGGGCATGATAAAAAATGTTCAACCTTCGATTCTAGAAGTCAAAGATTTAAGCTAATAAACAAGCTGTGAATTATCTGAATCCGACTATTGTTCGCGGAGATACAGATGCCTAAAATTTCGACAAATTTCGACTATTCTCAAGTGGTCCTTTAATTTTTTTGATGAGTGTATAATCACCGGACTGGTCTGTTGAATAAAAAAGAATTTGATTTTAATGTTCGAGATGGCAACATCATCATGGTGTCTGATCGCCACGCAGGAGACCCGGGTTCAAATCTTGATTGATGGTGGATTTTTTTCCCGGTGCACTGTCGTTTTTTATTGAATAAAATCTAGAAATAGTCGGGTACAGAAAATTGTAAGACACATTCAAGATCTTTCAGGATCTTTTTATTTTATCTTTGAAAGTAAATATCTCGTGACCCAACGGTTGAAGTAACACGGTCCTGAAACATTTTTCGTTTGTCCAACGAATTTTCGTATTCGACTATTTCTAGGTTTTATTAAATCAAAAAACAGTGAGATCGAAAATACATTTTTTGTGGTAATTATTTACTTTCACGGCTTTTCCGAATTCTACAGTTTTGTTAAATTTTTCTTTTTCGAAAATGTTTGTTTGGTTCTCTACATAAAGAATGAGGGAGGACAGGTCAGAAAATGGTATCAAAAATATATTTTTTTACGTATTTTCGAAATTAACCCCTTGCCGTGCTTTAACGAGTCTGACTCGTGATGAAAATTTTGGGCCAAACATGAATATAACGAGCCAGGCTCGTGAATAGATCGTCGGGCCAAACGTAAACATCACGAGCCGAGGTCGTTCACAGATAGTCGGATCACACATAAACATCGCGCATCAGTCTGATTTGTTTACCACGCGTTGACGCGTAATACTTGGGCCCGATTTTCGTCGAGCTAAATGGCACGGCAGGGGGTTAAAAAAAAATGTTTTTCTTGTTTCGGAGGTTCGGGAGTTTTTCTCAAAAAAAACCACCATCAATAAGGAGGGGGGGGGGGGGTTGTAAAACTCGTGGGCAAGATAAACCGTTCTGTGCATGACTACGTGTGAATGCCCGAAGCGGGACCCGACGGCCGTTCGGGAACCTTCGGCCTTCGGCGATAGTGCAATATAGATGTAGCCGGACCAGCTACGATGTTCTTGACGACATCGCCGAATGCGAGAGAGACAGCGCTATCAGCGCTTGCTCTGGAGCGAGAGAGAACGTGTGTGAATGTGTACGAGAGTGAACGTGCGTCCATGTATATGCTCACATATGCCGCGTTGTGTCACGATATGTATAATTAAAATAGCGACTATGATGAAAAATCAATTAATTCTATCTTACATCTTACATTTATTCCATCTTGCATCTGACATTCATTTCATCCTACATCTGACATTTATTTCATCCTACATCTGACATTTATTCGATCTTACATCTTAAAAATATCAGAAATGTCAATCTGGCCTGGTCATATATATATATAACATCGAAATCTCGTCCACCACGTGCACGGGGCGGAGCCTCCGGGCTCAGCTGTTTAGAACCGGAAACCAGCCATTTTTTTTCACGTCCACATTCGCGAGGACTGTAATACCGACAATTTACATCCACAAGTCGGTAGGCCGGAATCTGCAGCATCGATTGTTTCACATCTACCTTTTTTAGTTCGCGGCTCGCCGCTACAGGTAGTGGCGCTGCAAAAACATCCACCACCAAAACAGGCTCCGTCGTACATCTCTCCTCTAATCTCTGGTGGCACGCTCGAAGGTGGGAGTACGAGGGCGTTCGCTGTTTGACGAGTTTTGGAGCCTTGGCTCTTCATGACGACGTTCGGTGCCGGCGCGATTTGGCATGTGGAAAGTAATGGGAGTAGGTAGGGATGACACTTCCTCACGTCCCTGGACCTGGGGTGGGTTATCACGACCAGTATTGGGGGCAAGTTTGCACCAGGATGGGTAACGCTTCGCGACCGTGGTCCTGGGGCGGGTTATCGCAGCCAGGGGTCCACGGGGCGGTGACGTCGGAGAGTTTAGAGGATTTCAGTGAAAATTTGCGGCCGTTCCTCTGGGGCGTGTGATCGCGGCCAGAGTCCCGGGACATCAATTAGTCGTCGCAATGCTCGGGCTCTCAAAAAAGGGCAGAGTCTAGGTGGAGTATTGAAAATAATTACTGTTTATTCGTGGTTAGGACTAGTACAATATATTTTTAGTAATTTTCAGACTGAATAATCCCTCAGAGGGTCGCTGATTTATAGTGATCACCGTAGCCTTACGCTTGTGAGAGAGAGTAGTGCCTTGGCGCCGCGTCGCGGCCACCACGGTACTACTCTCCCGTTCGCCTATGCTAGTTTGACCATGTCGGTTTGACCATGTCAGTCTGACCATGTTAGTTTGACCATGTCAGTTTGCCTACGCTGATTTTATCTTTCCTCTGCCGTCGATAAGGCAGGGTCCCGGGTTATAGATTGCCGTGCTATTCTTTTACGATGATTTTATCCGAGAATGTACATATTAAAGCGTACAACAATTCCACCCTCGGATAGGAGGATAAAATCTCTGATATAAAAGAATGAATCGGTGATACAGAATCCTGCGGCACGTGGTACAACAATTTCACGTCACCGTCGCCAGCGCTGACTTCGTCATTACATTTCTATGTTCTTTCGAGATCACTGACAAATTCGAAACAAAAACATAAGTGACAACACCGTACCTGTAGCGATTCGACATTGATTACTGGCGAGTTCGTGAGTTTGTTTTTTCACACAAGTTGCACGGTTTTCTATCACTTTCTCTTGTATTTACTTTTTCTCTAGCTTTCCTTCTTTTTTTTTCCATCTCGTCGCTTTATTTTCTTTTCTACTAACGTAGGTCGAACGTCGAAAATAAAAAAGTTATGAGCATTTGAGTACAGTTGTGGATATAAAACATTTTTTTTATATTCACAACCGTATTCGAATGGTCATAACTTTGGTATTTTCGTGAATCGGAATCTAAAATTGGGTACGTAGGTAGGAAACAGTATGGAGATTCGAAAGAAAAATTAAAAAAAAAAAAAATTTTCTTCTAAATTCAGGTGACTCAGTCCCTTAAGTGAATAAGCGGTACGCTCAGCTCTAAAAGGCTACCAATTACGGAGAGAGAAGGAGATTGATAAATTTATTGATACATTTTATTATGCCCTAGTGGTTAACCATGGGGCAAATTGGCGATTACAATACAAGATAACGATAGTAGAGATAACAATAAAATTCGAAGTGATAACGGTGTATATAATAATTTTAACTCAAAACATAACAATATAAATTGAGAGAAATGAAAGATTTAGAAGTGAATGAGTAGATATAGCGTTAACATTTCAATGGATAACAGTATCATTCAAGGGATTACAATAGAGTTTGAAGTGATAACAATAGAGTTTATGTGTAATAATCATATTTGGCGTTGGCGTTCACGTAAGCGATTTTGAGCTGTTCGGTTGTGCTATGGTCGGTCGTGGTTTGGCGATTTTTGGCTTGGAGTCAGATTATTTTATCTAGGTCAGATTCGTTGCAGATTTTGATAATCGGGTGGCCGTTGTCTCGTCTAGCGTATATAGTACCGGACCTAACCCAGACGTGCTTAAAGGCAGAGCCTTGGCTTTCGCGCGGCGATACAGGCTGTCGGTCTCCGATGGCAAAAATTCATTGACATTAATGAGCCCTGGCTGATCGTTAGCAAATACCTCATGCACTGTCAAGTTGCGTTTTGTTCTTTTTTGTTGATGATGAATTCGCACGTGTGTGAAGATTTTAGTGTTGGACGATGGCAGAGAGCGAGTGTTGGTAGATGTTTCCCACATCATCCGTCGAGAGCTACGGATGTTGATGCTTTGATCCGCGACTCCTAGTGCTGTCAGAACCTTCCGTGAAATCTCGTCGGGAGAATCAGATATGTCGTTCGGTACGCCGCCGATGATGAATTCGTTTTAAGAAGAATGAGAGAGCGTCTGGGGCGGTGCGACGTTGGTAGCATCACGAGAAATATTTTTGATGAGTTCTTCGAGATTCGTAATTCTCGTTTCGGGGTTTTCAACTTTTTCGATTAACTCAAGTAGTCTGCGAATAGCACTAGTGATCTCGCCGTTGGCGTTGCTTCGCTTCTCAATGAAGGCCATAAGTTTGAAGTCGATGTTGTTCATTTCCATGAAGGCCGTAAGTTTAGAGTCAGTGTCGTTCTGCTTATCGATGATAGCCGTGAGAGTCGATAGTATATCGGATAGTTGCGTGCTGGTCGAGGTTTCCGGTGGTGCGCCCAGGCCGACGGGCAGGTTCAGTCTAGGGGTGCTTCCGGATGAGGGAGGTAGGGTCCTGGGCGTGAGCGATGATTTGTCGCATATGAAGCCGTCAGGTCTCACGGGTTCGTGACAGTGTTTCGGTTTTGCTCGCTAAGTTTTCGATGCAGCATCTCCGTGCTGATCTGCATTCGATGTAAGCCTTAGTGCAGCCCGGGTGGTAATGGGTTTCACATGTCTGAAAATCGCGTAAAAGTTTGTCTCATTAAAATTTTTATAGTTACGACGGACGATAATTCGATCGTGAAAGGCGGGGACTTCAAGTGAGTAAGTTAGTTCAATGAGGTCGTGTCCGTTAATGATTGGTGGTTCACATTTTTTGAATGTGATAACTTTGCTTAGACTGTCAACGAGGAAAACATCTAACCAAGAATCTAAATGGGCAGTATGATAAGTCAAGTCAGATGGAACTATATGAAGCGAAAGGAGGGATGCTGTGCTCTTGAGATTATTAGATTCATAGTAACTAATAAGAAGATTACAATTTAGATCACCTGTTGTTATAATATTTCTGTAATTAAGTGAAAAGTTCGAAAGTAAATTGGCATACTCGCTGAGGTTTTTGCCCTTGGACCTTCTATACATAGATGTAAAAAGAAGCGGCTGCGTGCCTTTACTGCGAACATCAAAAATCAAAAACTCGGGTGCATTCGAAAAACTGCTAAGTAATGCTACTAAGATATGTGCAACCATCGGTTCTCTCATGGAGCACGCAACCCTACCGCCTCCGTTGCCCTCTCTGTCAGCTCTAATTAGATAATAACCTTTGATTCGAACAGAAGCATCAGATATATGCGCATGTCGCCAAGTTTCCGAGATGGCAATTGAATGGAAATGATAATACAAAATAAATGATTGTATTTGCTCAAAGTGACCCAGAATTGGTTTGGCATTAAAATGTGCGATTTTTAACAATTGTTTATCAGCAACGATTTTATTAGGAATAATTTTGTCGGGCGGGAGTCATTTAATTTTATCTAAATCCGCTTCAAAGGTAATTGCGATTGGTCGGTCGCCGTCTGTTTTACGTACAAAAATCTGTCCACTACAGGTCTAAACGTACGTATGGAAACGCTGTTGGCAATATCTTTTGTTTTGCGTAGTCAATTATAGTTCGAAGTCAAGAGTACCTTATTTATGTAAATGCGACTACGATTAATATATATAATATATATAAAATATAATATAGCTCACCGATAGTGAGTTCGCTTTTTTGCGCAGTACTTTCATGACGAAATCACGAGTTTCACGAGATTTAAGAGCAAAAATGACGAACGTACGTATGGTTGATGGTTGGTTGCTTACTTCCATGAGAGAAGGCTGGTTGAATCTGAAGTTAGATGACGCAAGGCGGATGTTTTCGTTTAGTTTTTGAGCGATGTCGCGCACCTCAAGAATATCCGTTGTAAGCTCAGGAATGCCAAGCGCTTGGAAAACCTTTTCCACGGGTAATTTCGATGTTTCGGATATTGTAGATAAGCCACTAGTAATAATTTCCGAGGTGCAGGGGGTTGCAGGATTGAATGCGGTAGCATTGTTTGTGCTTACTAGTGAGCGAAGTTCGGCGTTTTGCCTCTCAAGTGCTGCTATTCTGCTACCGTGCTCAGTTACTACATTAAGAAGCTCGGGAATGGCATTTAGTCTAATAAGAAAATCATTGTTGACTGTATTTTGGTGATCGATGAACGCGGAGAGCTTCTGATCAATGCTTCTACAGAAAGAGAGAGAGAGAAAGAGAGAGAAAAAAAAGAGAGAGAGAGAGAGAGAGAGAGAGAGAAAGAGAGAGAGAGAGAGAGAGGGTAGAAAAACCATGTTAATTCCGCATCGTGTAAGGAAAGAAATTCTTATAAATAAACCTAAAATAACTTATATTAAAAATAACCTCACATAGCCTAAATAAAATTGATATCTCGCCTAGTCTTTTTAGATTCAACCTTTCGTTAAAGGTTGCCACCTCGGCGTAGAAAATCGGACGGACGGATCAATTCGAAATTAGACAGGGTTATTGAGGATATATTGAGGTAGCGTGGCACCCACAAACATTTGTAGAATGCAAAGGGTGAACAAAATTTTTTTTCCAAAACAATAACTAAACCTCATACGGAGTTTATTTGTCTCTAAAACTTTCGGTCGATTTGCTATAGGATTGCCGGTTCATGAGATATCGATGATCAAACGAGAAAAAAATGTTTTTTCCATTTTCAGCTGATATCTCAGCGAAAAATTGTCGTACAGAAAAAATAAAAAAATAAAATCGTAGGTACAGAATCAGGCTAAGTGACTGTGTTCTTGATTAAGTCAGAAAAAATTTTCTCGATCCCGGAGACAACTCTGAAAAACGGAACATTTTTAGGAAATTTTTTTTCGCGAAATCTTTCTTGATTGTGCCATGATCAATGGCCAGGAAAAATAGCCTGAATAATCGCCCAGTTTTTATGTCAAACGTTCGCCGAACGTTTTGTGCATGAGCATAATCGTCGTCACTTATTTTCTCATCGTTAACTCTGTGTCGTTCAGTTTTTCCCATCCATCGAGATAATCGTAAGGGAAAAAACCTATTCTTGTCGATAAATTTAACTCCATTGCGCTTCTGCAATACTGTCTCGTTATATGTTTCTCGTTATTGGGTAGATAAGATGCGAGTTCGTCAATACTAGCAGGCATGAATCTAACGGAGTCAATGTATCGAAATTTGACAATTGTACCGTCGACTATCTTCGTGAACGATATATACTTCTGTTCGTTTACCGGTAATAACTGTACAGAACCTTCGAAGGTTGTTGCTAATGCCCTTATCAAGAAGTGCGAGTCATAACCAGATAAATTATGAAATATCACAGCTATGACGTGAGAGTTTGCATAATTTAAATTCCACTCGATGAGCGGCGACTCGAAATTTCCCTGTGAAATGACAATGATCGCATACTCTATTTTCCCGAGTAAACGATTTTTCGCAAATATGACACACTGTTGCCGAATAAAAAATCTGATTCATCTCTGGAGTGAATTCTTCTATCTCTACGATATGTTTTAAGCGTGCATTTACTTCGACAGGTATTTTTCCCAATTCTTCGATAAATAATTGTATGCAGTTATCACCCCTAAAAGATTTATACCCCGAGATCGCATCAGAGTAATCGCATTGAAGGTAAAACCCTATGCTATAAGGTACGTGGATTTAATGGCCGAATCTTGTATTTGCAGGCCGCAGAAGGCATTCGAGATCAGCGCGTATTGCAAATGGTGCGGCTACCTTGTTTTTAAAATTTTTAAATCTCATGATCGATTTTTCAACCTCCGGTAGAATGATTCTACAATTATTATTATTGATACAATCAGTTCTATGTTTTTCGAGAAGATTTTCAGCTTGAAAATGACTTAAGGGGACTGAGTCACCCAAAAAGCCGAAGGAACAAAATTTTTTTTTGTGACAAGATCAATCTACATTTTCATTCTAATTTATCCTCATAGAGTATCTACACTTAGCTATCTTTTCAAATTTTTTCAGAACCATATCAAGCATCCGAACGCTGTGATATTTTCCCAAAGTTTGGGAGTTTGCCGTAAGATTCAGTCCGAACAAATAAACCGATCTTAGATTCTGACGTCCTATTTTGTTCAGAAAACACATAATTCCGGAGTGAATGTGGGATTTTTTTTTATGCACTTTAAACATTTTGGCAGCCTATAACGTAAAAAGGAAACATAGTTTGTGGAAAAACAGTTGAATAATAGGTCACCATAACTTCATGGTACCTCGCATTCCAAATTCCCACATTCACTCCGGAATTATGTGTTTTCTGAACAAAATGGGACGTCAGAATCTAAGATCGGTTCATTTGTTCGGTCTGAATCTTATGACAAGCTCCCAAACTTTAGGAAAATATCACAGCGTTCGGATGCTTGATGTGGTTCTGAAAAAATTTGAAAAGATAGCTAAGTATAGATACTTTGTAAGGATAAATTAGAATGAAAATGTAGATTGATCTTGTCACAAAAAAAAATGTTTTTTTGCTTCGACTTTTTAGGTGACTCAGTCCCCTTAAGCATCTATAGCAAATCGGACTCGTGCCTTTGTGCTTTGATCTTTAAGAAGCAACTAATCGCGACAGATTTTTAATCCAAGAAAAGTGATGTATTACAGTGTCATCCTCTTCGTCAAATTCATTGGTGGTATTTATCATAAGTAGATGTATGGTGCATGAAATTAATACATCAGGGCGATGCTCACTTAGATATATAGGTTCTATCTCATTTTTCTTACTTCTTTCGGGATCAGCGATGTCATAAATATTAATAAATAAATTGTTCGTCTTTTCAAATCGTGGCACATTTTTGGGGATCATTAGAAATTCTTAACACTCATGCACCAACACGTCCTTGAAATACGGATACGACGTTTACCACCGACCAAAGGAAGCTAAATTCATCATCATTCTGAATACAGTTTACAACTGCATGCTTCTTCTGGATATCTTCGGGTAAATTAACGAACTTTGATAATCCTCCACATAGCGGCACATACTTGTTTCTGTTGACCATGAGATACTGAATTTCACTGAGACTCCATCGCGATTCTCCCCCTCGTGATCTTGAATTTCTTGCATTAGAGGTTCTTTTACAAAGTCTTTGTACCATTCGTCGAGATTCGTGGTAGGAAAAATCACCTCACTCGCAGTCTTAAAACTTGGGATAGTGGCAACTCTGTTTTCGCCAACTTACCCCGGTCCCGTCTCGGCCTCGCCAAGTCGGCTTGTGGCGACTCGACACAGTGCTAACTCGACACGTAACCAACTCGGCTCGGCTCCATCTGGTGCCGTTCGGGCGGCCCATCTCGCTACAGTGTCAACTCGGCTCAGTCTCGACTCGGCTCCCCGAATGGCACGGCGCTCGTCCAGGACAGTGGCTCTCGATCTTGGCGGCACCCCATTCATGTTCCGAACCCGAAAATAACAAATGGTCGTTTTTATATTTTTATCTTAATTTTTATTTTTTTTTTCGTTTTTCAAAATTTTCAAATAAATTTTGTTTGTTTTTTTTTTGCAGCGAGAGTGAATTTGAATGAAGTTTCGGGATAACAGCGGGTTTCTTACATCGCAGAGTAAAAAGAATGTTGATTTTGTTTTTGCTTATTATTAATTTTATTTGTTTTGCTTCCTCATAGAGAAAGCTTCGTTTTCTTATTTAATCAAATCAAAATTATAATTCCGTCAGAAAGGCATCGGCCCATTGATGCTCAAAGAGCTCAGGCTCAATTCTGGCCAGTGAAATCTCACTGGACTGTTCTCCACCCAATGATGGCTCAGCAGCCCAGTGAGATTGCGTCTGTAACGTTTCGGTATATCGAAGCTCCTCAACGTCGATGCCGGCACTGCGATCGGCTAAAGTATTGTAGAAAATATTGATTACAAAAAAACAATGAAATGATATTATCACGACTATCATTGTGGTTCTGTGATCATAACGAACCGGGTTCAGCATCCCTATGTTCGAAGAAGTCTTCGGGGTCGCCACTCGATATCGCCGGCATTGCCGACATCGGTGCTCACGGCATCTTCCAAATGCGGCAGTGTGTTTACTACATAAAAATTTAATTTAAATAAAATTTAAATTAAAATTTTTTATTTTATTACTATTATATTAAAATGCCTAATAGGTACTATTTTAGAATACTCTTATTGCGAGAATTTAAGAAAAAATTTAAACTGCAATAGAACTCACCAATTTCGTGGTCCTCGTCGTTTTCGATCACATGCCGGCGACCCGGCCCGACCACGTTCATTAAAAAATCCTCCACGGTCCACCTATAACATAATATGCGAGTGAGCCTTATATGAATGATTAATGCAATTAATATGCACGATTATTGGTTATTTCAAACCTTCCCGCGTCCAACTTCGCTTGTGCCTCCGCAATCTTGCGGTCTTCTTGCACCTGGGCACCTCCTTCGCGACGGCGTCACGCATTGCCATGTGCCAGCCGATCCCAGTTTACTTCTTCCCTTCGAACGAGGGTTTTTAGATTCTCTAAAAATGCATGGCAATTAAAAAATTTTAATATAATATTATATCATAATGTATACCGTTCAATTTTTTAAATTTTAATTCCGTTGCGTCGTACCTAGAAAAGCCCATATATTTAATCGACTACTCCCAAGCTTCGCCACAATGTGGCGGTGAAAACTCTCCGCAACATTATTCGTGCGGATCGGCGAATCCCTGACCGATACAATATCGGCAAGAGGGGCTCATTGCCTCCGTAAATAATATGTGTAGCGTAGAACGAATGGAAATTCCGTCGCAATGGTGTCGGCTACTTTCGAAATTACGTCTAATCCGGTTTTCATCAGAACAGGCCCCATTAGTGGGAGGCCCATCGACATCCAAAGAATTTTTTTGGGTGCTTGCTGGCTCCCAATTTGTTTCCACTTTCGAAGGGCCGCCTGAACATAAAAGAAGAATGGTAGAAAACCGATGAAAATACTGACAATCTGCGCTAACGACGCTGTGTTTTGCGACTCATATAAACGTATAAAAAATTACCTGGCAGAAATGAAACCAGCAGTCACGGATTCGTGTTGCAGGCAAACTTTGCCGTACCGATGCGATCAATGCCTTCTCGAAATCGCATATAACTGCGGACAGGTTGATCGGCATATCTTGGCAAAGCTCGATTAAACGCTCCCAAACCTGGCAATACATCGCTTTCGTCCGTTTTTCGCACAGAACGAAAACGACTGGGAATCCCTGAAATTACACGATCGAACCCAAAAATTCCATCAGCAAGATAATTCATAGAACAGCAGCTAGTAAATCACGGAAATAAATAAAGTCCAACGAGCTTACCGTATCCGCTCTACGAATATGAATTGTCAATAATTGACAGGCCCGCGGTTAATTCGGTACAACGTTGAAAAAAACATTGAATCATCAAATATAACAAGAATAACAAATTACAAATTTTTTTATTAACCGAGAACAAGCACATCATTTTACTGTTGATGTTGTGAAAAAATGTAAAAACTATAAACTTATTTTTCTTACTCGAAACGTGCCATCCACGTGAACTTCTTCGGCGACGTTCAGCGCCGAGAGCATCGTTTCACTTGCGAATATGAGACCAATCTTTCCAGTTCCTGTTTGGACCACACCGCGATAAATCGATCTCAAAGATACTCCTCGGATATATAACTTTATGACGATTAATCGTTGCTTACTTTACAATAACACTAACTTTCAAAACACGAAGGTACAAGCGAAGTTGGACGCGGGAAGGTTTGAAATAACCAATAATCGTGCATATTAATTGCATTAATCATTCATATAAGGCTCACTCGCATATTATGTTATAGGTGGACCGTGGAGGATTTTTTAATGAACGTGGTCGGGCCGGGTCGCCGGCATGTGATCGAAAACGACGAGGACCACGAAATCGGTGAGTTCTATTGCAGTTTAAATTTTTTCTTAAATTCTCGCAATAAGAGTATTCTAAAATAGTACCTATTGGGCATTTTAATATACTAATAATAAAATAAAAAATTTTAATTTAAATTTTATTTAAATTAAATTTTCATGTAGTAAACACACTGCCGCATTTGGAAGATGCCGTGAGCACCGATGTCGGCAATGCCGGCGATATCGAGTGGCGACCCCGAAGACTTCTTCGAACATAGGGATGCTGAACCCGGTTCGTTATTATCACAGAACCACAATGATAGTCGTGATAATATCATTTCATTGTTTTTTAGTAATCAATATTTTCTACAATACCTTAGCCGATCGCAGTGCCGGCATCGACGTTGAGGAGCTTCGATGTACCGAAACGTTACAGACGCAATCTCACTGGGCTGCTGAGCCATCATTGGGTGGAGAACAGTCCAGTGAGATTTCACTGGCCAGAATTGAGCCTGAGCTCTTTGAGCATCAATGGGCCGATGCCTTTCTGACGGAATAATAATTTTGATTTGATTAAAGAAGAAAACGAAGCTTTCTCTATGAGGAAGCAAAACAAATAAAAATAATAATAAGCAAAAACAAAATCAACATTCTTTTTACTTTGCGATGTAAGAAACCCGCTGTTATTCCGAAACTTCATTCAAATTCACTGTCGCTGCAAAAAAAAACAAACAAAATTTATTTGAAAATTTTGAAAAATGAAAAAAATAAAAAATTAAGATAAAAATAAAAAAACGGTCATTTATTATTTTCGGGTTCGGAACGTGAATGGGGTGCCGCCAAGATCAAGAGCCCACTGTTCTGGGCGAGCGCCGTGCCATTCGGGGAGCCGAGTCGAGACTGAGCCGAGTCGAGACTGAGCCGAGTCGAGACTGAGCCGAGTCGAGACTGAGCCGAGTCGAGACTGAGCCGAGTCGAGACTGAGCCGAGTCGAGACTGAGCCGAGTCGAGACTGAGCCGAGTCGGGACTGAGCCGAGTTGACACTGTGGCGAGATGGGCCGCCCGAACGGCACGAGATGGAGCCAAGCCGAGTTGGGTCGGTGTCGAGTTAGCACTGTGCCGAGTCGCCACAAGCCGACTTGGCGAGGCCGAGACGGGACCGGGGCGAGTTGGCGAAAACAGAGTTGCCACCATCCCTAAAACTTCCGTCCTCTTCCGAGATTCCGAGATTCCGACACTTTTCGTTAAATTAAATTTTCCCGAGAGAATCACGTTAACCTTTAGATTTCCACTTTCTTGCACTGTTTTAATCAATCGCGGAATAATTAAGTCTTTTCGATTATCGAGAATTCGCCGACATCTTCGTGACTGGCAAGGGGACCACATCGGTGTCGGATTTTCGTAATTGTTTATATGCATGGTACGTGAAGTTGAGACCCCGAATATGAATATCCCGACGCAGTTCGATGCCATATCCAGAAATTCTCGAGAAAATCGACTTTGAAGTTTTGCGAGCGACTTGAATTTAGAAATGGAAAGATAGTTTTTGACAGAGCGTGGGTAGGGCCCAAGTCTGGTAATCGCTGGGTCGCTGGATCGAATTTCGCTTTGGTCATTTTTTTTTCCAATTCGAATACCTACGTATTTCAAATATAAAATTCATCAAATGTATGCTAACTAACATATTATCATTAACAAATTATCATTTTTTATGAAAATTGCACGTGGGTGAACCGGAAAAATAATATTAGAGCGCTCCTCTTTACGAAGAGTTATTCGACTAGCCTGACGCTTACATTACATTGTAATAGAACGTAGCCACCAAACTACCTGCGGAGGGATCTACAGCTGCTCGGGAACGAAAGATTCCGGAATTCCTCAACGGTTGGAGGGTATTCGACAACTTTCGGCAGGGGACGGTTGTGGCTGTAGTAGGTTTCTAGTAGCATTTCAAGGTTCGCTTTCGAAGCAGCAGGAAGTGTTTTGCGGCGTTGTGCGTGAAAATATTCGAATACGATTGAAGAAAAAGATCATAATGTCGGACGTGGAAGTAGACAATTTGCCTGGCCCTCCAGCGGCACAAGATCTTGAAGACTCCTTACGCAGTGAAGATTCAAGAGTATGCACGAGATATGCTCTTGTACATTTCGAGCAAATCCTGGCAGAAAATAATCTCATCGAACCAACACCATCGGCGACAATTACTGAACAACCAATGCTACTAGCAGAGGACTTGTTCCAGTATACATTACAAACTTGACAAGAATAAAAGTTTGTTCCATTTGATGAGCTAACTATGTTCAATGAACACGATGGAGAAAATCTTTTCGAAGAAGTTAGGTCTAGTAGTGACGAATCTTCGGATGATTATACGCCACCGGAGAAAAAGTCAAAATCGAACGAGGACAACATTCCACTGGATTACAAAAGAAAAGTTATTAGTATAGTTAGAGCTCATCCGGGATGGAGCCTAGCAGTTTTGCAAGAAAACGGGTGTAGTCGCTTGAAGCGTATGGAGGAATCGCCGAAATAGGTGCAACATGTTAAAAGTGGTTGAACCATATTTGACAAATCCGCGACTATCGATTCGTGGACGTATGGTTGCTTTCAGGAAGCTCGAAAGAACAACCAACAAGTTACAACCCGGAACTTGCAGCGGTGGGCTTTATCTGCCGCAAGTCCATTTGGAAATTTTGCTTTCAAAGCTTCGGATAGATGGGCTCGGGAATTCAAACGGAAGCATCCAATTCGTCAAAGAAAAATCACGAAGTTTGTAACGGAAAGAGAAACCGCATTAATGGACGTAATCCTGGCTGCTGCAGAAGATTTTCTAATCCAGGCTCGGAATGTCATACCGAACTTTGAGCCCGACTTCGTCATTAATACGAACCATACAGGTATTGAAAACATTTTTTTATTGTTCGTAATCAATCAAAGTATGTTTCCTCGTGTGGAGTATTTTTTATTTATTCATTTCTTGTTAATTTTTTTCAGGGTGCCAATACCAATCGACTTTCGAGAGTACTCTGGCGACCAAAGGATCAAAGGTGGTGCTGGTGACGAGGCAGAATATGAATAAAGTGACTTATTCCTATACTGCACAGTACTCTGTCACCCTATCAGGAAAGTTGCTGCCTCTGGTCTTCATATGTCTACAAGAAACAACTGGTTCATTTGGATCTAGGGTGAAGAAATCGGTCGACGAGTATCTCAAAAAGTACCGAAACGTCACAGTTACTGCGTCGAAATCGGCAAAATTGACTACAAACTTATATAGAGATTTTTCTAATCAATGCTATGAAACCGTACGTGAAAAAAGAAAAGTTCTTCTTGCTCATTGATTTTTGGGGTGGACAAACCAATCCCGTGATGTACAATGAAGTTTTTCGAGACGATAAGCGTCTGCCAACTTGCACCGTGCCGTTATTCCACCAAAATGGACTCCGTTAGTACAGCCATGCGATGTCTATTTTTACCGTCAAGTAAAAAATTTCCTCAAACGGCTGCAGGAACTGCGCCTACCTGAACGAAAAAGGCCGCGAAATCAACGATCGAGAGGATTGTATAAAGATTTATTCAATCGTGCATCATCAGTTGTCCTCTCCGATCTTCGGTAAAATGATCAGGTATGCGTGGTTCGCTTCAAAACTTTGCGATACGAGAGAAATATTTGAAAACGTCATTGAAGTTTGTTTCCCTATTGATGTTTAAAAAAAACATTGCGCCTGTAAAATCACAGCATTCGTACGGTGTGCTAGATGCCGTGAAAATTACTGTCCCCCTGTTTTTACGACGCTTATCACTGTGGCTCGTGCGATACTACACCTGTTGTTTCGAAAATGGATATAATCTAACTTTGAACGAGAATCATATCATTTTCTACCCGAGGTTTTTTCATTTTCATTCCCAAAACTTTATTTGTAATTTTATTTTAATTCATTTCAAATAATTGTATTAACTCACGTGTAATTTTCATAAAAAATGATAATTTGTTAATGATAATATGTTAATTAGCATATATTTGATGAATTCTATATTCAAAATACGTAGGTATTCGAATTTGAAAAAAAAAAAAAATAACCAAAGCGAGACTTAATCCAGCGACCCAGCGATTACCAGACTCGAGCGCTACTTACAGAGCTACACGCTTCGTTGAAAACTATGTTTCCATTTCTAAATTTAAGTCGCTCGCAAAACTTCGAAGTCGATTTTCTCGAGAATTTCTGAATATGGCATCAAACTGCTTGGGCATATTCATATTTGGGGTCTTAACTTCACGTACCATGAGTATAAAAAATTACAAAAATCCGACACCCATGTGGTCCCCTTGTGAGGTTGAGCACCAATCCATTTCTTATACGTGGCTTGAAAGCTGTCTCCGTATCATGCCTTTCCACTTTATTCGATGCACCACTGACACTAGCACCGCTTCTTTGGACTTTTCTCGTCAATGATGTAGTTGATATAGTTGATTTAGTTGTCTGATTTCATATTTTCTGATAAACCGTAATCGCATCGTCATCTTCTTGCAAAATATTATTCAACAGTTCTAGATTTTCGACACCAAGTTTATCCACTGCTCTCGTTCACTGGGGAATGATTTATCACCAAGAGTAGCAAGCGCTTGATTTATAAAGTGTATAAGTTTTTCACAAGTGGCAATCGCTTCATCCACAAGGTGTATACGTTTTTCACACTCATGTCTATCCATTTTGACAGAGAGGCGAAAAAACTGAACAATGATTGATCTAATGCGATCGGACTGCAACCGAGCTCCCACCGTGCGCTCTATGAATTTATCGGTCAAAATGATTATAGTTCCCCCGCGAAGAGCAGGTGAGAGTCAAACGAAGAATAAGACAGAAAGACAGAGAGAGAGAGGGACGTGCAATAATTCAACGGACACTCCCCCCCCCCCCTTATATTTAAGAGTGTGGTGCCCCGCATTTTTCATTGATTTTCTATCGAATTTTTATTAAAACAATTATATGCTAGATATAATTGTTTCCCACGGACGCTGACTGCGAGTCAGCTTAGAATAAAAAACGGCTTGTACTAAATAACGGGAATAAGGCATTTCCGTTACTACAACATTCAGTTTAATTATTTACCTCTGGATTCACGTCGCAAAGACCGAGTTGCTTACCGAAGCATTCTCACGAGCGACTTCAAAGTCAAATCAAGGACAATGCTGACAAAACCGTCAGCATTAAAATACACTCTCGGATGAGAGTCGTAATGGGTGACAAAGCGACCATCGGAGAGGCAGTCTTAAGAAAATATCGAAGGAGTAAACTGCCTTCTGCAAGACCCCGAACCGCGGAATACGGTCTAGTTCAAACGTCTAGGTGTTAACCAATTCTACGCGGTCCAGTCATAATTAGAGTTAAAATTAAAGTTATAACAAATATTGTAATCTACCAGTTTTTATCACATAGAATAAACTAATCGTTGAACATTTTGCTTGAATTCTAATTCTTCGTGGCTGAGACCCACAAATAAACATAAAACAATTGTAGAACCGCTTTGACACCCGTTCCCCAGCGTTCACTCGGTGCAGCGGCACAACAAGAGTATCAATCCTTTCAGAATATTAAAAGTGAATCGCGATCGTATTCATCTCGCCACCAATTCATCTAACCGCCATATCAACAAGTTTAGCATTATAATATTAGATTACTATGAGCGCGAGAAGTGTACATGATATTTTCGGAGAATTTTTCAACTTTCGTTCAACGTTCGTCATTCGTCATTCGAACGTTCGTCGTTCCTCTTTCAACGTTCACCGTGTGGTCCACCCGTTTGCCTCAAGTCTCCCACCCTTTCTCACCCCCTCTGCGATAGTCGATTCCGTTTGATAAACTCTTCTTCTGACCTTTCCGAACTTTAGTTATTCAGGTTAAAAAGATCTTTGGAATCCAATTGCAACTTCCATGGTTTTAAAAAAAGGTCAAAGTGAGATTCGTTCGTATTCATCACACCGCGCAACTTGAAATCGCGCATCGATCGCATGAACCTGTATATATCGTATAACCAGCTGTCGGTGAAAGCTGTAATACCGGCTGTCAGTAAAAGTCTGTTATACTGGTAGAGCGATCTGCAGGTTCAAGAGGAGGCCGGTAAAGGGATCTGTAAGTCCAAGATGGCTCTGTAATACCGGCTGTCGGTAAACGTCCGTAATACCGGCTGTCAGTGAAAGTCTGTAATATCGGTAAAGGGATCGGCGAGTTCGAGAAGGCGCCGGTAGAGGGATCTGTAAGTCCTAGATAGCTCTGTGATACCGGCTGTCAGTCAAAGTCTGGAATACCGGTAGACGCGCCTGCAGGTTCAAAAGGTCGCCGGTAGAGGGATCTGTAAGTCCAACATGGCTCTGTAATACCGGCTGTCGGTAAAAGTCTGTAATACCGGTAGAGGGGTCTGCAGATCCAAGAGTGCGCCGGTAGAGGGATATGTGAGCCCAGGATGGCTCTGTAGTACCCGCTGTCGGTAAAAGTCTGTAACACCGGTAGAAGAATCCTTAGGTTTAAGAGTGCGCCGGTAGAGGGCTCTGTAAGTCTGAGATGGCTCTGTAATACCGGCTGTCAGTAGAGGAGGGATCTGTAATGTCGGTCAAAAGGTTCGTGTCCCAGCTAAAAAGGTCGGTAAGGCAGATCCCCGTCCGTAAGTGGGCCAGAACCCGCCTGATATCACTCCTTTTGTGTATCGTTATTCTTGTATAAATTAATATAACACTACTTATTCTGTACAGAAAGTTGACTTTTTTGCTACGTATTCAGCTTGCATGTCGAATGTTAATTTATCATCTATGATCACACCCAAATATCTTCTTTAGTCTCTTCTATCTGTTCATTTCCATAAAATAACTTTAAACGTTCATTAACATAAGATTGGTCTTCACGGTGTTTATTTTCAGCGAGTTTCGTTTCAACCAGTTATATTCAATTTCATCGGCATTCCTGTCACTGGCATACAAAAACATGTCGTCGGCAAACATGTTGCACTCCCAGTGCTCGGATTTTCTCACTATATCATTTACGTACATTATAAACAGCAGTGGTCCAAGGACAGACCCGAGTATCTTTTCATAAATCGGTAGTGTGTTTATCGGCCTGTATTCTTCTGCTGTTTTCGTCCCTGCAACTTTCTGTATGGGTATAATTGTTGAGGTCTTCCAATCTTCAGGGAAGATTGTCTCGTCCAGTGATTCATTTAAAAGCGTCTTCAGGTTTTCACTTGTCGTCTTCCATGTCTTTTTTACGTTTTCCGATGTTATACTATCTTTTGTTCCTTTTTTATCCACGAACTCTCTGACTATTTCATCAATATCCTTGTAACTAACGTTTTTGAACTTCCGAAATTCTGTTGGACTATTTTCTGTTGTATAACTACGCGTGTTGTCCATAGGACTTTCGATACTGTATATAATTTTATTTATGCTTCGTATAAAGAACTCATCAAATCTTTCAGCAATTTCCGCCGGGTCCGTTAGCTGGTTTTCACTAAATACAATATTCCCTGCAGGGTTATCTTGATTGTCAATCATATTTATTCTTTTCTCGTTTTCCACATTTCTTTCGGTCGGATTTATTTTTATGTATATTTTCTTCATAATATTGTTGCTCACTAC
This sequence comes from Sussaba pulchella, assembly GCA_963971145.1. Classification (NCBI taxonomy): domain Eukaryota; kingdom Metazoa; phylum Arthropoda; class Insecta; order Hymenoptera; family Ichneumonidae; genus Sussaba; species Sussaba pulchella. The sequence continues at coordinate 6,739,587 of OZ020170.1, forward strand.
TCCGAATTTTCATCACCGCTCTATTTCTCTGTTGTTTATATAGTTTCCAGTCATTTGGCTTTTTCGTCAGAATCGTTTTTTTATACGTCGTGTCTCTGTTCCTGCATATGTTTTTAGTATCTGCGGTATTCCACGGTTTCTTTATCTATATCATTTTAATTTCAGTCTTTATTACTGGAGCAAGGTCATCTATTGTCTCTTATATTCCACAGATGTATTTATTTGCGCATTGATTTGTATCGTCAGTCCTACTTGTTCTAGTTTTCTTTTTAATGTTAGCCCAAATCCTTCCGGCGTAACTTGTAGTTTATCTCAGTGATAGTTTCAGTCTTGATTCCCTCGATCGGATTTACAGTATAGAGATCTTTGATTTGTACAATATGATGATCTGTAACTTTAGGAGTCTTTAGAACTTCCGCTTCTATATGAAAATTAGAAAATGTTAGGTCAATAATTGTTTTTGATTGTCCAATTATTCTCGTCGGTTCCATGACATATTTTTTAGTCCTAAAGTCAGTTAATTTCTCCATACACTTCTCGTATATTCATTCCTTTTAGTTACGTCAATATTAAAATCATTTATTCCTTTCAGTTACGTCAAAATCACCTACTATAACTACATGTCCTTTATCTACTAGGTTATCACATTTTTCTGTTATTACTTCGATAAATTCACCATCATCACTACTAAGCGAGTAATACGTATTGTATACTATAATTTTTTTCATACTTTCCAGTTATTTTCATCGTGCTTATCCATACATTCTGTTGTATGTTTCCGTTCAATATTATTTCAAATTTCAGACTCTTTTTCATACACGCTAACCCCCCCCCCCCCCCCCCCCCCCCCCGTCCTTCTGCTTTCTGTGTCGCATCTTGCAACATTATAATTGGCTATGTTCATCTCGCATTCATTTCTTTACGTGCGTTTCCGTTAAACATAAAATAGGCTGGTATTTGTTAATTTGTCGATTTCGTCCTCAATAATACGTAATAATACGATATAATAATACGTTGTACCCTTGCTGATTTTACTTTATCCGCATATGTATTATTTTTACTTTTTGTGGATTTCCGTTCGCCTCTGTCTGTCCTCTTATGTTTGACATTTGAAATTGATTGCTCTCCTCAGTATTTTCTCTTATCAAACTACTACGACCTACCTTCAATTTGCCGATTTTTTCTCTAATGCATTTCATTTCATCAACTAATTTTTCGTTTACTTTTTTTTACTTCCGCTGCGATTGTATTCGTAATGGTCTGTTCTGTCTTTTTGTCTATTCCGCGTACGATTTGCTTTTCGACTTTCTGTATTTCCTCTCTGAGTACAGATCTTAAACCTTCCTTTATTTTTGACTGTTTGGGTCCTTGAAATTTTTTAAGCTAGCTAATGTTATATCTATTTTTTCATCGACGTACCTCTTCTCTTCCATCGAGCTCCTCTCTCTCCCCTTCATCATAACATCCACAGTCGATTTGATCGACGTTGTTATCAGCCGAGTCTCGTTCGCAAAATTAACTTCCCGATTATAGGAAAGTTATTGTAATGACCCGGAAAATCGAAAATCGTTTTTCGTCAGATCTTCACGTTTCGAGGTCATTGGGGTAATTTGAGCCTATTTTGAGCGAAGGGTTTGTGTGTGTGTGTACGTGCGTACGCACGTATGTGATCAGTTTTTCGTTAACGTTTTCTCCAAAACTAATGACGCGATCGGAATGATCGATGATGCAATCGATATGTCTTGCTGAAACTTCGAGCTGATTAGATTTTGGTCCAGTTCGTTCGAGTAGTTTTTTTAGTTTTTTACAAAAAATATAATTCCAAAATTCTTTCGTAAACATTTTCTCTAAAACTAATAACGCGATCCAATGAAATTTTTTTTAACCCTTTCGTTACCAGCGCCGAATATATCCGGCAACCACGCGACTCCGCGGCGGGGTGCTCCGTTTAGTAGCGTCAGCTCTGCGGAGCGGACTGCCGTAACGAAAGGGTTAAACATTTTTTTTTGAACTTTAAAATTTTTTTTTACTTTTTTTACGTACGTACGTATGTGATCAATTTTTCGCTAATTTTTTCTCTAAAACTAATAACGCGATAAAAAAAAATGTTATCAAATTTTTTTTTCGATGTTTTTTTTATTTTTTATTTTTCTCAACTTCGCAATTATAGGAAACTTGATCCCCCCCCCCTTCCCGGGCATATTATGCCCCCGGGGCATATGCCGGGTGGTCGGGCACTTGTATTTTTTATGCTTGGTGTCTTTTGGATACATCCATGTTGGACCATGAGAAGACGAAAACTCCAATTCTCAACTCGATGAGAATATACTTAATCAATAATGATAATAATAAATTTCAACTCGCGAATCGGTAAGTTACTTGTGCGGCCCGTAAAGCGTCACATGCAAAAAAAATATGATTAGCTACAAGCATAACGAGCCATATCTACTACTAACCATGGATACTACTAACTATAGGCACTGCTAAACTGGGCTCAACTATCCATGGGCACTACTATCCACAGACACCACTAATCATAGGCCCGCTAGTTTTTTTTTCTCTCGAACACACAACCAATGAAGACGGCTACAAAAATACGCATTCCGCACAGCCGTGACACGAGCTTTGACTTTATTCCGCACGGTAATGGATTTAACATGCAGGTGAAGCAGCCCCGTCTTCCTGAAGGGCCTTTAAATCCAATTCCTCCGCCGCATACACCCACCGGCTCCCTCGTGATGCAACGGGCCAGCCACCGCTTGACCGTGTTTCATTGGTGTCTCACTGGTGCATGCGCATCAAACGCACCCACGATTGCTGAAATCAAGTAAGCCGCCTCATCGTCGACGGACTGCAGTCGATAAAACTGCGCCCAGTCGAGTTCGGTGAGGGCCTGCCGAATTTCCAAATCGTTGATATTGGACAGACGTCGGCATGAAAACGTCACAGCCACCCCCGCACTGGCGCAATTACGTCGTCAGCGACGTGGATCAGATGATGAGCTGAAAGGCGAGGTACCGGATACTGCCCATATGCAAGTACCTTTCCTTATTATCGGGAATACATAAATCGCGGTAGCATGATGTGGCACGAAATGACCATTTGCTGCAATTAAATTGCGAAAGTGATCCGAACCAAACGACCTTACACTCATATCCACATTAAAGTCACCCAGCACAAGCATGTGCCGAAAATCCGGCGGAATCTCCAGGAATCGATCCTCAAAAAGTGCCAACTTTCCAAGTTTCGGGGGACGGTACACAACCGCCACCAGAAGCGATGCAGTGGCGGGGACTGCAACGTCAACAATCATAAATTTCGGAAGTCGGCAAAACCGGTCCGGGGACGATGAGAGAACGACCGCACGGAGCGTCCGATGTACGTACATCCCTCCGCCACCCGTCTGCCAGCCCTATGCCTCCGCAGCAACTCGTAGTCAGGCAGGCGATCGAGATGATCCGTGTCATGAGGCTTGAGTCACGTCTCCCGGAAGCACATGGCATCAAACTGCTGCGCCTCCACCGCAATCCTCCTCGGGAGCAGTGCTGCCAGATTGAGGGGAAGGGACTCTCGACATGGGTCCCCACCACGGCTGTTGCGAAAGGCGGTTGAGGGGAGGCAGACTTTCAACACCGCCCCCGGTCGTTGTACACCACCAATCGCGTTTCTCTATCTCTGTGCTACTGACCGTCTTTTCTGGTCTGCTTCGTTGCCCGCGAATATACGAAATGTATATCGAAACTAGATGTGTAAAATTTTTCAGTTCGTCTTCTCCAACGTACATCGCCCGAACGTTGTTTCGATGGAATTGTTCCTCTTGGTATCAACAAAATATGAAACAAGTAATAAGCATTAGTAATTGGATATAATTATAAATCGATTCAAACTTGAATCATATTCGATGGTATTGCAGCCGTTAGCAAATAAACAATGCATTTCATTTTTCTGCAAAAAGAATGACACCCATATCCGGCCAGGATATATTGTAATTTGGCAGAATATAATTGTGATGCATTGTTTATTTCCCAGGTCTCACCACGTGGAGGTCGCTGCATGGAGACCCCCCCGGGGGCCGTTGCTGTGTGTGTATCGCGAAGCCGATACAACACAACAAAGACCCGATTCCCACCCTCCAACAATACAAATCAAAAGAAGTTTGAACAAAAATTAAAAGGAAAAACTCAAATAAAACATTCTTATCTTTTCCGACTGTGACGACGTTTTCCAGGCACAAATAATAATGGATAAATCAAATATGAAAATAAAAATAAACCAAGCTAAATCAAACAAACTTTTTTTGCGTTTTTCAAACACGACATTTTGTAGCCGCAAATAAGAAATAAATAAATAATTTATGAAAATGAAAATAAAATGATTTAACGAGACATTCTCGACCAATTATGAAAAATTCAGAATGAAAAATAATCTACACTTTTTTGTAGAATGCGATATTTTTTTCGCAAGGGAAAATAAAAACGAATTATTCCACAATGAAATGCAATAAAGTTAAAAGAAATATATCTCTATATGTACATATCTATGTATCTTTGAAATAAATCTCTCTGGAAAAAAATTTAAACATATGAATAAATTAACGAAAAAATCAACGATTATTTTTACTCGAAGAAACTCGCACTAGCCGCGGAAATCTTATATATTATCACATTTCATGCGTACATTTTTTATATCATCACAGTTAATGCGCCGGCATATTAATATTTTATTCAGCGTTTTTAATACCCGATCAACGTATTTATTATAGAAAACGGATTTAATTATAAAACGTTTGGCGCGGAATACGGTCGTTATTTGATTTATATTTTTACGCGGCGATTACATCGAATCAGTCTTTATTTAATTGTTTTTTTAAAACTAATTATGATTATTATTGAAACCCGTTGGTCGTTGTCGAACAGCGTAAGTTAAACGCGATAGAAATATCCCAAACGTGTTTATACGGCGTCCGGCTCTTGCGACGGGTATAAATTCTCGCTGCAATGTAGTGCTAAATGTCGTTCATCGACAGTAAAGGTATGAAAATTTATTTCTGCATTTTTAAAAGCTAATCGGATTCTACAAGTAGCCTCAAGGCACTTCTGGCCTATACTATTTTTTTTCTTCGTTTTCACATCGGTGACGATGGAAAATATTCGTTCAGCCTCTGCGTTCGAATGGGGAAGCGATAAGACTATGGAAACTATTTGCTCTAGAATAGGAAATTCTATTTCGTCCGAAAAGATCTTTGTTTGAATTACAGCTTTCCAAAATGATTCGACATCGAAGGTTAGCAGCTCCTTCTTTTTTTCCTCTGTAAAAGTAAATGGCAGTGAGTTCTATTCGACCGCTAATTTCGAGGGCTTAAACGACCCGAAGCGCTTAGCAATATTTGATATGTCTCGACTGCTTCCTCTGCCTTGCAAATTAAGAGCGATGCTCGGTGTCAAAAATCGCAAATCATCTAGATGGGAAGGCTTTAGCGGGAGTCGAAGAGCCATCTCTGTTACAGCCGTTGTATAAAAATGCAAACACGTTTGGCGGATTTCGGTTGCGTGCACTTCCGGAAGTGTAGCCAGAGCGGCTTCACATTCCGGACCAAGGTTAATTTCCTCTAGGGGGAGGAAGTTCGGTGGAATAGCAACGTCCAAGTTGCCCGACTTTAGTTCGTCTAGAAACTCTGATTAAATAAAATTGCCACCGAATCGCGCGATGAGGAACCTACTGTGTTCCGCCAATAGATGAATTAGTGACTTCTTTGATTGAAAAAGCGCGTTAAAACTGTTAAAAAAATCCAAAGAATACTTAAGAAATAAGAAATATATTTTCGTGATAGGATCACACAAAGTTTCCAAAATAGTTTCGGCTGATTTTAATTTGTCTTCGTTGACAGCAAGGGCAAAATACATTTTTAAAACGTCCCAATTATCAAGTAGGCAAACGACGCATCTTTCCAACGAGAGCCATCTCGTGTTCGCCAACTTGAGAATTTTTCGCGTTTCGACGTCCAAAAGCTCCTGAAATTCGCGGAGTACTGGACTACGCTTCGCACTGCCGGACACGTACGAGGCAACGCTTCTAATCAAATATTCGCAAGAGCGAGGCAAAGATGAACACGCTTTACTGGAGATTATCGCCGCCGTGTGGCAAACACAATTTAAATTCACGAGACCCGGTACGTCTAATTCTAAACGAGTCATGAACGAATTATGTTTCCCCGTCATCATCGATGCATTGTCGGGTAACATGCCGACAACGTTAGCGATGGGGATTCTTTTTGACTCGAAGGAACGTTTAAAAGCTGCATACACGGCTGCAGCAGAACAATCGCGAGCATCTAATTTTATTAATTTGAAAAGCGCCGTGACCACTTTTTTTGAATTGGGACAAAAAAAATTGAACAAGAACACAAAGAAATTTCGTGTCCGTTATATGGGTGCTCTCATCTACTAGCACCGAGAACTTTTGTATTTTAAGGATATCGACTATTTTTTCGAGCTCACGCTTGGCAATGCAATTGATAATTAAGCTCGTGCATTTTGGCCGGCCGAGCGTAGCTTCGTGCAGTACCCGTCATGATGGTAATGACGATTTCAGCAGCGGAAGCAAGTGTTCCACTATCTGAATCGCTATATTGTGCTCATCGAAGAACGCTGCTAATTTAATTTCAAAAGATTTTACATCTACATTTTGACTACAAAGTAAGTCAGCATTCATCATTGTTGCGGAAGCAGGCTCGACATTGGCAAATAGTGCGAGTGCTGCTTTCTCGGAATGATGTTTACCGGAAGCATGTCTTAAGTACTCGCTTTTTCCGCCTTTTAAATGTTTTTCGCAAATTGAACAAAACACTACATCGGTCGTACCAGAGACTGGCTGGAGTCAGCCGGAAAGTTTCGGCAACTCGAGCCAGGAAGATTGAAAATTTTTAAATTTCCTACGTTTTGTCGGTGCTTCTTGGACGTGCTCTTCATCCCTGGAGCTATGACCCTGATCTTCGGGATTCATCATGTTTTTCACCTCGATTTTTTGCACAATTCGCACAGTTCGCAAAACAGAAGAAGACTGCGGTATGGATAAATCATATTTACCAACGAACGAGATTCCTACAGGTGGATAAAATGCCAGTCTGATAGCAGTAATAAAATTAAATAAGCGTCATTTATAAAACTTGAGAAGTCTTTATTCGTTTGTGATAGAAGCAAATGGTGCAATAACAGCTCGTTCATATTGCTTCGATGCATATTTTGGTTACGTCCAGCTCATATCAGCTGTGAGAAAACGGTGTGAAGTCGAGCCACCGATCGGTTGGACGCTGTTGGTGAAAGAAGCTGCACTTATTATTAAATAGTCACCACAGTTTACCCTTGTGGGGAAAATTACATTCTGATAACAGCCATAAACTAGGTGAATCATATTTCTTAAATCTATAATTTTCCTATTCATTGGTAATCAAAAATTATTTTCAGTAACGACTCGTTGCTGTGAGTCCGGTGCATATGTTGTATTTTGGCGCTTAAACGAAGCAAGCCAGGACAAATGTTGGATAGGCAGATGGCTAAAGTGACGCTATTGGCTGCGTTCAGCCGAAGAGTAAAATCACGCCGCTGATTCGCCGGACGCTGCGGGAAAGAACGGTGCTGGAAAGGGTAACGACACGCTCTTGCGTAGGATAAATATCCCACGATCTGGCAGCTCTGGTTGGGCGTCGCAGCGCCTCTACTTATACTAGACCGCTTGCGCCTGATTGGCCGACGGTCGCGGAGGAGGGTAGAGCTGCCCGATTGGGCGGATTTGTCCGCCCGTGTCCGTTTTCTGATGCCCCCTCCACGGACCAAATCCGCCGCTACCGACGCGACCTCACGCGGCTTGCAACAGCTACAGATTGGCGCAGCCAATAGCATTATTCTGATTATCCGCCAATCGAATTGCCATGGCAAGAAAAAAAATGTATTCATTTATTAACCTAAGATTAAGAAATGAATTGTTTATTTATTTTCGATGGTAAAAAAATATCGTCTTAAGAAATTTGTGATATTCGTTTATTCGGAACTTAATTGTGATCTTTTATTTCATTATTTTACCCGTTTTGGCGATTAAAAAATATCCTCGTCAGAAATGTCAACGATTTTTTTTCATTCCGTTTAATTAAAAAAAAAATTGAGTTTTGTCAATCACAGTATTTTTCATTTAACATTTCCATATTCTATGATCTTTGATGATTACCTGTTGTTGTTGGGACCTGAGAAATAAACGATGCATTACGATTTTCTATTACCAATAGAAGTATAATTTCCGGGAAGAAATGTGAGACATCGTTTATTTGCAAACGACTGCAATCATATTTTACTCCATTACTTGTATATTCAGCGTTAATTGTGACGGTTTTTTTCTTATTTTTGTTATTATCCATTGATATTTTTTCCCCATTATTCATCCATAAATATATTTTTACAGTTGAACATCCAATTATTAACACTAGGTTTACGGAGTCCGTCTATTTGCGAGTCATACTTAAGCAAATAAATGCCAACAAAATTGTTCGGAAACGATAATAATAAGTATAAAAATTTTCCTCTTGAAATCGGATCGACGGGTCGGCTAAGCTATATACGCAATTCAAATTTAGCGCGTCAAGGAAGGCAAAGCATCAGAGTGATGCCGTCGGCAGCGACACTATTGGACGCGCGCGCGCGAGTTGCCTCTCCTCACGCGCCATTCAATAAAACCGTGTGGTGGGGGCCTCTCAAAATCTTCGCTTCCCCTCAATCTGGCAGCACTGCGCCCAACAGTCAGTCGCTTCTGGGACTAGTACCGGATACATACTACTCTTCAAATAAAGTCGTACTCTGAAGACATCCATCTGGTGTTCTTACTGCTTATCCCATCCCTTGGCAGTCGGACTTGTAGCTACACCGGCTATCCCGTTGTTCGCAGAACTCTCGTCAGTCCTTATCAGGACTTCGTCGCCGTCAGACTATGGCAGCAACGCTACACCGGCTATTCCGTTCTTCGCAGAACTCTCGCCAACAGTCCTTCTCAGGATCTCATCGCCGTCGGACCCGTGGACGCGTAGCCACACCGACTAAACCGTTCTTCGCAGAACTCGCCTCAGTCTTTCTCAGGACATCGTCGCCGTTGGACGAGTGGCTGCAAAGCTACAGCTAAGTCGCAAAAATAGTTCGTTTCCGAACTCTTCGACAGTACTTGTTAGGACTTCATAAAACTTAGGGACCAGCGGACAGGGGGCACCCCTTAGTTGATAGAAAAACGGAAAAAATGCAATATCTCGAGAACGGATTAACGTAGTGACCTGGGGAGGTCTCCTTCGACTGAGGACAGGTAATTACATTTAGTTTCACTGTTTTGTAGCGAAATCTCGAAGAAAACGCGTAAATTTAGGGAGCAAATAGAGTGGAAAAAATGATTTTTTTAGGAAAAAAATTTGAAAACATCAATTTCTATAGAAAATTTCACGCTGATCATGAACATAACCACGTTGAAGATGACAAGTTGCTCTTTTCATGGGAAATCAGCGAAACTCTTGTTTTAAGATATCTAAAAATAAACTTTTGCTCCTTTTTCTCGACAATTGACCGACTCGACATATCAAAGTGGATGTGAAGTCTTGTAGCAATAATAATGAACCTTTGCCATCGCCCAAGATCATCATTTTAACCCCCTCCCCCAACACTGTTTAAAATGAAATGGTTGATGTTTAAGGTAATAAGACAATGATATAATTCAAAAATCGCGTCGTCAAACAATTTATTTCAGCCTCTTAATTTTGTTTACGATAGGTTAGACTGGGGCTAAAAGTAACAGGGGTAAGTTGTAACAGTGCCTATATCTCTTGAACGAAAAATGAGAGTTGGGTGGGGGCGACGCCAAAATGATCGTCAGAGCTCTGGGCATTTTGTCTCCTCGTCCGTCGTGCCTACGTCGGCACCATCGTCGGTTACGATAACGTTCCGGCAAAAGAGCGACGTAAGTACAGATTTGCAATGTACTACTTTTTGATTACACTTAATATTTCTCGGTTTTTTCTCCGGATTATTTCTCACTTTTGATTGTCATCTATATTCAAACCGTATCCGCATAGGTTTTGCAATGTATCCACGCAATTGTTAATTTTTTTTTCATAAGTTAAAAAAAAAAAATTTGGGGCTAGAAGTAACACTCGTTCGGGGCAAGTTGTAATAGTGTTACAACTAACTAAAATGATATAGAAGGTCGTCTGTTGCCGAAGTTCACAAGAAACGTTAGACCTACGCTAGATATTTAGGATTATTGCTAATGATATTTATTTTGTTCCTTCAAGATGATGAACTACACAAAAACACCAACCGTGGGGGAAAGCCCTTAAGCTTCTGTGAAGAAGCTGCAAAACTTGTCGAGGAGAAGCATTTTAAATAATATGTTGTCATAGAATTATCATTTTTTTAGTCGTTCTAAATAATATAACATACGATAAAAAACTTGTTACAAAGAAAAAAGAACCTTTAGAAGATTAGACATTATGATTGTTGCCAAATATCGATAAGACTGATGATACGAATACCGTGATATTAATTAATATCGACATCGATAGAAATTTATATCTTTGAGCAAGGTTTAAATATAGCGATTACAGTATGTAATATAAGGAAAAAAACTTTTTTTTCTAGCAAAATGAACGATTAACTTTATAAAAAAATGTTTGAATTCTTGTTGTGTTGCAAGGAATATACAAGTAAGTCGTTATATATATCGACGTAATATTTTTCCCTCTCTATCAAAGTGTGACAACCTGCCCCAGCGCTGTTACTTCTTACTCCGCAGCGGGGTAAAACGTAACACTACGCACGAGACAAAACAAAGTTGAATAACTTTCTATTTTTGAGTGATTAAAAATTGAAAAAATTCATGATGATAGTCGAATAACCAATTAACAATATGCCGCAGAGAGATTGTGAATATATTCAGGTAATCAGAAGAAATTTATATTTTGGCGAAAAGTGTTACAACTAACCCCAGTCTCCCCTACTATACAAATCGTGGAGTTCAGAAATTATCGGTTCCATGTATGCCTCGAAGCTCGGTGTATCCTCGTCGACCCAAATTGCCGCTATGATAATAAAATGTTTTCGCGCATGGTGAGAAAGTTCGTTCAGCATTAGTAACACCGGCCAGGCGGTCTGCTTTGAAGATTTCCCTCCTTGGCATCCGTCCGTATTCAAAGTTGATGAAAAATTCCGATTCTCGTTTAAAAAACGGCCCTCCTTCCGCAACTGTTTGTAGCATCCTCCATCGAAGACATCTTCTATTCCTTCTGGATTGATTTTTTGCCGCGTATTCCGATAATTAAGGAGTTGAGTTATATTTGGTGTCTGGAAAATCCGTTGCAATTGCTTCTTCACGTTCAATTTTATAAAAAACGATACCAAGGACGTTTCTTTGTTTGGCTCCGAAATTCCGCACGGGCAGTCCTCTTATGGTACCTTCCCTATTCTTACTTTACCTTTACACATCTTGCAGTGCACGTGACGTTCCTGCGTTGCATCTTCCTTTCGCTCAACTCTTTTCCACAGAGTCTTTTCCGTTGACGGAAGGGTGTTGTGGTTACAAAGTTTCTTTATTCACCTTATTATCCCTAGAGTTGCTTCGATACTCAAGTTGTATCGACTAGCTTCTGCCATCATTATACAGAGAAAATGGTTTTCTCGTACACCCGGTCTTAAGGTCATCAGAGGTCCTTGTTCAATGGAGAAAGCACTTATGTCTTCATCATCGTCTTCATCGGTGCCGTCATTGTTTTCGCCGTCACCACCACCACCACCACCGCCTCCGCCTCCACCATCGTCGTCGTCGTCGTCATTGTCGTCTTCGTTGCTGCTTTCATCACCATCACGCCAGCCACCGTCATCGCTGTCATCATCGTTGCAGCCGTTGTTGTAGTCTTCGTCATTGGCGTCATCGTCGTCGTCGTCGTCGTCTTCGCTGATAATTTGGCTCGCACGGACATCGTTCAGATCGGCGATATCTAAATTCAAGTCATCACTATTACCATCATCAGCATGAGACAAAGCGATAATACACTCAACCAAACAATTGAAGGAACAAGAAATCTCCAATTTTTTACGTCTTTTTTGCGTGGCTGTAACTTTGCGAAAAATTGTCGTATTGAGATGAATGAAGAAGCATTGCAAAGCTTGACATTTTAAATTTTAAAACCGTATGATGAAAGTTTTTTTTTGGCCATTGGTCATGCCACACTCAAGAGAAATGTCGGGAAGAAATTTTTTTGTAAAAATTTCCGTTTTTTTAAGCTGTCCCCGGACTCCAAAAAATTTTTTCTGAGGGCACCAACAACACAGTCATTTAGCCTGATTCATACTCTTCGATTTGATTTTTTATTTTTTTCTGTACAACAATTTGTCGCTGAGATATCGGCCGGTGAATACAAAAACATATTTTTTCGTTTGATCATCGATATCTTAGAACCGGTAATCTCATTGCAAATCTACCGGCAGTTTTGCCAACTCAAATGAATTGTATATGAGCTTCAGTTATTGTTTTTGGCAAATAAAATTTTTTTTCACCCCTCGCGTTCACTTGAAAAAGTTGCAAAAAATGCACTTTTTCTGGTTATTTAGAAAATTCACCAGTACTTTGCAAATATTGCGGTCAGAACAAACGTTTGTGCGTCCGCACTTAGCTCAATGTACCCCTCATAACCATATTAAATTTCAAATTTATCCGTCCATCCGTTTTTCTACCCCGAATTGTTTATTTTAGGCTTCACTTGAAAAAACGCCTTTTCTGCTCTTTGAACATCATCGGACGATTATTGCGATAAAAGAAAAAAAATTCTCTATTTTTCTCAACATTTGGCATTAAATACTCATTAAGATTGTTTTTAAAATTAGAAAAAAAAAAAATTCTGGATCTTAATGAGTATTAACCCTAGATTGGGTAACCGGGGTCTTACGGGGCCCCACTCGACATTCAAACTACGCCCTCAGCTCAGCCAGATTCCTAATCGGTCTGGGACCGTAACCATAATTTACTTTGAGTGTCCGACCGTCGCTTTCGGTCGGTGAGCCACGAAATTAGTGCTCTGGGTGTACTGTGAACAATAAAGAAGACCGGATGGGGTCTCTTAAGACCCCAGTTACCCAATAACGTCAAAGAATTTTTTTGGTAAAAGTGTTTTTTCGTGAAATAATTTTATTTGAGCGTTTCGAACGTGAATTTTGCAGTTCCAATGTAAAAACTTATTTCGTTTAAAATTTTTTTTGACTTTTTTTTTTTTTTTTTTTTTACAAATCACGATAAAAAGTTTTTTTAAACAATGGCAAACAATTTGATCCGATGACTTTTCATGCATCATCAAAAACATGAAAGCTGAACCAATATCTAGTGAGCGATTTGTTCCTCACAATAGACGTATAAGGTAATTTTCGTATAATTTAACATATTTTCAAACATTTATAATAAATTTTAATCGAAGTAATCAATTATACTAGTAATTTTTAATGATATTTTTCAGTCGTCAGATTCTTGTCATTTCCTCTTTTTCATAAGTTTGAATAATTATATTTTTTTTTTTAAGGAAAATTCGGTCGAATACTTTCAAAGTGTGACTATTTATCTCTTAAATTCCGTTGGAATTTTTAAGATCGCTAGAATTGTTGGAATACTACGGTAAATTCTATGCAAAAAGTCGAATTCGCGAAATGTTTAGGTTTTTTTTCGGTTTAGACAACTTCGTCCATATGTTTCCGAAGTTAACAACAAATAATTGGTACCACTGCCTTCCTTATTAAAAAACGAAGAGATTGCACTGCTTAAAAGTTGTCCTAACCGAATTTGAGCCATCATCCCATGCGACTCAAGTCTCGGGTCTTAAAAGACCCCAGTTACCCAATGACGTATGAGCCAGCTATGTTACCCAATCTAGGGTTAAGAATGTTCGGACACCGTTTACATCGAAGTTTTGAAAATTTTTAAATGAGAAATTTTCTTTTTTTCTTTTTTTTTTTCTTGTATGGTGTTGACGCCAACGGAATTGAAGACGAGTGGAACGGAAAACTGGCAATCTGAAGGTCGCGGAAAAATTGAAAATGATTCACAGGAAGAAACCGACGTCGCCGCGGGTAACTCGGATGGTTCGCACACGGAGGAAAACGACGACTTGGGGTACATCGAAGACGCGTGTGACGTAAGTAATCGCAATTATCACGGTTAACTTTGCGAGTATTCCAAGCTGTGTAAATGAAATAATAATTTTTGTTTTAAATGCAGGAAAGTGATGGAGATGCTACTCGCTCCGCGAAGAAAGGTCGGTTGGTTGTTTTGAAGCAGACGCACGAGGACGACCGAAGTTCCGTCCATGAGAATACTAAAAACGACGAACAATTGGAAAAAGATCACACGAAAAGGAAACAAGGAACTGTAAGAAGAGGTTAAGAATTTTTTTTCTCAGTATTTTCATTGTTGAGAGCAGTCGTGAAACGTCGAGGCAAATGATTGAGTAACAAAAGCACCAAGTGCGATGGTATACGAATTGTTCATTCTTCATCTTCTTACTTAACAATGTAAAACCTTAGCAAAAAAGAGTAGTTGCTCTTGACATGAAAGGCGCCCGTTCGGAAAAGAACTTGATTTCGACCCTCGTTCTGGCGCCGGACGGTGAAGAGAATGGAGAAGGAGGGAACTGCGAGGATGCTTGGAGTGATACGGACAGCGATAATGATATAGTTACGGCCGACACCCCGGAAAGTTCAGGAATGAAAAGGCCGAGCAGGGACACGCTATCAGCAAAGCGATATAAGATTACCGGTAAAGGTGCCTTACCACGAAAGGAGCATAACCTTAGTGAAGAAAGAGATGATGAGAAATTAAAAAATCCGACGACGCTTAAAACTTCATCGGACAGAGTGGTTGGCGTACGTACCTGTGCGTACCTCTTCAGACATTGGAAAATCCGAAAGGGTCGTCTTAACTCCTGTTATCGAAACCCGTGACGGCGGGCGTGTAAGTTTTAATACTGTGATTATAAATGTATGGGTACTGTAAGCCGTAAGAAAATAATAATAATGTTTATGTTAATTTCAGGAAAATTTCCAGAACCCCAAGAACTTCCCAAAAGCGAATAAGAAAATTGTGATAAAGAAAATAGAGTCATACGCTGGGATAAGCGGAAAGATTAATAAAATCAGGATAGCAAATATCGCGGAACAACGTAACAGTGAGAATACTGCAGTGGTAAGCTGGCTGTATTGAATACTTAAAACGGTATCAACCTCATCCCGGACCGACATGCTTCGTCCGGGAAACGAATGGGTTGGTGAAAGACGAATTGAAGGCGATAAATGTTCATTGTTACTTTTGACGTATTCGTTTTACAGTCGCAAGAGACTCCGGTGCTAAAGGCCAAGCAACGCGTTAGCAGAAATTTAAAATTTACCCATTCGAATAGCAATATCATTGGAGGAGTAGAAAAAGGAAAGAGGTTGGGAAAGAAAGGAAACCGGTGTTCCGACGAGTCCACGGGCAATGAAAGCGATGAAACCGTTATATACGTCGGTAATAAAAACAAAAAAGTCGTCGAGCGATGGGAAAAAAAGAAAATTGCCGCAACGGGAAAGGGCAACGTGGAACAACGGAAAAGAGCGCGCGATGTTGCTACGAGTCATGCGTGCAAAGCAACGTTATCGGTACGAATAAAGCATTAACAAGTGATGTGTCGATTTATTACAAACGCGAACGATGTCATTAATTGATACTTGCTGCAGGTTATCAGCAAAAGAATGAACAAGGTGATGAAGGAATCAATACCGCCGTTCAGTGAACCATCCATGCAGGTTGGAAGAACATTTTATTTCATGACGATATGTGTTGTGGTGTTCATGAATTCGCACTGTAGCCTGAAGAATTTGTACTGATTGCAAGAAATCGGGAAGGGAGCAGCAACTGCGAAAGGAAATAAAAGAAAGAGAGAGGATCTTTTCGAGAATAGGCGAACCGTTGCCCGAAGGGCCAATGGCAGTGGAAATTACCAAGATGAGGACGAAACTGCAACCGATGTCGCGTCTTCTGCAAGGCGCACGGAATTGTTACGGGAAATAGTAATAACAGCAAAGAAACGACAATGATAATAGGAGCATGTAACGGTAGAATATAAATGTTCTTAAAGAATGTTTTCATATTCACAGGCTGCAGAATTTAACATACTGGCCAAGCAAATGAATCGCTTCGCAAAAAGGCTTTCAAACTTGTGCGAAGCAGAGAGCAGTGAGGAGTCGCAATTTGAAATCGTTGGACTAGACGATGAAAACGACGATGAAATCGAGGTAGCTCCGAGATGGAAGCTACCCCGAGAAACCGTTGTGAAAGCGGGACTCAGCGCCACAATGAGTAATCGACTAGGCATCCTCGTAAGAAGCTTGTGGGACGAAAAGACGAGAAAAGAATTGACAACGAAGAAAGATGGCAAAGGGGAGGCCGGAAAGAAGCGAGTTCCGAGAGAGGAAGCAACATTAATAAGGAGTAAGTGTTACAGTATCATTAAAGCATTCACGTTCGACACGCATATGTATATCGTAAGGATAACGTTGAAGAAATAATGAAATGCCATTCCGTTAATATATCAATTTATTAAGTCCTAATCGAAGTTTTTATTAACAGGTGCATGCTACAACCTGCAAGCATATAAAAAATTACCGGTAAACGAAGTAAAAACTGAGATAGATACGATGCAAGCAATAGGAAAAAAATTGTCGTATGATCGCTACAACATAATACGGTATCAGAAACAGCAAGCGTACAAACAGACTCATAGAAATGAAGCAGCATTTCAAGAAAACGGCAGTGATCGCGATTATGACGCCGCGCCGGGAGCAGCGACGAGGAGGACGCCGAAGCCAACGTTGACGAAAACGAGAAAAATGACGGCGAAGAGGCGTGAGAAGATAGCGCGGATCAGAGGAACGACAACGACAACGACAACAACGAAGAAGAAGAAGAAGACGACGGGAACGACAGCAACTGAAATGCCCGCAATCAAAAAGTTGTTTAAGCCTACCTAGGCCATTTTTTAATTATATGTAAGCGTAAAATTGAAGAAATATATTCACGAGAAATACATACATTAAAAAAGATTTTTTATTATTTTTTGAACTTTTCAATAATCGTTTCATTGTTGATATCTGAAAACATTTCATGATATTCCGTAATTACTTGTAATACATATCGTTTTTGATTTACAGGAAAAGTCGATACCAATCAAAATTGGAGACGATTTTTTCGACTTTACCAGTTTGCAAAATCGCACAACCCGCTAGGGATGATACGAAAAAAGTTAATAAATACATAATGATCTAAGAATTATTCTAATTATTTTTTCGATTCAATTTAATCTATCAGAGCCTTCCGAGTTCTTCCGTCCTTCTCCATTCTATTTCCTTACATTCCTGTGTACAATCTTCAATCCGATTTCTTATGCGTCCATAAATTTATCGTTGGCTAAAATGGGTGCGCTTAAATTAATTGTGCCGCAGATAACCGTAAAAATATCTCCCACGATGTGAACTAAATTTACAGGCAAAGTATCACCGAATATTTTAAATGTTTTAATCCTCTGATTCGACCGTTCCACGTGCACCCGTGCTTTCGCAATTCTTAAAGTCATAATCGCTTCTATTTTCGTAAATTGTTTTTTTGTTCTTAAAAATGGGGATTTGATACATTTGCAACGATTTTTTTCGCAAATTCCATCAACAGAAAATTTTCAACCCTTTGTCAACCATAACAAATCATCATTGTGATAACTTCATCTCCTGGTTCTAGTAAATTTGTTGTCTCACACTGCTTGAATATATCTGAATCCGATGCTCTGCCGCCATAGGGCTTACTTAAAAAAGAAATATTTCCCTCCGGCGTGAGAGCAGTCATAAATTTTAGTGCCACTGCCTTTATACTGCGAGTAAGTGATTATCTGGCAGCAAAGATCTTCCGGCTGCTGAAGAAATATTTCTATGCAATCAATTACTGCTCTGACGTCCTCAAAACCCTCAAAACATTTTGGCATATTATCAGATATTTCATCTTTTGAAGGCCAAAGGGATGGCGGATTTCAAACACTGCCCGAACAAAAGTACGATTGAATAAAGAATACGTTGACAATGTTTCGGTGAAATATGGACAAGAATAGCCAAACTACTGTAGCTCCAATTCTGCTTAACACGTTGAGCCCCGCGTCGGATCCTAGCGGACCGACACGGGCTTTTCGCCGTTGCCGAACCGAGCTGCTCGCGGCGGGCTGAACCGAAAGCGCAGCAATTTCGGCGCGGGGCTCAACGTGTTAAATTTTGGGTATGTCATAACCATTTTTTCGCGTATTGTCATCGTCACAAGGTTCAGCGTAGAGACAGTGCTGAGAGCCCACTCTGCAAGGTCGATGATGAGAGTCGAAAATTTCTGTGCCTGCCATTGTACTCAAACTGCTATCAGTTTGCAAGTAGTCCATGAACTCCGGAAAGAGTTCGCCACTGTTTACTTGAACTCCAAAACCTCCTACACTTGTAGGCGGTTCCGAACAACGAAAACATTGATTATTGAGTGATAACTCAACAGTTTGCTCTATATTATCAGTTTGAGTTAATAGTGAAGAAAAATTTCAAGTTCTTGGGACCAGTCCACTAGCATCGAACAAAGAGCAGACTGGTATGAGACTGGACGTAGCTGGCATTTCATTTTGAGATACTATCGAGTCTTTATTTCTTTCTCTGTCTTTTGTTTCCTCTGATGTTCCTTCAGCATCGAGCATAATGACTGGATCATCCTTCTTCTTATCGCGCAATAGAACGATTCACGGTAACCTCCGTGTGCGGTGTCGTTGCCGTGGATACGGAATTTATTTTAGTTACGACGTATCGTTTTTGTTAATAACGATCGTTCCTCGTCTTTCGTGTGAGAACGCTGCACGTTGCACGTCGCACGCATCAACCACATTTACTCGCTGTTAATTAATAAATATCTTTTCAACGTAAAGTGCATCTGGGATTATTTTGTTTGTGTTCGCATTCCACGTACCGCTCAACAGGTTATGGGCCCAGGAATACGAAATAAAGTGCGAACGTAACGAAACCGTGTACGAGACGCGTGAACGATCAAGTTATTGTGTCATAAATTTATCGCGATTTTTATTGTGAACCAAAATGGCTTCATCGAGTGTTGTCCGAATCGAGCTTCTAAGCAAAGAAAACTACGACACCTGGAAAATTCAAATGGAAGCTATTTTGATAAAAAAACGACGCATGGGGGTACGTTAGTGGAGAAAAAACGAAGCCCGAAGTCATCGTCGGAGACGCGGTGTCCGCGGAAGCAGTAAGTAAATGGAAAAACGAAGACCGGAAAGCGAAATCGGACATCATATTGTCAATTAAGCCGTCCGAGCTGAAACAGAGAAAAGGGTGCAACACGTCGAAGGAAGTGTGGGCGAAACTAAAGTCGATTTATCAATCGAGCGGGCCGGCGAGGCAGGCGACGCTATTAAAACAGTTGACGCTACACAAGATGACCGACGGTCATGACGTGCGTGAACACCTCCGGAAATTCTTCGACACGATCGACAAACTGAGTGAGATGGGGATTGAAGTTAACAACGATTTACTAACGATAATGTTATTGTACAGTCTGCCATCCAGCTTTGAGAATTTCAGGTGTGCAATTGAATCGCGCGATGAATTGCCGAACCTCGAAGCACTACGAGTAAAAATCATCGAAGAACACGACGCGAGAAAAAACGAAACACGCAAAGACACATCGGATGCGATGCTTGCGAAGAAACATTGGACCAAATCTCGAAACACGATGCAAAAGAATGACGACGAACCAGGAGGGACGTGGAAGAACGACAACAAATCGAAACGCGAACCTTTCAAGTATAAATGTCACCGTTGTCAAAAAGTAGGCCATACAGCAGCTGATTGCAAAGCATCGAAGAAGGAAGTCAGCAGCGCGAACACAGCTGACAACGTCAGCCTATACGCGAGAAGGGAGTACAGTCTCAATACCGAAGCACTCACAGCTGGTATCACACGAACCAGCGGGAAATGGTGCCTGGACAGCGGGTGCACATCTCACATGGGGAACGACGACGCGCGATTCGTGAGTACTTTCGAACCTTGTGACGGGAGCGTTAAACTTGCGAGTGAAACGACGTCGACGCCGATCCGAGGTAAAGGTGCCGTTTCTATAGTTGCGAATGTCGAAGGTCGTCAAAAGAACGTTAATATACGTGACGTGCTGAGAGTTCCAGAGTTACGTATGAATTTGCTGTCTGTAGGAAAAATCACAGATCGAGACTGCACGGTAATTTTCGATAAAGAAAAGGCCGAAATCGTCGATAACGAAGGGAATACGTTATTGATCGCCGATCGAAAAGAAGGATTGTACTGTATACGCGAAACGAATAGCGAATACAGTGCAAAAGTCGACGTCGACGACGGAACGAACGAAAAAAATTCAACACGCGAATGGCATCTGAAAATGGGCCACCTTAACCTTCGAGATCTCGTGAAATGCGACCGTGAGGGCACAGTACGAGGTATGAAAATCGGAAAATCACAGCAAGAACTCGCCTGTGAGGTATGCGTTCAAGGGAAGATGACGAAATCACCGTTTCCAAAGAATTCTGCGAGAAATTCGGAGTTACTAGAAATCATCCACAGCGACGTCGTCGGACCGATGCGCGTCGAGTCCAATGGCAAAGCAAGGTACATGGTAACGTTTATAGACGATTATTCTAGATGGAGCACGGTACGCTTACTCAAGCGGAAAGACGAGGTTTTCAACGCGTTCAAAGAGTTCAAGGCTCTCGCCGAAAATCTACATGGGTGCAAAATAAAATTTCTTCAGTCGGACAATGGGAAAGAGTACCTGAACGAGCCTTTTAACGCTTTCCTCAAGGCAAGCGGCATCGGTCGAAGGCTAACGGTAACTCACACACCCGAACAGAATGGTGTAGCGGAGAGACGAAACCGCACACTGATAGAGATGACTAGATGTCTCTTGATACAATCGCGATTACCTCCATCTTTCTGGGGCGAGGCGATTAACACGGCGAATTACATACGCAATCGGTGCCCGTCGAAAAGCCTCGGAGGAAAAACTGCCTATGAAAAGTGGACGGGAAAAACCCCGGATGTGAGTCATCTACAGGTATTCGGATCCAACGTTTTCGTTCTCGATCGAACACCGTCAAAGGGGAAGCTCGAATCGCGTTCAGAGAAGGGTATTTTCGTCGGCTACTCGGATGAATCGAAGGCATACCGAATTTGGCTACCGAACAAGCGATGCATCAACATCGCTCGAGACGTAAAATTCTTCGGAATTTCGGAAAAGGCATTAGAAAACACAGAAAATGTCGAAAATTTTCACGAAGACCACGAAGAAGATACGGTAGAGATAGAGTTAACTTCTCCACCGAGGAACCACTTGGAACACGATGAAGCTGAAAACGAAGACGATCGCGATGAAGCTGAACCCGATCTCGAACTCGATCACGATCAGCCGAACGTCGATGATGCTCTCCCGCGTAGGGGCCGTGGAAGATCCAAGATAGTACGAACCGGTCAAAGAGGGAGACCTAGAAAAGAATATCACATGACGAATTGCGCCGAAGAAATCGCGTGTCACGCGGACATACCATTGGAACAAGCTGTTCACGGGCCGCACGCTGACGAATGGTACGAAGCAATTACTTCGGAAATAAAATCCATTATCGTGAACGATACTTGGAGCATCACCGACAGACCGAAAAATCGAAAAGTTATCGGGAGTCGGATCGTACTACGAAACAAATACGGAAACGACGGAAATCTGATTCGTACGAAGGCTAGGTTGGTCGCAAAAGGCTACGCTCAACAACCCGGCGTAGATTTCTACGAAACATTCGCGCCGGTGGCAAGACTTGGTTCAGTCAGGACCATGATGGCTCTTGCATCGGAGAACGAGATGACGGTGCGTCAATTCGATATTACCACCGCATACCTGAACGGAGAACTCGAGGAGGAGATTTTTATGGAGATTCCAAAGTACGCGGCGGAAGCCGTGGAGAAAATCGTTCAAACCGAGCCACGCAGCAGCAACGTCAGAAGAAAAGCCGCGAAGATGCTCGACGAACTCAGAGAAGGAGACAAAGTTTGTTTGTTAAAAAGAGCTCTCTACGGGCTGCGTCAGGCGGGAAGATGCTGGTACAGAAGAATGGACAGGGAGTTGACGAATTACGGAGCAAAGAAATCCTCAGCAGACCCGTGCGTGTACTTCAAAGGGCATGGAGAGAATCTGCTGATGATTTCCATCTACGTGGACGATATTCTCGTCGCCTCACGGAATAACGAAGAAATATCGGAATTCGGAAAATATTTATCAAACGCATTTGAGGTCAAGGATCTCGGTGCGGTGAAATATTGCCTCGGAATGGAGTTCGATCAAAACGGAAATGAGATTACGATGTGCCAGGCCGGATGCGTGAGAGATATTCTCGAACGCTTCGGGATGGAAGACTCGAAGGCTGTGTCAACGCCGCTGGACCCTGGAACAAAACTTGAAAAAAACGATAAAGAACCCAGCCCTGAAGAAAAGAAACTGCCGTATCGTGAGCTTGTCGGGGCACTCATGTACCTAGCCGTCTGTACGCGCCCGGACATCGCTTTCGCCGTCAGTTATCTCAGCCAGTTCAGCAGTTGCTTCAGGACTGAGCATTGGATAGCTGCGAAGAGGGTCCTGAGATACCTTCAGGGTTCACGGAGCGTGGGATTAAAATTTCATGCCACCGGAAAACCGCTCGAAGGGTTCGTTGACGCCGATTGGGCGAACTGTCCACAGGACAGGAAGTCATACACCGGTTTCGCATACGTCCTCGGGGGAAGTCCCATTTCGTGGGAAGCCAGAAAGCAGAAGACAGTTGCGCTCTCGTCCACAGAAGCGGAATATATGGCTCTGTCTGAAGCTACAAAGGAGGCCACTTATTTGAAACGCCTTCTAGTCGAACTCGGTTTTGAAGAACTGGGAAAAATCACAGTTTATTGCGACAACAACAGCGCTCGGAAGCTTGCCGAAAACCCCGTTTTTCATAATAGAAGCAAGCACATTGATGTACGACATCACTATGTACGCGAAGTCCTCGAAAATGGTGAGATCGAAATACAGTACACCCCGACTGCAGAGATGGCAGCGGACGTCCTGACCAAGGGAGTGCCCAAGCAAAAACATGCTAAATGCTTGGATCTACTTGGCATGACAACGATTGGAGTTTCGACGTCACGACGCCATGAATCGAGGGGAAGTGTTGGAGCGCGAGTATATTCAAATATCGCGCAATAGAACGATTCACGGTAACCTCCGTGTGCGGTGTCGTTGCCGTGGATACGGAATTTATTTTAGTTACGACGTATCGTTTTTGTTAATAACGATCGTTCCTCGTCTTTCGTGTGAGAACGCTGCACGTTGCACGTCGCACGCATCAACCACATTTACTCGCTGTTAATTAATAAATATCTTTTCAACGTAAAGTGCATCTGGGATTATTTTGTTTGTGTTCGCATTCCACGTACCGCTCAACACTGGGATTATTTTGTTTGTGTTCGCATTCCACGTACCGCTCAACAGGTTATGGGCCCAGGAATACGAAAATAAAGTGCGAACGTAACGAAACCGTGTACGAGACGCGTGAACGATCAAGTTATTGTGTCATAAATTTATCGCGATTTTTATTGTGAACCAAAATGGCTTCATCGAGTGTTGTCCGAATCGAGCTTCTAAGCAAAGAAAACTACGACACCTGGAAAATTCAAATGGAAGCTATTTTGATAAAAAAACGACGCATGGGGGTACGTTAGTGGAGAAAAAACGAAGCCCGAAGTCATCGTCGGAGACGCGGTGTCCGCGGAAGCAGTAAGTAAATGGAAAAACGAAGACCGGAAAGCGAAATCGGACATCATATTGTCAATTAAGCCGTCCGAGCTGAAACAGATAAAAGGGTGCAACACGTCGAAGGAAGTGTGGGCGAAACTAAAGTCGATTTATCAATCGAGCGGGCCGGCGAGGAAGGCGACGCTATTAAAACAGTTGACGCTACACAAGATGACCGACGGTCATGACGTGCGTGAACACCTCCGGAAATTCTTCGACACGATCGACAAACTGAGTGAGATGGGGATTGAAGTTAACAACGATTTACTAACGATAATGTTATTGTACAGTCTGCCATCCAGCTTTGAGAATTTCAGGTGTGCAATTGAATCGCGCGATGAATTGCCGAACCTCGAAGCACTACGAGTAAAAATCATCGAAGAACACAAACAAAATAATCCCAGATGCACTTTACGTTGAAAAGATATTTATTAATTAACAGCGAGTAAATGTGGTTGATGCGTGCGACGTGCAACGTGCAGCGTTCTCACACGAAAGACGAGGAACGATCGTTATTAACAAAAACGATACGTCGTAACTAAAATAAATTCCGTATCCACGGCAACGACACCGCACACGGAGGTTACCGTGAATCGTTCTATTGCGCGATATTTGAATATACTCGCGCTCCAACAAACAACAATTTAAAAAAAAGAACTATTTTTGCGGACAATCACAGTGAATCGATAGAAAAAAGTAATTTAAAAAAAAATCGAGTTTTGTATGCGTTCGCGTTGGTTGCCCCAATGTGAATTTTCGTTGGCACATCATCACCTAGTAATAACTTGTACACAATCATTGTATATTTGATTAGTACGTTGGCAATATAACTTTTCACGGAAAAGAGTAATTGATGAATAAAGAAAAAAAAATTTTGGATCAGAAAAAAAACACGCAGAAAGAAGGCTTAATCGTTTTTGTGTTTTATTATACCTGTTCCCAATTTAGCTGTTTGTTCGGGATTTTTGATAGTACAATGGAATTTTTATTAAAACAACAACTTACGTTTAAAACATTTATTCGTTTTACATTTCGTTATTCGCGCATCATGCAAAGACGCGAATACAAATTCTTGCATTCGATTTTCATTTCCTCATTAAAAAAAAAACAAAAATTAATGATGATCGAACAAAAAAAAAATGAATGTTCAATTTGACTAATAGCAATGTCTTAAGTCGTCTGTTCGTTTATTCAATTTATTATTATAATTATGTATATTTATTGATTTTTTTTTCGTTTGGTTCAATTATTTTTGGTCTTGATATTAAACTCAAAATATTTAACGTTCGATTACCTCAAACCACCAAGTATTCTATGAATCTCGGAATAAATTCGTCTCAACGAACGAGATATTTATGTACATGGAGGATAACTATATTCATCCGCGGTGCAACTTGTATTTCTTTTTTTTTCTATCTTCAATTCAGTTATAACATTGTTGTAAAATAATTCGTTGTTAAAAAAAAAAAAAAATTGTTTATCAAGGAATTGCGAACGAATTAACGCGCAACGAAATATCGTAAAATGTTATAATTGTAACGAAGTTAACGAACTTTGGCACGTGCACGGAATGTTTGTTATGATCGGCGAGAAATTTTTTCTGCGATCACTGATAAATACGAGATTTATGAGATTTTAAATCGTCACAAACAAATCGAAACATTTACGACGAAAGATTTTCATCTCTCGTTCTCACTGTATTACGAATTATTATTTTTTTAACACCGTCCAAAAAAAAAAAAAAAAAGGATCCCGTAAGCAATTTAAAAACAAAAACGAAATAATTTTAACCCATCGACCATAATTTTCTGTCAAAGAGTTGTCACGTTTTTTTTAAGTTTATCTCCAGAATTTTTAATGTTTGGTAAATTTTGCCAATTTGTATTTTGAAATTAATGTCGCTGGACATGAATCTTTTGACACTGTACAATTTCCGTATTTTGGAGGCTTAATAACGCTGTACACGGGCAACAACTTGTATAGCTGCAAAAATGTAGGGCACGCTGGGTGATCGTTGCAGCCCGCTGATTGGCGTATAGTGCCAAAGAATTTCTAGAACAGACCGACAGATTATAAACGTAGAGCATTAGCCCGAAACGATTGAAGAGGCAATTTTATACTGAGAGCATTTAAAAGACAAATAGTATTTGTCGTCATAGAAAAATAACCTCGAGATTGTCTTGGTTCACTTTTCCAGACAAAAGATATTTAAACTGGAACCTGTCGATGAGGTAACGGCACATTTCGATTGTTGAAATAAGTGAGATGCGGAGGCTCTTCGATGTTTCAGATGTGAGGAATTCTGCAGGTGAGATGTCTTTATCATACATTGCTGATTCCCACCTATTCAACCAACGCACCGAATCTTCTAAGACCTATCATGAATCAATTGGAATCGGTGAGTAAGTACCTAAAATATGCAACGAATAGAAGTTTGTGACTACTTTAAAATCGGTGGAATCTGGAGCCAGCCCTTGATTGGGAGATTTCCTGTTCAACGCGTCAAACATATCGTTGATTCGTTTGCAAAAATGTATGGTTTCTTCACAGCTATTAAGCACCTCAGATTTTTGTGACGAGTAAAATCTGAGTCCATCTGCAACGGAATTGCTGAAAATCTGTAATACCATAATTTTGAATTAATAATATTGCAGCAAAAAGTTTTTTTCTTTGCATGATATTTAATTGTCATAAGTTACCTGAGTTGCTAGCCGAACACGCATTTTTGATGTGCTATCGTGTATGATGTGTCTGGACGTGATTTTAGGGCATACTCGGGCATTTCCGGGGTGATTGTTGTCAAGGTTGTAGAGGCTTTCGAAGTCTTGCCAGCGAATGTAATTCGATGTTCCGTTCAGCTGAAAAAGTATAAACATGACGTATGTTATTGATTAAGTAAGGTAGTGATTGACATTGGTTACAAATCAACATCCGATTATCATCATTTTCATGGTTTTCAGCCACGCCCACCGCAGAAGGATGGGACTGTGATCAACGATTCAAATATAAAAAATAATAAACATTGTGCATATTGAATTCTGAAATATAAATAATGATTCTTTCTTTTTTGTAGCCACTTTTGTACTCCTGTAAAAGAAGGTAAGTGAAGTAGAGACGAACCAGTAAATATCAATGGTAAGTAACGTAGACAAAACGAACATGAAAATAATTAATAATTTACACATTGAATAATGAAATATAAATTTGTTTTTTTTCAAGAACTCAAGATTCAAAGATAGTTTAGTAAGTATCTATCATGGCAAATATTAACTATCGTTGACGATCCGATATTAAAATAATAAATAACATTTAGAAATAAAAAAATAAAATGTCTGTACATTTTCTTTCTTTCAGGTACTCCACATTGTTAATGTTGATAAGTATGTAAGCATGAGCTTCCATTGTTACTTACTCGAAGTCGTTTCTTGTTGTACAAACGGTTGCGGATGTTTTTAATTATGTGAGGTACATCGGAAAATACAAAAACTTTCCGTTCGTCGTCTAAGGGGTGGGTGAACCAGGTTTTGGTGTCCCGCATTGCGCTCTGGATGCCTAAAAGTGCCCACATCTTTGCGTTTGTAGCAGCACCATCCGCAATAACACCGTGAATTTTTGCTCCGCATTTTTCGAGGTAGGCAATACCTTTCAAAACTAACTTCGCAAGCTCTTCTCCCTTTACTGGGTTTTTGGAGGCAAAAACTGCAATGGGTTGCTCGTACGAATCCGCAAGAGCCTGAAACATCAGAACGAGACCGTGTGTGGCCTGATCATTGATGTCGCAGGATTGCGTTCCATCCTCCCCGAGGTCCGTTAAACCAACGTAGGTCAGGTTTTTTGAGCAGACGGCTACCGATTTTCGAAGACTTATCTCATCAAGCAATAGTACTCCGTGGCGCTGCATAGACGTTTTTGTTGCTAAATGTTTTTTTAGTAATTCCGCAAACTGCTCATCGAAACCGCACTTCAGATTTATCAATGAGAAGTAGTTTCGTACGGTTTTTGTGCACGGTAATGGCAACACGTTGTTTTTACGAAGGAACTCGTAGTACCCTCTCGAGCGAATGTTCATTAACATGCAAAGCATTATCCATTCGTCGGTGTATCGGTAGCCCTTACAATCCTTTCTACTTGATGCTGCGACTATTTGCTTTATTGCTAGTTTTTGAGCATTTGAGACGTTCAAATCCGATAATTTTTTGTCTAACGTAGCGTCTTCAATGCATGCAATTTTTTCTTTTTGTTCTTGAAGCACAGACCTCAAAAGGTCGACCCGTTTTCGAGCTCGCCATTTTTCACGTCGTTCACGAGCACGTTGTTTCATCAACCCTACGATTATTCGTTGATCGACAGGATTAGACGCTTTTCGACGTATTGTTATTAATCCCGGGCGACTCTTCGTCCTTTTAATCTGTTTATTTATTCGATATCTGAGCCGCATGCAGTTGTTACATCTTTTTCTGTTCGAAATAAGAATGCAATCCCGATGGCGCCATTGCTGTGCACCATCTTGGTATGCATCCTCGATAGGGACACTTGTTTCGGGAATTCCAAGGCCGATGCAGATACCCATCCGTTGAAAAGCTTCCAAAGTGCTCAAAAGCAATGTGGCATCATTTAAGATAGGGTTCAGCTGCGTCCCCTGTGTTTGAACAGGGTAGCCATGAACGAAATATTTCAATGTTCTATCCGCATTCAAAGCAACGCATCTTTTCACTGCAATGCTTCCGTTGTTGCCCTCTTTCATAATCGCAAATAAAACAACTTCTCCTTCTTTTGTCGATTGTTCGCACACGCTCCAAGGACTCGGTACGGCAGCCAAATATTTTCGGAATGCTGCACTACCGTCATCCTGTATACCTATAATAAATACAATTTCATCATGGGAAATAATTAAAATATATCGGACTATGAGAACTCAATAATTTATAACGTCGAGTCCAATGCTCAATAATGTTATAGGCACTAATAATCTCTTTTTATTCATGTTTCAGGTATTGCTCTGCATAGAAATCATAGGTAAATATGGAATGATAATTCGAGAAGAATCTTTTTCTTT
Source organism: Sussaba pulchella (assembly GCA_963971145.1). NCBI lineage: Eukaryota > Metazoa > Arthropoda > Insecta > Hymenoptera > Ichneumonidae > Sussaba > Sussaba pulchella. The sequence continues at coordinate 6,768,598 of OZ020170.1, forward strand.
ACAGGCATTTACTGAATTGAGCCTCAGTTATACTGGTAAGCAATATCATCGCATTCTTTGTTAACTCTTTTTCTATGGATCTTCTTATTTGGGTAAATATAAGAACTTTCAACACAGTCCTGCATCATTTACCAACAGTTTGCAATTACCATCCATTAAAAACTGTAGTGGTAACAGTATCTGTTAATTTGCACTTACGTTCGCTGATTGTAACCGTTAAAGAAACTAACAATTGTTTACTTTCGATTGTTGAAACTGCGCCACCATCGTCAACTTTCATATGCAAAGAAGCAACATGTGACCTATTGTTTGCGATATCTGAAATACAAAAAGAAATAATTTATTAAAACCAATGACATTGCGTGTTATCTAATATAAAAGTGCTTAAATACATACTCGTTGTGCCAAGTGTCCCTTTCAGTGACGAAGCATGACATGCCGCAGGCAAATTAACGATGTTGATGGTATTACCATTAGTGACATCCATTTTCATTGCGCCGTTACCCAAATCCACTGATTTGGAACAAAATTGTTCAGTTTCGATTTTTGATGCTACACCATGACCAAGAGAAGACGGTCCAGCGGACTGTACATCTTCATTTCTTTTGTCGTCGTCGATTGTTGAAACTGCGCCGCGATCGTTAACTTTCATATGCAGAGAAGCCTCAAACGTCGGCAACGGGTGACCTATTGTTTGCGATATCTGAAATACAAAAAGAAATAATTTATTAAAACCAATGACATTGTGTGTTATCTAATATAAAAGTGCTTAAATACATACTCGTTGCGCCAAGTGTTTCTTTCAGTGACGAAGCATGACATGCCGCAGGCTCATCAACGATGTTGATGGTATTACCATCAGTGACATCCATTTTAATTGCGCCGTTACCCAAATCCACTGATTTGGAGCGGAATTGTTCAGTTTCGATTCTTGATGTTACACCATGACCGAGAGAAGACGGTCCAGCGGACTGTACATCTTCATTTCCTTTGTCGTCGTCGATTGTTGAAACTGCGCCACCATCCTCAACTTTGATATGCAGAGAAGCCTTAACGTCGGCAACAGGTGACCTCTTCTTTGCGATATCTGTAATACAAAAAGAAATAATTTATGAAAACTAATGACATTGCATGTTATCTAATATAGGAGTGCTCAAATACATACTCGTTGTGCCAAGTCTCTCTTTCAGTGACGAAGCATGACATGCCGCAGGCAAATTAACGATGTTGATGGTATTACCATTAGTGACATCCATTTTCATTGCGCCGTTACCCAAATCCACTGATTTGGAACAAAATTGTTCAGTTTCGATTTTTGATGCTACACCATGACCAAGAGAAGACGGTCCAGCGGACTGTACATCTTCATTTCTTTTGTCGTCGTCGATTGTTGAAACTGCGCCGCGATCGTTAACTTTCATATGCAGAGAAGCCTCAACGTCGGCAACGGGTGACCTATTGTTTGCGATATCTGAAATACAAAAAGAAATAATTTATGAAAACTACTGACATTGCATGTTTTCTAATATAGGAGTGCTCAAATGAGTACTCGTTGCACCAAGTCTCCCTTTCAGTGACGCAGCATGATATGCCACAGACAGATCAACGACGTTGATGGTATTACCATCAGTGACATCCATTTTCATTGCGCCGTTACCAAAATCCACTGATTTGGAGCGGAATTGTTCAGTTTCGATTTTTGATGCTACACCATGACCAAGAAAAGGCGGTCCAGCGGACTGTACATCTTTATTTTCTTTGTCGTCGTCGATAGTTGAAACTGCGCCGCCATCCTCAACTTTCATATGCAAAGAAGCATCAACATCGGCAACAGGTGACCCATTGTTCGCAAAATCTGTAATACAAAAAGAAATAATTCATAAAAACTAATGGCATTGCGTGTTATCTAATATAGAAGTGCTAAAATACATACTCGTTGCACCAAGTGTCCCTTTCAGTGACAAAGCATGGTATGTCGCAGGCAAATTAACAACGTTTATGGTATTACCATCAGTGACTTCCATTTTCATTGCGCCGTTGCCCAAATCGACTGATTTGGAACAAAATTGTCCACGTTCGACTCTTGATGCTACGCCATGGCCAAGAAAAGGAGGTCCAGTGGACTGTACGTCTTCATTTTCTTTGTCGTCGTCGTCGCCGTCATCGTGGTCATCAAATTTAGTGGGAATCGCAAGTTTGTGCAACTGTGTGCGCCTGCAGGGAGACTATAATGAAGAAAAAAAAGTAAAAATGTTCAGAATTGTTTCAGATTACATATAAGTTCTCCAGTAAGCGATTAACAATTTATATCGTAAGAGATAAATACCTTTGCAATGATTTGTCCATCTGGGCCATAATGAATCCAATCGAGCAATATATATTGTTCTTCGAAATGTTTTTCGCAAACAACTTGCGAAGCCTTCAAGTTTTCGATTCCAGGAATTGCTGCTTCCCATTTTTTCAGAAGGTCTTTATTTTTGGGGACGTGAAAGACCGACCGTTTTATTTTCTGTCCTAACTTGCCCGTTTTACAGTTTCTCACCACGCACCGCTTTGGCATGATTACCACTTCTCAGTGTTCACGATTTTTATTATTTTTCAACACATTTACGGTGTCAAACAGATACAAATAGTAATGGAAACAAAATTTATAAAGCGCAGTTAATAGTTCGAGCTCCAGGTAATGACAATAGTATAAAAGGTTATGTTTACCAAAGGTTACCCATGCCCACCCGCGCGCAGCGGAACCTATCCGCGCATGCGCGACGCGCGACCCCAGTATGTCAGCGCCTTACTTGTGGCAGCTTCGAGAAACAAATATCGGCCCGAAAACGTTCCAACCAAATCGACGGAGTTTCCAGACCTGTATGTAAGACCGTGCACTGAACACGGTCGCGGAGGAGCACCACCGCTCGCGCACTGCACGGCAATGGTCGTCGAAAACTCGCGGGGCACAAAATGGCGCGACGGGACCGCGTGTTCTCCGTCGCACGATGACGGGGCAAAAATTATAATACGCACTGAGCAATAAATTCGGGGGTCACGGAAAAGAAAACCGGGTAAATCGGGGTTTGGAATAATGGGAAAGAAAAACACTTACTTCGTATTGGGCCTACGACGGCCTTTCTCGCACTCTTTCGCTCCTACTACGCTCGCCTTGACTCGCTGTCCTTTCGTTCTCCTCTACTCTCCTTGCTTGTCTCCCCTACGCCTTTCCAATACTCTTCTTGCCTCTATCTCGTCGCCTTTCACTCCTCTCACTCTCTTTCTTACTCTCTCCTCGTCGCCTTTCTCTCCTCTCAACACTCAAAAAACGATAAACACTCGAAAAAAAACGCTATAACAATTCGGGATTCTATCTCGCACGTGTGACGCAATTGGGATCTCGGATCCAAGTGAAGAGTAATTTCCGTCGCCGTCTTCTTGCTTCTTCTTCGTCGATTCTATTCGCTGATTGGCTGCGACGGGGACTACTCGAATCGATCCATCGATTACCGGTGGATCGCTGGTGCTGCGGGTGGCGTGGCTGATTAAGTTACAAGCAGCCAATCGGGGTCGCGCGTTCGAATCTCGTCGGGGTCCGGGTGTAGGCGCTCGTTCGCGCCACTGGCATCGGAGCTCGCTCCAACGGGCCTCCGTCGAGGGTCCGTAACGTGGCTCCCTCAGACGGTTGTTTTCGACACTGGTTGCGTCTTCCTCGGCCCGCGGGTGCTACGGTTTCGAGTGTTTGACAGCTGGACTCCCGTTGTGTGCCACCTCGCGGTTTTGTGTGGGGATTCCGTCGCGAGGGTGGTCGGGAGTGAGCTGTTCGGGTCGTCGGGTGATGGTCAAGTGAAAAAGTGGCCAGTGGTGCGCGATTTTCCGTTTCGGGGGTTAAATCCGGTCCTTTCCGGGGACCTCGGGGAATGTTTAGGTTATCCCCGGATTCTGCGGCGGTGTGGGTCTGGGCTGGATTTCAAGAGGCCCTAGGGCTCCTAATCCGTTGAGGGAATTTCCCCCAGTGCCTCTGCGACGTCCTGATGACTCCCACACCGTCTCCCGGGATAGGTTCTTCTTCGGTGCAGCTGCGGGGCCTCCGTTGAGTTGGCGACGGACCATCCCTCGTCACTGAAGGGTCTTAGGTGAGTATGGGGTGTTATTTAAAGGATGTGGGGTGTCGGAGGGTAAGGGGGTGTATTTATGAAGGGTGTTGGGGTTGGTATTAATCTACTGGATATTTTTCAGATTGTGGATCCTCTGGGTACTGGACGGGAGCAGGGTACTGTGACGGTGGGTTCCGGGGCTGCGACGGGGAGACTTGGACGGAAGATGGTTTGTATCGGGGTAGGGATGGGGGGTAGGCTTAGGATTAATATTTAATTGTAATGTTTCAGGTGCGGAGGACGCAGCGGGGACTTCGATCCGGATCGGGGGGGGGGGGGGGGAGATCTTGTGACCGCCACGTCACAACTCCCCCCCTTCCCCACTTGCCGAAGGTTCGTCTCTCGACGACCTGAGCACACGCACACTCACTCAGGGAGGGATTCTCGGGAAAGGGGATCGGGAGGGGTTCGTGACATGGTGATTAAGACTCGTTGCGGTATGGTGGTAATGGTAATATTATTTAATAAATCGGGCTGGGTTGCGGGGGTGCCCTTTGCAACCCCCTTACAACTTAACACTAATCGCAGCCAACTTGAAATGATAATAAAGGAACTCAAAGAAGAAAAGAAATAAACATGTCGTCAATGACATAAAAAAATGAGGAATGGTGTTGAAAAATCGTTTTCGTCGTGCCGTGCGGGCGTTCTCTCTTACAGCCTCTCTCTGGTCTCGGGCCAGCGTAAAATAAAACAAAACTTCTTTGGGGGGCTGTTGACGAAGGGAGACGGATGGCGTAGGAAAAAAACGAATACGAACAAAAAGGAAACAAGGGGTGGATGGGAGAGAAAAAAAACGAAGGGGTTAATGGTCCGGGTAGTTGGTTCGCCGGGTGGCAGGGGTGTACCACGCCTCCCAGACGATTTCATCCTGAGGCTAGTCTTCCCAAGCGTCGTCGTACTCCTCCGGGGTGCGATCCGTCGAGCCGTAGTTGCGGCCGCGCGACTGGTTGCTGGAGGGTGGGAAGGATAGTGGCCTCGGTTGGGCCATGAGGGGTGGAGGGGAGGGGTTCGGGAGAGTTCGGGAGCGGGTTGGGTGGCGGGAGGTGCAGTTGGAGGAGCGATGGCCGGGTTTACCGCACCTCCAACATAGGAAAGGGATTCCTGAAGGGAGAGGCAGTGGACGGGGTTGGATGGTTAGGGACATTAGTGGTGGGGGTGTCCGGGAGGTGGTTGGGATGAGGGGTTCAGGGTGGGGACTGAGGGTTGCGGGACGAGTGATTTTGGGTATCAGGGGGGGGTATCGGGCGAAGGATTAGACGGGGATTGCACTTGGCGGGACGGTGGTCGGGTTGCCGACATGTGAAGCAAGGGGCCCCAACAGGGCGGGAGGTTTTCGGGGATGGGACCGGGAGAGGTTTCGGGGGTGAAGGGTTGTTGTGCCTGGGGGTGGTCGGATTTGGGGGAGCGGTGACGGGAAATCGGGCTCGGAGCTGGCGAATTACTTCCGTGACACTGGGTCGCGGGGTGATAGGGGCTGGGGGGGGGGAAGCGAGGGTTCGGGTTGGGGTTCACGGAAAGTACCGGGCTTGGATTCGGGGAAGGTCATGGAGCGTGGGGGGTTGGAGGGGTTTCTGGAAGCCAGGAGGGTGAGGGTGTTGATTTCGGGTCGGCGCAGGTTGGGGTAGGTTTTCGGGGGAGAGGGTTTGGGCTTGGGGGGGGGGGGGGTTTGGGTGGGGGCGCTAATGGGTGCAGGGGTCGAGGAGGTCAGGGTTTTAGGAGGGGATTTGGTTGAGGATGCGGTGGGGGTTGGGGTCACGCCGGGAGCGGAGCGGGTAACGGGTTGTGGTTTCGGGGAGTACAGTGCCCGTTTCTCGGCCTCTTGTCGCGCGGCCTCGTGCTCGTAGCGGTCGCGAGCTTGGTCCGGCCACAGGGTATCGTAGCCCATTTCGTCCCACCGGGCGGAGGTCACCCGAATCCCTCCCCGGCCCTGTCGGACGGTCCTCCTCTGAAGAAGGTCGGTTGTTGTGAAGAAGGGGTTCTATTTAACACACAAGGAGATTTCGGGGAACATGCTGGGGTCGAGAGGGTGGCAGGGGGTGTATCTGTCGGTTCTGTTTCAGTCAGGTCGTAGGGATGCCGATACGGGACTATTTAGGGACTATTACGGGACTTCTATATGGACTTTCTGGTTTTTCTTTTTCAACGGGAGGTGGATTTCGTAAACTACGGGGAAAATTTTTCGGGTAATGGTGTAGGGTCCACGGTATTTCGGGGCTAATTTCGCGGCGAAGTTTTGTGCTGCGGACGACAAAACCCGATTCTTCCGACGGACGAGATCGCCCACCCGGAACTCGCGGTCGACTCTTCCGCGGTTGTAATAATGGGCCTGCCGTCTCGCAGCACCGGACAGGTTCGTCCTGACCCAGTCGGGGAGCAGGGGTAATCGTTTCATTCGGTCGTTCCAGATCGCGGGATCGGTACGGTCTTCGACGGGTAGGGTTGGGAGTTCGTTAAGGATACTTTTCACGGGTCTGGGGTTTCTTCCGAAATTCAGGAATGCGGGGGTCATGTAGGTGGAACTTTGGACGGCAGTATTGAGGGCAAAACATAATTCGGGGAGGTGAACGTCCCAATTCTGGCGATCGTCACCGACGTACGAGATGATCATTGTTTTTAGAGTTCTGTTGACCCGTTCTACGGGGTTGTCTTGGGCATGGTACAGGGGAACCCCTGGTCAAGACCTGGATATGGAGGTGATCCATAGAAAAGGAGCCCTGAATGTAGTCCCTGACGCCCTATCCCGAATGTTCGAAGAAACCGAGGAAGCCCTAGCAGCCATTGGAGAGTCCCCGGATCCCTGGTACCGTGAACAGCTGCAAAACGTCCACGATTTTCCGTCCAAATATCCCGACTGGGAAATCGAGGACGACCGGCTGTACCACTACCGCCCCCACCTGATAGCAGACCCAGCTCTCGTTGACCTGAATGCCTGGAAACTTGTCCTGCCCCATGAGTCCCGTTTACGAGCCATGCAAGATGTCCATGACCACCCCCAGTCTGGGCACCTGGGAATTGACAAGACGTATCACCGAGTCACCCAGGATTTTGCATGGCCCGGAATTTTCCAGGATGTGGTTAAGTTCGTGCGTGGGTGTCAGACCTGCCAGATAAGCAAGACAGAGCAGGGAGCCCCTGCAGGCCTCATGCGCGAACGAACCACCGAAGGCCCCTGGACCGTGGTTCCAGCTGATGTGATGGGCCCCTTCCCATCGAGCAAAAGCCGCAACCGATACATCCTGGTCCTCCAAGACTTGTTCACAAAATTCGTTGAAGCCACCCCCCTGAGAACCTCCACCGGACCCGCAATTGTACATGTCCTGGAAACCCTGATCTTTACCCGATGGAGATGCCCCCGTTATCTCCTGACGGACAACGGCACTGAATTTGTGAACAAGCATATGACGTCCTACCTTGAGCAATATGGAGTCCGCCAAGCCACTATTCCCCCGTACCATGCCCAAGCCTGTTGTGCAAGCAGCACACTCCAAGCTCCTGCTTTTTCCCGAACGAAATTATCATCTGAAACAAAACGCAAAAGCACAAATGTTGATTATCAAATATTTATTCGAACCTGTAAATAACCCCTTAAACCTTATTAATTATCCCATGTCGAATAAGCCATAAAAAACTCCTACCTATAAATAATATTAAGTATATAATGGTTAGCGTACTTAGAATCAATCCCGTAAGGACTATAAATTATCTAATATCTAGCTTACCGGTAAAAGAGTCCCTTAAGGATTAAGTGTTACCGACACTTACGTCAATTATTACTACCTACCGTAAGTGCGCGTATCCCCCGGCGGTAAGGTAGATTCCGAGTAATACATAGCCGCAGGAGTAATCCGACAGGGGCGTTTGCCGAAATTTATTCATTTCTACCGTCCGTTCATGCTTCCCCGCTCTTCGGGCCGCCGCATGGCTCTCGCGGGTATAAAAGGCGAAGGAAAAGCCACCAGAGTCGCATTTCGCCAGCGCTGTCTAAAGTGCTAAGCCACTGACTAAAGTGGCTCGTCGCATACGCTGCTTAAAGTGTTCAACGCATACGCTGCTTAAAGTGTTCAACGCATACGCTGGTTAAAGTGTTCAACGCATACGCTGATTAAAGCGTTCACCGGAAGCGATATCACCGCGCTTAGCGCTCATAATACGTTCTCGATTTTCGCACCGCCGGGGCACGACCCTGCTTCCTTTTTTTTTTTCTCTCCCTTTTGGATATTCCTCTCCTCTTACTTCCTCAATTCTAATTTCCCCCGGTTATTCAGGGTTGTTCTGTTTTTTTTTGTTCTTGTTTTTTTTTTTGGAAAAGTGCTTTTTTAACAACCCCGTGTATTCTAGATGCCCCGAAATAAATCTGGTGATTGCTACGAGCGACGCCGCCTGCGAAGAGCCTCTCGGAGCAAGGCCTTAGAGACTCTCGTCATCGTCCGCACCCTCGGGCGCGATCTACGAAATCAGCTTCGGGTTTTGGGACCGGCGAGGCCATTCCAGGGTGAACTACCTCCGTGGGCCTTTACGCTCCGTCGAAACTCCCCTAATCCTGCTCTCCCTCCCACTCCTCTGCCTTCTCCTCCTCCTATTCTCCCCACCGTACCCGCCCCTGCTCTGCCTTTCCTTTCCACGGGCGAGGCCTCCCCTGTCCTCACGTGTGACGAGGAGTACCTCGCGCTGTGGGAGGTGTTGGAGGAACGAGCGGAGGCGTGCTTGCGAACTTCCCTCTCCTGTCCATCTACCGCGTCCCCCCCGTCTCCCTACGTTCCCCGACCCCTGCAGGAGTAAAATCTTCCGCACCCAGGCAACTATGTGCCTTCGAAAATAAGTACGCGCCCGGCGCGACCTCACGCCCCTCCCCGAGGAAGCCGTCCGGTCATAAATGGGCCTCCTACCAAGTTGCCACGTCTATAGACACATAGGGGCTTACTATATTGTATTCCATTTCTCGCATGATCTACGCAAAGGAATAAACCGAAGCATGTAAATGAATAACAATGTACGACTATTATTTACCCCAGTATCCCATTCCCGCATATTGTTACACAACAAGCCAACCCCGTAGAACGAGTCAACAGAACTCTAAAAACAATGTTCATCTCGTACGTCGGTGACGATCACCAGAATTGGGACGTTCACCTCCCCGAATTATGTTTTGCCCTCAATACTGCCGTCCAAAGTTCTACCTACATGACCCCCGCATTCCTGAATTTCGGAAGAAACCCCAGACCCGTGAAAAGTATCCTTAACGAACTCCCAACCCCACCCGTCGAAGACCGTACCGATCCCGCGATCTGGAACGACCGAATGAAACGATTACCCCTGCTCCCCGACTGGGTCAGGAAGAACCTGTCCGGTGCTGCGAGACGGCAGGCCCATTATTACAACCGCGGAAGAGTCGACCGCGAGTTCCGGGTGGGCGATCTCGTCCGTCGGAAGAATCGGGTTTTGTCGTCCGCAGCACAAAACTTCGCCGCGAAATTAGCCCCGAAATACCGTGGACCCTACACCATTACCCGAAAAATTTTCCCCGTAGTTTACGAAATCCACCTCCCGTTGAAAAAGAAAAACCAGAAAGTCCATATAAAAGTCCCGTAATAGTCCCTAAATAGTCCCTAAATGATCCCGTATCGGCATCCCTATGACCTGACTGAAACAGAACCGACGGATACACCCCCTGCCACCCTCTCGACCCCAGCATGTTCCCCGAAATCTCCTTGTGTGTTAAATAGAACCCCTTCTTCACAACAGCCGACCTTCTTCAGAGGAGGACCGTCCGACCGGGCCGGGGAGGAATTCGGGTGACCTCCGCCCGGTGGGACGAAATGGGCTACGATACCCTGTGGCCGGACCAAGCTCGCGACCGCTACGAGCACGAGGCCGCGCGACAAGAGGCCGAGAAACGGGCACTGTACTCCCCGAAACCACAACCCGTTACCCGCTCCGCTCCCGGCGTGACCCCAACCCCCACCGCATCCTCAACCAAATCCCCTCCTACAACCCTGACCTCCTCGACCCCTGCACCCATTAGCGCCTCCACCCAAACCCCCCCCCCCCCCCCCCAAGCCCAAACCCTCTCCCCCGAAAACCTACCCCACCCTGCGCCGACCCGAAATCAACACCCTCACCCTCCTGGCTCCCAGAAACCCCTCCAACCCCCCACGCTCCATGACCTTCCCCGAATCCAAGCCCGGTACTTTCCGTGAACCCCAACCCGAACCCTCGCTTCCCCCCCCAGCCCCTATCACCCCGCGACCCAGTGTCACGGAAGTAATTCGCCAGCTCCGAGCCCGATTTCCCGTCACCGCTCCCCCAAATCCGACCACCCCCAGGCACAACAACCCTTCACCCCCGAAACCTCTCCCGGTCCCATCCCCGAAAGCCTCCCGCCCTGTTGGGGCCCCTTGCTTCACATGTCGGCAACCCGACCACCGTCCCGCCAAGTGCAATCCCCGTCTAATCCCTCGCCCGATACCCCCCCCCCTGATACCCAAAATCACTCGTCCCGCAACCCCCAGTCCCCACCCTGAACCCCTCATCCCAACCACCTCCCGGACACCCCCACCACTAATGTCCCTAACCATCCAACCCCGTCCACTGCCTCTCCCCTCAGGAATCCCTTTCCTATGTTGGAGGTGCGGTAAACCTGGCCATCGCTCCTCCAACTGCACCTCCCGCCACCCAACCCGCTCCCGAACTCTCCCGAACCCCTCCCCTCCACCTCTCATGCTCATGCTCTCACTCTCTCTTGAGTCGAGTTGAGTGTAGCTTTTTATCGCTCCTGTCAGCTTTCGTTATTTTTGGTGGATTATTTATTCTAACGAGTGACTTCGGGCACTCATTGGCCGTCATTTTCTTTGCCGCATCGCCTGAACTATCGGGTAGGTGTTTTTTTTTCTTCCTTCTTTTCATTCTTCATCTTTTAATTTTTTAACCCAACTTTTTCTTTCGCTTTTTCCGTTAACACTCTACGTCCCGTCTCACTCGGACACGACCTTGAAGTCGTTTTTTTTGTTGACTGCGCAAGCGCAACGCAAAGCACAAATCGGCGGTAGCGTCCCCGCGAAGGGTGCGCACCCTAGCGGCGGTCTCGGACCGCCTAGCTAACACGACTCCTCCGGGGGTCCTACAGTCGCCGCTCCTGACGATCGGGTCTCCCCGGCAATCGTCGGCGCTCGGCTCGCCGGCAGCTACGCGCGAGCTGCCGCTGTCTGCGGCCGAGACAAAAGCAATGCGCGCGAAGCTTTTTAACATTGACAGCGAGATAATTCGAATCATGCGCAATTCGAAAGATAGCGTAGAGAAAAAATCGGCCCTACAAGAAGCCTTTCAATATTATCAGATCGCTTTTAACACGGTTTTTGCCGCATATTCCACGTTAGCAGGAGAGATCACCTCGAACGATCGATGCGCAGAAGCAATCAAAACCGCGAAACTCGAGATAACAAGGGCATGCGTTACTAACATTAAGGAAACCTTTCAATCGTCTTTCAACGAAACCGTCAGCAATCAAATCACAGACGCGTGTACAGCAGGGGTTAAAGAGGCGGTAACAACTTTGAAACCACAATCGTCCTATGCGAGCATTGCCTCTCTGAGCTCCGTCACAAGCTCAAACAAAGTTCGCATATCCCGTGGCCCCACTGTCTCGGTCGACAAATCCACTAGTTTTTTCATCACACCAAGCGCAAGTGCCGCTACGAAATTCTCGTCATCGGAATTAACAAAAGAGGCAGTTCTGAAATGCGTCGACCCAGGGGAAGTAGGTATGAAGGTAGACCGCGTTCTTCGTTCCAAAAATAACGGCATACGAATAATCGCAGCAGAAGCCGACATACATAAAATCCGCTCACTCCCTGCACTTCAAAAACTCGGCCTTGAAGTAAGCCAATCAGCAAAACTAAATCCGCGTCTCATCGTACACGGCGTCCCCGAGAACCTTAGCCCGGAAGAAGTTCGAAATGATATAATTAAGCAAAATTTATCTGAGTGCGAAAATCCCGAGGTCAAAGTCGTGTATATGTCGCGGGTAAGCCGTAATGCATGGGCATTAGGGTGGGCCAAAAAAAAATTTTTTTTTTTTTTTTTAATGTAACCCACGAAAACTAGTTCCTAGGTACCTCTACAAAGTACTCACCAAGTATGAGCTCTTAATATTAATGGGAAGAACTGGCTCATCGTCGTTTTCCATTTTCAATTTAGTCTCATATAAAAATGGTCATATCTTATCACCAATAGATTGTTAAACTAGTTTCATCATGAATATTTATAGGAAATTGAACGCTCTACAAAAATGGTCTCTAATATTTTTTTCATTAATCGAACCATTTAAAAGATATTCAAGGTCAAAGATTGAAGAATTTATGAAAAAAATATTTTTTTGTTTTGAATTTTGTAACTTACTGAAAAATAATGATTGTCAAATGGGTATCAATTATTTCTGTAGGAAATTGAACGTTCTACAAAAAAGGTCTCTTGTGGTTAATCGATTACTCTAACCATTCAGAAGATATTCGCATTAGAATTCCAATGCTTACTGATTTTAATAGTTTTTTGATAAATATTTTTTATTTATCCATGTAATATATGAATTTTGAGACAATTCGTGATCTATTTCAGAAAAAGAAAGTGTTTTATTTACGAAATATCAACAGATATATCAACAGAGAAAAAAATTCTATTTCACCATGTCTGGGAACAGACCTCAGATCTGGTTGTGAGCGTGAGGGGGGAAGGGAAAATTCTAACAGTCCGGATTCGAAAGAAGGGTCCAAAAAATGCAAAAAACACCGAAGCACAAATTGTTACCGAGAAACTGAATGTATCGGTTTATTGACTATAAGTTCACAATTACAAAGAAATCGGTTGCCGTAGCCGCGTGGCTAATGGCGTCGTAAGTGTACCGCGTGGTCGCGTCGAGTATGTTAAACGCGTGATTTGAAGTGAAACAGAAGTATTGGTCAACCCGAAAATTGAGACGGTTGTAAGTCGTTTCAATTACCGGATTTAATAGTCGCGAAGAAATGCCGAAAACTACGAAGTAAGCCGTTTTACAGTAACCGAGAAGCAGAAAAGCTCGAAGTCGCGTCCAGTTACTGCGAAGTAGATCGAATAAGTGAAGAAGAACCCGGAAATCGATCGAATATTCGAGTTGATCGATGGGTCAATTGAGCGGCTAATTGGAGCACCGCGGGGGTCAGGCTAGCGACCGGCCGAGAGCTGCTGACCCCCCACGGTGACTCCCGAAATTACGAAGTTTCCTGAACATTCTCCCCGCCTTCGGCAACTGTTGTTGACGAAGTATCTACCGGGAGAACTGATAGCTTTGAAGTTGGCCGCTTGAAGGTTGAAGTAGCCGTGCGAAGTGTCACAACTCGAGTAAGACCGTCCGATCCTGGGTGAAGCTCGGTCACTCGAGCGAGTGGCCATCGTGAAGGGGGGAGCCTCTCATCCGTGATAAGCACGAGTGATCCGACTTGGATTTCGTGTGAAGGGTGCCGCCATTTGGAGATTGAGAGACTCCGTTGAAGATATTCCGCGGACCATCTTTGCCAGAAGTGTTGAAGTGTAGCCTGAAGAAGTTGCCATCGTGAGAGTCGAGTTTCCGAGATTGCCGTAAGTGAAGGTTCTGGCACGGTGGTCAGTGCCTCGCCGATGAGGAAGTGGCCTGGAGTCAGAGGAGAGGTGTCTTCTGGGTCGTCCGAAAGAGGGCAAAGTGGCCTCGAGTTCAGGATCGCTTCGACTTGCGTAAGAAGGGTTGTAAATTCCTCGTACGTGAGCGAAGTTTCCCCGATCACTCGACGGAGGTGGTGTTTGGCGGATTTCACCGCGGCTTCCCACTTCCCGCCCATATGAGGCGCAGCCGGGGGGTTAAATGACCAGGTGGTCCCGAGGTTGGTCAGAGAAATAATGGTGGAGTTCATTTCTGCTGACCCTGCTTTGAAGAGTGCCCGAAGTGCTGCGTCTGCGCCAAGGAAGTTCGTCCCACAGTCGCTGTAAAGGGTGTGACTCGTGCCTCGTCGGCTCGAGAAGCGTCGGTAGGCAGCGATGAAGGCGTCTGAAGTATAATCCGTGACAAGTTCGAGGTGTACGGCAGAAGTGGCAAAACAGACAAAGACGGCGAGGTAACCCTTGTAGGTTTTTGTGCCGCGTCCACGCCAGGTCTTGAGAGAGAAGGGTCCGGCGTAATCAATCCCGGTGTGAAGGAAGGGTCGGGAAGGTGTTACTCTCGACGCAGGAAGTTGACCCATGAGTTGTTGGGCCTGAAGCCCTCGGAATCGTGCGCAGGTTGTGCATCGAAGGATGAAAGATCGGACTGGAGCCCGTCCACCCGGGATCCAATACGATCGTCGAAGGAAACCGAGCGTAGTTTGCGTGCCGCCGTGAAGTGTGCGGAAGTGGGCGTCTGATATGATCAGACTGGTCAGTTGTGAAGTTCGTGGTAAGATGGGTGGGTGTTTGGCTTCAGGCTGAAGGTGAGAATGCTTGAGTCGGCCGCCGACTCGAAGAGTTCCGAGTTGGTCGATGAAGGGAGTGAGAGCCGCTAGGGGGTTGCTCCGTGGAAGTGGTGAGCCGCTCGCAATCGATCGAAGGTCAGATGAGAAGTAGGCTCGTTGGACGAGGCGAATCCAGAAGAATTTCGCGTCTTCCAAATCTCCAGGAGTGACCGGGTTGGTCAGTGAAGTATGAGGAAGACGCTTGAAGCCTGCGACGGCTCGTCGGCAGACTGCTGTGATCCGAAGGAGTCGAGTGAGGGAAGAGTACCGTTCGAGAAGGCTCCAAATTTCCAGACTTGGGTCCGGTGTGGCAGTGAAGGCGAGGCCTGGACGCTGCTCGAGGTCGCAGGCTCCGGAAGTGGTTGGTGAAGAGGCCGGCCGAGACTCACGTGGAAGGGACAGCCACTTGGGCCCTTGCCACCAAAGAAGATGCGTCGAAAGTTGTCGAGGAGTCATACCGCGTGACGCGCAGTCAACAGGGTTTTCCTTTCCCGGGATGAACCGCCAGGTGACGTGAGAAGTGAGCTCTTGGATAGCAGTGACCCGGTTTCTGACGAAGTCTTTCCATCGGCTTGGGTGTGAAGTGATCCAGGTCAACGTGACGGACGAGTCGGTCCAGAGGAACACGGGAAGTGGTGGTAATTCCAGAGTCTTCTGAACGTGCGTGACGAGTCGTGAAAGGAGAAGTGCGGCCGTTAATTCGAGGCGTGGTATCGTGAGGCGCTTTAGAGGGGCTACCTTCGTCTTCGAGCAGACGAGGGTGATGGTAGTTTTCCCGTTGGCCGACGTTGATCGGAGGTAGACTGCGGCCGCCATGGCGAGTTGTGAAGCGTCCGAAAATCCGTGAAGTTCGACCGTTGCTGATGGTGAGAGGTGGAGCCATCGAGGAAGGTTGATGAGAGGAAGATCGCTCAAGGTTTCTCTGAAGTGAAGCCATTTTTCTTGAAGTCGAAGTGGGAGATGATCGTCCCATTGAAGTTTTGCTAGCCACAGTTCCTGCAGAAAGACCTTTGCGGTTATAATGACCGGTGAAATGAAGCCGAGAGGATCGAACAGTGAAGCAGTCTCTGACAGGGCTGTTCTTTTCGTGACCTCGGAGTTGAAGGATAGCTGAAGGGAGAACTTGAAGTTGTCGTCGTGTGAATTCCACACGAGGCCGAGAAGTTTGACGTTGGGGTCTTCCGATCGGATCAGAACCTCTTCCGGTTGGGATTCTGAATAGATGTGTTGAAGAGCATCCTTGAAGTTCGTTGACCACTTTTGAAGTGGGAAACATCCGCGTTGACAAATTTCCTGAAGTTGTTGCGCCGTGGATTGAAGTTCTTGAAGCGTGTCGGCGCCGCCGAAGATGTCGTCGACGTATCGGCCCTTGGTCAGTGGAGAAGTGGCCAGCGGGAAATTGTGCCCTTCGTCCTCGACCAGTTGAAGCATGACCCGAATGGCGAGGAAGGGGGCGCAACTGAGTCCGTAGGTGACGGTGGTCAGGTGGTACGGGACGATTTGACCCTGGTCATCGACCCATAGAATTTGTTGGAAGGCCCAATCATCTGGATGTACCGCGATTTGTCGGAACATCTTGGTGACGTCAGTCGCGAAGATGTAACGGTGTCGTCTGATCCAGAGGAGGACGTCAGAAGTGTCGCGTTGAAGTTTGGCCCCGGTGTGAAGTAGGTCGTTAATCGATAACCCGCTCGTCGTCTTGAATGATCCGTTGAACACGACGCGAAGTTTCGTCGTGGTGCTGTGAGCTCGGAAAACACCGTGATGAGGAAGATAATAACCTGGATTCGAAGCAGCGGCGCTGGGTGCGCGAGTCATGTGCGAGAGGGTCTCGTACTCCTGAAGAAATCTGGTGTATAGCTCCCGATAAGTTTCGTTGCTCGAAAGTCGCCGTTGAAGTTGTAGAAGACATCGCTTTGCGCCGGCATACGAATCCCGGAGAGACGAAGGTGAAGCCTTGAAGGGAAGTCGTACCACGTAACGACCCGTGCCGTCTCTCGTATGGGTCTCTCGAAAATGCTGCTCACAGGAGGACTCCTCCGTATCGGGTGTAGAGACCGAGTCCGAGGGAATTTCCTCCTGCTCCCAGAATTTCGAGAGCAATGAAGTGACCTCGTTGTCAACGGAAGTATGAAGGATACGCACCGAGCTTGAAGTGGAAGTGGTGACTGGACCGAGCACGATCCAGCCGAGAAGCGTCCGTTGCGCGATTGGGTCGGAGGCTCGACCCTTGCGGACTTCCGACTCGACTAGAAGACCGTAGGAATCAGCTCCGATGATGAAGTCGATGGATCCTGGTGTTTGGAAGTCGAGGTCGGCTAAGGGAAGTCCTTGAAGGTGTTCCCATTGACCTGACGCGTGAAAAGAAGGCAGTGTCGAAGTTAGAACGGTCAGGATGAATGCAGTGAACGTGAAGCTTGAAGTCGGATCGTGAAGAGACGAGAGTGTTACGGTGGTGGCTCCCCGCGTCCGTCCCGCTGCCCGACCGCCGATTCCACATATTGGAATGGAGGCAGTCGTCCGTTGAAGTCGAAGAAGATGGGCCTGGCGTTCTGAGATGAAGGAGAGCTCAGACCCAGGGTCGATAAGAAGTCGAACCCGATGTGAAGTGCCCGATGGTGAGGTGAGGATCGCTTGGCTCGTAGCCAGCAAGACCGACGGTCGACCTGTCGGCGTGGTTGAAGTGTCCGGTTTTGAAGTGCCGACGAGGGCCGGATGAAGTGGCGCGCAGAGGTGATCCGGTGTCTCTGGCGTGTCGGAAGTGTTGTCGCATCGTTGACCTTGGTGGAGTCAAGCCTGAGGCTCATTTGGCGACAAAGTTGCCGTTGGTCTCGCCGATGAGCGTGGATGTGGTCCTCGAGAAGGGGGCGATTGGATGGAAGTGCTGGCCGATGTTGCGCTCGAAGGCAGGTGAATCAGGGTGTGATGCTTCCCGTTGCATTCGAAGCAGCGCCCCGCGACTCGACAATTTTGAGCGGAATGAGGTCCGAGACAATTGAAGCAGAGCCGTCTTTGCTCGGCAATGACTCGTCGTTCTTTCGGAGTTTTGAGCTTAAAGAGGTCACATTTGGTGATGAAGTGCGGTCCGAGGCAGAAGTGGCAGTTTTGCGTTGCGAGCCCGGTCGGGCGAAGTGGCTCTGTAGCACCGATCGCGGCGACGGTAGTGTGCGACGAGACGCGAGCCGGCATCGCTTTAGCTGGTGGATTTCGGTTGGGTTTGGCTGGACCGGGTCTCGAAGTCGAAGTGGAAGTGGGCCGTTGAGATTGACTTGAAGGGAAGGAGTCCATGCACTCGAGCGCGCGAGCTCGGGTAAGAAGAAAGTCTCGAAGTGTTGGAAGGTCGGCTGGTGAGGTAGTCGTCCCCAATCGTAGCTCCCACTGCTCCCGGAGACGAGCGTCTAGCCGAGAAACTATGAAGTGTACCAATATCACGCCCCACTCATTCACAGGCATCTGTAAAGCCCTTAAGGCATTTATGACCTCGGTGACTGTGTTGATGAGGTGGTTTAGTGATTTATACGAACGGGGTGCGACGGGTAGCATGCCGAAAAACTTGTCGAGCTGAGCTGCAACGAGGAGTCGTTTATTTTCGTACCGGGCGACGAGGAGGTCCCAGGCCGAAGCGAAGGAATCCGAAGAGACTGGAAGGTTTGCGATTAGTTGTGCAGCGTCACCCTTGACCGCGCTCCGAAGGTAGTGCATCTTTTCGACGGAAGTGATTTCGGGGTTTTGACCGACCATCGAGACGAAGAGATCGTGGAAGGGTCTCCAGGCGGTGAATTCCCCGTTGAAGTCGGGAAGTTGGATTTTCGGCAACGCGCTTCGAAGGTGCGAAGGGCCCGTAATCGCCGAGAGGTCTGCGAGGTTAGCTCCGGAAGGTTCAACCGGGTCGTAGTGCTCTTTGATTGGCAAGAGGCTTACCTTAGCTTCCTCGTAAGCTTGTTGGCACTGCGCCTCCACCGCCTCCTTGAAGTAGATCGTTTCTGCGAGGTTGTCGCAGTTCATCTCGAGGAGCGCCGTGTGCTCTTGTCGGAAGCGAGACCAGTTGCTTTCCAGCAATTCGAGACGGGTGTGCGCTTGGGCTTTGCTTGTGTTTTGAGGCGTCGCGTCCCGCGCAAGCTTCGTGATGGCTTCGATGCACCGAAACGTGCTGACGAGGCCGGTGATGCGACGATCCATCTTCGCGGAATTGGTCGTCATCGTTGAAGGCGAATGAAAATGAAGAAATTCGGAAGAATTCGGAAATACGAAATGTCGAAACAGCTGACGCGCACTGTATAATCGAACGAAAACTCGCGAAAACCGGAGAAATCGAATGAAAACGACGAAACTCGGAGTAATTCGAAAATACGAAATGTCGAAACAGCTGACGCGTACTGTATAATCGAGCGAAAACTCGCGAAAACCGGAAAAATCGAATGAAAACGACGAAACTCGGAGTAATTCGAAAATACGAAATGTCGAAACAGCTGACGCGCACTGTATAATCGAGCGAAAACTCGCGAAAACCGGAAAAATCGAATGAAAACGACGAAACTCGGAGTAATTCGAAAATACGAAATGTCGAAACAGCTGACGCGCACTGTATAATCGAGCGAAAACTTGCGAAAACCGGAAAAATCGAATGAAAACGACGAAAACCGGAGTAATTCGAAAATACGAACTGTCAAACCGGTTGACGCGCACTGTGTAATCGAGCGAAAACTCGCGAAAACCGAAAAAATCGAATGAAAACGACGAAACTCGGAGTAATTCGAAACTACGAAATGTCGAAACAGCTGACGCGCACTGTATAATCGAGCGAAAACTCGCGAAAACCGAAAAAATCGAATGAAAACGACGAAACTCGGAGTAATTCGAAAATACGAAATGTCGAGACAGCTGACGCGCACTGTATAATCGAGCGAAAACTCGCGAAAACCGAAAAATCGAATGAAAACGACGAAACTCGGAGTAATTCGAAAATACGAAATGTCAAAACAGCTGACGCGCACTGTATAATCGAGCGAAAACTCGCGAAAACCGAAAAAATCTATTGAAAATAAATCGCAGCAACGATCATTCGTATGTCCCGCGCCGCACACGCACTGTACACTCGGCACACGGGCGCATGCTCCGCACAGTTCTACCTTCTTCCGTTAAGAATCTCTGGCTTGTACTCTATGCTTTTGTGTGTGCACGTTTCGGAGTTTTTCTATACTCAATAAATTTCACTCTTTTCGCTACGTCTGGAATTTCTTACCTTTCCTGTCTTTCGCTTCTGCTTACGTGATATTAGAACAGGTTATGGGCCCAGAGGTGTTGTGAGAATAACGGATTAGAGTGAAAACGAAAAACATAAAAGCAAACTCAGGCGCGACACGTGTTCAGTTTTTGAGGTTAGTCATGGCGGAGCCTATGCGGGTAGCGATAACCAAGCTCAACGGTGAAAACTATCAAGTTTGGAAGTTTAAAGTGGAGCTCCTCTTGATTAAAGAAGAATTATGGAACCAAGTCAGCGAGACCATGCCGATGGACGAGTCAAGAGCTGCGGCGTGGAAGAAAAAAGACGATAAGGCCCGGGCTACAATCGGTCTACTGGTGGAGGATTCGCAGTTAGTACACATTCGCAAGTCATCGACAGCGAAGCAGGTGTGGGACTCCCTGAAACAATACCACGAGAAGTCAACTCTTACCAGTAAAGTATACGTTTTGAGACAAATTTGTAATTTAAAGCTTGCGGAGACGGGGAACATGGAGCAGCATATCACTACGATGCAGGACCTAGTGGATAGGCTCACAGCACTTGGGGAGGAAATTAAAGACCACCTTTTCGTAGCCATGTTGCTGAGCAGTCTCCCAGATTCTTATAGTACTCTCATTACAGCCCTTGAGAGTAGACCCGAGGCAGAGCTCACCTTAGACTTTGTCAGAGGAAAACTACTCGACGAGTACCGAAGACGCAAAGGGGTTCCGGACACAGACGACGACACGACGGCGATGAGGGCATCGCAACGAAGCACTGCGACAGCGGGGAATGGAGGAAAAACATGCTACTTCTGTCGCAAACCCGGACACTTCAAGCAGGATTGCACGAAATATAGGTCATGGAAGGGAAAAAGGGAGAGAGAAACAGCAAATCAGGCAGGCACAGAGAAAAAAACAACAAGTTCTTCGTCAAGTTTCCTGTGCTTCAGCGCGCATCAAGGAAAGAGTAAAAAAGACGTTTGGTATGTAGATTCGGGGGCAACGAGCCACATGACAAACAATCGAGCGTTCTTTAAATTTTTAGAACCAAGAATACTGCCTGATGTCACCCTTGCGAACGGTATCGGAGCAAAGGTTGAAGGAATCGGGTCATGCATTACGACGTGGACCGACGCAAATAATGTACGAACAAATGTCGAACTTAGTGACGTCCTGTACGTACCAGACTTAACTGACAATTTGCTATCGGTGAAAAAATTGGCACATAAAGGTCTTACCGTCCAGTTCAAAGACAAAGAATGCAAAATCGCCAAAGGAAATCACGTTTTAGCCACAGCTGTAATCTCATCGGGCATGTACGTATTGGAAGCTAAGCCTAGAGCGATGACTGCGAGCGGAAGATCGCATACAAAAAACTGCCAACACACTTGGCACCGAAGATTCGGGCATAGAAACATACAGAACATACAGCAGCTTCGGAACAAGAATATGGCTTTGGGAATTGATATTCAAGATTGCGGGATTAGAGAGGTATGCGGATGTTGCGCGAAGGGAAAACTCACGCGGTGCACACACTCAAGCACCGACTCCAGCAGAGCAACCCGAATACTGGACCTCGTACACACTGACCTATGCGGTCCGATGCAGACAGCAACACCTAGTGGAAAGCGGTATTACATGACAATGATCGACGACCACAGTCGGTATACGGAAATATACTTTCTGAAGAACAAATCAGAAGCAGCTGAAAAAATCAGAGGGTATATACAGTACGTTAAAAATACGTTCGGAAGAGCACCAAGCGTAATCAGGTCGGACAATGGACGCGAGTACGTCAACACTGAGGTAAAACAGCTATTCGTCAAGGAAGGAATACGTGCACAGTATACAGCCCCTTACACACCGGAACAAAACGGAGTCGCAGAACGAAAAAACAGGACGCTGATGGAAGCAGCCAGGTGCATGCTGATCGATGCGAGTTTGGATAATCGATACTGGGCAGAAGCAGTTAACACAGCAAATTTTCTGCAGAATCTTCTGCCCAGCACGGCTATCGAAAAAACACCTTTTGAGCTGTGGAACAATCGGAAAGCAAACGTGGACCACCTCCGAGTTTTTGGCTGCAAAGGATATACGCACATACCAAAAGAAAAAAGAAGAAAACTCGAAAACAAAGCAGATCTGCTGACTTTCGTGGGCTATTCGGCTGAGTCGAAAGCTTACAGAATGTTAGATACAAAAACAAATAAAGTCACAATCAGCTGCGACGTCAGATTCGATGAAAGCTATTCTTTCGACAATGGAGAAGACCAGCAACAGCGAAAACATCGACAGAGCAGCCCCGAGAAAAAACACAGCCCGAAAGAAAAGGAACCGGAAGGGAACGTCATCGTGGAACAACTTCTGAATGGGGAAGATGCAGACGAAGAAGGACCTCTACATGAAGAAGACGACCACGAAACAGCTCAGTACGAGCAGTTGGATACAACCGAGTCAACGATCAACGAAACTTTAGCAGAAGCAGAAGAGGACGAGTCATACCAGTACAAAGGACGAGCAGAAGATCTTGTCGACCTGCCACGCAGAGAGTCGGAAAGGTCAACAAAAGGTCAACCACCTGACAGGTTCGAACACTCAGCAAAGACGGCAAAAGAAAAAATTCAGGAGCCAAGGAGTCGACACGAAGCCCTCAACGGACCCGACCACGAAGAATGGGTGCAAGCCATGGACGAAGAGTTTCATATGTTACAAAAAAATCAAACATGGAAACTAACCGAACTACCTATGGGACGAAAAGCTATCGGCTGCAAATGGGTTTTTAAAAGGAAGCGGATAGCAAAAACCGAAAGACAAAAATTCAAAGCGCGGCTCGTTGCACAGGGCTTTAGCCAAAAATATGGCACCGATTACGACGAGGTGTTCGCACCCGTGGTAAGAGCGGAAACCTTGCGCCTGTTACTTACTATAGCAGCAAAGAAAGGACTGCATATTTACCACTACGACGGGAAAACGGCTTTTCTCAACGGAGAACTTGAAGAGACGATTTTCATGAAGCAACCGGAGGGATACGTCGCCGCCGGAAGGGAACACCTGGTGTGCAAACTCGCGAAAAGCTTGTACGGCTTGAAACAAGCCGCGAAGGTGTGGAACGAGAAACTACACAAAACAATCATCGAACTTGCGTACAAACAGAGTGCTTCAGATCCATGTTTATACTCGAAGCACACAGCAAATGGAGAATTGTACATGATTGTCTATGTAGACGACATTCTTGTTGCAGGTTCCAGCAGACAAGAAATAAACGAGACGGCAAGCGGTCTCGAACAAAAATTCGAACTCACTCAACTCGGAGAACTCGAAAACTATCTTGGGATCAACGTTCGAAAAGACCCAAAGGGCATCTACAGTATCGACCAAGAACGGTACATCGGAAAAATAATCGAAAGATTTGGGCTGCAAAATGCGAAGCCATCAAAGGTACCCCTGGACACAGGGTACTTAAAGATGTCCGAAGACAGCGAGCCCATGACGAATAACGACGAATATCAAAAGCTCATCGGAGCACTATTATATGTGGCAACACACACACGACCGGACATCGCTGCCAGCGTGTCCATCTTGAGCCAGCGGATAAAACAACCCTCGGAAACCGATTGGACCGAAGCCAAGAGAGTCGTTAGATACCTGAAAGGTACAAAGAATCTACGGCTAAAACTAGGAGGGAACACGAGCGGACTCGTCGTCTACGCAGACGCAGATTGGGCCGAAAATATAGCAGATCGCAAATCCCATAGCGGATACTTATTGCAATATAACGGCGGAGCGATAGCATGGTCGTGTAGAAAACAAACATGCACCGCGTGGTCAAGCTGTGAAGCAGAGTATATCTCACTGGCCGAAGCAAGTCGAGAAGTACTCTGGATTCGAAGACTTTTAGAGGACTTTCAAGAAGGCGAATCTGGAGCAACCAGAGTATACGAGGACAACCAAAGTGCGATTAAATTAGTTAAAAACAAGGAGTTCAGAAATCGAACCAAACACATCGACATCAAATACCACATAATAAATGACCTCGTCGAGAAGAAAATCATAGACTTGCAATACTGCTCGACTGAAGATATGATTGCAGACATGCTCACGAAGCCACTGCAACAAAACAAGCTGAAGAAACATAGAGCAGGATGCCAGTTAATCGACTAGCGAAGACAACACGAAATAATCGTTGAGGGAGGATATTGAAAATAAATCGCAGCAACGATCATTCGTATGTCCCGCGCCGCACACGCACTGTACACTCGGCACACGGGCGCATGCTCCGCACAGTTCTACCTTCTTCCGTTAAGAATCTCTGGCTTGTACTCTATGCTTTTGTGTGTGCACGTTTCGGAGTTTTTCTATACTCAATAAATTTCACTCTTTTCGCTACGTCTGGAATTTCTTACCTTTCCTGTCTTTCGCTTCTGCTTACGTGATATTAGAACAAAATCGAATGAAAACGACGAAACTCGGAGTAATTCGAAAATACGAAATGTCAAAACAGCTGACGCGCACTGTATAATCGAGCGAAAACTCGCGAAAACCGATCGAATGAAAACGACGAAACTCGGAGTAATTCGAAAATACGAACTGTCAAAACAGCTGACGCGCACTGTATAATCGAGCGAAAACTCGCGAAAACCGAAAAAATCGAATGAAAACGACGAAACTCGGAGTAATTCGGGAATACGAAATGTCAAAACAGCTGACGCGCACTGTATAATCGAGCGAAAACTCGCGAAAACCGGAAAAATCGAATGAAAACGACGAAAACCGGAGTAATTCGAAAATACGAACTGTCAAAACGGTTGACGCGCACTGTGTAATCGAGCGAAAACTCGCGAAAACCGAAAAAATCGAATGAAAGCGACGAAACTCGGAATAATTCGAAAATACGAAATATCAAAACAGCTGACGCGCACTGTATAGTCGAGCGAAAACTCGCGAAAACCGAAAAAATCGGATGAAAACGACGAAACTCGAAGTAATTCGAAAATACGAACTGTCGAAACAGCTGACGCGCACTGTATAATCGAGCGAAAACTCGCGA
This sequence comes from Sussaba pulchella, assembly GCA_963971145.1. NCBI lineage: Eukaryota > Metazoa > Arthropoda > Insecta > Hymenoptera > Ichneumonidae > Sussaba > Sussaba pulchella. Next base: position 6,793,500 of record OZ020170.1, read on the forward strand.
AAACCGAAAAAATCGAATGAAAACGACGAAACTCGGAATAATTCGAAAATACGAAATGTCAAAACAGCTGACGCGCACTGTATAGTCGCGCGAAAACTCGCGAAAACCGAAATTAATACGAAGTGTTGAGCACGATCGACGAGCACCGTGGTTTAAACGAAAAAACTCGACGAAAATCGAAAATTAATTCGCGAAGTGTCATACACGATCGACGCGCACCGATTATTGAAACGAGAAACTCGACGAAAATCGAAAATTAAATCACGAAATGCCGCGCACCGACACTGTAACGAAGAAGAGCGGAAAAGAAATCCAGGCTATAGTGTAGGATCCCTGTGTCAGTGATACCCTGGTAAGTACACACACGCGTCGCTTCGCGTTCGTGAGAGGCGAGCCGTGAACGGTAGACGAAGAACCCGCGAGCAGCTGTGTGAGTGCGCGTGCACTGTAGTGGGGAGCGTCTACGTGAGAACGAGACCGAGTTCACACACATGCGCGTAGCGTAGACGCGAGTCGCGAACTTGTGTGCGTAGCCCGAACGTTCGAGATTGCTTCGCCGCGGGTGCGAGCAAGAGCGAACGTGTACGCCGACGCCGGCAAGTGGGAGAGAGCGCGAGCGAAGAATAGCGGTGTAAAGCGGATGAAGAGAACCGTTGTCGCGCACCTTCCACTTGTTCGAAAAAATGAAGCACTCCCGTTTTCTTTTTCCAGTCTTTTAGATTTCTCGACCACCCATCACCTCAGATCCGGCTCGAAGGACCAAAAAATGTCTGGGAACAGACCTCAGATCTGGTTGTGAGCGTGAGGGGGGAAGGGAAAATTCTAACAGTCCGGATTCGAAAGAAGGGTCCAAAAAATGCAAAAAACACCGAAGCACAAATTGTTACCGAGAAACTGAATGTATCGGTTTATTGACTATAAGTTCACAATTACAAAGAAATCGGTTGCCGTAGCCGCGTGGCTAATGGCGTCGTAAGTGTACCGCGTGGTCGCGTCGAGTATGTTAAACGCGTGATTTGAAGTGAAACAGAAGTATTGGTCAACCCGAAAATTGAGACGGTTGTAAGTCGTTTCAATTACCGGATTTAATAGTCGCGAAGAAATGCCGAAAACTACGAAGTAAGCCGTTTTACAGTAACCGAGAAGCAGAAAAGCTCGAAGTCGCGTCCAGTTACTGCGAAGTAGATCGAATAAGTGAAGAAGAACCCGGAAATCGATCGAATATTCGAGTTGATCGATGGGTCAATTGAGCGGCTAATTGGAGCACCGCGGGGGTCAGGCTAGCGACCGGCCGAGAGCTGCTGACCCCCCACGGTGACTCCCGAAATTACGAAGTTTCCTGAACACACCATATGTAATTTTATTATTTGATACAGTATCAATACGAAAATAAATAAAAATAAATTCTAGTTATAAAAAGTGCCTTTTATTACAACTAGGAAATTTCGCTCGATGTTCTTTGACAATTTGCAGTAAATACTCGGAACGATGCAGGCTATAAAACCACAGGTGGCGCTAGTATGACAAATAATGAATAACAGAACTACCAACGTCTAAAACTAAATTTTCAAACTCCCCAGAAAAAAATATTTAATTATAAATTTTGTGGAAAAAAGAAATTTGAGTTACATTTTAAATAAACACGTTGAAAAATATTAAATTACGATACTAAATTGTGATAAGAGTAAAATAATAAAAAGAAAATATCGTTAAAGAATTGAAAACTGTCATTCGATCAAAATAAACTCAAATGTTTATGAATATTGTAGAAAATTCATAAATTAAATGGATAAATAAAAAATATTTATTAAAAAACTATTAAAATCAGTAAGCATTGGAATGCTAATGCGAATATCTTCTGAATGGTTAGAGTAATCGATTAACCACGAGAGACCTTTTTTGTAGAACGTTCAATTTCCTACAGAAATAATTGATACCTATTTGACAATCATTATTTTTCAGTAAGTTACAAAATTCAAAACAAAAAAATATTTTTTTCATAAATTCTTCAATCTTTGACCTTGAATATCTTTTAAATGGTTCGATTAATGAAAAAAATATAAGAGACCATTTTTGTAGAGCGTTCAATTTCCTATAAATATTCATGATGAAACTAGTTTAACAATCTATTGGTGATAAGATATGACCATTTTTATATGAGACTAAATTGAAAATGGAAAACGACGATGAGCCAGTTCTTCCCATTAATATTAAGAGCTCATACTTGGTGAGTACTTTGTAGAGGTACCTAGGAACTAGTTTTCGTGGGTTACATTCAAAAAAAAAAAAAAAGTTTTTTTTTGACCCACCCTAATGGGCATGCGTAATAGAAGTCTCTGCCGAAACTCGAGCTATACTTAAAACAAAACAAAAAATTTAGCTTAGCTACTCTTCATGCCGTTTCGACGATCACGTACGAGTCCTGCAGTGCTACAAGTGTCTAGGCTTCGGCCATCTAGCTAAAGATTGCTCAAACACCGAACACTGTGCGCACTGCTCGGAAGAGCATGAAACTTCAACGTGCAAAAATCGAACCAAAGAACCAACTTGCTACAACTGCAAGTCTTTTCTCAAAGATGCAGACCACAAGCACAGTGCGTTAGATGGCAAACGCTGCACGACCCTGTCGAAACGCATCGCAGACAAAACCCAAAACACCGACTATGGCTAATCATGCAAGAAATGATACGCAAGATTTTTTACGCGTTTGTCATGTAAACTGCCAATCCCTGAAGTGTCACCTCGACGAATTTCGCTATCACTTTACGGAACATTTCTATCACATCATATGCATGTCAGAAACTTGGCTGAAACCGGAAATTTCCGACGACTATGTCAGACTATCGAATTACTGTTTACTCCGATGTGACCGTCTTGGACGTGGGGGCGGAGGGGTAGGCATGTCTGTTCATAAGTCCTTGAGAGCACGTGTGCTGACAGACTCTGGAGGGCATTACTGTGGGAAACCTGAATTTGTATTAACTGAAATCGCGATACCCAATCACCCCAAAATGCTTGTTAGCGTCGCTTACCGACCACCCCACGTTGGCTACTTATCCGAGTTCGAGGACGTTTTTCTGCAATACAGCACCCAGTATCAACACTGTCTTATTCTTGGAGATTTTAATTCAGATCTAACTTGTTTCTTGTACCACACGAACCGACTCACCACACTCAAAATGCATCGACGCTATTAGACTTGTGCATCATTGACGATATGAATAAAATGACTGACCACGGGCAATATGGCGCTCCATTTCTGTCAGCACACGACTTAATATATGTTACATACAACATTAAAGTAGACAGGCCGGCTCCACGTAAATTCACCTGTCGCGATTTTCGAAATTTTAACTTAAACGGTTTTCTCACCCAACTCAGTAGACTAGATTGGCACGGTTTCTACGAAACAGAATCGATTGACATTAAAGCGACCTGCTTGTGCGAAAATCTAATTTTTTGTCTCGACACGCACGCACCGAAAATCAGTGTTCATACCAAAGCATTACCGGCTCCCTGGTTGACGCCCGACATCAAAACTCAAATGTCAAACCGCGATAGAGCTCGCAGAGAATGGCGCAAGATTCGCGCAAAGAGGCAAGATGCTCGATGCATTAAAAACGCTCACGAACGGTTCAAGCTTCTGAGAAACCAAGTGCAAGAAATGGTCAGAAATGCCAAAAGCGCATTCTACAACCGCATTTTCACGTCAAATACGAACGCCTCGGCCATCTGGAAAGAATTACGAAATCTAGGCCTCATAAAATCAAGTAGAAATGAGCAACCTCTAGCCACCCCTATTACGCGTCTGAACGATTACTTCGCGTCGGTTGGGACCGACCCGACTCATACTCCGCCAGCCAGGTACTATCTTGGCGAGAATAACTATAGCGATGACAAATTTTATTTCGAGGACATCAGTTACGACACGCTGAACAAATCTCTCAAGCACTCGAAATCATCAGCTCTAGGTGTTGACGAACTCTCTATCGCAATGATCAAACTCGCTCTTCCATCCATACGGCCAATGATCCACCATCTTTTCTCATACTCGTTCATGACTGGCTTCTTCCCAACCATCTGGAAATTCGCCTTGGTAACCCCTATCTCGAAAGTGAAAACGCCTATAGGACCAAACGACTACAGACCTATTTCCATCCTTTGCGCTCTTTCAAAGGCACTGGAAAAGATAGCATTCGATCAAATCACGCGTCACCTTGAATTGTATGATCTGTTAGACCCCCGTCAATCAGCATATCGTAAAGGCCACAACACCCAAACAGCGCTTCTTCGTGTACTGGACGACGTACGTCTAGCCTCTGATTCGCGACACGTAACACTGCTGGTTCTATTCGACTTCTCTAAAGCCTTCGATCGCGTGCGCCACGAAATTCTGATAGAAAAACTTCGAACGTTAAATCTCTCACAGTCAGCTCTACGCTGGATCTGCTCCTATCTCACAGGCAGATACCAAGCTACACGTGACTCATCAACAGGCGAAACGTCCGATTGGGCAAGCGTTACAAACGGAGTTCCTCAAGGGTCCGTCCTCGGACCGTTGCTATTCGTATTGTATCTTAGTGGGTTTAGCAACGTACTCAGACATTGCAGGTGAAATTTTTATGCCGACGATCTGCAAATCTACCTCCATAGCAAACCTGAAAAGATAGCCGAAAGCATAGCGCTAGTAAATGAGGATATTAACTCGATCGTCGATTGGGCCATGGAGTTAGGGCTCCTGCTCAACAAGGACAAAACCAAAACCATAGTAGTCGGCACTCGCCGCTTTATCGCGAACATGCGCTTCGGTGACCTCCCCCCCATCATGGTCAGTGACGTCCGGATACCTTTCTCAAACGAAGTAACATGCCTAGGTGTCTCCATCAGCAGCACCCTGTCATGGAACCCGAACACAATGAAGGTTGCCAAAAAAGTGAACAGCATATTACATCAGCTAAAACTAAGTAGAAGCCTATTACCGAAAAAGCTTAGAGCAAATCTCATATCCACGTTAGTTTTTCCCCATCTAGATTACTGCTGCTTAGTCTATCTTGACATAACAGAAGAGCAAAATCTCATTCTCGGCCGCTCATTAAATGCTTGCGTTCGTTTCGTACTCGATATCAGGCGTGACGCCCACATCACAGAATACTACGAAGAACTCGAATGGCTCAACGTTAAGAACAGAAGGAGATACTTCTTCGGGTGCCAGATTTACAAGCTACTAGTCTCACATGTACCAAAGTTTCTATTCGACAGGTTAAAGACAGCAGATCAACATCGAGAAAGGAGTTCTAGGCGGCCCAAAGACTGGCTACAACCCGCAAAATGCAGAACGGATCTGTTAAAAAACTCTTTCATTGGAACCGCGCCGAACTTCTGGAACAATCTGCCCGTCGCCATACGCGAGGCTCAAGCCGTCGGACCCTTCAAGAAGCTGCTGTTCACGCACCTGCTGTCCAGCAAACAACATCTAGCCACATAAATCTTCTAGTCTAGCGATCTGTAGACGCTTGTAAATAATTAATACGTATTTTTTCCTGTAACACCCTGAAACCTTGAGACGGGCGGATCGAGTAGTTCGTCGATGGGCGAGGGGATGTTTTTGTTTTTGTTTTTGTTTTAGTTTTGTTTTACGTTTTTATACAATTAGAATGTGCAATAGTATCATCAATGTAATAATATTTTAAAATGACTCTAAATTTCTTTCCATAATTTTTATATTTATCAGCTATTCTCTATACTCTAATATAACACCACCGAAAGACCTGTGATTGTATTGTACTCCACCATCTGTGATATTATATTATACACTCGATGTATTTTTGAATGCTATGCGCTTTAGGGGACTTGTCCCGGAGCGCTAAATAAATATCGCTTTCTCTCTCTCTCTCTCTCGTGGCCCAACCGAGGCCACTATCCTTCCCACCCTCCAGCAACCAGTCGCGCGGCCGCAACTACGGCTCGACGGATCGCACCCCGGAGGAGTACGACGACGCTTGGGAAGACTAGCCTCAGGATGAAATCGTCTGGGAGGCGTGGTACACCCGTGCCACCCGGCGAACCAACTACCCGGACCATTAACCCCTTCGTTTTTTTTCTCTCCCTTCCACCCCTTGTTTCCTTTTTGTTCGTATTCGTTTTTTTCCCCCGCCATCCGTCTCCCTTCGTCAACAGCCCCCCAAAGACGTTTTGTTTTATTTTACGCTGGTCCGAGACCAGAGAGAGGCTGTAAGAGAGAACGCCCGCACGGCGCGACGAAAACGATTTTTCAACACCATTCCTCATTTTCTTATGTCATTGACGACATGTTTATTTCTTTTCTTCTTTGAGTTCCTTTATTATCATTTTAAGTTGGCTGCGATTAGTGTTAAGTTGTAAGGGGGTTGCAAAGGGCACCCCCGCAACCCAGCCCGATTTATTAAATAATATTACCATTACCACCAAACCGCAACGAGTCTTAATCACCATGTCACGAACCCATCCCGATCCCCTTTCCCGAGAATCCCTCCCTGAGTGAGTGTGCGTGTGCTCAGGTCGTCGAGAGACGAACCTTCGGCAAGTGGGGAAGGGGGGGAGTTGTGACGTGGCGGTCACAAGATCTCCCCCCCCCCCCCCCCCCCGATCCGGATCGAAGTCCCCGCTGCGTCCTCCGCACCTGAAACATTACAATTAAATATTAATCCTAAGCCTACCCCCCATCCCTACCCCGATACAAACCATCTTCCGTCCAAGTCTCCCCGTCGCAGCCCCGGAACCCACCGTCACTGTACCCTGCTCCCGTCCAGTACCCAGAGGATCCACAATCTGAAAAATATCCAGTAAATTAATACCAACCCCAACACCCTTCCTAAATACACCCCCTTACCCTCCGACACCCCACATCCTTTAAATAACACCCCATACTCACCTAAGACCCCTCAGTGACGAGGGATGGTCCGTCGCCAACTCAACGGAGGCCCCGCAGCTGCACCGAAGAAGAACCTATCCCGGGAGACGGTGTGGGAGTCATCAGGACGTCGCAGAGGCACTGGGGGAAATTCCCTCAACGGATTAGGAGCCCTAGGGCCTCTTGAAATCCAGCCCAGACCCACACCGCCGCAGAATCCGGGGATAACCTAAACATTCCCCGAGGTCCCCGGAAAGGACCGGATTTAACCCCCGAAACGGAAAATCGCGCACGACTGGCCACTTTTTCACTTGACCATCACCCGACGACCCGAACAGCTCACTCCCGACCACCCTCGCGACGGAATCCCCACACAAAACCGCGAGGTGGCACACAACGGGAGTCGAGCTGTCAAACACTGGAAACCGTAGCACCCGCGGGCCGAGGAAGACGCAACCAGTGTCGAAAACAACCGTCTGAGGGAGCCACGTTACGAACCCTCGACGGAGGCCCGTTGGAGCGAGCTCCGATGCCAGTGGCGCGAACGAGCGCCTACACCCGGACCCCGACGAAATTCGAACGCGCGACCCCGATTGGCTGCTTGTAACCCAATCAGCCACGCCACCCGCAGCACCAGCGATCCACCGGTAATCGATGGATCGATTCGAGCAGTCCCCGTCGCAGCCAATCAGCGAATAGAATCGACGAAGAAGAAGAAAGAAGACGGCGACGGCCATTACTCTTCACTTCGATCCGAGATCCCAATTGCGTCACACGTGCGAGATAGAATTCCGAATTGTTATAGCGTTTTTTTTCGAGCGTTTATCGTTTTTTGAGTGTTGAGAGGAGAGAAAGGCGACGAGGAGAGAGTAAGAAAGAGAGTGAGAGGAGTGAAAGGCGACGAGAAAGAGGCGAGAAGAGTATTGGAAAGGCGTAGGGGAGACAAGCGAGGAGAGTAGAGGAGAACGAAAGGACAGCGAGTCAAGGCGAGCGTAGTAGGAGCGAAAGAGTGAGAGAAAGGCCGTCGTAGGCCCAACACGAAGTAAGTGTGTTTTTTTCCTATTATTCCAAACCCCGATTTACCCGGTTTTCCTTCCCGTGACCCCCGAATTTATTGCTCAGTGCGTATTATAATTTTTGCCCCGTCATCGTGCGACGGAGAACACGCGGTCCCGTCGCGCTTTTTGTGCCCCGCGAGTTTTCGACGACCATTGCCGTGCGGTGCGCGAGCAGTGGTGCTCCTCCGCGATCGTGTTCAGTGTAGGATTATTTAGTGATTTTTCCCCGCGTAACTCTTCTTTTTTTTATTCAGTATTTTTTGCGTTTTGGTGTCGAGGTACTTTTAAGAGCCAGAGACAGTGCCCCCACCCCCTGTGTGTGTGAATCTCCGCCGACGGCTAGCCGCGCGTTGAGTTTTTTTTGTGATTTTTCCAGTTCCATCTTATTTTATTTTTCGTTTATTATTTTCATCACCGCGTTCTTTTCTTTTCTTTCTTATCGGTGTTGCTCCCGCCTGAGCAACTGGCGCCCAAAATGTCCCTTTCCATCTTTTTTTTTTTCGAGTGTGATATTTCTTAGACCGACCAGTGCCGGCCAGCCACCCCGTCTACCCCACTTCCCCCTCCCCCGTGTAATAGCTAGCATACGACCGATTGCTATTTTATTATTTATTATTTATTTTTGCGGACTATTAAATCATTCTCGAGACGATTATTATTTATTTTATTATTTTCTTCTGGCGAATTATTATTTCATTTTCGAGATAGTTATCATTAATGTTATTCTTTCTTTTTGGCGAATTATTATTTCATTTCCGAGGCGATTATTATTTAGTTTATCAATTATTTTTGCGGATTATTATTTCAGTTTTGAGACAACTACTATTCATTTTATTACTTGTTTTAGCGGATTTTTGTTCTATTACTTACGTTATTATTTCTGTTTGCGATTATTGTCAACTATTTCTCCCTCTGCTTCGCGTGATTATCATCTCCCTTGGGAGGCCGTTATTATTTCCCCCATCTTCTTTTTTTTTGTTTTTTTTTTATTCCCCGTGAATTATTATTTGGTTGTTCTTTTGGTTTCTTAACTATCAAGGATTTATTGTATTGAACCCCGGAGAGGGGAAGCCATCCGATCTGCGGAACCCCATTATTTCATTTTCTTTATCAAACAGCGGAGAACACCGCGTTATTACAGTTCGAATAGAAGGAAAAAAGGCCGAATTAACGTTGCGAAGTAACTCGCTCGGTGACTACTGCCGTAATACGATAACAGATCCGCGACCGATGATCGATGAATTTGTACTGATCGAATCGCTATTTTTCGTAACGGGCAAATTCCAAAATTTCTCCCTGCGGCCGAGGAAGTACTCGCAGCGCCGCTGCGCGTACTGAGGGAGCCCCGTCCCAGGCACCACCGTTCCCAAACATTCTCCCCGCCGTCTGAAAACTATTGAAGACCACTATCTTGCTGTGAACAGGAAAGCTGCATTAGCGTTCTTCAGGGGGAAGGGGTACCGGTAATACAACGAGTTTTGCTATAGGCCGTTTGTATACGGAGCATGCCGTTTTGATAGATACGACCCGGACGAGACCGTCTGATCCGGGATGCAACTCCACCACTCTTGCAAGTGGCCACTTCGATGCAGGGAACCGTTCATCCGAAACCAAGACCATCGATCCGATCTTGATGGCGTTGGATGGATGATGCCACTTCGAAAAAGCCTGGAGTTGTTGCAGGTATCCGGTAGACCACTGTTTCCAGAACTGTTGGAGCTTGTGTTGAATAAGTTTCCACCGATCGAGCCTAGATACGTTGACGTCATCCAACGATGGTTCTGGAATCGTGGTAGGAGCTTCGCCGATTAGAAAATGCCCGGGAGTCAAAACCGATAGGTCATCCGGGTCTTCCGACATCGGTTCCAATGGCCGAGAGTTCAGGACTGACTCTACTTGAGTAAGAAGAGTTGTAAGTTCTTCAAACGTTAGCAGAGCGTCGCCGATCGTCCTTTTCAGATGGAACTTAACCGATTTTACCGCGGCCTCCCACTTCCCGCCGAAGTGCGGAGCGCCGGGAGGGTTAAATGCCCATTTCGTTCCGTCATTTAACAGCAGCGTGTTAAACTGACCCGACCCCTTCATTCCCGACGTGAACAAGGTCTGCAACTGCTTGTCAGCTCCGACGAAGTTCGTTCCACAGTCCGAATATAAATTCTTGGGTTGTCCTCGTCTTGAGGTGAATCTCCGATAAGCCGAGATGAATCCTTCTGTCGTGTAATCCGAAACGAGTTCTATGTGCACCGCTGATGTGGCCATGCACACGAAGATGACGAGCCAACCTTTGTATGACTTATGTCCGCGTCCTTTCCAGGATCTAAGAGATACTGGACCGGCATAATCAATTCCCGTATTTTGAAAGGCTCTAGCTGGCGTTATCCGAAAAGATGGCAATTGCCCCATCAACTGCTGGGCTCTCTCACCACGTTGACGGGCGCACTTGACGCACTTCAGTATGTACGAACGTACAGGAGCTCTACCGCCGATAATCCAATAATTTTGCCTTAGTGTAGCTAAGGTGAGCTGTGTACCGCCATGAAGTGTCCGAAGGTGTGCTTCCCGAATGATTAATTGCGACAATTGTGAATCCCGAGGTAATATTATCTGATTTTTCCGTTCTATTGCTATTTGAGCGAGCTTGAGTCGCCCCCCCACTCGCAGAACACCTTGATTATCGACGAATGCTGTTAATCGAGTTAGTGGATTAGCTTTTCCGAGGAGATTTCCGACCGATAGTACCTTCAGTTCCGAATGAAAGTATGCTTCTTGTGTTGCTTTCACCCAAAAACACCTCGCTATCTGCAGGTCGCCAGGGGTAAGTAGATTGGACAAAGACGACGCCTTGACTTTCCGAAACCGAGAAATTGCCCTTTGACAAACTGCAGTAATCCGAAGTAACTTTCCGATCGACGAATACCGCTCTACCAACTCCCACACGAGCGGGACCCTTGTTCGTGCAAGCAGTAAAACCCCAGATCGCTCTTCGGACTGCACCGACGCGTCCCGTTTCACCTGGATAGCTGGCCACGCAGCTGGCGATTCCGACAACCATGATGGTCCATTCCACCAAAGCTTATGTCTGACGAATTGCGAAGCTGATAAGCCTCGAGAGGCACAGTCCGAAGGGTTTTCCTTGCCTGGAATTAATCTCCACTGACCGTTTGGCAGCAACTCTTGAATGAGCTGCACCCGATTCTTCACGTATTCCTTCCACCGTGAAGGATGCGAGTTGATCCAGGCAAGTGCAACCGAAGAATCCGTCCAAAGAATTACTGGAACGTCTGACAACCCAAGCTCTTTCTGCACATGCTTCGTAAGTTTTGCGAGTAGAAGTGCCGCTGATAGCTCCAATCGAGGGATTGTAAGTGTTTTGAGAGGAGCTACCTTTGTCTTCGAACACACGAATGCGGTATTGCGTGCACCTCGAACCGTGGTGATTCGAAGATATACAACAGCTGCCATAGCTAGTTGTGAGGCATCCGAAAAACCGTGGATTTCAGCCGTTGACTCGTGACATAGACCGAGCCACCGAGGGATAGCGACTGCCGATAGCTGAAGCAATTCGTCTCGAAATTTGGTCCAACTTTGTTCCGTTGATGGAGAGACTGCATCGTCCCATTCGAGCTTATCGATCCACAAGCTCTGTAAAAGAATTTTTGCACGAATAATAACTGGAGCTAAGAACCCTAATGGATCGAAAAGTTGAGCAACCTCCGATAGAATCACTCGTTTCGTTACCGCCGAACTACCAGGATTGTTTGCCGAGAATGTAAAACTATCCGAAAATGGGCGCCAGTTTAGGCCGAGAATTTTTGATTCCGACTCTTCATACGTTCGTTGATCTTCAGAAATACTTTCTGGTGCAAAACTCCGAACAAAGCCCGATGAATTGCTTTGCCACTTGGCTAGTGGAAAGCCACCCGATTTACAAATACCTTGTACTTGATGCGCCACCTGAATTAACTCGTCTACCGAATGCGCTCCACCGCAAATGTCGTCAACATAACGACCGAATGATAATGGTCCGACCGCCAGGGGATACCTTTTCCCTTCATCCTCGATGAGCTGGAGCAGAACCCGAACTGAAAGGAATGGAGCAGACCGTGTACCGTAAGTGACCGTCGTCAGTTGGTACACCCGCTCCTCGCCGCTCGCGTCAATCCAGAGAATCTGTTGTAGAGGAAGGTCGTCCTCATGAACCCGAATTTGACGGAACATCTTCGTGATGTCCGTCATAAAAATGTATTTGAATCGCCGAGACCACAGTAACACATCCGAAAGATCCCGTTGTAGTTTTGCTCCAGTATGCAGAATGTCGTTCACGGATTTCCCCGAGGTGGTTTTACTGGAGCCGTTGAATACGACTCGGAGTTTTGTAGTTGTAGTCTGAGGCCGCAGAACTCCATGATGCGGAAGGAAGTACGAGCCCGATTGATGAACCGAATGAGCCGGTGATCGTTCGGGTAGGACCTTCAACCCTCCTGATACCGAAGTATCATGTGCTAAAGTCATCCCACCATCCCGACCACCGACCCGAGCGCCATCCCGAATCGAAACTTCTCGCATGTGACCGAGTTTCTCGTACTCTCTCATGAAGTCTGAATATAAACTGAAAGACACTTTATCCTGCCTGAGTTTCCGAAGAAGGCGATTTAAACAAGCATGCGCGATCGGATACGATTTACCGAGACTATCTCTTTCCGAACAAAGAGGTAAAAGTACGATATACCGGCCTGAGCTATCCCTCGAGTGCGTTCTACGGAAATGCTGCTCACAGTCGTTCTCGTCCGGGGTCAGCTCCGACGAAGACGTACTGACTACTTCTTCCTGCACCCAGAATTTCAGCAAAGCTTCGCGAAGATCATCATGATCGACTGAAGCGTGCGACGAAACCCGAACTGGCGGAGATGAACCCTCCGTTCGACCGAGCACGACCCATCCGAATTTTGTGAGCTGCGCGATTGGATCGTGCAGTTCACCTTTCCGTACGTCTGACTCGATGATTTCCCCGTAAACGTCTGCTCCGAGCAGAATATCGATCTCTGATGGGATCAGGTACTCTGGGCCAGCTAACTGGAGTTCCTGTAGGTGCTTCCAGCGTCGATTTTGAACTGAAAATGACGGAAGAGATTCAGTAATCTTTTTGATAGATAGAGCTGAGAAGCTCAGAAAAAAATCCGAAAACCGTGATTGCAGGACTACTTCAACTTCATCCAAAAGAGGCCCAGTAGGTAACCCGCCAACACCGATGATGGACAGGGTAGTCCGATGCTTCGGCAGTCGATGTTGGTCGACCAATTTCGACGTAATAAGCGAAATCTCTGAACCCGGATCAATTAACAGTTTTACCTTGATTGATGTTATACCGTTAACGAGAAGCTGCGCTTTACACGTTGCCAGTAGAATGCCGGTCCGAGATGGTACTGCCGAATGGGTTATGGTCCGAGAATTACCTAACTGGGCGGCGCTTTCCTATGCTGATAAGACACTCCGACTTGATGTTCCCGATGATAGATCCGAGGTTTGGTTGGAACCCGACGCTGGTGATGAACCCGAAGATTGATGAGCGGCTGACGATTGGGTTTGACTTGCTGGTGTTACGGTGTCGCCCGACGATGTTGACCTTGTGGTAGCCCGATTCGATGCAGAATCGATCGTGTGCACTAGGGTGTGATGTTTTTCACCGCATGACTGACACCTCTTTTCGCTCACGCAAGCTCTCACGCTGTGCTGACCGAGGCAATTGTAGCACAGATATTTTTTCCTAACCACTTGCCGGCGAGCAACCGCCGTAAGCGCCCGAAATTTCATGCACGCTCCGATGTAATGATCGCCACTACAATAGGAGCATCGTCGCGTTGATGATGTTGTCGAAGTGAGAGCGACATTGACCTTATGCCCGGCCCGACCAGGCCCCGATGTTGCTTGCTGTCGCGGTGATGAAGTGGTTTGCTGCCGAGGTGATGTGACGCCCGATGAGGGTGCACCTTCAATGCTTTCCATAGCTCGAGCCCGGCCCATCAGAAACTGTTGGAGCTGAGCTACCGTAGGGTACTCGCTTGTTGATCCAATGTGGCATTCCCACGATTCCCGAATTTTACTCGTTAGTTTCTGCACGATCGTGTACACAATAATAGGGTCCCACGTTTCCGTGGATATCCCTAGGTTGTTCAACTTCATCGTTGATTCCGTAGTCGAGTTGATGAGCCTGAGTAACTCTTTCGCAGAATGAGAGCTCATGGCTGGCGCACCGAGAAAAGCGTCTAACAATTTCGTAACCAGCAGCCGTTTATTTTCGAACCGAGTGGTAACCTTCTTCCACGCTATATCGAACGAGTCGTCCGTAATTGATAAGCTGTCAATCAGCTGCGCTGCCTCTCCCGTGAGACAAGTCTTCAGGTAATGCATCTTAACTACCGGACGAATTTCCTCGTTGTCTATAACCATTGACTTAAATAAGTCGCGAAAAGACGTCCACTCCGAGTACTCACCCGTGAATTTAGGCAATTGCATCTCGGGGAACATCGTTCGAGGGGCCGACGAGTGATGTGCAACGGTATGGTTTTTTCGTAGAGTCTCCGACAGCTCCAACGAATGGTCGTGCGCAGTAAGCATCTGTACCAGCCGACCACGTGCCGTTGTGTACTTCTCCAAACATATGTCATATACTTGTGACGTGATATATGAATGTTCCAGAACGGTAGTGTCCTTGGACAAGACTAGCTTTTCGTGTTGTTGTTCAAATTTAGCCCAATATTCATCGATGGTGTCTAATTTCGATTGTAGCTCCCCACTGCCCATCCTCTGAAACTCTGCAGTACCCGTCTCCTTGTAAATTTTCTCTATAATCCGTGCCCGACTCCCCTGCAAGTTCACTCTTCCGTCAATCGATGACATTTTTTTTTTTTTTGCAATCCACTCCACCGAGAAACCGAAAATAGCGGATAATCACTTGGCAAAAAAAACCCAAAGCTTGTTACCCACTGTTCGAGAAGCTATAGCAGGACCGATGAAACTAACGGTCCGAAAAGCCGAGCAGCGAAGTTGGGTAAACACTGTCCGAAGGAAGCTTACACACTCACACGATTCTGTATTACACCGAGGATAACTTGATGCTCACAGTCCGACGAAATACCGCACGAAAGCTCGCGATAGTAAGTGCCCGATAAAATAAAATTCGTACACCGTAAATCGAAATAATATTTCAACTCACTTATCGAGATACCTAGCCGCGACCACGTACACTTGGATAAGCAAACAATGCCGAGAGCCGTTCCCGATATATATATACACATACACTATCCGGCTCGAAGGACCACAATGTTTTGAATTGTACCGAATACTCTGGAGCGTGTGTGTGCATAGGTGGGCTCGTGCGTGTGCTCGTGTTCACGGGAATAGGTACGTAATAACGTTCGACCACTATAGACGAGTTTTAAACGTAATGAAACTATAATTTATTTCACAAGAAGGTAATAAAAAAAATGAAGAAACGTTTTGTTGCGGAGAACACCGCGTTATTACAGTTCGAATAGAAGGAAAAAAGGCCGAATTAACGTTGCGAAGTAACTCGCTCGGTGACTACTGCCGTAATACGATAACAGATCCGCGACCGATGATCGATGAATTTGTACTGATCGAATCGCTATTTTTCGTAACGGGCAAATTCCAAAATTTCTCCCTGCGGCCGAGGAAGTACTCGCAGCGCCGCTGCGCGTACTGAGGGAGCCCCGTCCCAGGCACCACCGTTCCCAAACAAAATAATAAAACGAATAATGATCGGTCGTATCCTAACTCTAACGCGGGGAGGGGGATGGGGGTCTCTGAAGGGAGGGGGAAGCGAGGTAGACAGGGGGCTGGCCGACGCTGGTCACTGTAAACAAATATAATATTCCAAAAAAAAAAAGATAAAAAGGGGAAAATCTGGGCGCCAGTTGCTCAGACGGGAGCAACACCGATAAAATAAAAAAAAAGAAAGAACGCGGGGAAAGGAATAATGAATAACGAAATAATGGTGCGATAGAAAAATCAAGGATGAGCACTCGCGACGCGCGGCTAAACGCCGGCGGGGATGGACACACACAGGGGGTGGGGGCACTGACTCTGGCTTTTAAAAAGTACCTCGGCACCAAAACGAAAAAAAATATTGAAAAGAAACAGTAGGGTTACGCAAAGAAAAATCACCGAAAAAAAATCCTACACTAAACTCGATCGCGAAGGAGCACCACTGCTCGCGCACGCACGGCAACGGTCGTCGAAACTCACGGGGCACAAAATGGCGCGACGGGGCCACGCGGTCTCCGTCGCACGATGACGGGGCAAAAATTATAGTAATCACTGAGCAATAATTCCGAGGGTCACGGGAAGGAAAATCGGGTAACTTGGGGAGTTCGGAAGGAAAAAAAATGGGAAAAAGACACACTCACCTCGTTTGACGGCTTTCTCCGGCCTCTCTCACACTTGTAACCCCACACCTAGCGGCGGTGTCGTTTCAAATTTTTGCGCGATTGTCACTCCTCGACGGCGCGACAATCGCCCGAAACATATATATCGCACCATCGATCTACGCATCACGTCGGCGAAGAAACCTCGTCGCACGCTCGGATTCTCGCGCGCCCATTGGCCACCGCATCCGCTACTACACCATCGGACCCATCTAGAATCACATCATCGATTACGCTCACGGCGCTGCGGGTTACGCGACCGCGAAGCAGCGTAATCGACCAGACTCTTCGTAGATCTCGAGAACGGCGGACCTCTACGCGACGGTCACCCGTATACGGCGGACGTCTTAGCGACGCTCCCCCGATGTTGCCCGTGGCACATGCTGCACGGCTCAACACCTTTGGCACAAGTTAGCCATTAATCTATATCATTGAATTTCAAGAAAGTTCATCGAAACGAAGTATATCGGCGTTTGGTTGCGCCGAAATATTTATCACTGGCAGTCAACCTCGAAGGACGCCTGCAACATCGACGGATTATCAGCGGGTTTCGTGAGAATAACGAACACGTGGTCGAACGAATCATCGATGAGACTCTCTTCGTATCATCAAGGTAAAGCATAGACGACACTGGCACTCGTCTATGCTTTTTTCTTATTTATTAAAGTGTGCGCGATCGCGAGTGATTTCGCGTTTCACGGTGATTTCGATACGCAGTATAATCTTTATCCGCGTGATCGACATTATCGCTTTGTTCACCGGAAGTGAAGCCATTCACCTGGTGCCGTGTCGAAACTCTCCACGGGTCCGTGAATTATTAACCTGAAGAAAGATAATGAATATCAACTTATCTTTATTAATGATCTGAAAAGCCCTCGGAAGATTCGAGATCCGTATTGTAATTATAATCGTATCAGTGAATTTTACGGGACATACTTTGGGCATTGCAGTGCGCGCCGGCAGCCATTTTGCGCGCATCTGCTCGTTTCCGGTCTCGTGGCCTACGCGTATTTTTCATTACTCGTCTTGCAACGGTTCGCGTTCGAGTCAATTGCAATTAAATAATCAATCGACGGACTACATACGCGACGTAAACCAAATTCGGACGCATGATAATTTTGCCGTACAGTGCGTTGAACCAATCAATCGGGAGTGTGCCTAATGATTCGTCTTGCGACTTACGTCGCGACAACCGAATAATTCATTGAATGAAATAAAACATTGCCGCGGGTACGCGTCTCATAATCGTTCTCATCGTCATCGCGGCATCGTGACCGGTGGGTTCATCGAGCCTGCCGCCATTGGCCGCCATCACGGCCCGCGCGTCTGGCCGCTGTGATTCGAGCGTTAAGGCAGCCATGTTGGTTTGTCAAATGTACTCATGATCGACGATCGTTAATTTGATTTATAGTTTTACGTGTCACACTGTCTGTGGCTGATCGGTCGCGATTCGATCCGTGACCTAATTATAAGATGTGATCTATTATTTTCTATTTTTTGCGATTCGCAGTTACCATTATTTCCGTGGTTCAAGGATCGTTTGCATTGAACTCGGATTTACGTAGAAGACCGCGTTTTCTCACGATTTATGATAGTCGTATTATCTCCAGATAATACGATTTATCTTGTCGGCCCCGATCATAATTGAATACGCCACATCTCTCGTTAATATTAGTTAGCGATGAGTATGTTCAGTCTAAATTTTCTCATTATTCTCTTCACACCTAGTAATCCGGGCTCGATGCGAATCCTGTCCACATTTGGTGGCGAATAATTTGATTTTGTTAATTATTTTGATATTATTAAGAATTCTTTTCGTTTGAGCAGTTGATTACACCTGTCCACATTTGGTGGCGAATAATTTGATTTTGTTAATTATTTTGATATTATTAGGAATTCTTTTCGTTTGAGCAGTCGATTACGCCTGCCCACATTCGGATGTCTCGCCCTGAATGATCATATTTAAGTATAAACATTCCCGATTTACCCTCCGATGCGTGGGATGTCAACATTGTAAGTGCGATTCATTTATTTTTGCGTTAATTATACGACTTTTATATTTCGTCATCGTTTTCAGCGTTGTATTTTTCTTATTGAAAAACCCTAACCGGTCAAGCCAACCAGGTCCACCCTCGGCACGTCCCCCTATTATCTCTCGACAATCACGTTATTTCCATTCGGGGAATATAAAAGTTCGATCACGAGCTGTACGAGTCAAACAAATCGTTACACACTCTCTCGTCTTTCCTCGAAAATTCGCGGACTCGTCGTCTCGCTATCGCTTCTCTCTAATCCTCCTCTTGCCTTTTCTCGCCTTCTCCACTCTCTCCTTGACTCTCTCACACTCTCCTCGTCTTCTCTCGTCTTCTCCACGATCTCAAACAACGAGAATAATAACGGTAAACGCTCGATATAACGCTGTAAAATCTCAGGACACTCTTTTCGCACGTCTGCCGCAATTGGGATCTCGGATCGAAGTGACGAGTAATAGCCGTCGCCGTCTTCTTGCTTCTTCTTCGTCAATTCTCCCCGCCGATTGGCTGCGACGGGGACTGCTCGAATCGATCTATCGATTACCGGTGGGTCGCTGGTGCTGCGGGTGACGTCGCTGATTGGGTTACAGCAGCCAATCGGGGTCGCGCTTTCGAATCTCGACGAGGTCCGGGTGTGGGCGCTCGTTCGCGCCACTGGCATCGGGGCTCCCTCCAACAGGCCTCCGTCGAGGGTCCGTAAGTTGGCTCCCTCAGACGGTTGTTTTCGACACTAGTTCCGTCTTCCTCGGCCCGCGGGTGTTACGGGTTCCAGTGTTTGACAGCTCGACTCCCGTTGTGGGCCACCTCGCGGTTTTGTGTGGGGATTCCGTCGCGAGGGTGGTCTGTCCAGGTCGTCGGGTGATGATCAAGTGGAAAAGTGGCCAGTGGTGTGCGATTTTCCCGTTTCGGGGGTTAAATCCGGTGCTTTCCGGGGACCTCGGGGAATGTTTAGGTTATCCCCGGATTCTGCGGCGGTGTGGGTCTGGGCTGGATTTTAAGAGGCCCTGGGGCTCCTGATCCGTTCAGGGAATTTCCCCCAGTGCCTCTGCGAAGTCCTGATTAATCCCACACCGTCTCCGGGGGTAGGTTCTTCTTGGGTGCGACTGCGGGTCCTCCTTGGTTCGACGACGGTCCATTTATCGTCACCGAGGGAATTCAGGTGAGTGTGGGATGTTATTCAAGGGATGTGGGGTGAGGGAGGGTAAGGGTGTGTATTTGGGAGGGGTTGTTGGGTAATTATTAATCATATTAGTGTTTGTCAGGTTGCGGGTGCAGATATTGGGGACCGAGAGGACGGGGACGATGGCTTCGGGGACTCGACGGGGCGCATCGCACTAGGGTTTACAAGTCGCAGGGTAAGATTGTGGGAGGTATAAATCCTTATAGAATATTGGCTTAAATTAATATTAAAATGTTTGATTATTCTGATTTTGTCGGGCCTTAGTGTTAATATTTTATTATAATGTTTCAGGTGCCGAGGGCGCAACGCGGGGACTTCGACCCGGATCAGGGGAGAAATTGTGACCGCCACGTCACAGTACATACATATATGAGCAATGGAAAATAAAGAAAATAAAAAAAGATTTTACAATCGAATTAACATTCGTCAGAAAATCGAAATCCTTCAACGTTTGGAAGCAGGCGAAAATCCTGACTCTTTAGCGAAAAAATTCAATGTATCTAGGACCGCAATGCACAGAATTTCTTGTGACACAGTGAAAATCCGAGGTTATTGGGAAAAACTTGAAAATTCGAAGTACGGCAAGGAAAAATTCGTTATGAATTACATAGGAGACACATCGTTGAAGAAACGTTTACATACGTGGTTTCAGAAAAATCGAAGCGTAGGACAGCCTCGAGTGGCCCTATTTTGCAGGAGAAAGCTAGAAAAATTAACGAAGAATTCGGCGGTTCCGAAGACTTTAAAGCCAGCAACAGTTGGCTTGATCGCTTCAAGAAACGTCATGGTATTCGACAGATAGAAGCTCAAGGTGAAAGACTTGGTACAGATTACGAAGCATCGAGAACATATTGCCAAGAATTTCCTAGGAAAATTGACGGTTACGACCGAAATAATCATAACGCAGATGAAACGGGGGTATTGTGGAAAGGCCTGCCTCGGAAAACTCTCGTTGACGAAACGGAAACAGCGATAAGGGGAGGGAAAGTGCCAAAAGATCGCGTAACTTCGATGACGTGTGCGAATCTTAGTGGTTCGCATGAGATCCCGTTGCTTATCATTGCCAAATCAAACAGACCCCGATGTTTTTAAAATTCGATGAACCTTCCAGTCTATTCTAGAGGACAGAAAAATGCTTGGATGGACCGAAAATTGTTCAAGGAGTGGTTAAGCGAAATATTCGTACCCGCTGTTAAAGAGCGACTAATTCGTGACGGAAATTCTGGCAACGTTTTGCTCATACTGGATAATTCAAAAACCCACGAATCACCGGACAATAATCTGCAATTTGAATGTCAAGGTGTGGAAATGAAGCTTGAGTTTCTGCCCCCCAATGTAACTTCCCTGATTCAATCCATGGACCAGGGAGTTATCGAAAAACTTAAAAGGACGTACCAACGAAATCTCCTTCATGCTTTGGTCATTGGAGATAACACAGATGCTGTGCAGGATCTGATAAAAAAATGGGACCTCAAACAAGCCTGCTTTGCCGTAGCAAACGCATGGGACAGCTTAACGGTGGATAATTTTAAAAAAAGCATGGCGAAAACTGATCAATAATCAAGATTCATCAGTCATGGAGATGAGAGCCGAAGAGAGGATTTCTAGTGACACTGAAATAAATCATCTAGTACGGAATATCCCCGGGTTTGAAAATTGCTCGGAAACTAGTACGTCCGAGTGGCTTTAGGCGGATAGCTTCCAGCAAACTCCAGAGAAGGACGGTGACACGGACTCTGAAGAACAGAACGTGTCCAGAGAAAATGCACTGACGGGGTTGAATACGTTTATCACTTGGGCAAAGCAGCAAAAGTCGGATCCACCGGATTTTTTATGCAGAAGTATGAAATTGAGAGAAGATATGCTGCGTCAAAAGGGAGCAACAAGGCCTTATCGCTCTTCTAATGTATTTTCAATGATAATCATTTTGCATTCCACTGATTGGTATCATTTTTTCAATCTCTTCAGATAATCATCGTGGCAATAAGGGGATCGTAGAACCTCCGTGAGCGCTCTAAAGCCGGTGAACGCCATAACGTACAACGACGACCACGTGCGCAAACGTAAATCGGAACGGAACGGAAAACCCCGCGAATTCGAACGGAACAATCGAAACGTTAGAACCGGAGTGACCCGAAACGGTACCCGGGTTAATTCGAGCGCGGAAAAGAACTCACTAGTCCGACGTAGTCGAACCCTAGTCGTCCGAAACCCTTTATAATCGGAAGGAAACTCTCTACGACTGTTAAATATTAAATTCTATATCCTGTATACGAGGAGGGAGAGGGGTACGGGCTCAACAAAGCGATCTCGATCGTCGTGAGACCCCGTACGCCCTCGGCCGAACGCGAATCCGCCAAAAGGAAATCCGTTACTTCTTGTTTCTTTGGGCTTTGGCCGTATTTGTAATTTAGTTGGTTTGTGTTTTGGCGATGGTCGACCTTTTGTTTTTTAATTATTAAAACACTTGTTCTTTCAGTTTTAACGTTTCGTCCCTTGTTGCGGGACCTCTTCAGAAATTTCTTTATTGTTCACCTGTTATACATTTAAATCACATTATACATGACGCTTCTAATTTAACCATCCATACCTCATCTCACCTTTCATCACTCCTGAGCGAACTCCGCTAACTTCTATAATTGACACATTATTTCCCAAACGTACGCCCTCTCTCCTTATGCTCCCTCTGAGTACCTTCTATCACAAACGAAAACAAAACCAAAAATAGTAGACTAATCCTAATCCTAATCTACATTTATCTTTTCTGTACCTCATAATATTATTTTCATTTTTTTTGGGGGTTATGTTACCTTTTCCATAACTTCACCTGCACCTAATCTCCCTGTCTGAGTTCCATGATAACTCTGTCCCATAGTCACATATCAAAATTTGTATATTATCCGTCCATACAGTTAAAAACCATTTCAGTCCATAAATTTAAATTTTTCTTCATCCGGTAATTAAAAATCCATATTGTCGTGTGCTCTGTTATATCTTATTCTCTCGACCCCCCACCTCTCCCCTGGTTTGTGGCTTACTAGTGATCCTATATCCCTACTGCTCTAGTTTTACTAGTCCTTCCATCCCATAATGTCGCTGTCTAGTGGCGCTATATTCAAACACATTTTTTCCTATTTCTACTCTTCCTCAAGCAACCAACTTCCTACTCTAAAATACAATTATACACACTGCTCAACTTCTCTATGTCCGTTTTGTGATTGACAGAATTTTTATCAATTTTTATGTGTATCATTTCTTTCTATATTCTTTTACTGTATCTATTCATTATTATATTATATTATATTATTATATTATATTATTTATTATTGTATTATTTATTGTTTTGTACTGGTTCTATTGCTATTATTTTCGTGTTATTAAAGTCAAAATTATGATGAGTGTGTTCTGCGTGTTGTGTGAGTGCCGTTTTGTTTCCTTTTTTGTGTGCCACATCATATTCATGTTCTTGTATACGTGTTTTTGAATACCGTTTAGTTTGCCCTATGTAAGTGTTGTTACATCCTTCACACCCTACTCTGTATACAACCGCTGTTTTGTCTAATTTTGAAATTTTGTCTTTTGTAGACCCTATTATTGTGTTTGTATTGTGTCTGTTATTTTTAACTATGTGAATATCGTATTGCGTGAATAATTTACATGTCCGGTGGTGAATCTGCTCTACGTAAGGAAAGTTCATTATCTTACTCGGGTCTATATTCACTTCTGTTTTGCCTATGTCTAACTTTGATTTGAGTTTTCTCGTACGAATCGTGATGTATTTATTGATGAACTGGTCAGGATACGAGTTTACTCTCAATGCGTCTTTAATGAGATTAATGTTCTCCTGGTGGTATCTCGACTCTGATAGCTTTATGGCCCTGTCTATGAGCATGTATATAACCGCTATTTTTTGGTGCTTGGGTTGACCTGAGAAATAATTCATTAGTCTGCTCGACCATGTCGGCTTACGATACCAATTAGTTGTTATTTTATTGTCCTCCCTGATTAATACTAAATCTAAAAATGGGATGCGGTTGTTTATCTCACTCTCTATTGTGAATCTAAGGTTATCGTTATATGCATCAAATTTATCCAATGTTTCCTGTATTTTGTCCTTTGGTAATGCTATGATTATGTCATCCACATACCGTTTATAAAGAGGCGGTGTAAACGCTAGATTATTCAAGACTGTTTCCTCTAAATCTATCATAACTATATCTGACAGTACCGGAGCTAATGGTGAACCCATCGGTAGCCCGGAGATTTGCTTGTAGATATTATTGTCAAATGTGAAAAATGTTGAATTCATTATGAGGTTTATTCCTTTTACTATTTCCTCCATTTTAAACTCTTTTTCAAACATTTCTTTTCTTTTCTCTATGCTTTCTATTATTAGTTTTTGTGGAATGCTTGTGTATAAAGATGTGACGTCCAGTGAGATCAGTACGTAATTGTCCGGTAATGTGATTTCATTTACTATTGCTTTTAATGATAAACTGTCCTTTACTTCTGATTGGTGATTCTTAACCTGCTTTTTGAGGAAATCCGTTACGCCGAACACGTCGACGTATGGGCGACGCCATTGGCTGAAATAAAATACAGTCACTATTCCTCGTTATCATTACGCTCGCCTCGCCGTCTCTGTTATTTCACCCTACCTTACCCGCGGTGATTCATCCTACAATTAAGAGAATAAAAGGACAAAAAAATAGCTCTTAACAGTTATATGCATATCATCCAATATATGGATATCATTGTTGATCTCAAAATTCACATCTTTCTGCAATATTCTCTGTACTAAAAAAGTTTTATTGTCTTATTGGCTTACACAATAACGGCAACAGATGATTTATCGACAAAATCTTGTGAATGTTGTTCTTAGGTGCGTCATCAAAATGTTTATTGTGGCGTTTCTTAATAAAAAGAGAAAAAATGTCTATCATGTTGGTTTATGTACTTCATTTCATACCCGATTACGAAAATATTCAGATGTATAAAACATGATTATTCAAAAATTATTTGGATTTACATTTATTCGAAAAACCTTTATTTCTATTGATAGATTCTTTAAAGATGACGGAAATGAAAGTATTTCAAGTAAATTGAAAACCTGGAATATGTATATAAAGAAGGACTTGATGAATAATTGTTAAATAATCTATCCTCTTCGTGTGCATCTTTGGCCATTTCTATTCTGTTGATAGACATTTATGTCTATCAATTTCTATAAATGTATGAGTTTCATGTGAGATATTTTGGGCTTGGAACGTTTTTAATACGGCACGGGCAGGAGGCATGCCCCACATTTCGTTTGGCGACCCCTGCGATCGGAATAGGACACCCGATCTATTCCGATCGGAGGGGTTTCACTGTATACAATAAAAATCCGCGACACATTCGCACCGGGCGCGGCTACTTCATCTACCGCTAAAAAAACGAATTACAAAAACAATTGTTAGAGATTCAAAATTCTATTAACCTCCGTCAGACGGCGCGTCGGCGGCCCAAGCGAGCCCGGCGATTGACGCGCGATCCGCCAATCCCCGAGCTGCGAAACGCGCGAGAACGATCGACGAGAACGAGAAGAGCAGTATCTCCGAGACGTACAACGAGGCAAACGTGCCAAGACGACGAAAAATAACGACTACAGCGAGTGTCGAGACACGTGGCCCGCGTTGCCGACGGGGATTCAGAGAGCGACTCACCGCGTTACTTACCTTTGCATTTCTATCGAGGCAGGCCGTTAACATTATTATTTCAATTATCATTTTTCTTTACCGCACGAGGTGGCATAGGGCCACGAGGCGGTCCTTTATTGAAGACTATTCTTACATACGTTGTCTGCACTCTATATTTCAACCCCCACCTCCTTCCCGCAGCGACCGAATCCACGGAGCGAGTAGCCTGACAAACCTGGATGGTCGAATCATTAAAACAATATCAAAATAATAATCTACCCGCGGCTCACGCACTACCCCACTCCAGCACACGCACACGCACACACGGACCGTCCGGCTTACCCGCGCAACCCCACGGACGACTCGAAAATTCCCCGGGAATCGAACATAAATCTCTAATAAAACGCGACGCTCTCGATTATCACAAATACTCCCGGGAAATACATTATTTTACACAAAACGATATTGACTGTTCCGGGAACGAAGTTCCCGGCAAAACCCACGGAACCGATAAATAAATTCGAATGTGAAACCGCGTGGACTAATCGCCGTCGCGGCAAGACTCATTGTAACACCCGGTAAAGTTACGTTACGAAAAGAAACAAATAAAGCAATAATAACGGAGAAAATTCGTCCCGAGATGAAGAAGAGGAAAAGGAGTCAAACTCACCGGAACGACGGAGATTTCATTAAATTCTTTCGCCGGAACAACAAAGGCACACTCCTCGCCTCGGTCTCCGGTATTCTTCCGGGACCTCAAAATCGTCGTCCCCAAAAACCAAACTCTCGCCTCGGCGACTTCCCCAAACAGTCCTGATTATTCGCGCTTTATCTGGCCCCAGGCCCTCAATCCCCACTCTCGTTATCATACGCCGTCAGGGGGCCCAGGCGACCAACTCTGACCCCCACGACACCTACTCTCGGGGGTTTCGCAACGGGTCGACGCAACGCAACTTTGGCGACGGTAGCGCTCGTCGCACGTCGACTCCTCGCTCTCTCCTGAACGGCTTGCCCCTACTTCGGGCGCTTCTCCTCCTCGCATGGACGGTCCGGGACGTTCGGACCCACTCCTCGTTCCGGAAAACTCTTGTCCTCCCGGGACGATTACCACCCATGAAATATGAAAATAAACAAACAAACAAAATCATTTAAAAAACGCTCTATTCCTTCCTAATGACCGTGGGCCTGCCGGTGTCGTCGTGGCGAGAGCATCGGCGAGTTTTTCACGCTACAGTGCATAACTTATAACACGTTTTTTCATCGAAGTGTGTAGCACATACCCGTTCGTTACAAAGATTGTCGACATTCAACGCTTTAAATAAATCGTTTTTCTATAGATGGTCTTATATTAGTATTCTACCTTAAAAAACTCATTTTATCTAACATTATAATCGAAATAAACTAGAAAGCCATAAGGATCTCATCAAGATTCAATTGAACAAAAAAGTATTTCTTCTGTGTGAATAGCGTTTGGTTTTTAAACCATCTTTCGACGTCCTCGAAATCTTTATTATGTTCAGGAAATATGCTCTAACTTCCATATTTAATAAAAAATTTAGGACAATCAAACGTATAAGGGGCATTCCACATCAACACGACCACTTCGAAACCTTAATATCTTGAATTTTTTTGCAATCGACGTATGATATAGTACTCTTCAAACAAAAAATATTGATATTTATTAATTCATGGTGGCATGTATGGGGGTCAAATTACAGGCAAATGCGATTTTTGCTTGTTTTTTCTCGCTGATTTTATTCCATGGAAATAGTGTGTCGGAGCGAAAAATTGCTGAGAATCAATTTTGTGGTGTTTATTGCAAGGATAACGAAAAAAAAAATTGGAAGGCAAGATTTTATATTTTTCATGGAAAAAACCAATTTTGAAAATATAAATCGATTTTTGGACGATTATGACATTTTTAAAAAATTTAAAATATTTTTTTTTTTTGGGTTCCTCGAACTTTTTTCAAAAGGAGTACATCTTTTTCCAGATGGAGAAATTCAATCTAAAAGCTCAGCAAAAAAAAAAAAAGAAAATTGGAAAAAAAAAACAATTTATGCAAAATTTGAATTAAAAATGTTATATAATGTGAGTATATTTCTCAATATCTATTTACAAAATATTCGCACCTTTAAGCGATATAATAAGCCGTCTAAGATTCAAATATTGCAAATCAGAAATTTCTTCTGATTTTTTCCATGGTCGAATGTATTTTTCCTCGAGGCTGTCTTCCGCGACAGAAAATTTAGACTGTGTAGACTGTGTATCCCGAGGATACACAGTCCACGATGGTCGAGTTATGAATCGGGCCGCTAGGCACGCTATTTTACTTTTTCCCTTTGCCAGGATCTTCCTTCTTTTTGAAATTCTAGGCTTCTTCAGCAAAAGAGAATTTCTTCTCCAGCATACAATCTCGTGATGTAGGGATAAATACATGGTTTTTCCCATGGTATCCCGAAGATACACAGTCTACATTTTCTGTCACAGAAGACAGCCTCGAAGAAAAATACATTTAACCGTGGAAAAAATCAGAAGAAAATTCTGATTTGAAATATTTGAATCTTAGACGACTTATTATATCGCTTAAAGGTGCGAATATTTTGTAAATAGTGTAACGGCCGCGATCCCCATCGGCGATCACGTGGTCAACGCTGCTTGAACCCCGGATCACGCGACCGAAATTGGACCAATCGGGTATTAATATCGATCGCGTGATTTCGGCGTAACGACGGTGTACCGAGACGAGTACCTAGGCTCGAGGAGTCGTCCGACGACCGTCGTAGCCATAATACGTGAACGGCTCCGGTATGCCTTACCTTACGGCAACAAACGTCTTTCTTATAATAATACAAATAACGTGAAGATGAAAGTAGACCCTTACAAGGAGCGTGATACATAATGTAATCTAAAATGAACGAGAAAAAACAATGAACTGAAATAAACTGATTAATGTGAAATGATGTCACGGTGAATAATGAAATATCCGGATGGTGATGCAATATGACGACTGGCAACGATGAAGGACGATGATTAATGGACTTGATGGGATAACAAGCGAAAAGTGAAATTAAATTAAAATCGTTTTTATCGTTATTTCAACGCTACAAACCCACAAATTCGACCCCACTCCGGCCTACCCAACATGATTTAAAAAAATATATATAATCGTGGACGAAGGAAATTCGCTGTATAGTGAAGCAGAGAGGAACCGACCGATCACGCCACACTTTAACAAGTGGGTAAGAAAAATGGAGAAGCATAAGGAGAGGGGGGGACCCGGGGCGATATGAGCAACACCTAACGCAGGAAAAAGTAGATGAACTTACGGGGAGAGCAGTGAGGAAATCTAGACCGTGGAAGGCACCGGGAGAAGACGGAATCCCGGCGTTCGTGTACAAAAATCTCCCAGCAGCCCACCGCTACCTCGTGAAATACACGGGCGAAATCCTGAGGGGGGAGAAGCGAATCCAGGAGGAGGACGTGAGGGCGAGAGTGGTCCTCATCCACAAAGGAGGGAAGGAGAGCGACCCGGGAAATTACCGTCCGATCGCGGTGCTTAACACGGACTATAAAGTACTCACTAGCGTTCTCGCAGAGTCGATAAAGGAAGAACTCCCAGGATGGATGATACCGCAAGAGCAAATGGCGAGGGAGGGGGTGTGGGGTACGGTCCATGGGCTGTTGTGGGACAAGGCCTGCACCCAGAAAGCCAGAGTTAACAGGCGGAAGAATGTAGCAACGTGGTACGACTTCTCGAAGGCCTACGACAGCGTGCACCATTGGCAGCTGAGACGGCTAGTGGACGCTCTGCCGGTAAACAGGGAAATAAGAAATACGGTAAAAGCCGCGATGAAATTGTGGGCAGTGACTGAGGACGTGAGGGCGAGAGTGGTCCTCATCCACAAAGGAGGGAAGGAGAGCGACCCGGGAAATTACCGTCCGATCGCGGTGCTTAACACGGACTATAAAGTACTCACTAGCGTTCTCGCAGAGTCGATAAAGGAAGAACTCCCAGGATGGATGATACCGCAAGAGCAAATGGCGAGGGAGGGGGTGTGGGGTACGGTCCATGGGCTGTTGTGGGACAAGGCCTGCACCCAGAAAGCCAGAGTTAACAGGCGGAAGAATGTAGCAACGTGGTACGACTTCTCGAAGGCCTACGACAGCGTGCACCATTGGCAGCTGAGACGGCTAGTGGACGCTCTGCCGGTAAACAGGGAAATAAGAAATACGGTAAAAGCCGTGATGAAATTGTGGCAGATAGAGGTGGGGAAGGAGAAAACCGCTCCGATTTACGTTAGGAGAGGGGTATATCAGGGCGATACAATGAGCCCGCTCCTTTTCATCCTGGTCACGGCCTACATTATCGGCGCGGTGAGAGATGACCCCGGTGTCATAAGAGCGTCTCGGGGGAGACATGAGATTGTCGCGTATATGGACGACATAAAGTGCCATGCACCGAGTAAAAATGCGGCGGCTAGAATAACGGGAGTGCTGAGGGATGCAGCGTTGGAGGTAGGCCTCGCGCTGAATGAGAAAAAATGTGGTTTTTACTGCCGGCAAGATACGGAGGGGGAGATAGAGCCGCAAGGAGAGGCGGAGATCGACCCGCCGTTCCTCCCGAGGATACGCGACAGTTACAGGTACCTGGGGTTGCACCAGAGGGACAGGGATACTGAGCTGAATGCAGTGATCGCGAGGGAGAAAGTGCGGGACCAGGCCGCGACAATCTTGGGATCGAGGCTGGCCCCGGCGCAACAGATCGCGCTACTGAACTCGACGGTCGTGCCGGCGGCGGTATATATTACGGGGAATATGTACCCGGAGGAGGCCAGGGCCTCGACGCTAAAAAAATGCAGGGACATGGACGCGGACGTTAGAGCGATCCTAGTAAAAAGCCACATGCTTAACCGGACGAACGCGAGAGCGGGAGTGTACTTACCGACGACCAAAGGGGGGATGGGCGTACGGTCGAAAAGGATGGAAACGGAGTTACACTACGTGAGGAAAGGCGCCTACCTGAGGGAACACGAGGAGATGGACAAGGAGAGGGAGAAGTTCAAGAGGGTCGCGAGAGCAGGGTGGAGGAACCCCCTCTCGGACGCGGACTATGTAGTCGACGAGTATGGGGCGGGGTGGACGGAGAGGACCGAGGGGGAGACGACAGCGCAGTACGCGAGGAGGATGGTAGAGAGAGTGAGGGAGAGGCAAGAGGAGGGGCTGCTGCACGAATGGACGAGCGCGATGTACTATGGACGAATAGCGAGGGAGGAGGGGAAAAATATCGCCTTTCCCGCTATGAAAAACATAGGGATGGATGGATGGGTCGTGGCGTGCATACGTGCAGCAGCCGAGGAGCAGATCGGGGGCCTGGGTGCGAATAGGAATGCTAGGAAGAGGTGCAGGTTGGGATGCGAGAAGGAGGAGACGGCGTACCATGTCGCGTCGGCGTGCGTTGTGCCGGCCTACACGCACAGGCATGACATGGTAGTGCACTGGACGCTAAAAAACATCTTGGAAGCGACGCAGGCCCCGGAAGAGGTTAGGGGGAGGCTGAAGTGTGGAAGCGCGTACTTGTGCGAGGAGTATACTTGGGGGGGGGGGGGGGGGGTGAAGGTCCGGGCGGGGATGAAGGTGATCAGTGACCCCGAGCTGTATCATAGTAGACCGGACTTCATCGTACACCTCAGTAACCCGGAGGAGATATACGTGGTGGAGGTCGCCGTGTCGCACCTCCAAAACATAAGGCTGCAAGAGGAGATAAAGGGGGTGAGATACGGCAGGAACTCGGCGGTGCACGTCACGCAACAGAATGCGCGGACGGTGGAGAGAGGGCCAAACCTCGTGGAGGTGCTCTCGAGGATGCACCGGGCACCAGTACGGCTAGTAGTAATGGTGTTCGGGGCATATGGGGAGACCCTCAGTACGCCGCGCCATCAGGAGGCGAAGAGGGTGATGACGAAGCTGGGCTTCTCTGAGAAGAGGTGGAGAGCCTGGCTGGAAAGATGCGCGTCGAGCGTGGCGAGATCCACGGCCGAAATAATCGCGAGGAGACTGGGGACAGCGGTGCCAGAACGAGCCGAGCGAGTCTAGGAGGGGAGGATCGGCGACTGAGGATGGAAGACGGTACGGGGAAGGGGGAAGCGACGCTATATGACGAATGGGAGACCAACGAATGCACGAAAAGAATATTGTAACCGAACAGGCAAGGGCCCATGTGGGCGATGTTTGTATGATGAAATGTTACAAGAAATGAAGAAAATATACTACCAAAGCAGGAGGAGGCTGCGAAGGCGGCTGAGCTAAGGAAAAAATTCAAAAGTAAACCAACTATTAAAATTTTGGAGCGAGAGGAGAGAAAGAGCCCCGACCTAGAAGCAACGGAGGCGTTCTACAAGGGCTTGTTCGCAGATCAGGACGAAGCTCGACCAAGGACGCCGGCTTTTAACGCGTGGATAGAGAGGATGAAGGAGTATCGGAGCCAGATCGAAAACGCGGTGCTCGAAAACCAGGTAACCCGGGAGCAGCTCGGCAAGCGTACGAAAGATGCGGTCCGAAGAGCGAGACCGTGGAAGGCCCCGGGGGAGGACGGGATACCCGCGTTTGTATACAAACATCTGCCAGCCGCGATGGGGTATTTAACCCGGTTCGTGGCAAAAATAATCAGAGGCGAGGACTCCATAAGAGAAGAGGACGTGCGAGCGAGGGTGGTCCTAATTCACAAGGGGGGAGAGGAGAAGAATCCGAGCAACTACAGACCAATCGCGGTGCTAAACATCGACTACATGATCCTAACATCGACGATGGCGGAGACGATAAGAGACGGGGCAGCGGAGTGGATGATCCCACAGGAGCAGTTGGCGAGGAAGGACGTGTGGGGCACGGTCCACGGGCTCCTGTGGGATAAATCCTGCTCACAGATAGCAAGAGTGAGTAGAAGGAAGAACGTCTCAGTGTGGTACGACTTTTGAAAGGCGTATGACTCCATACGACACTGGCAGCTGCGGCGGCTCGTAGAAGCTCTCCCGGTTCACGTAGGCATACGAAACACCATCAAAAATATGATGACGAAGTGGGCGGTTACCGTAGAGGTGGGCAAACAGCAGACCACGCCCATACACGTGAGAAGAGGCGTGTATCAGGGAGACTCGATGAGTCCGCTCCTGTTCGTATTGGCTACAGCGTACGTGATAGATACGGTGAAACGAGACCGGGAAATAGCGCGAGCTTCGAGAGGACTCCATGAAATCGCGGTGTACATGGACGACGTGAAATGTCACGCGCCAAACGAAAGAGCGGCGCGAGTTATAACGGAGGTACTCAGGAGCGCGGCCCGCGAGGTGGGGTTGGAGTTGAACGAGAAAAAATGCGGGGTATATAACCGAGAAGAAAGCCTGGAGGACCTGGGTGAAGCAGAGGAGGAGGTACCGTTCCTCCCGAAGATCAGGGAGGGGTACAAATATCTCGGACTGTACGAGTTGGAGAGGGATACAATTGCGAACACCAATGACGCGAGGGAGAGAGTGAGGGTGCTCACGAATAAAATTTTGGTCTCAGGACTAGCCCCGACGCAGAAGGTATCCCTCTTCAACTCGACGGTGGTGCCGGCTGCAGTATACGTACTCGGAAACATGTACCCGGATGAGTCACGGGCGTCTACCCTAAAAAAATGCTCGGAGGTGGATAAGGAGGTGAGTGGGATGCTGAACGCGAGCCAACTCTTGAACAAAACGAATGCGCGAGCGGGAGTCTATCTGCCGACATCGCGGGGGGGGGGGCTGGGGGTGAAATCCCTCCGGTCGGAAGCGGAGCTGCAGTACGTGAGGAAAGGTGCGTATCTGCGAGAGCACGCGGACATAGGGGCGACCCGCGCGAGGTACGTGCGGATTGCAAGAGCAGGGTGGCGCAATCCGGTCACAGACGCGGAGGCGGTACTGAGAGAGTACGGTGCGGAGCGGCCGGAGAGGAGAGAAGAGGAAAGCGTCACGGGGTACGCGAGGAGGGCGGTGGGGGGGGGGGGTAAGACAAGAGCAGCAGGAGAGGCTGATGGGCGACTGGGCGAGGCTTATGAGCTATGGACGAGTGGTGAAGAGAGAGGGAAATACCATCTACTTCCCAGCCCTCAGCTCGATCATGCTCGAGAACTGGATGGTGGCGTGCATCCGAGCGGCCGCAGAAGAGCAGGTGCGGGGACTGGGGGGTGAACCCGGCGCTGCGGAGGAGATGTAGAGTGGGCTGCGACGCGGACGAGACCGCGTACCACGTAACGTCGGCGTGCGTCATCCCTGCGTACACCCATAGGCACGACCTTGTGGTATATTGGGTGTTAAAGAACATTCTGGAGGCGACTGGGGCACCGGAGGACGTGAGGAATGCGCTGCGGTTCCCTACCGCATACATATGCGCGGAGTATAACTGGGGGAGGAGAGGGCTGAAAATACGGGCAGGTATGAAGGTCATCTCCGAACCCGAGTTATACCAAGACAGGCCGGACATCGTCATCATCCTCACGGACCCGGGGGAGGTCCACGTGTGGGAGGTCGCAGTATCGCATTTGCAGAATGTAAGGCTTCAGGAGAGAATCAAGGAGACCCGCTACCAAAAGAACTCGGTGACGAGGGTCACGAGCGACAACGTCGACACGGTGGAGAGGAGCGTGAGTCTAGTGGAGACACTCTCCCGGATGCATCGGTGCCCAGTGCACCTCGCCGTACTGGTAATGGGTGCATTCGGGGAGATAGTCAAAACGCCGCACCACTTGGCGGCGCTGAGGAGTCTCCGAAAGCTGGGTTTTTCGAAGAGCCGGATACGGTCGGTAATGCAGAGGTGCGCGACGAGCGCCGCAAGGGCAACGGCAGAGATCCTGGCCCGGAGGCTGGGGATGGAACCTGCAGGACCGACCGAGGGACACGAGACAACACGCATCATAGACGCGCAACATTAGCTGTTGTTGTAGTTTTTTTCTTTTTTGACTTGTCAGTTCTGTTTTCTGTATGGAATACTATCACCGAAATAACACGCACACGAGCTTCACACACACACAAAAAACATTTGTAACCAATGAGCAGAGGCCTGAATGGGCTATGCTCGGAGGGGAGAAACGAATAAAAACAATATACTACCGTGGAAGGCACCGGGAGAGGACGGAATTCCCGTGTACGTATACAAAAATTTAAAGGCAGCCCGAGAATATCTAAAGGACCACGCAATGGGAGTCCTGAGTGGGGCGGGCCGAATGCGCGAGGAAGACGTGAGGGCGAGGGTCGTGCTCATACACAAGGGAGGGGAGGAGGACGACCCAAGCAACTACCGGCCGATAGCGGTGCTCAATACGGATTATAAGATAATTACGAACACCGTCGCACGGCTGATAAAAAAGGGACTAGCGGAGTGGATGATCCCGCGGGAGCAACTCGCGAGGGAGGGGGTGTGGGGAACGGTACACGGGCTCCTGTGGGACAAGGCATGCTCGCAGGAGGCGAGACTAAATAGGAGGAAGAACATATCCACGTGGTACGACTTCAGGAAAGCATACGACACGGTGCACCACTGTCAGCTTCGGAGACTGGTGGATGCACTTCCGGTGCATAAAGAAGTGAGGAACATGGTGAAGGCCGTGATAAAGATGTGGGCCGTAACCATTGAGGTGGGTAAGGAAAGACCGAAACCCATATATCTGAGGAGGGGGGTGTACCAGGGAGACACCATGAGCCCCCTTCTGTTCATATTGGTTACGGCGAGCATCGTCAGCGCGGTAAAAAATGATAGAAGGGCGATAAAGGCATCCCGTGGGCAACATGACATTGCTGTATATATGGATGACATGAAGTGCCACGCCCCGAACGAAAAAGCGGCACAAGTGATTACGGAGGTGATAAGAGACGCGGCGGCGGAAGTGGGCCTCGCGTTGAACGTTAGGAAATGCGGGGTGTACAGTCGCGACGAGGAGAGAGGGGAGAGACTCGGAGAAGCGGAGGAGGACATTCCGTTCTTGCCACGGGTGAGAGAGGGATATAAGTACCTGGGCCTGATCGAGCTGGAGAGAGACGTCGCGATGAATGCGACTATGGCGCAAGAGAAGGTTCGGGAGCGGGTGGAGAGAATTCTCGGATGAAACCTGTCCCCGGCGCAACAAATAGCCTTGGTCAACACTACGGTCATCCCGGCGGCGGTATACGTGATGGGCAACATGTACCCGGACGAGGCGCGAGCGTCGACGCTAAAAAATGCGGCGAAATAGTCAAGCGGGTAAGGGCCGTGCTCGTGGCGCAGCACTTGCTCAACCGTACGAATGCGCGCGCCGGGGTGTACCTCCGTATGGAGAGTGGGGGGCTGGGGATAAGATCCGTAAGACTCGAGACCGAATTCCACTATGTAAGAAAGGGGGCGTACCTGCGGCAACACGAGGAGATGGAGGGGATACGGGGGAGATACGAGCGGCTAGCGCGAGCGGGATGGCGAAACCCGCTATCCGATGCCGATTACGTAATGGGGCTATACGACATCGAGTGGCCGGAGAGAGAGGGAGACGAGAGCACGTCGGCGTACGCGAGGAGAGTGGTGGGGAGGGTAAGAGAGAGGCAGGAGGAGCGGCTGATGGAGGAATGGGGCAGTGCAATGCAGTACGGGCGCATTGTGAAGGCCGAGGGGCAGAAGATCACGTTCCCAGGAGCAAAGGCGCTGGCCATGGAGAAATGGATGGTGGCGTGCCTCCATGCAGCGGCGGAAGAACAGATAGGGGGGTTGGGGGCCGACAGGTACGCGAGGAGAAAGTGCAGGCTGGGGTGTGGCAAGGATGAGACGGCCTTCCATGTCGTGTCGGCATGCGTCGTTCCAGCGTATACGCACATGCACGACATGGTGGTCTACTGGACTTTAAAAAATATCCTGGAAGCGACGCAGGCTCCGGGAGAAGCGAGGGAGAAATTAAAATATGCGACCGCGTACCTATGCGAGGAGTATGAGTGGGGGGAAAGGAGGGTGAGGATCCGGGCGGGGATGAAAATCATATCCGACCAGGAGCTATACCACAACAGGCCGGATGTGATGGTCATCCTCGACAACCTGGAGAAGGTGTTCGTGGTGGAGGTGGCGGTAGCGCACCTGCAGAACATCAGGATGCAGGAAACGATAAAGGAGACAAGGTACGGCGTGAATTCGACGGTCCACGTCACAAACGACAACGTGGACACGATCCGCAGGGAAGTGAATCTAGTGAAGGTTCTCTCCAGAATGCACCGGAGACCGGTGCAGCTCGCGGTGATGGTGGTGGGGGCATTTGGAGAGATCCTCCGCACGCCACAACGCCTGCGGACCGAGCAGGTCATGCGGAAGCTCGGGTTCACGGGGGGGAGGGTAGCCGCGTGGACGGAGAGGTGCGCGGCGAGCGTGGCGCGAGCCACGGCGGAGATCGTGGCGAGGCGACTGGGGGCGAGGACGGAGGCGACGATACCGGCGGAGATGCGACGGTAGAAGACGGCGTAATGACGACAGAAAGGGAAAGAATGTAACTCAATGCTCTATTGTAAATTATTTGGAAAATCACGACGACACAAAAAAAACAATTGTAATCTGGCAAACAAGGGCCCATGTGGGCGATGGATGCTGGGGGGAATTGCAATAAAGAAATATATACTACCGAGAAGTTGTCCGACGCCCAGCGTCGCTACCACACGTAATGGCTCCGCAATGCCGACCACGCGGCTACCACGCTTTCTTCGAAATATAACATGAAAGTTGTATAAATGAATTAATCTGAAATCAAAC
This sequence comes from Sussaba pulchella, assembly GCA_963971145.1. NCBI lineage: Eukaryota > Metazoa > Arthropoda > Insecta > Hymenoptera > Ichneumonidae > Sussaba > Sussaba pulchella. The sequence goes on from OZ020170.1 coordinate 6,830,551, forward strand.
GACGCACGCAATATCCACGGCCAAAGATAAGCGATTTGATTGGACAACGAACGAAAATGTGATTAAACAAAATCAATAAAAACATAAATTAATAAAATATTTAACCAGGAAATCAATTCGAAAGCCGCAACGAATCGACGGTGAATTGATTTCCGCCCGACGGACTGTGGCAATTAATTAAAACAATGAAACTAAAATGAAACTATATAAAATTATAATTGTGTAACCTGTGCAAATTTAAAACGATGATTTGTGGAAACGACTGGCGATGACCCTGGCAAGTGATTGGGTATGAGATGGACAATGGACAGAAATCGATATATATATAATGAGAGGCTATGTACGACAATTACTACGGCGAAGTGAAAAGGACAATGACGATGTAATGAGATGTAAACACCGGGGTTTGGAATGCGTGTCGAAATCTATTTGTGTAAGTGAACGATGTATCTGAAGTTATAACTTTGTGTGATGTGATGAATGAAGAATAAAGTGTGATAACGAAGAAATATGTATGGGAATGATAATCTTGAGAATGGAGAAAAATGATTCAATTAATTAATAAATAATGAACCTAGAATGAAACGATAATAATATAAAATGGATATGAAAGACGAGTATTTGAAATTACATGAGTGAATGATAGATATTACTTAAAAATGCGACAATTACTAAACAATTTAAATAAAAGAAAAATTACTGTGTCCATAAAAATTTAAAATTAACTCGTTTATGTTGACGAAAATCCCACAAAATCGATCCCACTCCGGCCCGATCCACAAAAATATAATTACGAAGAAGAAAATTCGTTACAATAGATATTGAGAAATATACTCGCATTATGTAACATTTTTATTTCAAACTTTGCATAAATTGTTTTTTTCCAATTTTCTTTTTTTTTTTGCTGAGCCTTTAGATTGAATTTCTCCATCTGGAAAAAGATGTACTCCTTTTGGAAAAAGTTCGAGGAATCCAAAAAAAAATATTTCAAATTTTTTGAAAATGTCATAATCGTCCAAAAATCGATTTATATTTTCAAAATTGGTTTTTTTCCATGAAAAATATAAAATCTTGCCTTCCAACTTTTTCGTTATCCTTGCAATAAACACCACAAAATTGATTCTTAGCAATTTTTCGCTCCGACACACTATTTCCATGTAATAAAATCAGCGAGAAAAAACAAGCAAAAATCGCATTTGCCTGTAATTTGACCCCCATACATGCCACCATGAATTAATGAATATCAATATTTTTTGTTTGAAGAGTACTATATCATACGTCGATTGCAAAAAAATTCAAGATATTAAGGTTTCGAAGTGGTCGTTTTGATGTGGAATGCCTCATAAACAAGTCAAAACGGAATTATTCTTCGCGGAATCATTTTTTTTTTTTTAAATTAATTTTTGACTGGGTGAAATATGCAGTGCATTTTGCTTTAGGCGGTTAGCGAGCAGCGATGCGACGTGTGAAAGCACGTATGAATTTCGTTATGAATTTGAATTATCGAAATGTTCACATTAGGAATTTATTCGATATTCAGGCAAATTTCATTCGGTTGTAGCGGTCGATGCCGCAACTGCGCCATCTATTCATATACCCACAATCTAACTCAACCTAGGTCGCGAATTTACCCATCATAAAGGCGTAATCGCGCGCGGTTACGGTCGCGACGACGACAGGCGGCGCTCGAAAAACATTATTACGAGGGGGTCTCCCATCTATACCCCGAAGATCGGTGCTGCCGTCGATCGAAGAAGACGCCGAAATCACTTCGTCACGGACCATCAAACACGACGAACGCTATTGAAATACTTCCGGTGAACGTACGCCACCGTTGTTCTAAAATTGCGGGCACAAGTTCGCCCATGAGCCTCGTGGAGATTTATCCTCAACAATTATTCCACACGCACGAAGAATTTTCTACAAGCTAAAACCGGAGCCCAAGTACTGGCTCGACAATCATCGACAGCGGGTTGGATCCCGCCATGCGACGCCACGCCAACGTCGTTCGACAATTGCCCATGAAGGAGCCCCGATACGATCAAAATGCGATCGGATCATTGAAGGAGGATCGGGTTAATAGAACGAATCGTCGTTGCTCGGCAAACGACTTTCGGCATTTCGGCAGGACAACGGAAATAATCAGGTATTGCGTCGAGGACCGAAAACGTGGTCCGAGACGCCGCCATCTTTTCTCCGCTGTGCCGCGCGACTTCCGGCCGCCATCTTATCTATGGCCGAGCGGACCTTACTCGCAATCATTCGCGTCGGCAGGTTGCCCAACTCGATCAGAAAGTGCCGCGTCAATTCTCGGTCGCCACGATCCGTGGCCCCAGAAGTGCTCCCGTCTGTTAATGAATGACAATCGAAATAATATAGACTCCATCGCTATCGAGCGATATTCATTAATCATTGATCATATAAAAAGTAAACTCACTCTGTCACGACCCGTTGAAAAAAGAACGCGTCGTGTTATTTTGGTTGATAGCCGTAAATATCGAAATCAATAGTGCTATTGAGCGCTTCAAATATGTAACTCGTCATATAAAATTATCGCGTGTGTAAAATTTCGCGTCAATAAATGCGTGTAGTCGCGTTCGTGATTGATACTCGAAATTTCAGTCGTTCATCGCTATCGAGCGATTCGTCGACGTAACTCGTCGTACAAAATATCTTGATTGTCAAAATCCGTGTAAGTAAATGCGTGATGCATTTATGGTCAAGAATGTTACGAATTATATAATTTCATTGCCATTAATCAAAATCTTCGGATAATTTGCTTCGAAACGTTTATAATCGTGGAGTTCTTGCGATTGCTGCGTGAGGATAGCGCGACGGGTCAGACCCATTCGTGTTGTTGCGTTCTCCGCGAAATCGATCCGATTCACGTGTAATCGGAGATACCAAATACAAATTATGTCAAATTTTATTATTAGTAATGAATGTTAACTCCATTCGGAGGTGTTATGAGAATCTTTGTCCCATCGCCAAATCCTTTCATCGAGAGACATTCCGAATAAATATTTGTCCCATTTGTAACAATTATCAGTACGAATATCGATTTAATCAATGATCACGGTTACCTCACCAAGCTACATCCTCGGGTCACCTCCCCTTTCTCATCAAACGAATCAAAAATAAATAATAACAAATCAAAGGAAGAAATTAATTTGTTACACGGTATAGGCTATTATAACACATACTGGCAAATGGATATAAAATTATCATTATTATGATGTATTATTTAGATAAAATAATATTTGACAATGAGGATACGATATCCGGGGCCCCCCGATTTAACCATGGATTTATGTTCTCCGGACAAAAGAGAATTCTTTTCAGGAACAAGGAAAATCGAAATTCGCACTTTGTAACCTGTTTTTTGGCGATTTTCTCTGAAAAAGTTCATAGTGGCGTTCATCATCGAACTTTTTTTGTGCGACCCAGTATGCCCACATGGAGGTGAAGTCTTGTTAGCATTCCTTATTTGATTTTATGTATTTATGACAATTTTTTTTTGAATAAAAAAATTTATTTTCATTTTTTAATTTCCGAAATAATTTTAAAAAAAAATGTTCATATCAATTTTGTGTGGGCTCTTGTTTGCGGTCGAATTTAACACTTATCCAAAGGGTTCTTTGGGTTTTTCCGGTTGTTCTTCGGTTGTTTGGGTTTTAAGGGTTCTTTGGGTTTTTAGGTTCTATTTATTTTTTTTTTGTTTTTTGACGCTGCCACGGAACTCTTATAAGAAAACATCGAAAATTCGATATCACCACTGAAATTGCCAAAAAAACAGGTTAAGAGCCGCGAATTTCAATTTTTTATTCATGAAAAGTAGTTTATAGAACATAGAACATAAATGCATGAAAAAGAATTAAATTGCCAAAAAATAGGTAAAAACGGTGAATTTCGAATTTTTTGACCCTTGATAAGTAATCTTTTTTTGCCCATAGAAAATAAATCCATCGTCAAATCGGGGGGATATCCCGCCGAAAATTAGATCGGCGTCGTTAAAAAAATGTCGAGTCAATTATTTTATTCGAGGAACAGTTGTACACAAATAAATTATTATTCAAGTACGGATTTTGGATCTTATCTTTCCATTCGTGTTCGAGCTGGAACCTGGTTCGGCGAGAGGAAAGTGTTTCTCTTGTCGTAATTCAATTTTATTTATTGTCTAGCAAATCTATTAAACGCTATGGCGCAATGATGGGTACAATATAACGTTAACACTTACAGTAAGTACGCGCTGATCAAGAAAACGCTGAGTGCGATACTGTAGTCAATGCCACCACGAGCTGGCTCCAACGTAGTTAGACGAACGAGAACGCGTATTAACGTAAAAAGAGCTGAATCTCAAGCGAGTGGCCACAATGACTTCTTCCGAAGGAATGATCGAGATCCTGGAAACCGGTAGGCTATGGGCCCCAATCGCGTAATAACTTAGCGAGAGAGTGGGAGTCGCCGGTAGCTCTCGCCCTTCCGCGAGTGGTGACACGACATAATACAGGGTGTCCAATTTTACTCTTACATTTAATTTATCTCGAAAAATACTACTCCGATCGAAAATTGAGTATGAGAAAACTTGAAGGGCCGGAAAAGGGACGTAGAAAAATTTTGTTTCTTTCGGTCGAAAATCCAAAATGGCGGTTTTAAGGTGGCTAACATGTTTTTTTTAAATGGAACCATACTTGTTCCTCCATATTAAAAATTTCTCCATGTCAAAACTGACAACTTTTGTAAGAAATTTTTTTCGATAAAATTCATAATTTCTAAGTTAGAACACAATTTTTCAATTCACTATTTTAGCGTTATCCAGGATGGACCACGAGGAGGTAAAGTCTTTAACATCCCATGTGTAAGTGTAAGTGAAAGTGTAAGTTTAAGAGTGAGTGTAAGTGCAAGCGTAAGTGTAAGTGTAAGTGCGTGCGTGTGGAACACTCACAACGATTTCGTCTCTGCGGCTCGTCACTTCCGCAGTATTTTTCGACTCCAAACCCTCTTTGTGACCATACTTCGAACCCTTTCTAAAAATGTTCAAATATTCCATCATTCATGTTTAAGCATGCCTGAACTCGTCTCTTAAAGCCATCCACTGTTCGTAAGAGAACATGTCGCGGGACTGCACTGCAGGCAGCTCTTATCCGCTCCTTCATATTCTCTCGTGTCGTTCTAGCTAGACGGTAGACAATGTCTTTGAGGTAGTCCCACAAGAAAAAATCAGGAGAGCTAAGATCAGGTGACCTTGGAGGCCAGTGGACAGGACCATCTCGACCTTTGAGAGACGAGTTCAGGCATGCTCAAACATGAATGGTAAAATATTTGAACATCTTTAGAAAGGGTTCGGAGTACGGTCACAAAGAGGGTTTGGAGTCGAAAAATACTGCGGAAGTGACGAGCCGCAGAGACCCAATCTTTGTGAGTGTTCCGCACGCACTTACACTTACACTTACACTTACACTTACCCTTGCACTTACCCTTGCACTTACACTTACTCTTAAACTTACACTTACACTTACACTTACACTTACACTTACACTTACACTTACACTTACACTTACACTTACACTTACACTTACACTTACACTTACACTTACACTTACACTTACACTTACACTTACACTTACACTTACACTTACACTTACACTTACACTTACACTTACACTTACACTTACACTTACACTTACACTTACACTTACACTTACACTTACACTTACACTTACACTTACACTTACACTTACACTTACACTTACACTTACACTTACACTTACACTTACACTTACACTTACACTTACACTTACACTTACACTTACACTTACACTTACACTTACACTTACACTTACACTTACACTTACACTTACACTTACACTTACACTTACACTTACACTTACACTTACACTTACACTTACGCTTACGCTTACACTTGGGATGTTTAAGACTTTACCTCCCGTAGTACATCCTGGATAACGCTAAAATAGTCAATTGAAAAATTGTGTTCTAACCGAGAAATTATAAATTTTATCGAAAAAAGTTTCTTACAAAAATGTCAGTTTTGACATGACAACATTCTTGATGCGAAGAAATAAGTATGGTTCCATTTAAAAAAAACATGTTAGCCACCTTAAAACTGCCATTTTGGATTTTCGATCGAAAAGAAAAAACTTTTTGTACGTCCCTTTCTAGGCCCTTCAAGTTTTGTTGTACTCAATTTTCGATCGGAGTAGTATTTTTCGAGATAAATTGAATGTAAGAGTAAAATTGGACACCCTGTATAACCGTGGAAATATCACACGACTAAATATCACACAAGAAAATATCACACAGACAAAAAATCACATGGAAAAATATCACACAGACAAAATATCACATGGAAAAATATCACACAGACAAAATATCATATAGAAAAATATTACACAGACAAAATATCATATGGAAAAATATTACAATAATAAATATCCCATGGAAAAATATGACGATAACAAATATCGCACTGGCATAATATGACATGATATTTTCAATTTGTCAAACCTTCAGCTACACAGTTGATTTTATCAAAAGCACTACTGTAATTGTATCGACTAAAGTTTCGCTCTGAATATTGTAATATTATATAACATTTTGTATCTTATATTCTTGAATGTGTAGTATTACGGAAACATAAATAATATACAAGAGTGAGGATGATTGCTAGCGTTAAGGGTCTATTGTCTATTAATTTTCAAAACGATTTAGTATCGATTCGACAGCCGAACGACGGGTATAATATCATGCCGTTAAAGTTTATTAAGCCGCAGAAAGGAAAGCCACTCTTCGTGGGAGAGGGGTATGTATACTCGCGACATCGAGAAAGTGATGGAAAAATTACTTGGCGTTGTGTTTTATATAAGAGCAGAAGTGGCAACTGCTATGTTCGAAGTACGTCTGATAAACGAACCGGTAACTATCGTTCTGATTATGCGTCGCGTCTTACTGTAGATTACATCACTTCAGTTTTAAATGATTGTGTTATAAATAATCTTGGTGAAATTATTGACGATAAGCCTGATCATAATCATGCTCCGGTTGCTGCTGCAGTTGAGTGCCAAAAAGCTAGGGCGAAAATTGCGAAACGTTCGGAAACATCTGACGATAATCGTGGCGTCATTATTGGCGAAGTGCTGCCGCCGCTGTCTGGTGCTGCAGCTGCTACACTGCCGTCTCATGAAGCTCTGGTCCGAGTTGTGCAACGTCCGCGGGCTGTTGGAAATATTCAGCTTCCTACTCCGGTTTCTCGTAAGGAATTGGTAATTTCTGTAAGCTTTACTGTTACTTTGAACGTTGAACTGTTACTGCATCACAGCGGAGGCTCCAATCGCTTTTGGTTTTTTCTACGGCTCGAAATCTCGAGCTTTTGGCTCAGTGCGAAATGCGACTAGCGGATGGTACATTTACATCTGTGCCGTTGATCTTCATGCAATTATATACAATACATGGCTTGTCTGGTACCAAAGTACTGCCACTAATCTACTTGCTTGCTCCGAATAAGACGAAACGTTTGTATACAAAGTTTTTGCGCTGGCTTTTAAACCAAGCACCTCAGTTCCAGCCACGAAGAATGATAATTGATTTTAAACTAGCTTTTGTATCGGCTATGGAAAAATGTTTTCCGAACGTTGTGATAACCAGTTGCTTGTTTCATTTCTAACTTCTAAACAAAGTAACTGGTTGCGACTATTTCGGGTGCTATGCGGAGGCATTAGGTGACTTAAAGTCGTATTTTGAGTCAACTTATGCCGGTCGTACTAGCGCAATCGGGAGGCGTCGACGTTTGCCTTTGATCAGTATTGCTATGTGGAATTGTTATGAATTAGTAATTGCTGACGAGCCAAGAACGAATAATGCGGTCGAAGGGTGGCATAATGCCTTCAATCAGCGCATTCGAGTTGCTCATGCAGCGATGGGGTGATCAATAAATGCGCTTAACGTAGTATACCGCTCAGGGGACGAAGTCAAGTGGGCGACTATTAGTATATTGCGCTCGTGTATAGGAAGTCTCAAAATAACGTAACCAACAAAAATCACATACATGGTATTAAAATACACTATCAGCTACTAATTACACCAGCGAACTGGTTATATCCCGCTTACAATCGATACATCATTTTGGGTTATATAGATCGTTTGACTCGCTCCCCGGCCGCTACCACCTCATGAACGCTAACCACTGAACCCTTTATGATATTCACAATCAATGAATTCTGATGGATAAACAATTTTTATTCGAAGTTTATTGAATATGTTTGGATTAAAAAAATTATTCTGGCACTTACAACAATTCAACATTGATTTTTCGTGCTATGATACGTGGCATGATTGGCCGAAATACAGATTAAGACGTTGGAACACTGCACGCTTGAGAGAGTGGCACTACTGGCACACGTCACGAATGCCAAAATTGAACATTTTATCGAGTTTCATTAGTTAGGTTACCATGAACCAACCGCGAAAAAACGGAAAATTTATTAAACGATCGATGTTTAATAAATATAAAAAGAGTGCAGAAGTGATAAATCGCGAGAAACAAAATGCCAAACGTGCAAAACTGGAGGAGTCAACAGAGTCCACGTGTATTGCACATGGAATTCGCTTCGTTGACATTTCGTTACTCGCTGAATCCATGAAGTACAATGAACGTAAAATGACATTATTGTTTGAGTGCATCGAGAAAGAAAGCCAACAAAGCTTGGCTTCTTCGATCTTTTCAATTCGATTTGAAAAGTTTCTGTCGGTGAACCACGTACCCACGTCGAGGAAGTTTTTTCCATCGATGGGTAAGCCGACATTCGAAATCAATCCAGCAGCTGCGATAGATCTGTAACAAATTAAATTGCTAGAATATAATTTTGAGTTCCATCGGCAAGTATTGACTGTTGTGAAGTGTGTCACTGTCATTGAAACCAAAATATTGTAGTTTTCTTCATTCTGTCGCTACGGAATTAATGATAGCGTAAGGTAATCAAAAAATTCAGCTTGGAGCCAACATCGATTACTGGTAATTTGCTTCGGCCAATGTAGATAATTTGTTTGCTTAAAGCATTTTCTTATTTTGAATTAGGGGCAAGACGTCAAAATTTAAAAAATAAAAACAACAAATACATGGTCGCCCATTGTCAAAGCTTCGGACAACAAAATTATCCATCGTCGCTGAAAAGCCAAAATCAATAATGAATGCTGACTACGAGCAAAATTTCTTAATATCCGACGCTAATATTGATTCGATAGAGTGATAGATGCTTTTCACCCACGATGGATAATTTTGTGTTTGTCTTTTGAAACTTTTGTCGTCAACGTTTTGCCCGCATGGTGCGGAGTCTCCTGAGATCACTTCATTCTCTTTTTCTATAAATTGAATTTAAAATCTTGCCGTGTTCAAATATTATTCACAAACCTGAGGAGTAAAAATGAAGCATTGAAAACTAAATATATGATGGCACTTTCCGAAAGCTGCGAACAAAAAAAAAGTCGGCTCCCATTGACAATCTCCTATTTCATCTGCTCAGTATTGACTGTGCTCCATGCTTCGCCATCATCATTCCAATCGAATCCATAATTTTTTCTCTTCTATCACTCCATCGAACCAGTTTTAGCGTACCCTAGTCTGGCAAAAAATCTTGCAGGCAGTCAGCGTCCATTATTCATGTTGGTTTTCGTTATTGCCTATTGCTAAAGCTTTGAACCACAATAGTACATTGTGTAACTCGGAGGGAAAGTGGCCGTTTTTAGCCGAGCGCGATGTTCCGAAAAGCGCGCGAAGCTTAAAACGGTCTCCCTCCACGTTGCACACGATACTTTATATAACAAAGCCGTGTTTTCCGAGCCGCATGCAACGTAATGTGTATACTGCTCGGGGTGAAGGGGCGCAGTCCGGGTGGGGTCGAGGGGCGAAGCCCCAGTGGGGTCCAGGGGCGAAGCCCCGGTGGGGGGTTGGCGGGGCGAAGCCCCCCCACTGAAGAAAAAACGAATTTCAATGAAATAAATACACGCACTGTCGAGTCGGTTGTTCGAGGTTCAATGATAAAGTGGTCATGGTACCACGTGGCGATGACAGGAACGGAAGCTTATGTTTTTGGCTGCGGCGACGCACATGCCAGCTGCCGGTGGCGCTGCCGGTGGCGCTGCCGGTGACGCTGCCGGTGGCGCTGCCGGTGGCGCTGCCGGTCCGTTCGCGTTCCGTCTCGTGTTTGCGGGTCTATTCGTGACATAAAAGTGTCGAAAAAAATCTTGCTGTTCGCTCAACAGCGATGAGTCATGGATTTTGCAGTACTAGTACTAAAAAGGGGACTTTTTTGTACTGTTTACGATACCGACAGTCGATTGTCACGCAAACGCCTACCTTAGCTCCCGAGAACACCCCTCAAAAAGCGAGGAAAACACGGCTGCGTTATATAAAATTATTGTTGTGACGCGAAAGCAAACATCAATAATAAAAACTGACAGCGAGCAGGATTGCTGCCTATCTACGTTAACACTGGTCCGATAGAGTGATAGAAGAAAAAACGTTATAATATCAATATATATTAAAAACATTGTGCATTTGTATACTTTAGCTTGCATAGAATCTGGCATTGGGCATGGGCCGGTGGCGAATTCGCTGTCAGCAATGGATATACCTCCAGCACGAGCATCGCTTCTGGAGGCAGTGGAGGAAAGAGTGGGGGAAATATTCGTCGATGCTGCAAACGGTCAAGATGATCAAGGAGAAAAAAGATCTCACCACGAAAGAATCGCAACCTCAATTGCAGTAAAATTTTGCATGCATTTATTGAAATTCATTTGCCGTTACATTTATGCCGATTTTGGAATGCTGGAAGCACGAATTTTTATTTTTCATGAATTTATTTTTCTACATTGGAATGTTATTTGGGTCCATGCTAACTTGATGGTTTTCATAAGCATCGGAGTACACTCAATGAAGATGTAGATTTAGCGGTGACTTGACCCGTAAAGATCACAGTATCATATGACTTCGGGTGGCAAAAACGAGGTAATGGCCGGTCGTATGACAGTGAGAGTGGACCGGATGCGTTGATCGGTCTGCATTCGAAAAAAATATTGGTTTGGGGCACAATGAGCAAAATTTCGTCGTGAGAGACCGGCAACGGATCATTTGTGTCCGAAGAATTGGGAAGGAAATGCCAAAGAGATGGAAGCAGGCTTGGCCGTCCAACTCATAGTACAGAATCCAAATTTACAAGAAGCAGGGGTGTGCGTCTGAACGTTGATAAGAGATGAAGATTCTTCGACAACTGCTTCGGTACAAAGGGAATCTGCATACCCCGTCGTAAAGTGTTCGGACTCAAATCACGTTCGGAAAAGTTCTCAGCAAAGCTGTATAAATTGAGCGTTGACGTCCGGGCCCGAGCAGGATTACGATCAGGAAAAATCACCGAGACTTACCGAATGGAAATCGAACGGAGACGGGTACTACACACAGCCAGGTAAAGGACGCACGAGGCGAAACTTCGTCGCTGCCAATTGAAGCAACAATTGAACTCCATGGTTGTCGCGGTAGAGGACCGAGAAGGCGTAACGTATCAATCCGGTATGGGCTTGGATCATCCCATTGAAACGGCACCCGCGGTTGACGAGTATCTCGATGACGACAGACGTCATGTTCTCGTCGATATCGAAACTCGAAACGAAGTGTGGGGAGCGACAATTTTCCAGATATATGCAGCCTACACAAGCAAGACATTGCTCTGCTGAAAAAGTGAACGATTTAAAAGTAATTGAAGGTGAGCTTTATCACCATAACGTCATCGTGATCACTACACCGCCACCTCAAGTAGGAGAAGAATTCTTGCAATACATCGAGAAACGTGCGGGAAAATGGTGCTGCTTTTGGGGCACAACATAGTTCGTTTTGACGCACCACGCATTATCCGATAACTGCAGGGACTCGGCCTGATAGCAAACTTCCATGAACGAGTTTACGGAGTCCGCGATACAATTCCCCTTATGGACCGAGAAAAAGTGGAAAAACAAGAACGCCTAGCACAGTTATATCTCAAGGGAGAACAGTGGGAGACGTTTCTCGCCGGCGCACACGATGCCTTAGTCGATTGCGCGATCCTGGATGGCTTATGAAAAAATATATAAGATAATCCCCACCGAATTAACAATGTATTTCCGTGATCATTTTGATTTAGCTGATCGTTTTTGTTCCTGCACTCAGTGGAAAACACGTCCAAGTTTTTTTTCTTTAAACGGTTCACAAATTGCGAATGTTTTTGAATATTCTGCACTTTTTTCACATGCTCGTAACGTGAATAATAATGGTTCAAAATTAATAACTTTTTTCACTTATATTTTTCCCAAATCAAGAAAAAAACATCTGAGTTGCGACAACAGAACTTGTCGCTTGAAAACGACGTGACGTCGCGAATCATTTCGCGGGAGCCGGAAGTTGAACTTTAACTAACAAATACTCAATAATTAGTACAGTCTCAAACTTTGCAATAATGTTCCGCATGATTTGCTTGTTCTTTTAATAGGTTTTTTTCTAATGTCTGTGCGCGACTTCGCCACGTGCACAATTGAAAAATTATGAATCAATCGAAAGAACTGTCGATCGGCGAAGTTGTGAGGATCATCAGGAAATAATGTTCAATACCATAGTTTAATTGGTGTTAGAAAGCGTCGTACTGATTTATTCGACATTGGTTAACGGAGAATGATCCCGCGTGTACCGCGCGAGTATATTATTAGAGCAGCGTAGCGCAAGCATGCTTTTGCTTCCGTGATCCATATAAGACTGCCCTGTGTGAAACAAACTGACCGCCGGGTTCACACACCTTTTCGCATGGGCTTTCGCGCGGGGTTCACACCTCTTATCGCACGATGTTTCGAGGAAGCTTGCGCGATACTGTGTGAGATGATTCGCGCGCTACAGTCATGTTTGAATATATGAGATGCGCGAACATTCCGCTCGCCTCGTCCGTGTGGACGAATACATTGCCACGACGTGATATGACGAAGTATGTAACGCCGCCCGCCATGGGACGGTGTGAGGCCCGGAAGCGTGAGGTTTGCGACGGACGCGGCGTTATGACGTTAGTTTTCATTCGAAAGTAGAAAAATTCGGAGATGAGTTACGACTTACCTTAATAATGTTATTTACAATATATACAATATATACACGAAGTTGTGGTTCTTTTGGTTTTTTTTTTTTTTTTTTTTTTTGCCGCCCGCCATGCGATGGTGGGTCGGTTGTAGCACGCACTTGTAACACACCTTCCCCCCTTTTTTTTGGAGAGCTTCACGATGGACTCGTTGCATTTTGTCCGCACTGTTCACTGAGAGCGTTGCACTATTGCACAATACATGATAGATCCCGACATTGCTTCGTTTGCAGGTATTTAGTTTATTTAATAGCTATCATAACGCTCACAGCGACCGATCGTCTCATTTTGACTAGTCGTTTGGACCATCGGATGCGTTTGATGAGTCAAGCTCGTTACAATCTTTAAATGAAGGATCATCGGATGAGGACTCAGAGGTTGGTGATAGACGGCTTTCAGTATTGGTTTCAATCGGGAGTACGCAGACTTGGGTGATTGGTCGTTTAAACTGTGAGTCTGCGGTTTTAATAGTCACAACGCGGACGCGATCGTCGGGACCCGGATGACACTCAGTGATTCGACCTAGAAGCCACTTCGAGGGTGGTAAATTCGGATTCCTAACAAGGACGAGATCGCCGATCTTTAGATTCGGTTCGTTTTGTTTCCATTTGGGACGCGCTTGGAGCGAGTGAATGTACTCTGTTGACCAACGTTTCCAGAAGTGTTCGAGAGTGAGCCTGATGAGTTGCCACCGCGATAAACGGTTTTCATTTAGGTCGAGTACAGATGGCTCGGGCACACTAGTGAGAGGAGCGCCGATTAAGAAGTGTCCCGGAGTCAGGACAGAGAAGTCGCACGGATCGGTAGTCATAGGACCGATGGGTCGCGAGTTGAGGCAGGCTTCAATTTGTGCCATTAGTGTAGTCAACTCTTCGAAGGTCAACGTTCGAGAGCCGAGGACTCGACGCAGATGGTGTTTAGTACACTTTACCCCTGCCTCCCATAACCCACCGAAGTGAGGAGCACCCGGTGGTATGAAATGCCATTTGACATTGTCCGTCGCAAGTAGATTTGCGACGTCTTCGTCTCGTATAACGTTTCGGAATGTACGTTGTAACTCTTTATCTGCACCTTGAAAGGTTGTGCCGTTGTCGCTGTATAGGTCTGAAGGCAGACCGCGACGTGAGCTGAACCGGCGAAACGCGGCTAGAAACGCCTCCGAGGAGTAGTCGGAGACGAGTTCGAGGTGAACTGCTCGGGTCGATAGGCACACGAACAAGGCAAGATACGCCTTGTGTGCCTTATGACCTCGACCTTTCGCGGTACGAACTTGAAATGGACCCGCGTAGTCGAGCCCAGTGTGTGAGAATGGACGAGTCGGGGATGCACGTGCGGCAGGCAAGTTGCCCATTATTTGCTGCGGTATGGCTGCCCGTTCGCGGGTGCATTGGACACATTTATGAATGAGTCGTCGAATGAATGGACGATGACCGAGGAGCCAGTAATACTGTCGAACCACGCTGGTCGTTAACTGTGGACCTCCATGCAGACAACGAAGATGAGCATGCTCCACAATCAACGTGCCAATGCGATGCTTCGGCAGTATAACTGGATGTTTCTCGTTAAAAGAGAGAGGTGATCGTTGTAAACGGCCTCCAACTCGTAGTATTTCATTGTCGTCGATGAATGGATTTAGACCGCGAATTGAGGAACGTGATGAGATCGGTGATCCTGACTTTAACGCGGCGATTTCTTCGGGAAAGGATTCATTCTGAGCGACGCGTATCCAAAAGTGTTTCGCTGCGAGTATTTCGTCAGCGTCTAGACGCAAGTCCGTTGCGTTATTTGTTTTTCGAAAGCGAGCTGCGATGCGCATACAGTACGCTGTGACTCGAAGAAGTCGAGGCCAAGAAGAAAGATTGTCACACAGGGTCCAATGAGGAGGCTGTGCCGTTACTGTATGTACTTGTAAAGCTGCGTGTTCTTTGAGAATGTCATCTGACGGAAGGTTTGGCAAACCACGAGGCCATGAATCTTCGTTGAGCTGTAGCCACTGTGGGCCTTTCCACCATAGATTATGCGTACATAATTCGGTGGCGCTAATACCGCGAGACGCGCAATCAGCCGGGTTTTGATCCGTAGAAACGTGATTCCATGTAACTTCCGGAATTCGGGTTTGAATGTCAGCGACTCGATTTGCGACAAATGTCGGCCATTCGGAGGGATGTTGCTTCAACCATGCTAGTACAACAGTGGAATCGGTCCATGCATATGTAGAACAAGATGTCAGACTCATTGCATTCCGAACGAACTCTATTAACTTTGCGAGTAATGTTGCTGCACACAATTCTAAACGCGGTATGCTCACGGTTTTGATCGGAGCAACTTTTGACTTCGCGGTTAGTAGGCTCACGTGAACTTTGTTTTCAGCGTCAACGACTCGCAAATATATCACTGCTGCACACGCGCGCGTGGATGCATCCGCGAATCCGTGAATTTGACATCGAGTTTGATTCGACTCGAGTTTAAGCCAACGCGACAGTGAAAGAGTATGAAGTTCGGGTAAGCTACGATAGTACATGTTCCATTTTTCGGCTAACATCGGAGGAAGTTCGTCGTCCCATCCCACTGCTGCTATCCACAACTCTTGAATTAGACTTTTTGCCGTAATCACAACCGGAGAGAGCCAGCCTAGCGGGTCGAACAACTTCGCGGTTAATGATAATACGGCGCGTTTCGTTGTTCTTGGACGATCCGGAATTGATGCAGTAAATGAGAATGTATCACTTTCGGGTACCCAACCGATGCCTAGAACCTTTATCGATTCTACAGAGTCGAACGATCGATATTTTAACGTTTCGCGATCTTGATCTGGTATACTCTCGAGAAGCGACCGATGACTGGCCATCCATTTGCGCAGCGTGAATCCTCCCCGCGCTAACAACTGTTCGAGATCATTTTTAATCGCGTTTGCTGTTGCGGCTTCGTTTGCACCGAACAATACATCGTCAACGTAAAAATTGTTACGAATAATCGACGCGGCGGTCGGGAAATTAGTTTCTTCATCGTTTGCTAATTGTTTCAAGACCCGTATAGCTAGGTACGGGGCCGAAGCGGTCCCATATGTTACTGTAGTGAGTCGGTATGGGGTGATTTTTTCCGAGGGCGAGGTACGCCACAATATTTGTTGATAACGAGTATCTTCCGTATCAACGACGATTTGTCTATACATCTTTGTGATGTCGGCTGTAAATGCGTATTGGTGAATGCGCCATTGTAAAATAATCGCGGGTAGATCGGATTGTAACTTAGGGCCGATCATCAGGTGGTCATTGAGAGAAGTGCCGTCCGAGGTTTTGCTAGATGCGTTGAAGACTACGCGAAGCCGCGTTGTGCTGCTTTCTTTGATTACTGGATGATGAGGTAGGAAAACACTGGGATTTGGACTTTTCGTGTCGAAAACAGTCGGAACCATGTGTCCGAGGTCGCTATATTCTTTCATAAATTCGCAGTAAGGAGCGAGCAAATTCGGATTGCGCGAGAATTTATTTTCGAGCTTCAATAGCCATTTCAAGGCAGTTTGATTCGACGCGCCTATTGTGATACGCGTTGGTGTTTTGAACGGCAGTTTGACGCAGTAACGTCCGTCTGGAAGACGACGATGGGTCGCTGTGAAATGTTTCTCGCATTCTATCTCTTCGGCTGTGAGCGGTGAGCAAGCGGGTACCTCCTCGAGTTCCCAAAAGCGACGAAGTTCTTGCGTCAGAACTGATTCTGAGAACGTGATATGCGCGTTTAGCGAACTGGTTACCGCGTGCTCACATGCCACCGTAGATCCCGATAAAACCCAGCCGAGAGTCGTATATTGAGCTATCGGAGACCCTGGCGGACCGCGTCGCAATCCTTCACGGAGTATACTCGCGTATACGTCGGCACCGAGTATTACTTCTATTGGCTCAGCGCTACTTGGATCAGGGTCTGCGAGTTCGAGTTCGTGCAAGTGTGGCCAATCCATCGCGCGAGCTGTGTGATGCGGTGTGTACGATGTAAGTTTTTGGAAAACAATTGCATCGCACTTGATGGACGGACCAGCACGATTACGAGGCTTAATTATGAAATTGATACTCGAACGTCCGATACCAACCGCGTTGCCTCCAAGTCCGCAAACGGGAGCTCGGATTTTTGTTCGATTTGCTCTCAATTTTTGAGCAACTGACTCTGTCACGAAGCTAGATTGAGAGCCCTGATCCAAGAGTAACCTTACCGTTGCTTCGCATCCGTGTGCTGTCTCTAGCCGTGCCCAAGCAGTCGCAAGCATGACAGTATTTGGTGCCTTTAATTTTTCAGTCGTATGATGCGCGACGCTAGAAGTCAACGCTTTTACGGCTGATGTGCTTGCGTCAGACTTTTGGGTAATTGCATTTGACCGAGTAGTTTTTTGATTCGACAATCCGGACGGGAGAGTCATTGTGCCTGGCTCGGATTTGCCTCGCTTCTTTTGAAAGTCAGGGTCATGCATCAACGAATGATGTTTTTTCTTACAATGATGGCATGTGTGCTTGCTTGGGCATTGCTGAGGCTTGTGGCCCGATGACAAGCAATTGAAGCAGAGACCCTTTTCGCGAACAAATTTCTGTCGTTGTTCAACAGCCCTATCTTTGAATTTTTCGCACCGATACACGTGATGTTCGCCACCGCAGTCGCTACATTTGGCAGTAGTGGATAAATCGGATTTGATTGGAATTCCGTCAGACCTATTGGAGCCACCATGTTTACTGGCCTTCACGGAAGGAGCTAGAACTTCTAACGCGCGAATGCGATAATCGAGAAAGTTGTCAAGTTCCGCGAATTCGGGATACTCAGTGTGATTTCCAATTTTCATCTCCCATTCTCGTCTCGAGTTGGGGTCAAGTTTGCGAACTGTCACGAAAGTTAAAATTACGTCCCATGTATCCACAGGTTGCCCTAAGTTTTCGAGTGCTCTGACAGCTTCATTTGTGTCATCTCGCAAGGTTTTCAAACTTTGAATGGACTCGCCAGCGACTGCAGGAATGTCAAAGAGTTTAGAGAGCTGTGCATCGACAATATAACGGGAATGCTCGTACCGTTTTTTTAATGCGTCCCAAGCTATCTGGAAATTGGCTTCTGTTATTGTAATGTTTTTGAGTAACGAGCTTGCTTCACCTTGAACGCTTACTTTCAAGTAGTGTAACTTCTCTACGTTGCTGATCGAGTCATTCTGTACTACCAGTGAATTAAACAAATCGTGAAATGATATCCAATCTGTATATATACCTGTGAACGTTGGCATAGGGATGCGCGGTAACGGTGTCGAATGTTTTTGATGCGCATCGTTGACGGTGATGTCACCTGCTGTAACTGTGGCTGTAGCGGGACCGGTGCGAGTAGCAATGGCTTCGAGAAGATAATCGTTGAGATCCCAAAATATATCTTCTGCTTGGATGTGTGTCTTCTGGATGAAGTAGTCAATCGTCTTCTTCTCAGCGACGCTGGTGCTTTTATTAAGTTGCACATTGAGCTGCTTACAATGTTCCCAAGCTTGTTTGAGATCGGCTTGACGCGCTTGTAGCAGTGGAAGGGTGTATGCACCCTTGCCTTTCTTCTTTAGATTGGTGATGAGGCGTTGCATCCCATCCACTGTTGACTCGTAGTCATATAACAGTGCTTCAATCGTTTCCATGTTGTTGGTTTTTTTTGATGACCGAATTCAAATGTGCAATTAATGGGACGGTTCCGACTGCGTGGATACCGTATTAGTGAAGTGAGTCCCAATTATTGTGCGAATTCGACTTTGAGATTCGTCTTAGCGATTGATTTAGTGAGGGTATAGATCAATTGCAAGAGAGAGATTAGCAATTTTTGAGAAATTGATTTTAGCAAGTAATTCAATGCGAATGTAAATTACTTGCGACCCGTGATTATTAATGTTCGAGAAATTAATTTTGGCGATCAATGCAGTGAGAGTGTACATTGATTGCACCACGAGATTATTAATGTTCGAGAAATTAATTTTAGCAATTAGTTCAGTGAGAGTGTGAATCAATTGCAACACGAGATTACTAATTTTCGAGCACTTAATTTTAGCAATTAATTCAGTGAGAGTGTAAATTAATTGCAACACGAGGGATTATCGATAGTCGAGAAATTAATTTTAGCAATTAATTTAGTGAGAGTGTAAATTAATTGCACCACGAGAGATTATCAATTTTCGAGAAATTAATTTTAGCAATTAATTTAGTGAGAGTGTAAATTAATTGCAACACGAGGGATTATCGATAGTCGAGAAATTAATTTTAGCAATTAATTTAGTGAGAGTGTAAATTAATTGCACCACGAGAGATGATCAATTTTCGAGAAATTAATTTTAGCAATTAATTTAGTGAGAGTGTAAATTAATCGCACCACGAGAGATTATCAATTTCCGAGAAATTAATTTTAGCAATTAATTTAGTGAGAGTGTAAATTAATCGCACCACGAGAGATTATCAATTTTCGAGAAATTAATTTTAGCAATTAATTTAGTGAGAGTGTAAATTAATCGCCAGCAATCGGGTGTCTTCGCGAACTTAAATTCCGCAATTAATTCAGTGAGTATGTAAATTAATTGCGTCGGGTTTTAGGGATAATGTTCACATAAAGAGTCTCATTATTTGCACTAAACCGACTGAATTGTTGTTTGGAGTAATTAGTTTCGAGTTGTTGTCGCGAAGTGATGATCGTGGATCACACGCGCAGACACTTGACGCCGACGACTTTTCGAGTATTCACACGCACTAGTATACGCGTGTGTGAGTCGAGGCACCCATACAGCTGTGATCCCTCACGTCGAGTGCGAATGCATATATATAGATATACGGACGGCTGAGGTGTCCGTTCAGCGCGAGACACGTGGTTCACACGAAAGTGAGACTGAATTTGAATTTTTCGATCGATTTTACTCGCGAATTTGTGTCACACCATGCACTTTGCTTTTGTCATTTTTCGCAGCCAGTTATGATGAATCGAGTAGTTAAATGTCAATGTTCCCTATTCACGTATGCTCCAGTTTTAGATGGGCACAGATATGCGCGTCGAGATATTATTTTTCGTATATCGCCCGAGCGGTTAACGTGAGCGAACCGTCGAGCGAACGACGATATATGACTTACCGGAACGTAGACAGCCTACCCGTCTCTCGAGCGAGTACGAGAGAAGCAGCATCCGGTGTATCGAAGCAGCTGAGATTTGCATGTGAGCGAGATCGATGGCTGTACTCGCTGGGGAGTGAGGGAGGAACCGAACTCGCACGACTGGACTGAGTGACGTCACACCGGCTCACAAGCCACGAGGCCGAAAGTTTAATTTTCGTCGATCACATTCCTTTTAGCAATTGTCAATTGACTTTTATTGATTTTCCGGCGCGGTTAATGTTTTTTTTTTTTTATTATCCGACGCACACTTTTATCGATTAATTTTCCGACAGATCCGGCTCGAAGGACCAAAAATGTGCGCGACTTCGCCACGTGCACAATTGAAAAATTATGAATCAATCGAAAGAACTGTCGATCGGCGAAGTTGTGAGGATCATCAGGAAATAATGTTCAATACCATAGTTTAATTGGTGTTAGAAAGCGTCGTACTGATTTATTCGACATTGGTTAACGGAGAATGATCCCGCGTGTACCGCGCGAGTATATTATTAGAGCAGCGTAGCGCAAGCATGCTTTTGCTTCCGTGATCCATATAAGACTGCCCTGTGTGAAACAAACTGACCGCCGGGTTCACACACCTTTTCGCATGGGCTTTCGCGCGGGGTTCACACCTCTTATCGCACGATGTTTCGAGGAAGCTTGCGCGATACTGTGTGAGATGATTCGCGCGCTACAGTCATGTTTGAATATATGAGATGCGCGAACAATGTCTATAGTGAATTGTGCCCGAAATCTTATGGAATATTGTAACACAACACTTGTGTTCCTATCCCGCCCGTGTTAAATTGCCTATATTTTACAACAAATATCTCGAAAAGTAAATCGGTTAAGTGCATTTTTTTCCGGCCAAAAAATTTCTGTAAAAATCGGAATTCTTTGTTTGTCTCCGTCACGTGATAATTCAGAATGCAGCGAAACAAATTCACTTAACCAGGACTCATCTAACACAGCATTTAATAAGCTTTCCAACGGTTTTAGTGAAAAATCGGTAGCTTTATTTTTGACGGAGCTACCATCTTTCAAAACCGCGACTGGTTTTTCATAGATCGCGCGGTAAGTGGTCTGATACTTTCAGGCGGTAGTGTACCTGGAACCATGTCTGTACAATTTGTTTTTGATTCGTTTTCAATGTCAAGTTGTTAAAGATGCTTAAAATTATGATTTATGTTGGTATTTCACGTGCAAGGAGCCTACGCACAGTAGCGTCGTGGGCGCTATATGGACCGTTTAAGGTAATCAACTACATCGCCCAGTGCGACGGTGACAGCGCTATCGGCGCTCGCTGCTAAGCGAGAGAGAAGGAGGGAGCGTTTGTAGTCCATCGCCTTAAGAGACGGAAATAATAAATTTTCGATTTTTATAATTTAAATATTTCTCGCATCTCGGATTTCGCTGCAACTTAAAATACCATTATTAATCAGTAAACTATGCCATCGGCTCGAATTGCAAAACTTTTACAATTTTTTGGGGGACGAAAAAATGCAAAAATGTGATTTTTAAAATCGCATCACGTTCTGGATTGTGTACGAGGTTGCAAATTTGTAAATGCATCACAATAGATGTTCTGAGCATTTGGGACTAAAATTCAAAACTTTCGTAATTGTTCCGAGACTACTTTGCTCGAAAAAATGACCACAAATGAACATTTTTATCAATAAACATGTTCCACTGAATGCAAAAGGCTGCGAATTTATGCAATTGTGTAGGACATTTTTTCGATGAATTTTTCGAGTTTGCAGAACTTGTAGGATTTTTTCTGTAAGTTTATTAAAAAAAAAAAGTAATTGTTAATAAAAAAAAATGTTCCGTACCTTTAAATTGGTTGCAAATTTGACACGTAATATGAAATAACACGTTAAACACTACTTCAAGTTTGCAGAACTCTTGGAATTTCCTCCGCGACAATATAGTAATATTTCATTTATTGCAATTTTAACAATGTTCCGGACTTCGGCCGAGGTTGCAAAATTTTATAGTTTGTTTTTATGCTCTTCTCGACTTTACATGAAATTTTAAAATCTTTCAGAGATATTGTGTATTGATTGTCCTGACTGTAATGATTTCGATTTTATTTACATATTGTAACGGTAGATCCCTGTTACGTTAATTAAATTTGTGCCGAGAATACGCAAAGAATTATGTGACACGGAAAAATAGGTGAAATCGTTTTTATTTGGACACCGAGTGGATACAATCGTTTTCTACTTGCTTCCCCTACAAGCTCCTGTTCGCGTGGTCTTTTGAATTGTGGGGGACGTGGGGTGGGACGGGCGTTGTTGGGCTTCGCTCGACCAGTCTCTTTACCCCGCTGGCCTACAAAACTTGCGCGGGGGTTTTCACAACGGCGGTAGGGGCGGCCCCCTCGTCGGTTGATGCTCGATCGCCTTCTCGTTGTCCTAGCGCGGTGGTCGTTACCCCCTCCGTGCGACCTTCCTAGTGACGGCTGGCCGGGCTCCCGCGGTGCTTTGGCTGTCGATCCGTCAGTCTCGATCCGCCAGCGGATCGTGTTACAGGAGCGGCGTACCTCGCGCTCGCTCGCTCCCCAATCGGGAAACTCCGCGATCCTCGCGCTTGCGGGTCCCTCTGATGCGCCTCCGCCCGTTCAGGAATCTATAATAATGTTCCCAGTATGGGAACTTGGAATCTCTGTGATTCCAGCATGAGATGTTCGAGATCGCGGTCTTCGTTCTTGCTCCATCTCGCTGTTTTTGCTTCCTCATAGAGGAAGCTTTGTTTTCGTGAAAAATTTTTTTTTCGAGATGTTCGGAAAAACGTGTTCAGAATGTCCTAAAACATCTAAAAAAACACATTTAGAAAAAATGTCTGGGTGTATGTATGTATGTAACATTGGTTGAGCGTTCATAACTTGAGAACGGCTCGAGATATCAAGCTAAAATATGTCACACATGTACAAGGGTTCACGGCGCATAGCATGATTTAATTTTTAGAAAAATCCCTGCAGTTTTTTTCGTTTTTACGCGATTTTAAAAAAATTCGAAAATTTATTTTTGGTCTCTAGTTTCCACAATTTTAGATATATCGAACTCAAATTCAGTATAATGTTGAACGACTACAGGGTGATGCTCGTTACTGAATTGGAAAAAAATCCATGCAGTGCTTTTGTTTTAACCCTTTCGTTACCAGCCCCGGATATATCCGGCATCCGCGCGACGACCTGTGTGAACCAGCGCCGAATATATCCGTCGACCACGTGACTCCGCGGCGGGGTGCTCCGTTTAGTCGGGTCAGCTCTGCGGAGCGGACTGTCGGTAACGAAAGGGTTAAGAAATTTTAAAAGGTGTAAAAAAAATGGTGTGCGCACTCTAGCTGGCACAATTTTCTAGATATCGGACTAAAATTAGGTGCAAAGCTGCACTATTACGAAGAGACGTTTCGGATTGAACTTGGGCAAAATCCATCGAGCCATTCATATTTTATGTCATTTTGAAATTTTTCAAAAATCAACGTAAGTGCTCTAGCTTCCACAATTTTCGAGACATCTGGCTAAAATTTGGTACAATGTCGCACTATTATCGAAGGATGTTTCCTATTGAAGTTGGGCAAAATCCATCGAGCCATTCATATTTTATGTCGTTTTGAAATTTTCCAAAAATCGACGCGCGCGCTCTAGGTTCCACAATTTTTGAGATATCGGATCGAAAATGGTACAAAGTTGCACGATGATCGAAATATGTTTCGTATAGAATTTGGGCAAAATCCATCTTGGCGTTTAAATTTAATGCGACTTTCAATTTTTTTAAATTTGGAATGGAATTCACCATATATTTATTTTGGACTAGATCGATTTACGAACGGATTTTATATAAGAACAAGGGTGCAAAGTCGAACCTTGCACATTGCTTCCTCATAATTTTTTACATTTGCCAAAGCTTTCTCTATGAGGAAGCCCAAATTGATCAGCACAGTTCCTCATAGAGGAAAGTTTGGCAAATGTAAAAAATTATGAGGAAGCAATGTGCAAGGTTCGACTTTGCACCCTTGTTCTTATATAAGATCCGTTCGTAAATCGATCTAGTCCAGAATAAATATTTCTTTTTCTTCTTGTCTGGTTATCTCGCACTCCACCCTCGGTCCTCGCTGTCTCGGTGGCTGCTGCTTGCGGCTGGTACAATCGATGGCTGGAGTTCCGGTGGTGCTAGAACAGAGAAATTGACTGTCTTCTCCGATTTTGGGATGACCCTTTTACACGGTTCCGGGTGCCTCCAACTGTTCTGGCTCGTCTTTCGATTGGTTGAAGTCCCCTCCTTCGCCTGTGGTCTGTCTGTTGCCACGCGCCCGAAAACGTTGACCGTGGGCCCTCCAAGCAGTGATGCCAGATGGAGAGGAAGCAACATTTTTTAGCTTCCCCTTCTTCTTGGTTTTCGATGCCATCGGCGCGTAAGGAGAGGCAGCTCGCGCACGGCGCTCACGGTAGTGCCGCAGCCAATAGCATTACACCGATACTCCATCTCCCTTTACGTACGGCGCGACGTCTAAATTGAACGTATGCAACGCATCGACTCTGCAAGGCGCGCAATCCATTAGGAAAAATTCAAGTTGTAACCAATATTCATAAATAAATAAAAGAGCAACATCGAGAAATTTTATTGAAAATCAGGAATGAATAGTCACATTCGACAATAAAAATATAAGCGATTAAATGAGAACAACAAAATACCATTGCAGCCGTTTGCAAATAAACGGTGCATCACATTTCTGTATCACAATATTCATATTAGTAATAGAAATGTTAAATACGCCGCTTATCTCCCAGGTCTCACCACGTGGAGGTCGCTGCAGGGAGACCCACCCGGAGGCCGTTAGTGTGTTTATATAGCGTAGTAAAGCTAATACAAACAGAGTAAAGACCTCACTCCCACCCTCCAAAAATAATAAAAAAGAAAATGAAAAAACAACATAAAAACAAAAAATCGTCAGTTTCTTCTCGGCGGCGTTGTTTAACCGCAAGAGAGTGGTTAAATAAAAATAAAAAAGGAAAATACTGCAAATTTAACAATCCTTTTAAATAACGAATCAAAATAAAATCTTCATATTTCTTTAGCGACGACGTGTTACAATCGCCAAAAACGAGTTGAATAAAAAATAAAAAATAAACAATACTGACAATGAACAGTATTTAAAAATAACCAAATAAAATGAAATTTTCCTTTTTTTGTCAACGACGTATTTCGTGAGGTGAAAAAATGAAACAAAAACACCTGGAAAAGAAAAATATGAAATTAAACAAACGATAATTGACGAATCATCCCGTCATAACAAAATAATAGACGCGGGTATCACAGATACTTTTAATCGTAACAAATAAATAAATAAATAACTAGTTCAGTTAATATATTTGAAAAAATAAATAAATTCTCTTTGTTTAACAATAATTAACATTGTTGAATTGTGTATATGGACACTTTTTTTTCTATCATTTTTATAATCTTATTTATATTTTAAAAAATTCAATCATTATCAACAACGACCAAACTTGTTTACACGGCGTGCAGGTGACTCGCGGGGTATAAATTATCACTACAATGCAGCTCCAAATAGCGAGAAGTTACGTTAAATGTAGTGCAATTGATGTTTTTACTTTGAAAGGCCGATCGGATTTGGCACATGGTGTTGAGGAACTTGTGGCTAATTCTGTTCCGTTTTTTTGTTTTTATATCGGTCACAATGGAAAATATGCGTTCGGCCTCTGCATTCGAATGGGGGAGCGACAAAACTATTGATACTATTTCCTGTAGAATAGGAAAGATTTTTTTTTCTGAAGGATCCTTTTTTTCAAAAACTACTTTCCAAAATGAATCTACTTCGAGAGGTAAAAGCATTTGCTTATGGTCCTCATCGAAAGTTACGGACAACATGTTCCATTCTACTGCTAACTTTACGAGGTCGAACGTTCCGAAGCGCTGAGCGGTCTTAAGGGCATCACCCAGATTTTTTTTGTTTTCTAAATTGAGCGCGACATTTGGATCCAAAAATCGTAAATGATCTAGAAAAGATGGTTTTAGTGGGAGCCTGCGAGCCATCTCCTTCGTAGCCGTAAGATAAAATTGTAAACAAGTTTGGCGTATTTCCACCGTATCGGGCTCTGAAACGTTAGATAAGGCCGTTCCACAGTCCAGACCGAGATCGATTTGTTCGAAGGCGACGAAGTACCGCGGCTGAACGATATCTATGTTTCCTAACTCGAGATCCGGCAAGACTTCCGGTTGCAAAAATTTTGACGCGACCTGTCTGATGAGGAGCCTACTGCGGTCTGCCAGCTCGTTAATCAAAACTTTCCTTGATTGGAAGAGAACGTTGAATCGATTGAAAAAGCATAAAGTATTTTTGAGAAATGGTAAATAAATCTTGATTTTTTCGTCGCAAATTTTATCGAGAATCGATTCCGCGGATTTTAATCGGTCTTCTGCGACGGCTAGAGCAAAAAACATTTTCAATGCATCCCAGTTCTCAAGCAATCGGTCGACGCATTGTTCCCTCGAGAGCCATCTCGTCTCCGACAGCTTGAGAATCTTGTGCGTATCTATATCTAACAATTCTTGGAATTCTCGAAGCGTTGCATTACGTTTCGGACTGCCGGACACGTACGAGGCAACTTGTCTAATTAAATCTTCGCAGGAGCGAGGCAAAGTGGCGCATGCCTTACTGGCTATCAATGCGATTGTGTGACAAATACAATTCAACAAAACGAGACCGGGGGAGTCATTTTCCAAGCGTGTCATAAATGAATTGTGTATCCCCGTCATTACTGATGCATTGTCAGATGACGTGCCAACAATGTTAGTAACGGGGATCCCCTTCGATTCGAGGCAAGATTTGAAGCTAGCGTAAATATTTTCGGCCGAACAATCTGTAGAATCTAACATGACTAATTCTAGAAGGGAAGTCGTAACTTTCTGTGTATCAGGAGATACAAATTGAACAAGGACGCACAATGATTTGTTGTCAGTTATGTCGGTGCTTTCGTCGATAAGCACCGAGAACTTTTGAATTTTCAGAATCTCTATGTTTTTCCAATTCATATTGACCGATGCAATTTGTTATCAAGGCTTTGCACTTAGTCCGGCCGAGCGAAACGTCTTGCGCAATCTCAGAGTTGTTGAATATTTCTTTGAGTACCGGTACTAAATGTTCGAGTGATTGCATAGGTAAATTGTGTTCCGCGAAAAATGCCGATAGTCTAATTTCTGCTGATTTTAGTGAATCTGTATGTTTACTTCTGGTCTGCAGGAGGCTCGTCATGGGCAAGAACCGCGAGTACTGCATTTTTTTAATGAAACGATCTCACCGCATGCTTCGTGACATCGTTCTTGCAGCTAGTTTTTATGAATTTTTTGCAAAATTTACAGTATGCTTGATCACCCGTGGCTGGTTGCAACCAGTCGGAAAATTCTGGTGGCAGCAGCCAAGAATGATCCTTCAATTTAATTCTCTTAGCTGTTGTCGCTGGTCCTCCTTGAGCCTGCTCTCCATTTCTGGGACTAGAACCCTGATCTGCCGGATCCATCATCTTCTTTATCTCAAACCACTGATTAACTAACAATAACGAACACTACCCGAATGACAATGAACAAAACTTCGCGACTTACAGGCTCCCGCGCGAACCGACCTTACCGAATATCACGAAAACAAAACAATGCGCGTTTTCAACATATACATGTTTGCAATGATATACGTTTGCGTAACAGAAGAAGAATCGCCGTACAAGCGAAGGACTCTTGCAATGATGTCTTCGCAGAAGACGATCACTGTTATCATTGTTTATTTTCCCTTCCATCGAAAGCTATTTAGAGAATCAACGAGCCAAAGAGTCTCGAAAGCGCAAATTCATAAATTTATCTCAAGTTCTTTGAAGAAAAATATAATGAATTTGCAAACATCTGTACCAAGGGTCGGCAAAACAGTTTCAATTTTGATGTGAATGGGAGTTACCCGCATTCTGCGCTACCGGCAAAACAGTAATCGGATGGTGCGCATGCGCGGATTAGCAGACTGAAAGTGTAAGCTGTAAGATTAAGCAGAGGAGGAAGCCGATTGGCAGATCCTCAGAGCAACGCTATTAGCTGCGCCTCCCTGCGGCCGCTCTGCATCCATGAGACCGAGCCGTAGACGACCAGAATGGTCGGTGGAGTAGGAGACCAGTGGCTTAGTGGTTTCATTCTCGGTTCACACGCAGTGGGGCCCGGGTTCGATTCCCGCCGACACCAATGGAAATTTTCTAAGTGTTTTTCTGTGCTCTCCTGGTGGTTCGGAACCCACCTTAAAAATAGTAGGTCCCACTGTATGATAGAAATATTTTCTGAAAGAAGTGAGTGGCACAGGTCCCCATATCGTGGGACGAGCCAAATAAGGCAAAAAAAAAAAAAAAATGGTCGGTGGAGAGGGCATCGAATGGCCTTGACTCAGGACAAGTCCTGGCTGTCTGGCATCACTGCCTCCAAGGCCGCTGTCGATTGTGTCGGATTATCATTCCGGAATATTATCGTTTTGTAAATAACTGGAGCGTCGACTATGGCCTTCCCAAAGCCTCTTATCTGGGCCCCTGTTGGTTCTCTCACGTGACGTTTGACGGAATAATTAACGACATAATAATTTCGGAAGAATGTGACTTCGAGCTTCCGCGGACTCCCACCCCCAAGGCCCTATGGTGCGTTCGGTTTGTTTGTCGGGGAGCGCTCGCCGCGCGTGCCTCCAAGGCCGATGTGGCGAATGTGTTATTCGTCACAATATACACTGAACCAAACAATGGAAGGAACAAGTGATTTTTCCCATTTTTTACGTGTGTTTTGCGTAGCTGTAACTTTGCGAAAAATTGTCGTATTGGGATGAATGAAGAAGTATTTTGAAGCTTGACATTCCTAGTTTAAAGCCGTATAATAAAAGATTTTTTTTTGGCCATTGATCATGCCACAATCAAAAGAAATGTCGCAAAGAGAATTTTTTTCAAAAATTTCCGTTTTTCCAAGTTGTCCCCGGACTCCAACAATTTTTTTCGGACTACACGAATAACCCAGTCATTTAGCCTGATTGGCAAGAGTATGATATCCGAGGCGCCGCGATCTGATAAACTTTTCTTGTAGAACACCCCGAGAAAACACGAAAATGAAGAATAAAATTTTTTAATATTCGGCTTAGTTTTCGAGTTATCGAATTTTTTTCGTTTTATTTTTAGCCCGAATTGGGTTGGTCTCGAAGTTCAGAATCTCATTCGGCCGAAAACCATCTTCACGCGGTACAACGAGCTACGCCACTATATCTATGTATACGTTTTCGGATGAATGAGATGAGAGATGAGATTCTGGATTTCGAAACCTACCCAAAATGAAAATTAAAATTTTTTGATATCTTGCTTAGTTTTCGAGTTATCGAATTTTAGTCGTTTTATTTGTACGATTTCCGCGATGCGACCGTCCGGATAGGTTTGTCAGTTTATACTGATCTTTTGTCGAAAACGTATATATAGATATAATGGCGTAGCTCGTTGTACCTCGTGAAAAAAAACCAACAATAACCCTAAATCCCCGAGTGCCCAAAAGAATAAAAAAAACCTAACAATAACCCTAAATTCCCGAGTACCCAAAAATATATAAAAAAAACTAACAATAACCCTAAATCCCCGAGTACCCAAAAATATATAAAAAAACTAACAATAACCCTAAATCCCCGAGTACCCAAAAATATATTAAAAAAACTAACAATAACCCTAAATCCCCGAGTACCCAAAAATATATTAAAAAACTAACAATAACCCTAAATCCTCGAGTACCCAAAAATAAATCAAAAAACTAACAATAACCCTAAATCCCCGAGTACCCAAAAATAAATTAAAAACCTAACAATAACCCTAAATCCCCGAGTGGCCAAAAAACCTTCAGCGATTGCACAGCTGTTTGAATCGATTGAACGAAAAAATCATTCGTATATATAGATATAGTGGCGTAGCTCTATCGACCACGTAACCATCTTCGTGAGGTACAACGAGCTACGCCACTATATCATATATACGTTTTCGACAAAAGATCAGTATGAACTGCGAAAACTATCCGGGCGGTAACATCGCGAAACAATAAATAATCAATAACAAATAATAATTTTTTTTTTCACACATCAGAAAATAGGAGTATAAATCAATAAAGAAATTAGACTTTTTTAGCGTTACCCAGACTGCACCACGAGGAGGTAAAGTCTTATAGCATTCCACCAACGTGTTACCAAATCTTACGCTTTTTCACAATTTATCGTTTGTGAAAAAGTGTACGATCTGGTGACACTCGTATTTTTTGTCATTGTCTGTCTGTCTGTCAGTCTGTCCGTCTGTTTGTCCATACAGAGATAAGAACCCCTCGGCTCGTCACCTCCAAAGTATTTACCGACTCCAAATCCTCTTTGATTATTATTTTTATTTTTATTATTTTATTATGTCACGCGTGGATTTTACAAAGAGCGTTGATTTCACGAATCCTCATCCTCCATCTCATCCTCCGAATTTTCCCTAGCATCATTAATCGCTTCATCTATCGTCTCGAATCGTGGTCTCTTAAATGAAGACGGCACGACATCCTCTACGCCCTCAGTCTCTGTCGTCGGTTCGTCCAGTATAAAAAGTTCCAATTGTTTCTCGCGCGTACCATTAATATACGGTGGATAAACCTTCCTAATATCTTCTATAAACTGCATGATTTGCGACCCTGCATCGTCTTTATAGCTATTTTCTAAACAATTCTGCCTGTAATAATGCAGAGCCATATATTCGTGGATAAATTTCGGCGATCTGCGGCTTTTTATCGCGTTCTTCAATAAACGATTTTGATTTTCCAAATCGTTTATTGTATTTCGCGAATCTGCCCTGTTAACATATTCTCCCTTGCTGTGGTTCGTTTGCAGATGAACGGTATGCTCCGAAAATAACCCCTTAACCCCGTGATATTGTTTGGCACTATCCGTGCAAACGACATCGGTCTCTTTTTTAATAAAACGCGCCAAATATGACCAAATGCTTTCCTTACTCTTCGATTTTACCTGAAAAAATACGCATTTTTTATCCTGCTTGCAAAAAATGCCTAAAATTGCCATCGTCATCTGATCAGTAACCCTTCCCCGATGATATTTTCGCTTCGTCAAAAACGTCTCGTCGATTTGAATTGTCTTGCCTGCGCCGCCTAGACTTATTTCTAAATTGGACATAATGACTTGCGCAACCTCGCGGCAATAGCAATAATAATCGACTATCGTTGCCTTACTACTGCACAGCTCATCGTTATAATCATTCGGGCGGCGCCGCCAACTTTGAAATTGTCGATGGACGAAGTTGACGGGAAGTTTCAGCACGAAGAGAATAACGATGGCTAAAACTTCTGTAATTTCTATTCTACTTGCGCCACCGTTGAAAAATGTGCCTGAGCAAGG
This sequence comes from Sussaba pulchella, assembly GCA_963971145.1. Lineage (NCBI taxonomy): Eukaryota > Metazoa > Arthropoda > Insecta > Hymenoptera > Ichneumonidae > Sussaba > Sussaba pulchella. The sequence goes on from OZ020170.1 coordinate 6,862,286, forward strand.
ATTAACCGTTTTTCGGCAATCTCTTGCCCCCCTTTTTTTTGTAGCTGGCTTTGCGAAACGCCAGACCCAGTTTAATTTTTTAGATGGAGCATCTTCGACTTTCATCGGCAAATCACAGCAATGTGGAGGCGTTGAATGTTTACCTGGAATAAGCTCGACCTCTTCTAGGAATTTAATTGCCTGCTCGTTTGTTTGCACTAGCTCACTAAAAGAATCTATAATCGAACAATGTTTAAGCAGAGGATGGAGACTAGGATGAGGAACTGTTGCCGCCATTTTTTTTCGATTATTTTTATAACAAATTGTTCGCGACACTATTGAATTATGTGAAAATGGCGCTTCAGCGATCGCAGAGCTCCGTTTGAATTTATCGAACGGGAAGATCATTGTGGATCGTTCTTTTGGCGTTAGATGGCTACTCAGATGGTACATAAAAGTTTCGGTAATATTGACTGAGTAAAGTAGTATATCGCGTATCATGAAGGTACGCGCACGAAGCTTGAACTCGCGTTGTTTCTCCATCTCATCCTCCGAGTTTTCCTTAGCATAATAAATTTCGTCATCTATTGTTTGGGTTATTTTAGGTTATTCTGGGTTAATTTTCATTTGTTCGATGTAGTGGAGACGTACAGTTTGTCGTACTATAGACGTAAGTCTATCGGTTAGTCGGGCCACGGGTAACGAAGTCTTCTCGCTCACGTCGTCGCTTGTCGCGCTCAGTAGCAACAGTCGCCCCGCTCGACGTTGCATCGCGAAAAAAAAAAAAAAAAAAAAAAAAATCGATAACTTCGAATCTACGTAAAATATTGAAAAATTGTATTCTTCTTTTTTTTTTTTTTCGGGGTGTTTTACGAGAAAAGTGCGTGAGATAGTGCCGCCACGGATATAACATACTTATCCGGAAATAAAAAAAAATTAATTAAAATATAATAACTTAGATAACTTTTATAGTTAATAATAAAATAGATAACGTTTAATCTAAGCGGAATATCAAAAAATGTTATCCTTCATTTTCGTGTTTTCTCGGGGAGTTCTACAAGAACAGTTCATCAGATCGCGGCGCCTCGGATATCGTACTCTCCCCGCCTGATTCTTAACCTTAGATTTGATTTTTTTCTTTTCTGTACAATTTGTCGTTGAGATATCGGCCGGCGAATAAAAAAACATCTTTTTTTGTTTGATCATTGAAATCTTATGGACCGGTAATCTCATAGCAAATCTACTGGCAGTTTTGAAAACTCAAATGAATCGCGTATGAGCTTCAGTTATTGTTTTTGAAAAAAAAAACATTTTTTTCACCCCTTGCGTTCACTTAAAAAAGTGGCAAAAAAGTACTATTTCTGGTTATTTAGAAAATTCACCAGTACTTTGCAAATATTGCGGTTAAAACAAACGTTTGTGCGTCCGCACTTAGCTCAATGTATCCCCAATAACCCTATTAAATTTCAAATTGATCCGTCCATCCGTTTTTCTACCCCGAATTGTTTATCTTAGGCTTTACTTGAAAAAACGCCTTTTCTGCTCCTTGAACATCATCAGATGATTATTGCGATAAAAGAGAAAAAAATCTCCATTTCTGTCAACATTTGGCATTGTCTTCAATACTAAACTCATCAAGATTGTTTTTTAAATAATAAAAAAAAGAAATTCCCTATTTACAAATTTTCAAGAAATTCGATGTAAACGGTGTCCGAACGTTCTTAACACGTTGATCCCCGCGTCGGTCCCTCGGGATTGACGCTGAGCTTTCCGCCTGGCCCGCGTCGGCGTTACGTCTTAGCTCGCTACTGGCTGGACGGGCGGCGCGGCGTGTCGGCGCCGGGCTCAACGTAATACTCATTAAGATTTTTAGCGATAAAAAAAAAAAAATCATTTTCTCTTCGTTAACCAATTTTTCACCGCCAGCATTATGATTACCCTGAGCATACCAAGTGGAGGCTGGATAACCGGATTTACGCTTATCGTGTGGGTGGGTGTGTGCGTGCGCGCGCGAATTTGTTGAGTACACCCCACGGCTCGTCATTTTCGCGGTATTCAACGACTCCAAACTAATATCTTCAGTTTGCACGTGCGTGTGTGTGTGTGTGTGTGTGTGCGTGCCTGCGTGCGTGCGTGCGTGCGTGTGTGTGCGTGGGTGTGTGTTCAAAAAAGCATGCTGCCACCCCTGGCATTCATAATCGCTTACAATCGTTCTGGCATATTAATGCCTCGCTTTATCAGTGCTTGGGGAATAGTCCTCCAAATTTGCACGAGTGCTACCTCCAAAGCAGCTAAGTTCGGAAAATTCTGATACTCCCGTCGCAGTCGACAACCCATTATATCCCATATGTTCTTCTATGCGAATGGTTCTTGCCTAAAATGTCGGATTATTACTCGGTCGCCACGAGGGGTCGTCACACGGTGGCGACTTTGACCCATCCGACGACTATACTCCGCTGTTTCTCGGTACCGATTGTAGGTGCGAGACACAACGGATGCAGAAACGCCCATCGTCTCACCCATGGAGACTAGAGTAAAAGAGCATAATCGCTTATGGCGGAATCGTCCCAAACGTGACCCGAAAAAGCGAGGTAAGATCCGATGGTTTGCACCGCCTGGCGGCGCCACTTCTGCTCGGAACTCACTGTGAAGTGTGGCGTTGGTGATGAAATGAAGTAAGCGGGATATATACACATCTTGTGTTGCAAGGGACCACATGTGACGTAAGCTCTACGAAGAATTTACGATAGCGAAATTCATCATTTTTGGTACGATCTTTTGACAATTTCAAGAAAGGTGACGGAAAAACAAAAAAAAAAGGTACAGTAAAACCATATATTATAACCAGCAGGTAAGAAAAAAGTTTTTTGTTATAATTCGCGAATTGAATGTTAATTGAATTGAGGTTGTGATGCTATGTGGCGTCTATTTTCCACGCTCGGAGCCAGCGTGACATTTTCCTGCTGCTCGAAAGATTAACTTCATTAGTCAAATATCAGAGATTAAATTCATATCGAGAATTGCAATGCAAAAACTATATTAAATTTATTATTTTTTCCAGTTTGTTTCTGCGAAAATGGGCAAACTATGCTTATACCCAGCATGTCGAACGGGAGGACGTGCCGAGAAAAAAAAACGATCGTGCATGGGATTGCGACAATTATCAATTTTTAGCATTCCAAAGGTAAGTTTTCAGTTCATACGTTTGTTTTTATCAGTGCGAGACCAGGGATGGGCACCATTGAATGAAAAAGTATTCAAATACACCATTAAAATACAAAGTGATTTTTCAATTTGTATTTTATTGACGTTAAAATACAAAGTGATTTTTCACTTTGTATTTTATTCACGTTAAAATACAAAGTTATTTTTCACTTTGTATTTTATTCACGTTAAAATACAAAGTTATTTTTCACTTTGTATTTTAACGTCATTAAAATACAAAGTGAAAAATCACTTTGTATTTTAGTCGCGTTGAAATACAAAGTGGAAATCCACTTTGTATTTCGATCGCGTTAAAATACAAAGTGCATTTTCGCTTTGTATTTCAGCGCGACTGAAATACAAAGTGAAGAACCACTTTGTATTTTAGTCGCGATCAAATACCAATTTTATTTCCACTTGAAATAAATTTTGTTGTGAAATGGTCAACCACTTGACGCCGGAATAAATTCAAAGTGAATTTCGGCCGGCATTTGTTTTGATTCTGCTCAAATGGTTTTACACTTGGCCTATATACCGACGTCGAGTGAATTCCGATTCATTTATGTCAATCCAAAATGATTTTCTATGTGAATTACATTCGCCATCAAATTTCGCATACAAAATTGTACTAAAAACTTTTTTACCAGGAAATTTTTTTTTTTTTTTAATTTTTTTTTTTCATATTTTTTTTTACAAAATTTTTTTTTCACATTTTTTTTTTACAAAATTTTTTTTTTACAAAATTTTTTTTTCACATTTTTTTTTTACAAAATTTCGAATTCACTCGACGTCGGTATATAGGCCAAGTGTAAAACCATTTGAGCAGAATCAAAACGAGTGCCGGCCGAAATTCACTTTGAATTTATTCCGGCGTCAAGTGGTTGACCATTTCACAACAAAATTTATTTCAAGTGGAAATAAAATTGGTATTTGATCGCGACCAAAATACAAAGTGGTTCTTCACTTTGTATTTCAGTCGCGCTGAAATACAAAGTGAAAATTCACTTTGTATTTTAACGCGATCGAAATACAAAATGGTTTTCCACTTTGTATTTTAACGCGACTAAAATACAAAGTGATTTTTCACTTTGTATTTTATTGACGTTAAAATACAAAGTGAAAAATCACTTTGTATTTGTGAAAGTGATTTTTCACTTTGTATTTTATTGACGTTAAAATACAAAGTGAAAAATCACTTTGAATTTTAACGTCAATAAAATACAAAGTGAAAAATCACTTTGTATTTTAGTCGCGTTAAAATACAAAGTGGAAATCCATTTTGTATTTCGATCGCGTTAAAATACAAAGTGAATTTTCACTTTGTATTTCAACGCGACTGAAATTACAAAGTGATTTTTCACTTTGTATTTTATTGACGTTAAAATACAAAGTGAAAAATCACTTTGAATTTTAACGTCAATAAAATACAAAGTGAAAAATCACTTTGTATTTTTTTTTTTTTTAAATACATTTTGCCCATCCCTGTGCGAGACATCGAATACGCTTTATTATGCAGATGGGTGTGTTTTTGACAGCAAAACACTTAGCAGCGCTGCTTAGTAACCAGTAAGCACAGTGCCCTTGTCAAACAAAAAAATCCCAGAGCAGCGCTGCTAAGTGCTTTGCTGTCGACTTGGGCGGCCGTGGTCTGAATTGCGCTCACAGTGCTTACGACCTATGCTGAAGCACGCGCGTTGACACTCTAAGCGCGCTGAGCGCAATTCGGACCGTGGCCTTGGATATTAAATTTCAATCTGCTTAGTTTTGTCGATAACATACATTTTACTTTTCTGCAGCATATGCTACAGCGATGGAGCGAGGCCTGCGGACGCATTTTCCCTCGTTTCACATCTTCATCCCGACATTCGTTTCGCTCCAAGGTTACCGAAGTTTTGAAAAAAAAATTGCGATAGGAATGAATTACGCGTAATCTTTTTCGTAATGATATGCGCGCGTCTCGTTTGACCTCACGTGGCCATAAGAGAGACCGCAGCCTAAATTATATCTCAAATTCACGATTCGCATTCATAATTAAACAAAAAAAAATTATACATGGTAACTAATTTAATAAAATCATAAAACTACAATTCGATGACCAATGAGTAACCGGCAAATACTTTCATACATCGTAACATAAGTTGCATAGAAACAAAGCCAGCTGGACAATCTCAAATAAATTTCGCGGATGTTGATGATTCAACAAATTTGTATAATAAAAAATCAATAAAAAGAAGAAATCAATTTTTTCATTTATTAAGTGCATGAAACAAAACAATGCTTCGAAAGTGAAAAATGATTGAAATAAAAAATAAAGACACGTGCGTTTAGATCGTGAAATAATCGTTAAACCGTGTCAATATCATACATTAGAAATTTCAAACAATTTAATCGAACTGTTTATACTCAAGGATAATCATTTCGATGATGATCGAATGGGCAAGTTCCACGAATTGAATTCAAATGCTCGAAGCAACCCCGAGTTTTTTTGAGTTTGCTGCAGACGAACGATTCAAAATCACGGCGTATGTCACCGCGCTTGGTGGTCCCGAGCAGAAGTGGCGCCGCCAAGCGGTGCAATCCATGGGATCTTTCCTCGCTTTTTCCGACCATTTCTTTAACATTGTGATTGGGCTCCTTTACTCTCGTCTCCATGGTCTCACCCAGAGGGTGGAAACTCCAGCCAGGAAGTAAGAGGGGAGGAGACCGATCGCCATGCTACCAAACTTGCGATGAAATTTCCGGCTCTTTAGAAGTACCGTATTCTGCCACTCGTCGTGCAAGTGTTCCACGCCGGGTCATTTGGCGGCATGGTGGGGATACGACGACTGGGGCAGCCATCACAGTTATATTTGGAAGAGAGTGGCACAGGTCCCCAACGTGGGACGAGCCAACACTAGGCTAAAAAAAAAAAAAAAAAAATTTGGAAGAGAGTGGCACAGGTCCCCAACGTGGGACGAGCCAAATCAGGCTATAAAAAAAAAATAAAAAAAACAGTTATATTTGCTCCAAAAAGTATCACACTTTTGATTTGCTCGAAAGATTTTCAACGTTATTAATCTTTCCTGAACGTTCATAATACTCAGTGTGCGAAGTTCAGTCGAGAAGAAATACGTGCATTTGCATATCCTCTCGGATACTACAATTAAAAGTATTACTAAAGTAAGCAAGAATCAGTCATAACAAGTAATTTACCCAACATTCTCCTATAACACTGATATTTTTGAGGTTATAACGAATTTTGTTTACGAATAATTGTGTTCGAATTTCAGATTATCAACGAAAAAGCGTCATGTCAATTGCCACTAAGGATAAAAGCCACCAAGATTCCTTCAAATATTTACAGAAATGTTTGGACTCCATTTGTCTGCCATCAGAACAATGGTCGTTTTTAAAAGGAAACGAATCATTCTTTGGTTTTTAAAAAGTTGAACTAGATTACAGAGTGAGGAAAAGAGTTGCTGTACTCTCCGACGAACGGGTGGTCGTTTATTTGGATGATAATAAAATGCCTTTCTCCAAATTTATTCACATACATAGTCCCGATGAATGTAGTGAACTATTGAGAACCGTTGATATGCTTGAATTGTAATATGTATTCCGCTACATCTTTACGAACCACTTTTGTATTTCCATATTAATCATTTATTCTAATTTTTGGATTTCATTTACACAAAAAAAAGTGATGAAATTGGTGAGTCATAACGTCAGACTCCATAATGAAAATAATTTGTAAATATATAAAACAAATTTTTATATAATAATAATCATAATGCACCAAATAATGTGTATATGGGGTATTCCTGGGAATTTCGGCAAATTCGGACAGTTGGGTCGAAATTTTTGCCCCCCAATTTTTTTCATTAATCTGTGTTCAAAATAAAGAGACACCTATTTCGGCGTTTTTTATTTTGAGTCCCCACTTTTGAAATACAGTCAATGAAGTTTTTGAAGTATTGACCACATTCGGTCATTCAAATCGATATATCTCAGCAACGGTTAGTGATAACTCAAAAAACCACAGGTGTTTTTTTTTCGTTTTTGAACGCTTTATACATTGAAAACATTAACGATTATGTTGCACAAATTCAACAATTATTTATAAACAATTCAAAATTGAAAATGAAATACAACAAAAAATGTACCCTTAATTTTTGAAATGTATTTTTTTTTAAATTCCTTGAACAAAAACGAAAATTTAGCCACCTTGAACTTTTTGGGCCGACGCTTCGTTCGGAAGTTATAGATTTTTTTGTCACAAAAAACCCGTAAATTTACGTATTTTATGAGTAAAAATTTACATGAAAAAAAAAGTACCCTTAATTATTGAAATTGATTTTTTTTCGAATTCCTTGGACGAAAAGAAAAATTTTGAGACCCGGCCGGACTTGGGCCGACGTTTCGTTCGAAAGTTATAGCTTTTTTGTCATGAAAAACCGGTAAATATACGTATTTTATTAGTAAAAAATTGCATGAAGAAAAAAGTACCCATAATTATTGAAATTGATTTTTTTTCAAATTCCTTGGACGAAAAGAAAAATTTTGAGACCCGGCCGGACTTGGGCCGACGTTTCGTTCGAAAGTTATAGCTTTTATTCTTAACAACCGGGTAAACATTTACGGGTTTTTTGTGACAAAAAAATCTATAACTCCCGAACGAAGCGTCGGCCCAAAAAGTTCAAGGTGGCTAAATTTTCGTTTTTGTTCAAGGAATTAAAAAAAAAATACATTTCAAAAATTAAGGGTACATTTTTTGTTGTATTTCATTTTTAATTTTGAATTGTTTATAAATAATTGTTGAATTTGTGCAACATAATCGTCAATGTTTTCAATGTATAAAGCGTTCAAAAACGAAAAAAAAACACCAATGGTTTTTTGAGTTATCACTAACCGTTGCTGAGATATATCGATTTGAATGACCGAATGTGGTCAATACTTCAAAAACTTCATTTGACTGTATTTCAAAAGTGGGGGCTCAAAATAAAAAACGCCGAAATAGGTGTCTCTTTATTTTGAACACATATTAATGAAAAAAATTGGGGGGCAAAAATTTCGACCCAACTGTCCGAAGTTGCCGAAATTCCCAGGAATACCCCATATGTATCTCTATATTTGAGAAACTAAAATTTTACATAATAAAATCATAAACAATCATCAGTTTATAAAAAGTATTGATTTTGTTTGTACATTTTATACATCATCAAAATTAATATTCACTATAGTGAATAAAAATATGAAATAATACACAGTATACTGTGTATTTTCTTTTAACCTATGTTTTCTTTTTGTTAGAATTTTTTTTTCTGGAAACGCTATTTTTATCGGGACGAGGAACCACATTTACACTAGGATTATTTTTATTAACGTATTCAGACCTATCTGCAGCATATGAAAGTTTTGATGCTTTTCTTCGCTCTCGAGTTTTTTGTTTTTCAACATTATCGTTCTTATTTGCTCGTTTACAAATAAAAAACATACGTGTAGTCAAATAAAACTGCACTATACTGTTCGTTACCCGAAGTTTATGCTTGTCACACCCAACGAATAGCACAGATGGTACACGTTGAATAGCTTTTGTGACACTGAACAGGGTATCGGCATTTAGCGCTTCAGTATTCAGAGTCTCCAAAGTCGCGTTCTCAAGGAGTGAAATCAGTTTCAGCAGTTTTTCCGATGGATGTTTTTCCTTTCGTTTTAATTTCAATCAGTCTGTGACTGTTCGTTCAATTTCTTTATCCTTCGGCAAAATACTTGTGAACTTTTCAAACCTTTCAGCGCGTCGTGATCGTTTTCGAAGAGTTCCATCGCATCTGCTGCACCGAAGAACTGTCATGACATTCATTATTACACATGTTTGAAAACTTTAGCCAAAATGTATTCGATCGAAGAATGAACATATACTTACTTGAAATGCCATGGCTACATTCATCTTCTGATAATACTGTGGCCTTATATGGTCTTTCGTGAGTTTAAAATTTGCTTTCAGGTTGAAACTGTTTTGACCCTCAATTTCCAACAGAACATCCCAATGCTTTTATTTTAAAATCCCATCTGGCGTCTATAAGTAGTAAACCACAAATTGTAACAAGGCTGATGACGATAACTGATGATAACCCAAAATCGTGATGTTTCTTCTTACCCAAACTCCATCCTGTTCTCTGTTCTTCGATATCCAATTCCGTAAATTCTTAATAAGGTGTGAAAAATCTGACACAAACCACAAACGGCGAGAGGGATCGACAATGTGTTCGACGCTTACAGTTTCTTCGGTTACTCCAAATTTATCCCACACATTACGGTTCCATGATGCACCATCCGATGCAATAGCGTCAACATGCAGACCACATTGTTCAGTCAATGCAATGCACTCCATCAAAATATTATATAGATTTGCCCCTGGTGCGCATCCTTTGCTTAGAAAACAGGCTAAAGCCTGCACCCATTTGCCTTGAAAGGGTTGAAACATAAGAACCAGTGCATGATCAGGTGTGTAGTTGCCTAAATTCGTAAAGCCCTGCAATTTCAAGTTTTGACGGTCAAAAGAAATGGATTTTGTCAATTTCATCTCGTCCAGCAGTATTACACCTGTTGGAAAAAATTTAATTGTTTTGAACGACCAATACAGAAGGATTGTAAAAGATTTTGTTAATACGTTATACAAAGCTTGAAATACAAACCATGCTTTTCCTGCGGATTCATGTGTTTAACCTTCTCTTTCAAAACCTTGAAAGTAGCCGTGTCAAATCCATATACACCCTTTATGGCTTTGATGTATTTATTGAGATATCAACGCAGGGTAAGATGAGGATTTTATGAGCTCGAAGATGTTCATACAGTTTTTTACTTTTTATGCGCAACAGTAAACATTGGAATATCCATTCATTTGTATAACGCATACTCTTCGAGCTTTTCATCTTTGAGGCTGTAATGCAGGTTTGAACCGCTAGCTGTTGATTTTCTGGTAAATCGGAAATAGCAGCTTCAACAGCTTCTGTTTTGCCTTTGAGCATTCGTTTTGTATATCTTTCACCTTCTGCCTCAATTTCGCGTTCTGAAAAGTGAAAATTACACGAAGTGTTGATTATACCATCGGAAGAGAGAGGGCCCATATGTTGTAAAACAGTACTGCATATTAGTTACTGCATATTAGGGTGGTTCATAATAAACAAATTTTGTTTTTCTGTAAAAGATTATTCAGTAACTCTTTCTATTAACAAAATAAAAATTCTGACGCAAGAACAGCTCAGTCGGTCAATATTTAAAGGTCGCTCACAACGGATTTTTATATTTTCCATATGATTTACATGTGAAAAAAACCTTCAACTTCGATTATCGAAATGTAAAATTTTGCATACGACTATTTTTATCTGATCAGTACGTGAGGAAGGGTTTAAATTAACCAAAAAAACAATAATACATTAAGAAATGATGTTCTTGAAATTCGAAAAATACAAAATAAATGAACAAAATCCGTTTTTCTGCGAATATCTCGACAAATATGCAACTTAGATAAAAATATCAAGAAACTTTTTTTTAGGAAATTCAATTCTCTACAAAAAGAATTATTACCACTTTTCGGGAGATCGATTATATTTGAGAAGAAAATCGTTAATTTCATGAAAGTTTTTGAAAAAATCGGTTTGCATTCGGGGTATTTAGTAGAAATGTTTAAATTTAATATCAAATTCTGTTTGATGTCATGATGAAGTGTTACTACTATCTGACTCGATTATACTAAATACTCCGTATGCAAACCAATTTGTTCAAAAACTTTTATGAAATTAACGATTTTCTTCTTAAATAATCAATCTACGAAAAAAGTGATAATTATATTTTTTGTAGAGAATTTAATGTCCTAAAAATTATGAACCACCCTACTGCATATGCTTGTATAGTAATACAAGTACCTTTTGTTTTAACGTATTGTTGCGACGTTTTACATCTTCATGGTTACGTCTCAATTTGTAGTTTTTGTGTTTTTCTCTGTGTAATGGCTGCATTGCCTTCTTTTGTTCACTGCAAGATTTTAACAATTTTTTGCAAGAAAAACACCTAGTTGATTGTTGGCCAGTTTGATTATGTTTTTTCGGGGGTACATATCCTGAACATCCGTTTGCGCTGAAACAAAGAGTTAATCAATTCTTTTCAGTGTTACATCTAACGATTATACTATATACAGTAATGATCATTTATAGTTACTGTTCATTATTATCACCAACACCTCTACACGGTAGAATATTAGAAATTGTGGTGAGTGATCTGGCAATGTCTTTCACAGATTCCACACTCTGTAAGCCGGGAATAGTAATTTCTTTTTCAAACATGAAAATCTGTAACAAAAAGGATTTGTATGAATTGCTTATTCAATGGTGAATACCTTGGACACTGAGTACTCACTCGAAAGCTCAGATCTTTGTGGACGACCACCCGCTTTGCTACTGTATCCAAATTTTCAGCCCAGGATGTAAACATCACGCTGTCATTTATAATATTTGATGTCCAAAAAGGAGATGGTACTGGAATGGATCGGAAGCTCTCCAAAAGAGATTCAGCTTTGAATTGAACTTCATCTTGCAAAACAGACTCACTCAAATCACCCTTGATGAAGTCAGCGGTTTGCTCAATCGTCATGATCTTCTCGCAGGCCAATTCGCATTGGACTTGAGGTGTATGAGCATTGTTTTTCACCTTTTTCTGAGCGCTAGAGTCTTTTACTTCGAAGTGACTTGTACGTTTCTGAAGGTGTTTTTCGTTTGACATGGACAAGGATTTTGTCGCTGACTCCAATAAAGTTAGAGGAATTGCTGTGGGTTTTAGAGTGGGCTTGCCTTTTGGTATACGGTTGACTATTCCATCTGGCATCGCAGTTACGTACTCCGTTTCAATTTGATCTGGAGTAAAATGTCTCGAACAGACACGATCTTTTTCCGCAAATAATTTGCCGGGTCGTGCAAGAGCATTTTGCCAGTTTTTTAGCATGTCCTTCTGAATAATACAAGAAAATAATTTATTAATATTGTAACGATGTCCCCTACTGCGTATAGCTGTAGCTTCCCATCTGCGTAAACCCATGCAGTCACTTCGCCTCAACACGTCCCATTTCTCGAAACATCGACATCCAGAATGTTCGAGTCCGCTTCCACGACCCCGAACACTCGAATTCCTTCTTTTTCCAGATTATTCCACACTATTCCCAGCTGGGCCCTATTCACTATAAAAGACCGTCTCCCGACCAGCGCCAGTCAGTCTATATCTGAGTGTACATCTAACAGTGCCATACGGCAACATTGTACCGTGTCCACGCCGGGACCATCCGTCCGACCTTTTGTACGAAATAAACGTCTTCTAACTCGTTATAAAGTGTAAACCGAGTCTTTTCTTTCACAACCGTGTTCTGAAGCGCGAACCAGTCCCTCGTGCCGTAATTAATTAATCCACGATTAAACTTGCGACATAACAATATCATTGTTGTAGAACTTGTACGTGGCGAATCCAACTACACGGAAAATGTACCACGAATTTTTAGTATTAAAGTGACAATTGTAGACTCAATTCGTGCATAAATACTCCCATTACATAGAATACATAAAATCTATTCTGCTTACAGATCAACGTTTAACGTAAAAAGAGCAATAACTCCAATTACCAAATTTACGGTGGCGAGCCACACTTATTTGGGCACACTTGTTGAAACATACATGTATACGTGCGTCATTAGGTGTTCCTAGCAAGGAAAAAAATATATTTGGGTATTTTTTTCAATAAATATCCCCTGTCGAATATTGGTTGAATAATCAGTAATAATAACAATCATTCGCAATAATGGGTGGTTACTGATGCATTTAATAACAACTATTGACGCTGACTACGGTTATCGGTATAACCAATGGTTGCTGATAGAATTTAGTCGTAAAAGTTAAATTGTTTGTAAGATAGAATACACGTTATGTATTCGTTCCATTTAGCATTCCAATTACACGAATTGTAAGAAAAAATGTGTGCGTTGAGTTCAATGTAATATGATCTTAAATATCTAAAACATTACAGAATTCATTGACGGTATGAATTAAGTATGAGAATAGGCCGGATCATTCATCCATAAATTAAATCTAAAATTTTCACTTTCATACCGAAAATTGTCGCTATATTTTTTATATAGTTGGTTCCACCAAGGGTTACTTAAAAGGTTAGGGGTAGTCAGAAGCGTAAGAAAATAATTGACAAAAAAAATTCCAACTGTTGTAGGTATAATGTTTTATATTTAAGACGTAATACCACAGGATAACTTGTTGAATATATTTATTTTATATGTAATATGTAAAAAATGGAAAAATAGTATTTAAAATGTCTATTTTCTAACGCCTTTGACTACCCCTTAACTCGTAAATTAGTTTATGTTTATGTAAGATTTTTTCGAATAAGTTTCGTAGCTCTACATTGTAAGATACAAACTTACCGTATAAGGTTTGAACAAACTTGGATTTTTAACTCCTAAATCTTTATTTTTTCGTTTTTCCGACTTGTAACCGGTTTTGCACCCAGATATAAAACACGACATTTTTTCAATTACATAGACGCCTTTCGCAAAATGAGGGACATGAGGGGTAAACGAGCCCCCACCATGCCGCCAAATGACCCGGCGTGGAACACTTGCACTGCAAGTGGCAGAATGTGGTACTCGTAAAGAGCCGCAAATTTCGACGCAGGTTTTGGCAAGCAGCTGGAATGCTGATCGGTCTCCTCCCCTCTTACTTCCTGACTCCAGCAAGACAAGCTGGGCTAGTGTTTGCGCGCCCTTGTAGCTATGAACATTTTTTGGAACTAAAACTCAATATGGCGACGAACTAGGCGGGAAAATTCAAATACGTCGCGTTTCGGCATACTGCTGTTGAAAGTGAGGAATTTTTTTCTCAACTAGTTGAAAAGTTTTGCAAACGGAGTTCATGTATTAGAAAAATATGTACAATGAAGTTTGCCGTAATAAAATTAAATCGAATATTTTTTCACAATGGCCCGAAGTTTTATATTCATATCTGTTCTACTTTTTCACAAGTCAATAAGTACCATTACCATAATTGCATATCATTTTGTGAACAAAATTATGAATTTACCGCTTTCTTCACCTTGTTTGAACTACTAAGTTATAACAAGCGAATCTGTAAGTTTGAGCTTGCGATTTGGGTCTTCCAAATCCTAGGTGGTACATAAACTTTTCAAACATGGTAACATGAAGATCTCGGAAAAAATATTTCCGTCATGCTGCATTATCCACGCTAGAAGAATCTTGGGATCGAATGATTATATTAATAATAGTTTTCAACGCTGGATTTGGATTATTCTTTAAAATTGATTCACCCATACCTTTTTGAAGAAACCCAGGATCCTCCGCTCGAACAAATTCTTCGATCGCTGGCTCAATTTGTAAAAGTATGGTATTCGATGCATTATCCACGCTAGAAGAATCTTGGGATTGAATGATTGTATTTTAATAGTTTTCGATGCTGGATTTGGATTTTTCTTTAAAATAGATTCACCCATACCTTTTTGAAGAAACCCAGGATTCTCCGTTCGAACAAATTCTTCAATCGCTGGCTCAATTTGTAAAAGTTTGGTATTCGATGCATTATCTACGCTAGAAGAATCTTGGGATCTAATGATTTTATTAATAATAGTTTTCAACGCTGGATTCGGATTTTTCTTTTAAAATAGATTCATCCATACCTTTTTGGAGAAACCCAGGATCCTCGGTTTGAACAAATTCTTCAACCGCTGACCCATTTTGTAGATTTAATTCCGGAATAGAATCTGCCTTCAACACCCTTCGGACGGCTGTGATTTTGTATGCGCTTTCAGGAAAATGCAAATGGCAATTCCTGTAAAAGCGCAGATCCTCGGTTTCAAGATGAGCCAGCGCCGGGTTGTTAACCGCAGTACGCCATCTGTTGCTGACCTTTGGATTTTTTGGAAAGCTGTGCCTAGGCACATGCCTCCCAGAAAAACACCCTGGTACCGCACACCGCCAATGAACTTTTCTCGCCTTTGCGACATCGTCTAACTCTGCAATAACAAAAATAAATTGTGACAACTTTATTTTCTTTATGTTAAAACTTTTTCTATAGATTTTTATAAATTGCTTGGATTATTGTTAGGTGGGTTTGTGGAATAATTCTCCATGTGAATATCAAAATGGAAACTATGAAACTTTTTCCTGATACCATACTGGTGCAACCTAAGTTCTTAACCGTACAAATTGAAAATTGTCTTGATTCTCACCTTCTTTCAATCTGCAAACTGTATTATTCAATTTTCGTTTTATAATTTATAACATCAAAAATAAAAATAAGCAAAGCATATAAAGAATCATCATAAGCAACGCATAACATTTTCTCACCTACTTTCCCTGCGGTTGCTATCTCGTGGTTCTGATCCATATTTAACTGCAATAAATAACTATCGATAAATCAACAAATTTCAGTCGACAAGCTCAATAAAAAAAACAAATTTACCGATCATACCTCGTTTTTGTTGAATAATTTCATGACTATTGCGTTTGGTTCGTTGCGTGCTTTGTTCGGCGTTGTTACTTCACTTTGCTTTGCTTGGTTTCACTAACTGTCACTCAGCTCTCGCCTCTCGCGTCTTTTTCAAAGGTGTAAGAGTGTGTGACTTAACTGACGTTGACAGTCGTATACAGAAACAAACCAACACAACTAAACCCTGAGCGTGGCGCCACCTCTTCTATGAAAGTATATCGGAACTAATCGAAACACTATTCCGGCAGTCCCTATCTCAGTTGCCACCCACTGGTCTCGCCTACGATACGATACGTGTAACCCTCCTCGACAAGAGTCACGAGTCGTGCGACTTCGTGCTCAGTCAAATTCCGTCTCACCATGATTGTGTAAAAAAAAATTAATTTTTTTTTTTAATATAAAAAAAAAATTGTTTTAATAAACATATATCTGAAAATGTACCATATGAGTTTTCTTAAGGCCTGAAAAATGTGTAGCATAAAAGGAATGGGGTGGATGTGTGTAAAATAAGATGGCGGAAACCGCAAATCTGTGGATGTCATAGATCAACCGCGCAGAGCTTATTCTGTCCGTATGAGTGAGACCTTGCAGCGCGGTCAGTAGAGCGATGCGCCTGCCGCCGATCCCACCGAAATCGTCGATCGCCGAGAATCCGGCAAGCACGACGCCCGTGTGGCTCTGCTTCTGTGGAACCCGTGGAGTATTCTGTAGCCTTCCGGCGGCCGCGCAGGAGGACACTGGCGCCACCTACTATACCGAACGTATCCTGCAGAACGCTTGGGCGCGAGAGGGAGTGCGGGGGAGCGAGAGATCGAGCGATAAACGTTCTGACCACCGTTAAGTCCGCCGTGTTCGTCGACGGCCTCAGCTGCGTACATGGTGCAGTAGTGCGTACAGCCGTTTTTTCAAGCAAAGCCTAAAATAAACAATTCGTGGTAGAAAAACGGATGGACGGATCGATTTGAAATTTAAAAAGGTTATTGGGGATACATTGAGCTAAGTGCGGACGCACAAACGTTTGTTTTAACCGCAATATTTGTAAAGTACTGGCGAGGTTTCTAAATAACCAGAAAAGTACTTTTTTTGCCACTTTTTCAAGTGAACGCAAGGGGTGAAGGAAATGTTTTTTTTCCAAAAACAATAACTGAAGCTCATACGCGATTCATTTGAGTTTTCAAAACTGCCAGTAGATTTGCTATGAGATTACCGGTTCATGAGATATCGATGATCAAACGAAAAAAGATGTTTGTTTATTCACCGGCCGATATCTTAGCGACAAATTGTTCTGCAGAAAAAAAACTCAAATCGAAGGTTGAGAATCAGGCTAAATGACTGTTTTATTGGTGCAGACCAGTGCTGCCAGATTGAGGGGAAGGGACTCTCGACATGGGTCCCCACCACGGCTGTTTCGAAAGGCGGTTGAGGGGAGGCAGACTTTCAACACCGCCCCCGGTCGTTGTACACCACCAATCGCGTTTCTCTATCTTTCTGTGCTACTGACCGTCTTTTCTGGTCTGCTTCGTTGCCCGCGAATGTACGAAATGATTCGATGGAATTGTTTCTCTTGGTATCAACAAAATATGAAACAAGTAATAAGCATTAGTAATTGGATATAATTATAAATCGATTCAAACCTGAATCATATTCGATGGTATTGCAGCCGTTAGCAAATAAACAATGCATTTCGTTTTTCTGCAAAAAGAATGACACCCATATCCGGCCAGGATATATTGTAATTTGGCAGAATATAATTGTGATGCATTGTTTATTTCCCAGGTCTCACCACGTGGAGGTCGCTGCATGGAGACGCGCCCGGGGGCCGTTGCTGTGTGTGTATCGCGAAGCCGATACAACACAACAAAGTCCCGATTCCCACCCTCCAACAATACAAATCAAAAGAAGTTTGAACAAAAATTAAAAGGAAAAACTCAAATAAAACATTCTTATCTTTTCCGACTGTGACGACGTTTTCCAGGCACAAATAATAATGGATAAATCAAATATGAAAATAAAAATAAACCAAGCTAAATCAAACAAACTTTTTTTGCGTTTTTCAAACACGACATTTTGCAGCCGGTGTATAAAAATGTAAACACGTTTGGTGGATTTCGGTTGCGTGCACTTCCGGAAGTGTAGCCAGAGCGGCTTCTAATTCCGGACCAAGGTTAATTTCCTCTAGGGGGAGGAAGTTCGGTGGAATAGCAACGTCCAAGTTGCCCGACTTTAGTTCGTCTAGAAACTCTGATTTGATAAAATTGCCACCGAATCGCGCGATGAGGAACCTACTGTGTTCCGCCAATAGATGAATTAGTGACTTCTTTGATTGAAAAAGCGCGTTAAAACTGTTAAAAAGATCCAAAGAATACTTGAGAAATAAGAAATACATTTTCGTGATAGGATCACACAAAGTTTCCAAAATAGTTTCGGCTGAATTTAATTTGTCTTCGTTGACAGCAAGGGCAAAATACATTTTTAAAACGTCCGAATTATCAAGTAGGCAATTATCTTTATTATTATCGCCGCCGTGTGGCAAACACAATTTAAAGTTACGAGACCCGGTGCGTCTAATTCTAAACGAGTCATGAACGAATTATGTTTCCCCGTCATCATCGATGCATTGTCGGATGCCATGCAGACAACGTTAGCGATGGGGATTCTTTTTGACTCGAAGGAACGTTTAAAAGCTGCATACACGGCTGCAGCAGAACAATCGCGAGCATCTAATTTTATTAATTTGAAAAGCGCCGTGACCACTTTTTTTGAATTGGGACAAAAAAAATTGAACAAGAACACAAAGAAATTTCGTGTCCGTTATATCGGTGCTCTCATCTACTAGCACCGAGAACTTTTGTATTTTAAGGATATCGACTATTTTTTCGAGCTCACGCTTGGCAATGCAATTGATAATTAAGCTCGTGCATTTTGGCCGGCCGAGCGTAGCTTCGTGCAGTACCCGTCATGATGGTAATGACGATTTCAGCAGCGGAAGCAAGTGTTCCACTATCTGAATCGCTATATTGTGCTCATCGAAGAACGCTGCTTATTTAATTTCAAAAGATTTTACATCTACATTTTGACTACAAAGTAAGTCAGCATTCATCATTGTTGCGGAAGCAGGCTCGACATCGGCAAATAGTGCGAGTGCTGCTTTCTCGGAATGATGTTTACCGGAAGCATGTCTTAAGTACTCGCTTTTTTCGCCTTTTGAATGTTTTTCGCAAATTGAACGAAACACTACATCGGTCGTACCAGAGAGTGGCTGGAGCCAGCCGGAAAGTTCCGGCAGCTCGAGCCAGGAACATTGAAAATTTTTTAATTTGCTACGTTTTGTCGGTGCTCCTTAGACGTGCTCTTCATCCCTAGAGCTATGACCCTAATCTTCGGGATTCATCATGTTTTTTACCTCGATTTTTGCACAATTCGCACAGTTCGCAAAACAGAAGACGACTGCTGTATGGATAAATCATATTTACCAACGAACGAGATTCCTAGAGGTGGATAAAATCCCAGTCTGATTGCAGTAATAAAATTAAATAAGCGTCATTTATAAAACTTGAGAAGTCTTTATTCATTTGTGATAGAAGCAAATGGTGCAATAACAGCTCGTTCATATTGCTTCGATGCATATTTTGAATATTGGCGCGTAAACAGACAAGGTTAGAAAAGGCAGTCGACAAGTGGATGGTTATGGCGGACGGATGGCGCGACGCTATTGGTTGCGTCCAGCTCATATCAGCTATGAGAAAACGGTGTGAAGTCGAGCCACCGATCGGTTGGACGCTGTTGGTGAAAGAAGCTGCATTTATTATTAAATAGTCACCACAGACTTACCCTTGTGGGGAAAATTACATTCTGGTAACAGCCATAAACTGGGTGAATTATATTTCTGAACTCTATAATTTTCCTATTCATTGGTAAACAAAAATTATTTTCAGTAACGACTCGTTGCTGTGAGTCCGGTGCATATGTTGTATTTCGGCGCGGAAACGAAGCAAGCGAGGACAAATATTCGATAGGCAGATGGCTAAAGTGACGCTATTGGCTGCGTTTAGCCGAAGAGTAAAATCACGCCGCTGATTCGCCGGACGCTGCGGGAAAGAACGGTGCTAGAAAGGGTAACGACACGCCCTCGCGTGGGATAAATATCCCACGTTCTGGCAGCTCTGCGCGCAACAGTTGGCAGCTTAAGCTTTTTCACCGGTTTCCGGCCTCATGGGCTTAATCATCGTTCAGCTTTGGAATTCATCGGTTCTCGATCCCTGTTCGCTCGTTACTGCGTGTTCATAGTTGGTTCATTAAAATCAATCATCACTTTCAGATTCGGGCTACTGCTGGTTTCGCGACTTCTCGTGAAGACCTGCGAAACATTCGTTACTCGTTCTTCGATCTTGCGTTCATTTTCAGTGTGCTCGTCGGTGCCTCTGTGCATCGGTCACGGTGCCCGTTGAGGTTAAGTTTAACCGCGTGTTCGGAGAAAATTCAGTGCCTTTCAGTTGTGTGCATCGAGTGCAATAACGATAATTCGAGCGAGAATTATTTGTATGAGGTGTGTGATCAAGCAGTTAATCGCGCTCGATTAACTGCGGTGTGAAATACAACGCGTGGCGTGAGCCATCGTGTTCGGCAATAATTGTAGTGCGCTCTTCGTTCAATCATTAATGCATTATTGCTCCATTCAGTTTTCTATCAATTGCGATTCACATACGTTTTGGCTAATAATTAGCGTAGTTCACAATCGTTTCAACGCCTTGCCTAACAATCAATTTTGGTTCTGTTCCATTCTAGCGTAACCATCACTGCGTGGCAGTCAATCACATACATTTTGAATCACAGATCATCTGAAGCCACGCCATCAATTTATTTTGTATTACATTCACAATCATTCAACTCGGTTCATTCAATTACCAGTGCGGTTCATCCTCGTTCACGACACATTCATACGTTGATCATTCATACATACGCTGTGCCTCGTCATAGCCTGCGTACCCTTGTTAAATATTAAGTTAGCGTATTGAAAATATATTCGATACTTTATATTGAAACCAAGGTTGTTCATTTGATTGCTGTGATCCCTTACATCCACTACCGGCATTAGTTTATATGATTTCAGGAACATCGAAACAACGGAAATTTAAAAAAAAAAATTTCTTCGCGACATTTCTCTTGATTGTGGCATAACCAATGGCCAACGAAAATCTTTCATCATACGGTTTCAAAACTAGAAATGTCGAGCTTCAAAATGCTTCTTCATTCATCTCAATACGACAATTTTTCGCACAGTTACAGTTACGCAAAGAACACGCAAAAAATTGGAAAAAATTCTTGTTCCTTCAATTGTTTGGTTGAGTGTATATTTCTCGTTTTATTTTAGAGTTTCGTCGTTTATTTGAGGGTTCCATATAATTCCATTCAGACACTCTATTATTTTCGAATTCTATCCATACGCAGTCACACAAACACAAATACATCCATTAGTTCCAATTTTATCAACAAAAAAAAAAGTATATATGGGGCATTCCATGGCATTCCGGGTAGTCGCGTACCCTTGACTCAACATTTTTGCCCCACGATTTTTTACATTAGTATACATCGAAAATGAAAAGACACGTGTTTCAGGGTTTGCCGTTTTCAGCGCCCGCTATTGAGATGCAGTAGATTGAAGGTTTCCAATTATTGACGATATTTCGAATTTCAAATCGATATATCTCGACAACCGCCAATAATAATTTAAAAAACCAGGGGAGCTTTTTCTTTTCTTTTTACACGGTCTATGCAATAAAAATAAGTACAATCATGTTGTACCGTTTAAGCTATTATTAATTAACAATTAATCGACTAAACATTGAATATCTCAAAAAATACCTATTTTATTTTTCTTATTTTTTTATCAAAATTCTGTGAATAAAAACAAAACGATTGAGACCACCCTCAACTTGGCTATGGACTTAATTTAGAAGTTACAGCTTTTTTTGTGATAAAGAACACGTCTAATTCGGTTCATTTCTCAGCGATAATTCATATTGCACTGTGAACTATTGACCACTCGTTGTAACGAACATTTGTAACATATATACGCATATATAAGTATACAGATAGAAATATATGGGGGATTCCACGGTAAAACCGGAAGCTGCATACCGTCGAATCAACATTTTTGACCCACGATTTTTTATATTGATATAAAAAATTTACTTTGCGCTAAAAATATACATATTTCTATCGCAAATACCGTGTGAAGACAAACAAAAAGCTTACCTGGTTTTTTAATTTATCATTGGCCGTTGTTGAGATATATCGATTTGAAATACTGAATATCGTCAATAATTGAAAAACTTAATTCCATTGCATCTCAATAACGGGCGCTAAAAACGGCAAACCCGGAAACACGTGTCTCTCCATTTTCGACGTATATCAATATAAAAAATCTTCGGTCAAAAATATTGATTCGACGGTAGGCAGCTTCCGGTAGCGCCGTAGAATCCCCCATATATTTATATTACTTATATATGCTTATGTATGCGTATATATTAGGGCGGCTTGAAAAAAAAACTTTTTTTTTTCTTTCAATCAAAATACATTCACGCCAAAGTATCTTCCATCAACAGAATCGTGTCCAAAAATGAGCCCGATTGGACCATTTTTAGGGGTCGCGCAAGATTTTTCTAGTTTTCCCATTTGATTAACATGGGAAGAACAAAAAGTTTCCATTCAAAAACTCGTAGCTCCGCCAATTTTATAGGTACATCGATCCGGTTAGTTGCATTTGAAAGCTATTGAAAAACCGCTTAAAATGGCGTGCGGACCTTTGGGATCCCATTGCAACTTCCATCAATAATTTTGTTGTTTCGTAAGAAATTATCGACGGAAATTGGAATCGGATTTCAAAGGTCCGCACGTCATTTTAAGCGGTTTTTGAAGAGCTTTAAAATGGAACTAACCGGATCAATGTACCTATAAAATTGGCGGAGCTACGATTTTTTGAATGGAAACTTTGAGCTCTTCCCATGTTAATAGAATGGGAAAACTAGAAAAATCTTGCGCGACCCCTAAAAATGGTCCGATCGGGCTCATCTTTGGACACAATTTTCTTGATGGAAGATACTTTGGCGTGAATGTATTTTGATTGAAAGAAAAAAAAAGTTTTCTTTTCAAGCCGCCCTAGTATATATGTTACAAATGTTCGTTAAAACGAGCGGCCAATAGTTCACAATGCGATATGAATTATCGCTGAGAAATAAACCAAATTAAACGTGTTTTTTATCACAAAAAAAGCTGTAACTTCTAAACTAAGTCCATAGCCAAGTTAAGGGTGGTCTCGATCGTTTTGTTTTTATGCACAGAATTTTGATGAGAAAAATAAAATAGGTATTTTTTGAGATATTCAATGTTTAGTCGATTAATTGTGAATTAATAATAGTTTAAACGGTGCAAGATAATTGTACTTATTTTTATTCCATAGACCGTGTAAAAACAAAAGAAAAAGCTCCCCTGGTTTTTTAAATTATTATTGGCGGTTGTCGAGATATATCGATTTGAAATTCGAAATATCGTCAATAATTGGAAACCTTCAATATATTGCATCTCAATAGCAGGCGCTGAAAACGGCAAACCCCGAAACACGTGTCTTTTCATTTCCGATGTATATTAATGTGAAAAATCGTGGGGCAAAAATGTTGAGTGAAGGGTACGCGACTACCCGGAATGCCATGGAATGCCCCATATATATGTTCACATTCATTATGACACGCGAATATTCCACAGATTACTTATCTTGAGTTTTTCAGAGCGCTATTCGTGTCTGTGTCGGTAGCTCTTTTCCCTGGGTCGGAAATCTTCGTTCTTTACTTCCGTTGCCTTGCTGCAACCGGAATTCGTGTCTTTATTCCCCGAACTGGCCAGGTCCACGGAAGAAGAAATTTTCGACTGTTGTATTTTGATTTAACGACCATGCGGTCGTCTTCGGATTTCAGCGGCGTCGGATTCGAAGTTCTAAGTGTTGCCTCGGCGGTGTTCCAGGGAGAAAGAGCCTAGATACTTCGACGATTACGCTGAGGTGTGCCGTCACCCCCATCTCTCACTACGCACTCGCAACTTCTCATACCACTATACCCAAATTCGAGTATTTCCTATCGCGGCAAATTCGATCTTTGTTTCGCACCTTACAACCTCCCCCTTTTCTACAATTTTCTGCATAAGGCAGACGAGGTGCAAATTGCAACGAAAAGAGCACGAACCACGCATACAAAAAAAAAACATTCTTCTTCATCACTGACAAACCCTTTGTACAAATGACCCTCCTTTGAAATCACACCCTCATATTCATCACTCCATGCGGCCGTACAATGTTGTCATTTCGTTCGACTATATTTATTATACAATTTCAGTCTTATAAGACTTCGTCTTTCAATAATTTGCATTATCTAGTCGTTTCAGGTACTTCGTCAGGACTCCCTTTTCGCAGGGCAATTTTGGAATTTATACAACATGATTGATAAAAAAACTTTACAACCATCTACACTATTAGAATCGCTTGCAATTTTTAACATATTTACACAAATTGATACAAGTCTCCATGCCCCACGCTACATATTTGACGTGGGCGGGTAAGGAAAAGGAGAGAGAGATCGATTAGGCCAGAAAAATAACTTAATTATATTTTTATTTTATTTTTATTTTTTTATTTCTTATTTTTTATTTGTTTTATTTTTTTTTTATTACCTCGACTTCAGATCAGATAGCAGTTTTATAACTTCTCAAATTCGTACGATTCTACGTGCCCAATTCCCTTGCACTGTCTTCTGGATCAGCGGAAACGAATGCGTTTTCCCCTACACGTCTCACAATCTGATATGGTTCCTCATACAGATGGACATTTTTTTTATCACTTTACCTATGACACTGGACAGGTGTTTCACGCGCAATAGCACCAGGTCTCAAAACTTTTCATTTATGTCCCTGAGAACACGGACATAAATGATCAAATCGCACTCTCCGTGCAAGACGGCTACACCTTAAAAATTGCGATTTTTGAGTTAGTTGTAGTTTCGAGTTGTAGAAGTGGTCTACTTTGTCTGTGGAAAACGGGGATGCCTGAAGGTCGCTCTCAGTCCGCTAGATTGGGCGCGTGTCTCTCTTCCATACATTGGATGCTATGGCCCGTTCGGGAAAGACTTGCGATTTGCTGAGAATCGCAATTTTTGAGTTGTACCCGTCTTGCACGGAGGGTGCGAAATATTCATGATTTTTAGACGGCGCCGCGGGAAACAGAACGAGTCTGTGGATTTCGTCGTCGATTGGTTTACCAGAATGCAATTCTTCGGGTGATAACCTAGTACTCTGATGGACCGTAATGTTCAAGATCTTTTCGATTTCGGGAACGAAAGTCACCCATTTCGTATGTTTATCTGCGCATAAAGTTCTGAAAAGTCGTCCTAATTCTCGCATAACCCTTTCCGTAGGATTAGATTGAGGGTGTCTGATGGAACTATATAATACTTTAATATTCTCCGATTATAGCTTCGTTCTCCACAGATTTGAAGTAAATTGAGTTCCACGGTCAGAGAGTATCCTTGCCGGTTTTCCAAATTTTGGAATAAACTTTTCAAACATTTTATTTAACGTCATCCTGGTTGTCGCGTTCTTCATCGGATATAAGCTAACGTATTTTGAAAATGCATCTAGTGTGACAAAAATATATTGCAATCCACCCCGACCAGTTGGAAAGGGGCCGTAAAAATATACGGTGACAAGATCATGTGGTTCTTTCGACGAAACGAAATTATGCTCTCCCTCCATGGAAACCGACAAAAACTTGACTCTCTGACATAAATCACCATTCACGACATACCGCTTTACCTGTGACGACATACCCCTCCAATAATAGAATTTTTTTAAATATTCAAATGTTCTGCATACCCCAGGATGCAGGGCCGACGGAAGAGCTTGAGCCCGGGTGTGGAGGAAAAGGGTGGAGGGCGAAAAGGAGATGGGTAAAGGAGGGAGGGGGTAAAACGAGGGGAGGGGGTAAAGGAGGGGAGATAAAAAATTAGAATAAAATTACTACGATTTTTTTATTTCACAACCGCGAAAGTTGCCGTTCGTTTCGAATTTTTTGTAATAAGTTCGTTCGATAGTACATCTATGCCCAAATGATCGACCATACACATACAACATAGTTATATGGTTAAGTCTTTTCTGAAGCATCGTGGAACGCGAATAAGTTTTAAGACGTCGTAAAGTCGAGAACGATCGTTCGTTGGAACATGACGATCTCGGAATCGTCAATAGCAAACGAATGAAATGTACGTATTCAGGCACATGTTATACGGTCCATTATTTTGCTTTAAAAAATTCGATAATTGCTTCCTAATTCTTCGCTTCCGTTTTATTGCGTTTTACCACGTCGAAAAACATTTTACGATCCGATAGGAGTCTTGCTGCATCAAAATCGTTTTTATAAAAATCTAAGATGTTGTTTTCATCGGTAGAACTGCCAATTGCGAACAATTCTAAAGATTTAAAAATACAATAACCTTCAGTGTTAAATCGTGTTTCTAAAGATGCCGTAACTTGATCGTAAATCGTAAAATACTTTTTTCGGTACCACTCGTGGGAACTTAAAAAAACGTAATTTTCGGACTGGCCTTGATTGAGACGCCTAGGAATTTTTCGTGCACGAGGCAGCGTTTTCGAACACCTATATCGAAATCTCTCACGTTATCATCGATTGCTTTCCGACACTTTTCCCAAATGATGTCGAATTTCGAATCACGAGAAGAATCGAAATGGAATGATACAGCTGCAACTTTCTCCAAGGAATTACAGACGCTCAAATGCGAATTTTGGAATTCCGTGTTGAGGATTTCGATGCGATCGAAAATTTCAATCATCGTCATTAACGAAAAGAAAATATCGAAAGATAGCATTTGCGAAAAATTGCCGGAAGCTCTTCGTGAAACAAAGACGTTAACGTCAGTGCAAGTTGAAAATTTCAATTCTATTCATTATTCTCTAAGAGAATAATGAAGAGCAGGTCCGGCGGAAGACCTATGGGGGGTATAAACAAATCCACACCCGAAAAATTCCCGGGTATGGAATTACACACGCGAGATTCTCGAGCGTTGGTTTTTTTCTTGAAATTTTATTTATTTTAAAAAAATTGTTTTTTGTAAACAGCACCACACGCTTGTGCTGCCCTGCATCGGTGACGAATCATGTAAACTATAAGTGAAAGCGCAACCAATCAGAAATCGATGGCGGGAATTGGCGGGAAGAATGGAAGCGAGACAGAGATATATGGGGCGAAATTTCCCAATTCACCGAACTGGAACCATCCTATCACCCGATGTGGACGATGATTTTTTTTTTTTTAGTATCCTTTGGATCCTACGACCTCACTAATTTTTTTTTAGAATTTTTAGACCCCCCTTCCTCTCAAACCCCAAAAAATCGATATCCCGATTATTTCGATAGAAAATCAATAGGAAATAGAAGTTACCTCCTGATGATAGCAACAATTAATTCTTACTCAAAAATCAATTTTCGATCGAGATAATCGAAATATCGATTTTTTGCAAGATAAATTCTATTTTTTTTTTAGCTGGGAAACCATTATCATATATTCAAATTTCGGAAAAACTCGAATTTTGGCAAAGTTTAAAAAAAATTAATAAAAATATTACCAACCCGCTGCCCACTCCAATTGTATAAAAAAAGTGCTTCAATTTCAATAGAGTATCCGGGAAAAAAAAGTCATCCAAATAAAAAGGGGACAAATAGCAGTTACCTCTTGATAAAAATAAAATGGTGAGGGGAAGGGAAGGAGGGATCTAAAAAATCTAAAAAAAAATGAGTTAGGTCGTAGAATTCAAAAGATACTTAAAAAAATCATCGTCCACATAGGAGAATAGAACAGTTTCAGTTCGGTGAATTGGGGAATTTTGCCCCATATACACTCATCAAAAAAGTAAAGGAGCAGAAAATTGTTCCATTTTTTACGTGATTCTTGCGTGACTGTAACTTCTCGAAAAATTGTCGTATTGAGATGAATGAAAAAGCATTTTTAAGTTTGACATGTCTAGTTTTGAAATCTTACGATGACATGTTTTTCCTGGCCATTTATCATAGCACAATCAAGAGAAATTTCGAAAAAAAAATTTCAAAAAATGTTCCGTTTTCCAAAGTTGTCCCCGGGATCGAGAAAATTTTTCCTGACTGAATCGGTAACACAGTTACTTACCCTGATTCTTCACCTTCAATTTGAGTTTTTTTTTCTTTACGACAATTTTTCGCGGAGATATCAGCCGGTGAATGAAAAAACATATTTTTTTATTGATCATCGATATCTCATGAACCGGTAATCCTGTAGCAAATCGACCGGCAATTTTAAAAACCCAAATGGATTGCGTATGAAGTTTGATTATTGTTTCGAGTGAAACTTTTTTTTCCACCCTTCGCATTCACTGGAAAAAGTCGTTAAAAAACCACTTTTGCTGGTTATTCAAAAAATGAACCAGTACTTTGCAAACACTGCTCAAAGCACAAATGTTTGTGGATACCACCTTACCTCAATGTATCCCCAATAACCAGGGTTGGATAAAATGACGATATCTAGGATTTTTGACGTGTCACGTAGACTACCTGGTAGTCTGCGTCGAAAATGTATAAAACTGTAGAAAACCTCGAATACGTCGAAAACCACCTAACCTCGCTTAAGGGGGGGGTAACGTTAATTCAGGCAAAAAAGGCACATTTTTGTGAATTTTTTTTGACGACGCGGTTAAAATCTATTTACTAAAACCAATGATCCATGAGAGTATACTATTCGAAGAATATTATGTACAATTTTTATAAAGAAATATTGAAAAATACGGCAATTACAGCAATTATTTGGAAGCGTTTCGGAAAAAAGAAGAATTGTGGTGCCCCTCAGAACTCGGTGCTGGATCATCTGAAATAAAAAAAACCAAAGTTTTTTTGTTAGATAATCGTTTTCCCCAGGTAACATCGTGAGGGTTTTTTTGAAATTCCAATTTTTCACTTTTTGGGAACACTTTGAAGTGAAAAACGCGATTTTTACGAAAAAAATCGGCTAATTTGTTATTGTAAAATAAAAAATATTAACAAATTAAAAAAAAACTCCACGATGTTACCTCGTAAATTATGTACAGAGATAGTGTTTAAAATTTCAAACGGGTCGGTGCAGTAGTTTTGAAGTTATGAGGGGCACCGACTTTGAAAACGTGAGTTGTGGGAAAAACGCTTTAAAGTTTTGAACACTATAACATTTGAATTAAAACGTTCATAAGCGAGTTTGATCGGCTTACCCCACACTGAATCATCGATGCCAGGTCCATAAGCGACGATGCTATTATCGTTGATGTCCAAAGCATCTTTTTGTTCCTGTCGACGACGAATCTAACTCAACACTTAACAAAAACGGAGCTACAATGATACGAAAATCGAAGCGCGCGTGTAAGTCTCCTCGATATAACGTTTACTGCTACTCTAAATTATATATTCTACACTGACTAAATATACAGTACAGGTACGTTTGTACTTGTGTTGACATTTCTATAAAGAAAGGTGGGGGCAAAGGTTAGAGATTATATAGAGAGCGAAACAGCCAGATAACAAGAGCGCGATCGAGCTGGTCAGTTGATTTCTGATGCGCTGTCATGGATGAAGCGCGGTTGCTTAGACCGCTGTATCTTCGTTAGTTTTGCTCTGATTCATCTGAAATTTCCGCACAATATTCTTGAAAGATTCTCCATTCAGAAAGTGAAATAAACAAAAAATGCAAAAAAAAGTTTAAAAACGTTCCCCCCCCCCCTTAAAGCACATTGAACGATATACCAACAATTAATCGAATGTTTTTGACACTTTTTATAAACTGTCGTCAATTCCAGAATTGTTTTAGTGATATTGGCGAGAAAAGCTTGTGGATAAAATGCTGAGTGCCGGGACTAAGGGTTGTGTAAGCAATTAGAAATGATATGAACAGTGCTTCTCATTACTTGATCCCGAATCAATGTTAATTTTTTCTCAAATGCAAATCATTCCATTTCAGCCCGGAGGTACAGTACAACCCCGGTTAACTGGGGGGGGGGGGGGGGGGCAGGACCGAGAGGTCCGAGGATAACTGAAACCACGGTTAATCCGAATTAAGGGTCACAACTTTTTTTTTGACTACATAGTGTAACCGCCGTTATCCCTCCCGGGATCACGTGGTCGATGTACCGAAGACGCCTGGATCGCGCGGTCGAAATTGGGCCAATCGCGCACCAATTTCGATCGCGTGATTTCGGGTAACGCGCAATTAGAGGTACCGAGGTACCGAGAGCCTTCCCAGCCAAGTGAGTCGTCCGACGCCCGTCGTCGCCATAATACGTGAACGGCTCCGGTATGCCTTACCTTACGGCAACAAACGTCTTTCTTATAATAAAACAAATAACGTGAAAATGAAAGTGAAACCTAACAATGAGCGTGATATATAATGCAATCTAAAATGAACGAGATAAACAATAAACTGAAATAAACTGATTAATGTAAAATGATATCACCATGTGATCATGAAATATATAAATGGACTGTGAATAATGAAATATCCGGATGGTGATGTAATATAACGACTGGCAACGATTCGGGCTATGAACAATGGACTTGATGGGATAACGAACGAAAAGTGAAATTAAACATCGAAATTAAAACAGAAACTAATAGAATAATTCTACGATGAAATCAATCCACGAAGCCACGACGGACCGTTGGCGGATTGATTTCAGCCCGACGGACCGTGGCAAGTAGAATAATAAAATAAAACTAAATATAACATTTACTGTATTCAATTTCAAAGGATGATGCGTGGTAACGACGGCGAAACAAACAAGGACATGAGTACGAAACAAAAACAAGAACTGTATGGGTATGATTTGTATGAATGTGTATCGAAATATATTGCGTGCGTGCGAATAAATAAGTATGAAGAGTGGATAATCATTTTATATAAATGATGAATTTAAATATAAATGATATGATTATGTGAATGAATAGGATGAATAAATAAAAATGAATGGTTTAATTAAAAATGAAAGGGAGTGAATAAATAAATAATTACTATACATCATGAACATCTAAAAAAATTTAAACAAATTAAGATCGTTTTCATCATTGTTTTTACGCCATAAACCCGCAAAATCGATCCCACTCCGGCCCAATCCACAATGTATAATAACGAACAAGGAAAATTCGCTACAATAGTAAAATTCAAATTTAATCACATGGAGTTTATGAATATTACATACTAATATATAAAGCTCTCTGGTTTCTTTCCGATATTGCGTTAATACTTTAGCCTTGTTTTTTAAAATAATTAGTTAATTTAGTTTGTTTTTGGCTTCTCCTCTTGTTTTCTTCAATCACATGACTCATTTTTCTCAGATGTAAGTAGTCAATTAAACTGCTGCCTGCTTGCTGTTCGAAATAGTCAAGTAAGATTGAAACCGCTTGGCGATCAACTACTGACTGGCAAACGTCAGATTGTAATATACTATATGAGTTTGATGAATTTAGTATACATGGAGTATTTGATACATTGTAAGTTTGTATCAGGACAAGCGCCGAAGCCGCAAGCATTTTTGGACGGGTCTCGCGCGTCGCTCACGGGAGGCGCAGAGACGCACGGTTAATCCGCTCCCCGGATAACCCGACCCCCAGTTAATCGGGGTTGTACTGTACGTCGACGCCCGAACAAAATTTACATACACCCACCAAGGATGATATTGATACTGCTCTGGCTCTTTTTTTTTTTGTGTAATATTTCGTTTAACGTATCCAAGCATCTTAAAGAATTCGTGAAGCTTCTAACCTTGTCGAAATCATACAAACCTCCTACAAGGAAAACACTCTCCACTAAGCTGCTTGATCGAGTCCATCAAAAAGTGCTCGCTGAAAGAGCATTATTCCGTGAAACTGAGGGCGTTTTACTAATTGATGGATGGAAGAACTCGTCAGCTAAAACGAAGAATGTTGTTTGCACCCTTCATACAGTGAGCTCTAAAAGTTTGTTTCTTAAATCCTGGGATTTGACAGGTCTGAGAGAGACTGGTGAACAGCTGAAAGAAATCGTTAACGAAAGAAAAAAACTTGCGGAATAAAAATTCAACATCAATGTTTATGCTGCGGTATCGGATAATGCATCAGCAATGATGTCGATGGGTAAAAAGGTTGACATTTGGCATACTACCTGTCACAGTCATAGTGGACATTTGTTGGCGAAGGCTTTTGTGCCAGAGAAATATGCGAAGAAAGTGAATAAACTTTTACGCGAATTTAAAACCCCAAATGCAGAGTACGAATTGAAACTGCGAGGAGATTCAAGAATAATTTTGGCCTGTGACACGAGGTGGTGCAGCTATCGAGATGCATTCAGATGCCTGCTAAAAAATATACATCATATGCGAGCCTTAATGCATAAGAAAAAGGTGCAACTTAATAGCAAAAATGAGAGCCTGCTCAAAGAGTCATCATTCGCGGTAGAATTACAAGATTCCATCTTATTTTTCGATCCGATGTGCCAACTTATAAACATCTGTCAGGCATCTGATACCGGATGGTTGTGAAGAATGGCTGAATTTGAAAATTCCGACGGTTAATGAAAAATTCCAAAAAAAATTCGACAGTAGGCTTGACAAAGTCTTGACACCAATAGTTTGGGCTGCAAATTTCTTACATCCTCATTACCAAGGCAAACCTTTTCGGCACGGGGATCAGGAAATGGTTTACGATTTCATCAAACGAGAGTTGGATTTAGAAAACATCACTGATGAATTAGGGGTGAATGTCTATGAGAAAAATCTTGATATGTTTGGAATATTACAAAGGAAAAATGTTTCATCACCTCAGATTTTTTGGACAATGGCTGATCCATTTTACCCTGAACTGTCTAAACTTGGAAAAAGACTGTTAAACGTTTCTGCTGCTTCAGCACAACTGGAGCGAGTTTTTTCCTCGTGGGCTTTTGTGCACTCAGACTTGCGAAATCGTCTCACCGTTGATCGGTCCATGAATTTGATTCATATCTATTATTCCTTGAAGATGGGTGAACAATTCGATTATGATTTCGATGATTTTGTTGAATCAGACTAATTTTTATATATGGTTCATATAAAAACGAATAATTGTACAGCTCCACGAAAATAGAATAATTTATAGTCTTTCCAAAGAATATACGAAGTTCAATAATTTATTTTCTTACTTGGACTTCTATGACATACATTTTCTTTAAGTATTATCAATAAAATCACAGTCTTTACTCAGGTAAGTTGACGACATCATTGTTTATAACTTATTTTCATATCACATGTTTCTTATACTTAGATCATATTTAATATGCTTTGGAACAGAAATTTCACATATGCAAAAAAACTTTAATTTTTCAACGATAAGACACATTCTCGTTGAAATAATTAATAATTTAAATGTTTAGGTGGTAAAATAAGTCTGTCAACTTTCCAAATCGTTTTGGCGTCAAATGATTTACATTAACTGGGCATAACTGCAATTTTGGTGCAGCAGCAGGAAGTTCCAAGATTCCGACAACAAATTCTGATAAAGAAAAGTGTACGGTAGAAACCAGTGTTGGGCAGCCCCAAAGTATATTTGTACCTACCTACTTGAAGTACCGAATAAGTACGGAGTACAGCTGTACTTCGTACTGCGGGAACGCGGGAGTACGCAGTACGAAGTACAATTGTAATTCGTACTCCCACGTTCCCGCAGTAAGGAGTACAGCTGTATTCGGTACTTATTCGGTACTTTTTTTTTTTTTATGATCGTTTTTTTTTTTTAACACGGTAACGATGACGATTCTGCGACCGATCGAACGTTCACAGGACGGACGATTGTTTTATTTCATGGTTTCAATACCATTTTCGAATTTGATCGACCTAATACTCGGATTTCAAAATTCGTTGCCGACAACCGATTATATTGTGGCAAGTCAGTCATTTTTGCTCTGCTGAACAAACGTTCGACTGATGCCGAAGATGGTGTTGGCCAAACACCATCGTTATTTTCGGTTGACGCCAGCACCAACCAATCCTCAATAATTTCTGCAAGGGTGACATCTTGCCTCTCACATTTCTGAATTATGCAGTAGAGGTGTGAGCAAATTCAAAGAATGTCTCAATTTATCTTCGAACGATCGATCAAGTAATATGTCGACATCTTTTTTAAGTGCATGACCTATCGCCCACCATTTGTGTCATGGCCTCCAAATTTTCCATGCAAGTAGAGTACAAACTCCAGAATTGACATCGTGAGTTGCATTCAAGTTTTGTATTTTTACCTCCACGTGCTATCAAGCTTTTTTCCATTTTTAATGTAGAAAAC
The DNA here is from genome assembly GCA_963971145.1 of Sussaba pulchella. Taxonomy (NCBI): domain Eukaryota; kingdom Metazoa; phylum Arthropoda; class Insecta; order Hymenoptera; family Ichneumonidae; genus Sussaba; species Sussaba pulchella. The sequence goes on from OZ020170.1 coordinate 6,896,389, forward strand.
TTGTCAAGCAACTTCCTAACCTTATCTGCAAATTGCAAATAGACAAGTTTCTGTTCGATAGATTGAGCGAAGGATATGTTGCATTGCAATATCCACAGATCGTTGAATTCATCCGCTGCAACTGATTGCATATCTTCATTGGAAATAACGGCGTAAATCTGAAGCTTATAATTCTCCGAAGCAATAGTTATTGCTTCTGCTATAACGACTCACAAGATATCATCTTTTTGAACTTCCCAGGTTTTTAAATACATTGTCGTTTTTCGTGAGGTCTGTACAAAAGCAATGAGAGTTGAAGTATGTTGATCCTCTGTCCTCCTGATAATTAAAACTCCCCTGGAACTTTCTGAAGTTGAGTGATATTGTCTCATCTGAGCGTGGAGATTATGAAGAGCAGTATTTGATATATCAACTGTAGGTAAAGGTTCATATGCAGGTCTCATGTTTATATGTAATATTCATACTCAATCTCATTTACATCGAGTATTCTACTTACCCAACCCTGTCAATAACCATTCAAAATTTCGAATTGATCTGTCCGTCCGTTTTTCTACCCTTAAAGAAAATAAAATTGAAGATGATAAATCAGGCTAACTGACTGTGTTTGTTATTGATTAAGTCAGAAAATTTTTTCTCGATCTCGGGGACAACTTTGGAAAACGAAAAATTTTGTGAAAAATTTGTTTTGAGAAATATCTCTTGATAGTGCCATGATCAATGGTTATTAACCATTGGTTAAGTAAAAAAAATGCTATCATAAAAATTTTAAACTAGACATGTCAAGCTTAAAGTTGCTTCTCCATTCATCTCAATACAACCATTTTTCGTGAAGTTACATTTACGCGAAAATCACGTAAAAAAATGGAAAAATGTTCTGCTTCTTCAATTTTTTTGATGCGTGTATATGGATCATTTCATCAAATGGAGTGCTAAGATTTGGTATTATTATCTGGGATCTTTATAATATTTGCGGAGCTTGAAGTGCAAGTTGAAAAACAACCACCTTAATTTTTTAAAGATTTTTTCTCCATTATTTTGGTAGCTGCCAACTCGGCGTTTTTCGAATTTTCGTTTTTTTTTTTCCAAGTACAATGTATAAAGATCTGTTTTCGACATGAAAAATCTAGAAAAACTGGGTGTGAAATATGAAAATTGATTTTGCGCCAATGTATCATTTTTGAAAATTTCGAAAATATTTTTCGAAATGCTGAGAAAATTTCACATGAAATTTGCGAAAATTAAGTTGGTTTCTCCGTAATAATACGATAAATCGATAAATATTAGACAACACAAAATAATTATTAATTCAACGAGTTATTACGCGAGAAAGATTTGTAATCTTTGTACAAGGAGCGATCGTTACTCGTAGGGGAATTTATGTACCTAAAAAAAAATTGCGGACCATCCAAAGTTTTTTAACAAATTTTGCCGTTTTCCACAGCATCAATGGTGGGTAATAAGAACTAACGGGAGCGCTTAAAAAAAAACTCACTTCGCAGCGTAATAACAATAACGCAGGACTTGAAATATTGATACGAGAAAACATTACGATTAAAAGAAACAAAGATTGTAGAGAATCCGATTTTCGAAAAGTTTGTTAATACTCATTAAGGGGGGGGGGGGGGGGGTAAGGTTAATTCGATATAAAAAAAAAGCATATTTTTAATAATTTGTTTTGACGACACAGTCAATATAGGGGAGACCGGGGCAGGTTTACACGCTTTTAGTCAAGTGATTTTTCTCTTTTTATACGTTGCATTATTTGCTTTGTTCTTCATCCCTTGTCATTAGTTGAACTCTAAGCTACAGCGTGGTGCGTTTTATGTATCTTGAATGAGCATATTTCCTATGTTTCACAATTTTTTGTGCGGTGATGACACCTGTGCAAACTTGCCCCGTAACCGGGGTAAGTTTACACGACGCCTGGGGTACGTTTACACACCACTAAAAACTGTGGAATAAAGGCTTATTGTTAATAAATAAAATACAATTTTATTTCAAAATTACGTCAGTTTATTTAAAAAGTTTAAATCGATTGTTACAAAGTAGTTACAAGAGTCTTGAACTTTGAGCCAAAAGCTGCAGCTACGCGTCTCAAAGATTACCCACCTTTTACTTGCTCTACTGCCGCCAGTATCTTTGTGGCATTAATATTTTTACTTCTATTGGTTTTCCTCTTATAAGTACGAACCATCTTGTCATCTGCAAACATTTAAGCCACTTAAAATTAATAATAAAGAATATTAACGGCAAGGGGAACATCTACACACTGTGTAAACTAGCCCCACGAATTTCGTGTAAACTTGCTATTTTTTTTTTCAACCGAAACTCCACGCTTCATTCTTGAGGTAAACAACCAATTTATAGGCTTAAAATAACCACAAAAGAACCCTCTAGTAGAATAAGCCATAATGGCCTACAAAGATCTGATGGTCCAGATTCTATTAACGCTGATATATTTGTATACAAATTTACTTACCCAATGAAAAAAACGAAAAAGTTTTTCATACGACGTAATACGCACGCGACTGACGCCGGACTAACATGACTATTTCAGGGCGGCCGCTACGCTTCTCCTGGCACGAGAATTGGCGTGCTCTGATAAGCAGTATGCGAATTATAAGCGTTGTGTAAACCTGCCCCTGTACCAAACCTGCCCCGGTCTCCCCTACATTTATTTCTATAATAACTACTCAACAACGTGACATTTAAAGAATATTCTATGAAATTTCCATTACCTTTTATGAACAAATGTGCCATTGACGGTGGATATCCGCGGACATTAAAAAAAAAAGTTTTATTGCAGTGCGCATCATAACTCATCACTCGATCGTTTGAGACCAAAGAAAAAAAATGATTTTTTTAGGTGATAAGTTTGTAACGGATTTTTCTCATTCACAATTGTTTTTTCATTTGAATGATGTTGGGTTGGCCGGAGTGGGGTCGAATTGATGGGTTTTCGTAATCGAAATAAACGTATATAATTTTAACTTCAACCGACACATTATTTTTCTTTATTCAAATTCACCTAGTCACATAATCACATTCATCCACATACGTAATTCTTATGATATCATTCATACGCCATTTATTCCATCACACCAATTATAATTTTATTCCTTTATATTCGCCATCATATTGAAATATTCCTCACTCATCGTCGTTACATGGAATCATATTATTACATTCCTGGTCATTCGCAATCACACAATCAGAATTCGACACCCATTCCTCAGTCGATCATACATTTCTTTTCTCCCATCAAATAAATCTATTTGTTTTCGTGTCGATATTCATGTCCTTAATGGTTTAGCCGTGGTCGTTACAATACATAGCATTTACGAAAATATGATATTATTCACAGTCCATTTTATTATTGTTCCATTATCATTGTCCTCACTTGTTGCCGGTCGAATCCACAAGACGTCCTTCGAAATGTTATACCGGGTACACAATTATTATTACACAATATTAGTTATTATGGGGACCCCTTTCGACTCGAGGCAAGATTTGAAAGTTGCATAAACAGAATCAGCCGAGCAATCTCTAGCGTCTAACAATACTAATTCGAGAAGGGCTGTTGTTACCTTTTTTGGTATCAGGACATACAAATTGAACCACAACGCACAATGATTTGTTATCAGTTATGTCGGTGCTCTCGTCGACGAGCACCGACAACTTTTGGACTTTAAGAATTCCGATAAGCTCCTCTAATTCATATTTTCCGATGCAATTAGTGATTAGATTCGTACGCTTGGTCCGGCCGAGCGTAACGTCTTGCAAAATCGAAGAGATTTTACTTCGTTTTTTTGTCTGTTCTTGGCATCAGCAGCAGACTCGACATGGGCAGATATCGCGGCTTTTTGTTTGTGCGAAGATCTCGTTGCATGTTTCCAACAATCCGTCTTGCATGTTACGATTAATTCTTTCTGACAAAATGAACAAAACCCTTTATTGGGATTACCTGCGACTGTCTGCAGCCAGTCGGAAAACTCAGGCAGCCGCAACCAAGAATCGTTTAACAATCTAATCTTTTGACGTTTTGGCGGCCGGGCTGCTCGAACATGGTCTCGACGATGTGAAGCACCCCGATCGGTCGGATCCATCGTTCCTTTCACCGCGAGTCACTAATTAATCAATAATACCGGATTCAACCCGGTTGGCAACGATTAAAGCTTCGCGTTTTACGTGTTCCCGCGCGAACCGAACTTACCGAATAACAAGGCACTGCGCGCCGTTCGCATCGCATGCTTTACCCTGTGAAATGACATACACATGACGTATGTTTGCTTCATATATAGACACACGAACGCATGACGAAGGAAGGAACGCCGTATGGACGAAAGAGACAATGTATCTTTGCAGCTGACTATCATTGTTGACAGTTATGTTCGCTTGCTTTGGTCGCTATTATTAATTTTTTGGGATTTGGTGCTTTAGCGACGTACGACCTTGTATTTGTTTTACCTCAACATTATTTCTTTTTGTGGCATTTTTTTCTTGTATTGTATATGAAGAGTTCCATAAACTATAGGCATCGGTCCGGGCCACCCCCTCCCCCCCCCCTCAGATTCTTTTAAAAAAATTTTGGGATGTTGTCCTTGATGACCTATATGTGCCTGAATTTTTTCAGATTTTTTCCTTCATTGTTTCGGCTGTAGTAATTAAGGGCATTTCGTGACATTTCCGTTTTTTTTTTCAATTTAATTTCATAGTATTGTGTCGCGAAATTATAATTACACTTAAAATGCATTTCTATGTAAAATTTTTTCAACTTTATGAAAAAAATATTGATTCTCAGCTTGGACTAACACAAAGCTCTCAAAATCGAGCTTTAATAATAAAAAGCTTTCTTTCGGCCATTGCGCATGTCTGAAATTTTTTTTCAATATTTTTTTCGGAAAGCTGAGAAAAATTCACATACAATACGTCAAATTCACGCCGGAATCTCTGTAAAAACTGCTAGAATCGATGAAAGTTCAAAAATTCAATGATAAACGAAATTTTATTTTCTTCATTCAAAATGTATAAATTCTTCTTCAATCCTCATGAGCTATCGATCATTTGAGGATTTTGTCTTTAACATAGAAATGCAATATCTTGACTACTCCCAATATCCTGCAGAGAAAGAAAGTTATACGTTTGTTTATGAAATGAAATTGGAAATAGGCCCTAACATTTCTTAAAAATATTCCTTTAATTGCAAAATAGTTTTTATTCGTCTTCAAAAACTTGAACAATAGAAAAATTCGAAGAATTTGACACAGGCCTTACAATAGCGGAACCTAAGTTATTAGTAATTGACGCAATGTTGTGAATTGATCGGGTCCCGTTGATCGCTTTCGGGTGAGATGCTCATTCATCTAACGTTGGCTTTAATTCAAAATCTTTCGTCCTCTCAACGAACACAACGTCGATATTTGGCAGACTTTGATTTGTTGAAGTTTTTAGAGACGCATAAAACCTATTTTGCAATTAAAGGAATATGATCAAGAAATGTTAAGGCCTATTTTCAATTTCATTATATAAATAATCGTATAACTTTCTTTCTCTGCAGGATATTGGGAGGAGTCAAGACATTGCATTTCTATGTAAAAGACAAAAATCTCAAATGATCGTTAGCTCATGAGGATTGGAAAACAATGTATACATTTTAAGTGGAGAAAATAAAATTTCGTTTATCATTGAATTTTTGAACTTTCATCGATTCTAGCAGTTTTAACAGAGATCCCAACGTGAATTTGACGTATTGTATGCGAAATTTTCCCCGCTTTCTGAAAAAAATAGTGAAAAAAAATTTCAGACATGTGCAATGGTCGAAAAATAACTTTTTATTATTAAAGCTCGAATTTGTGACAGCTTTGTGTTAGTCTAAACTGAAATTTTTTTTCAGAAAGTTGAGAAAATTTCACATAGAAATGCATATTAGGTGTAATTTTAATTTTGCGATACAATATTATGGAATTAAATAGAAAAAAAATACGGAAATGTCACGAAATGCCCTTAATTACTACAGCCGAAATAACGGAGGAAAAAATCTGAAAAAATTCACAAAATCACATATAGGTTATCAAGGATTACATCCCAAAAAAATTTAAAAAGAATCTGAGGGGGGGGGGGCCGGACCGTTGCCTATAGTTTATGGAACTCTTCATATACAATCAATGTGTAAAAATTATAATAACAGAAAAGGAGGAGAAAGATTCTGGAGGGCCCTAAATCGAGGGGGCGAAACGTTAAAATGAAAGAAAAGAAATATACAAGGTCGTATGCCGCCAAAGCACCAAATCCCAAAAAAAAATCATTATTATCATTCTCATTTGTTTCTTCGATTTAGACCGATGATCCGTCGAAAAGTCTCAAAAGAAAAAGACGAATTAAGCGGGTCATGGTTTTTCGATTGGCGGATAATCCGAATAACGCTATTGGCTGCGCCATGATGTATGATGATACAGTGTAGCTGCTGCAAGCCGCGTGAGGTCGCGTCGGTAGCGGCGGACTTGGTCTGTGGAGGGGGCATCAGAAAACGGACACGGGCGGACAAATCCGCCCAATCTAGCAGCTCTGTGCGGGGCCTCGTCCGAGTGATCCCCACCCCGAGTCGCCGGCTCGGCCGAGACGTGCTCGCTCTTTCGGCGACGCTGAACGTTGGCTTGTTCCACAGATCCGCCGCCTCTTCATAAGGTAAAATTGTCGACAACAGTGGTATACTGCGGATCCCGATCTCGTCCTTATCGACGGACGACTATGGATCGCGCAGTTGGGCGAAAGCGTGACAATTGCCCCTCAGGTGCTTGTGTACAGCAAATAGGATCTCGCCTCCGCCTGCGGTGCTAGACACCCGACCCATGCTGCGTCCCCGCGATACAGCAGCGGAGAGTCGACAGCATCCTGTCCTCGAGACTCCGCTCAGTGGTCGATGGAGCGGAGGGTATCAGGGGCGGCTCCGAGATGTTTAATCTTCCCATCTGAACCGAGTAACGGGCCTTACGGCAAGCGCCGATACCCGGGCGGCACGAGGCAGATGCGTGGACTCTCAATTTTGGCCCACCGCAGCTCCTGGCTCAAAGTTCGGATTTTTGGCACGGGAGAATGATCCGTCCTTGAATCCGACCGCTGATGGCATTCCCTCCATCAGACGGTAAGGCGTTCTGCACACCGATCCCGGTCGCCTCACTTCCGGGGGGCTATGTCGTTCTTCAACGGGAGCAGGAACGACGTATGACAGCGGCTGTGGAACGAAACCTCTCGATTCTCCGATGTATGCGAAGACTCGGATCAGGTGTGCGTGAAATACAAAAATTAACGCCAAAATATAACAACTATTCTAACTAATAATGGGTTCTGAATGAATTTATGTAATATTTCTAAGGCTGCCGGAGGAAGGGTCGGCGGTGGACAGCGTGGGTTTAAGAGCGCTAAAGCGCAGTAACGGGGTGCCTCGAAAAGCACCACGTTACACCCCAAATATTATAAAGATCCCAGATATTGATACCGAATCTTAGTACTCTATTTGGTGAAATGATACATGTATGAGAATTTTATTCCTCCCACTCCACCTCCTTCCCGCAGCGATGGAACCCGCGAAACGGTTAGCCTGACAACAGATTATTTCTAGTCTTTAAAACTTTGTAGGAAAATGTTGATTGATAAGTCGAGGAAGGACGATTGACCACCAATTGTTTACGCCAATACCAGTACATACCAATTCATTGTTTACGCCAACGCCGAGTACCAGAGACGAGCAGTCTCTGCTATTACAATAAACCAGTGAACTCATGTGAGATATTCGAACATTTGCAATCGTCCCGGCCAGCTACAATAGTTACGCTGTTCGAACTTCGGTATCATGCCGACTAAAAAAGACGCCGTGGTAACACCCCGCTTACCGAAACTTTGAATGTCTTGGGATAGAAAACAATAAAGTTCGAATACAAGTGGTCATCGATAGAGAGAAGCACTAGAGGTAATTTGTACACGTCGTTTCGTTTCTCGCCTTCCGTCAACAAAGGACTTAAATTTCATCTCGAAATGACCGAGCCTTCTAACCTGTTAGCGTATTATCTTTGTCTCCTGCCGTGCGACATGCCCCTGATGACGCTTACTTATGAAGTATCTTGGGGAAGCGGTAAAATTAAAATTGCATCACCGTCTGTTTGCGAGATACGATCATCAAAGCATATAACACAATATAAGTTGTTAACCTATTTTTTCAAAATTGATTTTTCATTTATTTACAGCACTTTGTGAGGGATTCCTCATAATTGAAAGCGTCGCGCCGGGCCATTCAACAAGGCGTCGTCCGCACGCAGTGTCTTTCTGGGGCGCTCCTCGCCGGTTACCGGAAGGGAAGAGAAAAGGACTTCACTTGCCCACGTACCGTGCAAGAGATAAGCACATCGATTGTCACCGACGTACCGAATGAGTATCGATTTATCATCGACACGCCTTGTGATATGAGCCGAATAATCCAACAAAATTCCAAGCATCCATCGATTCGAAATCCCGTCGAACCTGTGCAATTGTGGCGGCCACGAGTGGCACACGTGTGTTTCGACAACGCGTTCGCGCGTCGATATTAATCGATAAAACTATAGCGATTCTCGCCGACGTACCGCGTGATTCGCAAGTGCAAAATATTCGATAAAGTTACATTTATTTCGACAACGCGTGGCGTAATCCGCGATCCCTCGCGAACACTTGTCCGCGCGTCGAGATTAATTGATAACACTACCGTGATTTTTACCGAAGTACAGTGTGATCGTCGATCCGCGACGAGCACGCGCTTTCGCGGGAAATATAACCTAAAACAAACTTAATTCGCGCCAACGTGTGGTGTGATAATCGATCCATAACGATTACGCGTTCTCGCGTGAAACCAAACCGAAAAAACCACGAAATCGATTCTCGCCCACGTACAGTGCGATCATCGACTCTGTCTCCGTATTCTCCCGGTGCACAGTGGGACCAAATCGCGAAAAGATGGACAAAAGTCGAAGATGTAATTCTTGAGAGTTGAACATTTGTTAATAGGGGTTTTTCAGGTCGCTGATTTCGAATTCGAGTTTAATTTTATAAAAAACAAAATGGCGGATCCAATATGGCGGATAGTTTTTTTAAAAACTTGCTCAACTTCGACGAAAATCAGTATGTTGCTGTTTTGCGGATTGCTCATTTCGAATTTGAGGTTAATTTTACAAAAAACAAAATGGCGGATCCAATATGGCAGATAATTTTTCAGAAAACTTGCTCAACTTCGACGAAAATCAGTATGTTGGGGTTTTGTGGATCGCTGATTTCGAATTTGAGGTTAATTTTACAAAAAACGAAATGGCGGATCCAGTATGGCGAACCATTTTTCCAAAAACTTGCTCAACTTCGACGAAAATCAGTATGTTGGGGTTTTGTGTATCGTTGATCTCGAATTTGAGGTTAATTTTACAAAAAACGGAATAGCGGATCCAATATGGCGGACCATTTTTCCAAAAACTTGCTCAACTTCGACGAAAATCGGTAAAATAATATCATAAAGGACCGGTCAAGCTGGGAATATTGAAATAAAAATTTCTTTCAAGTGCACAAACATACTTTATTTTCACTTCAAATGCTACTACGCACAGCAGTCAGATTCTGAATCATCGGTGTCGGAAATCTCGATATTATTTTCTTCGAATGACGGTATTTCCAACAATTCCATAGCCTTGGATGACAAACTTCTCACACGCTTGACTGGCAATTTCCGCAAACTCGTTATAAACGGGTCAGAATGCACTAGAAGCCTGAAAAAAACATCTTCCATGGTTTTTTGACGACTGCTTTTTCGAGAAAATTCTCTGCGAAATTTTTTGATGAATTTGTTGCATGATTCTTGTGCTTCTTCACTCATTTGCCCGATGGGTAACAACGACGATTCAATGATTCGTGAACCGTGAACAAGAATCTTGTGCACACTCGTCGGCATGTAGTACCAAGGGTAAAGTTCTACAAATTTGCGTGCCGTGTCAAGTGCAAACTTTTCAAATTTTTCTACATTGACTTCAAAGCCGCATGTTATTGTTTGCAAAATCGTATGAAAACGTACAATTATGTCCTCATCGATACCAGTGATCGCTGCCGAAACTCTCGAATTATAAAAAAACCTGCGCGCAGTGTTGCCATCGTTTGTGCTGCCATATCCCTGCTTTGGAACATCGACTAGAAGACCTAATTGCGTGCGAAAACCGTTTTGTATGTTTTTTTTTCGCGCTTGAATTTTTTCTTTTACATCTTGTCTGCCTTGCCAAGTCTTGACTTCTAATTTATACGACACGTGTAATAGGCATTCAAAAAATCGAATCCACGCGTGAAGTGAACTGATTCCGAATTCCAAATGTTTCTCAATGACTTTTTTTTGCAAAATTTTATCGATATTATTGAAATCTTTCAAAGTACCATTGCAAAGGAAGCAACGTTGAGCCGACAATGTATCGGACAATGAATTACACACCTTCCCGTCAATCATAGTCAACGCGAGTTTGAATATCACGTTTATTTCCTTTCCGTCTATGATGATTGAAAATGGCTGCAAATTTTCCTCTTGTTGTTTAATGCTCTCAACTTCGATTTTCGTTTTTTCCGGGGTTTCACGTGTGAATTCGATTTTTATCGGCCTACAGTATCGTGGGGAAGATGGACGAGGATTTTTCCATAAAATCGATTTATCACTACTCGATTCTGGGATGAGTTGGATAGGAACGATAGAGATAACGAACATATTCGCGTCAGACTTTGTTCCGTCGTCATCGTAGAACATTTGTTTGAAAACGTCTCCTGTCGTTCCGTCGCACCCCCACTTACAAATCATTCGAAAAACATTGACCTGGTCCGATGAAAAGTCTTTCATGACGTCCAATTCTACATTTAAAATCCTTTCAGCCGTATGATTCAAAAGCGATTGCAACTTTACTTCGGCCTTTGATTCGGTAACCGTGATATCGTTTTTGTCGGGATAACAACATTGTTTGGCTGTAAAAACGCTTTTATAAGAGGGATACAATTTACAATTTTTTCCTCTACCAGCAGCTCGTATCCCGTTATATTGGCTCTTGGACAGGTTATTTTCGATCAAAAGTGCAAGTGCCTCGTTTGGAGAGAAGCTGGCTTCACTTGCGTTTTCAAACGATTGCCGATATTTCTTAGCTTTGGAAGGGCTGCCCTCGGTGATGTCTTTGACTATTTTAGCTGCATCCAGCTTTCCTTGAGCTCGCAAATTCATCTGCATCGCATATCCAAGCGTCTTAGAGTCGTTCATTTCTCTTAAGTCTTTGGTTTTTCTTCTTTTTGTCCGGTCACTTGATGTTTCAAAAGGAGTTGAGGGACGACCCATGCTTCTCGACGAAGCCGTTGAAGCATCCGTATGTTCTCCTCCGTCGTAGTAATTGTCGTTGTTGCCGTTGCTAAATGCGATTTCTGTCTCGAGCCAAGATCCATTTTTTCGTAGGAATATGTTTTCTGTTCTGTGAACTGCTTGCCATCTAGCTCTTATGGCCGACACAACTTTTACTACTTCTTTTTTGCTTTTTTCCGATAATGTAAAACTAACGCCAAGCCCTTTCGTCAATTTGGTTTCGAGAATATTGTAATGCACTCCAATGTGTTCGGCGAGTTGTCCCTTTATTGCGTAGTAAATTTCTTTTCTAGTTAAGCTTGTGGCAGATCCTGCAAAAGTAATCGAAATGAGCTTTTTGGATTAATACGTTTTCGGATGTGGCAATTCGTATACTTCTGACGAAAATCATTAAATTCAGTTTTAATATGTTTCGAATTCATGCATACTTATGTTTTACTTTAGAATCATAATCCGTTCCCTCTACAAATGTAGCAAAATTAATAGTCATAAAGAAAAATTTATACCGTAATCAAAGGTCAATTTTTTTTACCATCGATGATCTCGGTTAGTAAAGTGGATTTATACAATGACATTATTTCCAGATCACGGTAGCTCGAAATAGGCGAACTAATATATAGGCTATGTGTTATTATGAATATTTTTATGTCAAAGAATTTTTTTTCCAGATGCACGCGTTTGTACTTTTTCCAGAAGTAGTCACCCCGAAACCAAAAATGCAGCTATATGCAGCTAATTTTTTAATATTATTCGTAGTAATGCGTAAGGATTAACTTGAGAAAATGAATTGGACAGGATCTAGCAAGACTTTTTTTGTAGCTCCATGTTTATCAGCGTTTTTTTGGCAGCAACATACAAATTTTTTTATGATAATAACCTTTTGTATCATCCCGAAATTTTACAGTAAACCAAATATGATGATATACTCTTATTGTACTTACCTTCACGATTCCGATCCATTCTTCAAATTTCGTATCGGTGAAATCGTTTTTTTATGACACCATTTTTCATACCGCTCGGATTGTCAAGTATTGCGTGGGCTGAATTTGAGACTTGCGCGCTCGCAGATTTAACAGTTGAAAAAAGCGTTTGGGGCGTCATCTAGCTTTTGCCTTTGGCCCTATATAATGCCTCAAACTGTACTTGAACAAATCCAAGTGAAAAAAAAACCGGATAAAAAAAAATATTTCCTGACTTTTGTCCATCTTTTCGCGATTTGGTCCCACTGTGCGGTGGGCCATCCGTGGAACCCAGGGGCACCAGCACCCTTAAGAAGAAGAGTTCAGGAGGCCATTGAAAAGTCGATGTAAGGTGATCGGTATAGGGTAATAAAGAATACCACAGGTACGAGTGAGATCTTATTTAACGCTATTTAATGAAAGGATGATGAATGCGCGATTCGATATGCGCAAGAATGGAACATAAAGGATTTAAAATCCAGGTGTGAGAGCGAGACGAATGAACAATTCCTCACGTATTCGTTGTCCTTGAGAAAAATCAGTGTACCACTGATTATTCAATCCACGAATCAGCTGTCCGGCTCTGGCATCCAGATAATATTCAGTACTGAACGAAATATATATTTTCAAACATGTACCTGTCTATATACACTCCATCTCCCTACGTTTCTCAAATGAATAAACGTTTCGTTACAACTCAGAAGTCAAAATACTGATTTTTCATCAAAAAAATTGAAAATGTTGCCATTTTTAAAAACGATAAAATAAAAAATAAAAACTCGTCGTCATTACCTGCAGAAACTCATCACCTGAAAAAATAATTTCGGTTCTTTGGTCTCAGATGATCAAGTCATGAGATATGATGCGCACTGCAATAAAACTTTTTTTTTTAATGTCCGCGGAGATTCACCGTGAATGGCTCATTTGTTCATAAAAGTCAATGAAAATGTTGTAGAATATTTTTTAAATGTTACGTTGTTGAGCCGTTATTATAGAAATAAATGTATCTATACACACACTCCCTCTCTCCCTCCCTGATTCTGTGTTTGACTGTGCCGTCAAAAAAAATTATCAAAAATACGCTTTTCGAAAATCGGATTCTCTACAATCTTTTTTTCTTTTAATCGTAATGTTTTCTCGTATCAATATTTCAAGTCCACCGTTATTGTTATTACGCTGCGAAGTGAGGAGTGATTCGCCGATTTCGGGGGTGCTACAGCTACGTTATTATTCATATGACCAAGGTCTCATTATGTTAGGTCTACCCGTCTCTGTCGCACCTAGTGGGGTTTTTTTTAAGCGCTCCCGTTAGTTCTTATTACCCACCATTGATGCCGATGAAAACGGTCAAATTTGTTAAAAAACTTTGGAAGGTCCGCAATTTTTTTTTTTAGGTAAATAAATTCCCCTACGAGTAACGATCGCCCCTCGTACAAAGATTACAAATCTTTCTCGGGTAATAACTCGTCAAATTAATAATCATTTTGTGTTTTCTAATATTTATTGATTCAACGTATTATCACGGAGAAACCAACTTAATTTACGCAAATTTCATGTAAAATTTTCTCAGAATTTCGAAAAATATTTTCAAAATTTGCAAAAATCATACATTGGCGCAAAATCAAATTTTATGTTTCATACTCGGCTTTTATAGATTTTTGACACCGAAAACAGATTCTTCATACATTTTTTCTTAGTATACATGTATGAAAAAGTACTTGAAAAAAAAGAAACGAAAATTCGAAAAACGCCGAGTTGGCAGCTACCAAAATAATGGAGCAAATTTTTTTTAAAAATGAAGTTGGTTGTTTTCCAACTTGCACTTCAAGCTCCGCAAATATTATAAAGATCCCAGATATTGATATCGAATCTTAGTACTCTATTTGGTGGAATGATCCATATACACGCATCAAAAAAATTGAAGAACCAGGATATTTTCCTATTTTTCTACGTGATTTTCGCGTGAATGTAACTTCACGAAAAATAGTTGGATCGAGATGAATAGAGAAGCAATTTCAAGCTTGACATGTCTAGTTTTGAATTCGTATGATAGAATTTTTTTCCTGGCCATTGATCTCGGCAAAAAGAAATTTCGCAAAAAAAAAATTTTTCTTAATTTTCCGTTTTTCAAAGTTCTCCCCGGGTTCGAGAAAAATTTTTCTGACTTACAAGGGGACCACATGGGCATCGGATTTTTGTAATTTTTCATACTCATCGTACGTAAAGTTGACACCCCAAATATGAATATGGCAAAGCAGTTCGATGCCATATTCAGAAGTTTTCGAGAAAAACGACTTTAAAGTTTTGCGAGCAGCTTATGAGGATGAACAAAATTGAACCTAATAACTGGCCGATCAGCCGAGCGGGCAGCGAGCAAGACCAGTGTAATCGGAAGGTTCCCGGTTCGATCCTTACCATGGGAAATTTTTTTTTTTTTCATTTTTTTTTTAATTTCGAATAACTACGTATTTTAAATATAAGATTCATCAAATATATGCTAATTAACATATTATCATTAACAAATTATCATTTTTCATGAAAATTGCACGTGAGTTAATACAATTATTTGAAATAAATTAAAATAAAATGACAAATAAAGTTTTAGGAAAAAAAATGAAAAAACCTGGGGTAGAAAATGAAAAAACCTGGGGTAGAAAATGAAATGCTTTTTGTTGAAAGTTATCAATGTTGTATTCATTTTTTAAACAACGGGTGTAGTATCACACGAGCCACAGTGATAAGCGTCGTAAAAACACGGGAAACAATAGGTTTCACGGCATCGAGCACACCGTATGAATGCTGCGTTTTTACAGGTGCAATGTTTTTTTAAAATATCAATAGTGAAAGTAACTTCGTTGACGTTTTCAAAAGTTTCTCTCGTATCGCAAAGTTTTGAAGCGAACCACGCATACCTGATCATTTTACCGAAGATCGGAGAGGACAACTGATGGAGTACGATTGAATGAATTTTTATACAATCTTCTCGATCGTTGATTTCGCGGCCTTTTTCGATCAGGTAGGCACAGTTTTGGAGACGCTTGATAAAATTTTTTACTTGACGGTAAAAATAAACATCGCATGGCTGTACTAACGGGGTACATTTTGGTGGAATAACTTGCAAGGTGCAAGTCGGCAGACGCTTATCATCTCGAAAAACTTCGTTGTACATTACGGGATTAGTTTGTCCACCCCAAGAATCAATGAACAAAACAAACTTTTCTTTTCTTACGTATGGTTTGATAACGTAGATTGAAAAATCTTTATATACGTTTGTAGTCAACTTTCCCGATTTCGACGAAGTGACTGCGACGTTTCGGTACTTTTTGCGAAATAATGCGAAAAAATAAAAAATGATAATTTGTTAATGATAATATGTTAATTAGCATATATTTGATGAATCTTATATTTGAAATACGTAGGTATTCGAAATTTAAAAAAAACAAAATTTCTCTCGGTATTTTCATAAAAAATGATAATTTGTTAATGATAATATGTTAATTAGCATATATTTGATGAATCTTATATTTAAAATACGTAGGTATTCGAAATTTAAAAAAAAAATGAAGAAAAAAAAAGTTTCCCATGGTAAGGATCGAACCGGGAACTTTCCGATTACTGGTCTCGCTCGCTGCCCGCTCAGCTGATCGGCCAGTTGTTGGGTTCAATTTCGTTCATTTTCATAAGCTGCTCGCAAAACTTTAAAGTCGTTTTTCTCGAAAACTTCTGAATATGGCATCGAACTGCTTCGGCATATTCATATTTGGGGTATCAACTTTACGTACGATGAGTATGAAAAATTACAAAAATCCGATGCCCATGTGGTCCCCTTGTTAATCAATAACAAACACAGTCACTTAGCCTGATTCTTTACCTTTAATTTTATTTTCTTTTCTGTACGACAATTTTTCGCTGAGATATCGGCCGGTGAATGAAAAAACATCTTTTTTCGTTTGATCATCGGTGTCTTATGAACCAGTAATCCTGTAGCGAATCGACCGGCAATTTTGGAAACTCAAATGAATTACGTATGAGGTTTGATTATTGTTTTACAAAAAAAAATGTTCACCGTTTGCATTCACTTGAAAAAGTCGCAAAATAACCACTTTTTCTGGTTATTTAGAAAATGAACCAGTGCTTTGCAAATATTGCTGAAAGTACAAATGTTTGTGGGTGCCCCCTTACCTCAATGAATCCCCAACACCCCTGCAAAATTAATAGGGTGTGGTTAATGATTATAGGGCCGACAATATTTTGAGTTATTTGAAAAATATTGCCTGCGTTTTGAAATTATAAATTATTATTTTTTCGATGCTAACGTCTTATTATTATTAATTATTAGTTTGATATTGCAATATCTCATGAAGTGCCTTTTTGAAATTTTAAATTATTATTATTGATAAATGTTAATTTATTGCTGTAATTAATTAATAACTCAATGTTGCACTGTCTTATGAATTGCGTTTTGAAATTGTCAATTATTATTTATCGATGTTAACGTATTATTCTTATTTATTATTAATTCGATATTGCAATATCTCATAAGATACGTTTTGAAATTTGTAATGATTATTTATAATTGTTATTCACTTACACGCAAAAATTCTCTCATGATATCCAACAAGTATCAGATTCAAACCTGTTTATGACTTCAATCGTTCCACTCAAAATTACGCTCGCTGAAGATGAAAACTTCTCGGTTTGGATCAACACACGGACATCCTCAACAAGCTACTCTCGAGCACTGCGATTTCAGTTCGCCAAGGATACCCGGACTTGATGTAACAGGAAATCAGCGGGTTGATGGCGAAATCGAAAAGCTGCGACATTCTGAATACACTGTCGAAAACACACGATCAGACTCAAACATCGTCTTTCATTTACCATGATCGATGGAAAAGTTGCACAACTTGTTACGGGTCCAACTTCTTCAAGCAACTGTGTAGTCTGTGGAGCCCGCCCAGCACAGATGAATAACTTAACAGCGGTAAAGATAAGACCAGCTAATGAAGATGTCCTTCAGTTGGGGATTCCACCGCTACACCTTCGAATGAAATGTATGGAATATGTACTACATCTTGCTTACAATATTCCGTTGAAAGCCTGGCGAACAGAAGCATCCACACGACAGATAAAGGAAAAAACAAAAAAAGGGGATCCAAAACGAATTCAAAGAGCGGACTGCTTGTTCATTTCGTTAAACAAGGTTCAGGTACCTCTAACACCGGAAATACCGCAAGAACATTTTTCGAGAACCCTGCTGTTTCTGCTGAAATCACCGGGATTGACGAGGCACTTATTCATCGACTCGGGATATAGCTGCAAGTGATTTGCTGCAGTGAAGTCGTTAGCTCCTCGAAATTTGACGCTTACGCTGCAGATACGGCAACATTGGCATCTGGTACCATATGCCTCCCAGCGTACACAAACTATTGAAGCACGGAGCTACGATAATTGACAGGGCATCACTGCCGATCGGCCTTCTGTCCGAGGAGGCACAAGAATGCCGAAATAAAGATTACGAAAATTACAGGTAAGTTACTTAAGCGCTTTTCACTGACGATGGTTTTATAAACGAAATCGAAGGTTAAAAACTTCTTTCTAAAAGATGTTATGTCTGTTACAAACTAGCCTATGCTAGGAAGACGGGAAGGATTGCCACAAACGAAGATGTGATGAACATGTTGTTCGTGTCATCGGATCCCTTTATCACTTCCCTCCTACCACCATCACCACCGGCGAGAGCAAATCTCCCTCTCAGTGTGGAAGCAATGGAGTTATTAGAAGACACTGGAGAGACTGATGATGTATGAATGGGACGAGTGCAATGTATTTGTCAAACATTTTAGTAAGGCACAAACCATTTCATTGGAATTTTTTCACTGCCTAATGACCATTATTTATTACTTTTAGTCATTTCATTTTAGTAATCATTTTTGGTCATTTTCAGTCATTTCTAATCTAGGCAATAATCATAGTCAGACATTATCACATTTACTCTTCGAAGTGACCATTTCAAAGTACCTATCTATTTTTAGTCAGAATACTTAAGTTCTTTCATTTTTTGTTTTTGACGATTTTTCTATTACAATCGATAAAACATCATGTTTTTATTATTTGCCCCGACGGACCTCAAATTCGAATTCTACGACGAAAAAAACATAATTAGGCAAATATTCTCGTAAAAAGAGGTTTTTGCCGCTTTCTCTGTTTCTGGACCACTGTGCGCCGGGTTAGAACAGTAACTCTCTGAAGCTCTTTAGAGTTGAGGACTGATTTGTCATTTTTGAACTTCGACAAGGTTGCAACTCTATCATTGACGGCCTTGGGGCATAAATCGTTCCCCTAATAACATTTAGGCGCTGTAGCGCTTTCGGATTAGTCACCACTACGCCCCCGGCCGAGATGCAAGCGTTGATAATACCTCGGACGAATTCAAGGTAGGCGTCCTCCAGCTCCATGCCTTGACTGGACTCTATACCGTTGTTCGGACGAATGAGAGGAGAAAGGTTCGCGCGAAATAATCATACGGAAGAAAATGTATAATGCGTACGAGCACGCCGGAAAGGAGAGAGAGTGAGGAGAGGACGGACGAGTAGTGGCAGTCTTGCTTCGGCAACAGCTACGAGCGCACGCTTTTCCACATACGAAAAAATAAAAAACAAAGGATGTTATACGCCAATTTTCCCCTCGACAGTATCTTTTTATTTAATTTATATTTTTATCTATCAATTATATCAAATAAACCTATATGTAAAATTAACCGCGACCGGCGCGCCAATCACGAACTAGCGAATGACTATAAAAGAAGGCGCTGCGTCGCCCAAACTTCAGTCGCTTTTAGGGACTGGTGCCGAGAGGTGCTAAGAACTAATAAAAAGTCGTACTCTGAACCTTATGGTTTGTCCTGGATTTATTTCCTTATCCCATCCTCTCCTCATCAGCTCGTCTCCGAGCTACAACAGTCTTTCTCGAGACTTCGCCGCGGACGGACCTGTGGCTGCAAAGCTACAGCCGACTCGCCTCCTCATCAGCTCGTCTCCGAGCTTCGGACGAGTCTTTCTCAAGACTTCGTGGTGGACGGATCTGTGGCTGCACAAGCTACAACCGACTCGCCTCCTCGTCAGCTCGTCTCCGAGCTTCGGACGAGTCTTTCGCAAGACTTCGTGGTGGACGGATCTGTGGCTGCACCAGCTACAACCGACTCGCCTCCTCGTCTGCTCGTCTCCGAGCACCGTACCAGTCTTTCTCAAGACTTCATCGCGGACGGACCGGGGGCTGCGAAGCTACAGCCGATCTACCAACAAACAGTTCGTTTCCGAACTCCCTCGTCCGTTTTTTTTCTTTTTTTTTTTTTTCAGAACTCTATCCGACGTACGAGCGTGGCTGCAAAGCTACCGTTCAACTCTAAACAGTTCGTTTCCGAACTCGGTATCAGCCCTTTTAAGGACTTCCAAACGGCGGTAACCCTGGCTGAATAAGCTACGGCTACCCAACCTCCGTCGTTCGTCTCCGATTCCGAAACGACGGTAACCCTGGCTGAATAAGCTACGGCTACCCAACCTCCGTCGTTCGTCTCCGATTCCGAAACGACGGTAACCCTGGCTGAATAAGCTACGGCTATCAAACCTCCGTCGTTTGTCTCCGATCCTAAACGACGGTAACCCTGGCTGAATAAGCTGTGGCTGTCGAACCACCGTCTTTAGCATTCGGTCACCCACCGCCCTTCCTCTGGGTTTCCCCTCTCCTTGGGTAATTGAAAAGAGCAGACGACACCTCCATTATCCCCCATCATGGCGGGCTTCTCAACGCCATCCGCATCCGGACCTCGACGCCGTAGCCCACGAACCAGGCCGGTCAATCACCTCCACGACTGCAACTACGACACATCTCCCTCGTTGCAATCATGGGCAAACATACCAAACCGTGCTACGAACAACGTTTGAAACGAAGAGCTGCGAACCGCGAAGCTCATCGAATCGTCGAACGTTCGCCTATCGTCGAACGTCCGCCTCTCGTCGAACGTCCATACGTTCCTGCGTCTAACCACGCCACCAGTCCGTCTTCGATCTCGACTCCCCGAGATCTTCGCCGCGTACCATCGCCTATCGTCGAACGTCCGCCTCTCGTCGAACGTCCATGCGTTCCTGCGTCTAACCACGCCACCAGTCCGTCATCGATCGCAGCGCCCCGAGATCACAGCGTGCTACCAGCCACCACATCGCCTCGTTTCGCCGTTATCCAACCTCGTCCCCGGGCACATACCCGAGTCAACCCGGAAATCATCGCCGCTACCCTCTCCAAACCCACTCGTCCGCTCCCGCTGCGTCCTCCGCCCCGGGATGTAACAAGGCTCATCGAGCTAAAGCGCAGCCTCGACAACGAACTCGATCGTAACCTTCGCCCGCTTCGTCACACTCCGAAAGAAAAATCGTGTTTCCTACCCCCGACCCCAACCGTCCGATCCATCATCATCCTTCCACCGCAACCTGCACCGACTCCTCGACGTCGGAAAACGAAACCCCGCTCCCGTTAAATCAGCGGGATCGGCAAATGATACTTGCGTCATTCCCCCCGTCTTTCGCCAGTGTCAAGGATTTGTACTTGTGTCTCAATAAAGAAAGCAATAGCGAAAGTATCATGTACTTTGTACTTAATTCAATGCCTTTTCAATAATTGGTGTTAACATCGGTCCTTCGAGCCGGATATGGCCAGGGTTGCCAGTTATTCTGGACCTCAAGTCGCCACCAGAGATCACCAAAGTCGCCAAAAGTCGCTAAGCTCCAGAAAACTGTAGTCGCTAAAATTCGCCAACAGATGGGAGCCTTATCTATGTGGCGACTTCGTACGCTTCACAAGATGGCCGCGAGATGGCAGTTCGAATCCTCAAAACGTGTCCTCCAAATTGATAAAGGCAAAAAGTATTATTATGATTATTATTATTATTATTATTATTATTATCGCTTTTTCTCCTTATTGGGTACTGGATACATATTTTGGAGGCCTTAGCCCATAACAAAATATGTGTTTTCCTATTCACCAGTTAATTTATATTCAGGAAGTTTCTGGTTATGTGACAGGTATCGATTATTACAGCCTTCTGCATAGCATCTATTATGTTTTGTCTTAGTCCTAGAGTTCTTATGTCCTCTTTCAGTTGTTTGTCAATTATGCCTTCCGCGCTGATGATGATCGGGATGATCTTTACTTCCCTCAGATTCCAGCTTTGCTGGATTTCTACAGCCAGCTCGGCATATCTATTACGTTTCTCGTTGTACGTACGCCTAATGTTTCTGTTTGCAGGAATCGCGACGTCAATGAAGACACCCTTGCGCTCTTTCTTATCGATGATTGTGATGTCCGGCCGATTGTGAAGCCTTGTGTGCTCAGAATGTATGGTGCGATCGTAGTAGATTCTGACGTTGCCGTCCTCCACCACCGGCGAAGGGTCATAAGCGTAGTATGGGGTGTTGTTTATAGGGGTTCCGTGTCTTTCGAGAAGCTTCTTATGCAGGATTTTGGCGACGTTGTTGTGTCTCCTCGTGTACTCAGTTTGAGCCAGGCACGTGCAGCCTGATAGGATGTGATCTATCGTTTTAGGTTGGCTTCTGCATCTGCGGCATGTATCATCACCTACGTTTGGGTCTTTCATGACATGCTTCTTATAGTTCTTGGTAGGGATCACTCGGTCTTGGATAGCAATCATAAACGCTTCAGTTTCAGCGTACAGTTCACCCTTTAATAACCATCTGTGTGACATTAACTTGTCAACATTATCGCTATTAACGGCTCCGTAGTACTGGCCGGGCATCGGTTTGATTGCCCACATGCGTTCCCTATCATCCCTACTTATTGCTCGTCTGTCGAAGTCACCGCTCAGGTTCAAGGGTGTTAAGTTCTTGTCTATCTCGTTTATCACTATTATGAGTCTTGACCTTGCAGCTTTTAGGTTGAAATAACTGCGCAGTGACTGGATTTGGTTGTCATGCAACGCCTGCTGGTCGATGAGACCTCTTCCCCCCTCCCTCCTAGGTGTTATCATTCTCTCGCAGCACGACTTAGGGTGGTGCAGCCTATAAGATGTAAGCATGGTCCTAATCTTTCTTTGCATCGCTTGGAGTTCAGTGTTGCTCCATCTTATTATTCCGAAGCTGTACGACAGTATCGGTATCGCAAATGTATTCAGAGCCTTTATGACGAACTTTCCAGTTAGGTTGGCTTTTGCTATTTTATGAATACGCGACTTAAGCTCTCTAGTCAAAGTGTTCTTGACACCTCTCTTCTCAATGCGGTTGTTTTGAATCATGCCCAAATACTTGTAAACTTCACCCTCCTCCATCTCTTTAATGTTTTGAATGTCTGGGTCCTGTGTTTTAGTCACCTTGCCCCTGGTAATGCATACTGTCTTACATTTATTGAGCCCGAACTTCATGTTTATGTCACTGCTAAACATTGATATTATCTTTATCAGCTGGTCGAGTTGCTGCTTCGATGATGCGTAGGCCTTAAGATCGTCCATGTATACCAGGTGGCTCAGTGTCTCTTGTCCTGTGTTGCTCTTGATCTTGACTCCATACTTGCTGTCCCTCAGTAGGTTGCTAAGTGGGTTAAGTGCAATGCAGAACCACAAAGCTGATAGGCAATCTCCTTGGAAGATTCCACATTTAATCATGATCTCTGATGTTCGGATCTGTTTAGATTTTGTGCGTCCCTCGATATTAGTCCGCCATCTCGCCATGCTGCTTCTCAAGAAGTTGATTATACTTGGGTGGACTTTGTATATTTCCATCACTTCGATCAGCCAGGTATGCGGTACGCTATCGAAGGCCTTCTGGTAGTCTATAAAACAGGTGTGCAGGTTCTTCGCTCGTCTTACTGTGTGCTCCAGTATGATCTGGTCTATAGTAAGTTGTTCCTTACAGCCTTTCGCACCCCTACAGCAGCCTTTCTGTTCCTCGCATAAGATGTTATTGTGCGTTACGTGATTGTATATCAGGTTTAGACATGCGGTCATAATCTTGTACATTGTTGGCAGACAAGTGATCGGGCGTCCGTTCGCTGGGTTGCTCTCAAAGCCGTTACCTTTCGGCAGCAGGTAGGTTATGCCGTTCGTTAGGTACGGTGGGAGCTTCTCTGGGTCCTGTATGCACTCGTTTATTAATTGGGTCAGTTTCTCATGCACAGCTGGCAGCCTTTTGAACCAAAAATTTTGGATTTTGTCCAATCCAGGCGCTTTTCAATTGTGGGTTCTGGATATAATTTGTTTAACCTGTTCAGTTGTTAAGCAGGCACCTGGCATCTCTTCCAGCATCTGGGTGCTTCTCCTTTCGATTTTTATCCATACAGCGTTCTTGTTGTGGGTTGTTTGATTCGACCATATTGATGACCAGTAGTTCTCGGTGTCCTCCTTAGTCGGTATGTTATCTTCTCCCGGCTCTATCGTGTTTTTCAGCGTTCGGTAAAAAGATTTCTCGCTGGTCTTGAACATTTTGTTGTTTTCGCGTCTTTGATTTGAGAGCTTGTATTTGCGCTGCTTTGTCACCTGCACAGATAGCTTTTGTTTTATCGTGTCCATCACTAGTGCCGCGTTCGAGTTGTTGAGTTCATATCGTAATATTCATGTTCGTATCATAATATTCATGTTTGACCAGTTTTTTATTACGTGAAACAAAACTTTTCTACTCACTAAATATATAATTTTTTCATTATTTTTAACCAGAAATGTATCACCTCGAGGATATTCTAGTTATATACCTTAGGGGGTTTAACGATTCCCATTATCACGAGAGATTTGAAATGGAACATCGTTGCCTAATTTCAGCCTTGTTTTCCGATGGGATTTCTGTTCTCTCGATTTCCTTTGTGAAGTCAGCGCTGAAGTCGATTTCTGATATCGGCAGGAAGGCAAGTTCGTTGCTGACAGCTTTAACTACCTGTCGTACGGGATCCTTATCGTGCGGGACCCTCAAGAATGCGGGTTTTAAGATTCGTGCAGCAAACGACAAAAAGACGAAATCTGTACGTACAAGCTTCCGACGTCGACTTTATCACTTTGGAAAAATATATTTAGATGCTGTAGTTCCGACAGTATCGGTTTTAGGTATGTACACTAGATATAATCTGTTCGCTTCATCTTGCAGCATATCACGAATTATTCTAGCAGTGTAGCACCTCTTAGCATCGCACGCAATTTGAAAATGCGTCTTGAGCTCCAGCCACTGTTCAAGCAACCGTTTCACGGCTTCGTAAAAAGCGAGCCATCTCGTTCGTGACAGCTGGATCATTTGCCGGAATTTTTGTGTAACGTCGCCTGCATTAATGAGATCGAACGTTTTTTTGTAATTAATTCTGCGCTACGAGCTGACGCTGAACCAATTAAATACTTCACGAGCCAGAAAATCGAGAGAGGCAGGTAGTTCTTCGATCGCTTTCGACGAACGTAGATGAAGCGAGTGGCATGTGCATTTCATGAGCTTCAGCTTTGGTACGTCGGCTCTCAGAAGCGTATATAACGAGTGTTTGTGGCCGCACAAATTATTGGCTCCATCTGTGCCTATGGCTGTCAGATTTTTTAATTGGATCCCAACGTTTTTGAGATACTCGACGACACTCTTGTATAGGTCGTCGGCTGTTGCTCGCTCCACTTCCAGTATACCCAAAAAATCCGTTAGTATACGGTTCTCCGTCATATCGAAATACTTTATGCACATGCACAAATATTTTGTTACCGACACATCGGTACTTTCATCTACGATGATCGAGTAGCCTTTATCGCCAATAGCTCGAACCATGTCCCCCAAGAGGACCGGTGCAATCACGTTTTTAATCAGGTTCGAGCACTTTGTCCTGTGCAATCGAAGATATTGAAGAGAATTTCTAGCCCCTACAGTCGAAAGAAGTTCGCCTAGGTGGTCTATCGAGCGGATCGAAGAGTGCATAGCGATGTACACAGCCAGTTTTATGTCCGTAATTTTTTTTTCCTCGCGAACTGGGGCCTGATATCCTTTATATAACAAAAAATAACGGTACAACTAGGTAAAAAATAAAGTGGTAAATTATATTTCGGTTGCATAGTCAGAATAAACAGATGGGGGTAAAATTAGTAAAAACAATCTTCAAAAATACTGCAAGTGGTAAATGCCAACTTTGCGATTCCAAACAAGCAAAACGTTTAGCCACTTTGTCTGGGAACAGACCTCGAATCTGGTTGTGAGCGTGAAGGGGAGAAGGGAATTTTCTAAGAGTCCGGATTCAGAAGAAGGGTCCAGAAAAATGCAGGTACACCGAAGCACAAATTGTTACCGGAAACTAAATGAATCGGTTTATTCACAATAATATAACAATTACGAAAATGGGTTGCCGTAGCCGCGTGGCTAATGGCGTCGTGAGGATACCGCGTGGTCGCGTCGAGTTGGTTAGACGCGTGATTTGAAGTGAGCCGAAGTATTCAATTAACCCGAAAATTAAGACGGTTGTAAATCGTCTCAATTACCCGAATTAATTGCCGTGGAAGAAGTGCCCGAAATGACGAAGTAGACCGTTCTTACGGTAACCGAGAAGCAAAACGTTAGAAGAAGCGTCCGGTTACTGCGAGGTATATCGAATAAGTGAAGAAGAACCCGGAAATCGATCGAATATTCGCGTTGATCGATGGGTCAGTTGAGCGGCTAATTGGAGCACCGCGGGGGTCAGGC
The DNA here is from genome assembly GCA_963971145.1 of Sussaba pulchella. NCBI lineage: Eukaryota > Metazoa > Arthropoda > Insecta > Hymenoptera > Ichneumonidae > Sussaba > Sussaba pulchella. The sequence continues at coordinate 6,922,425 of OZ020170.1, forward strand.
CAGCGACCGCCCGAGAGCTGCTGACCCCCCACGGTGACTCTCGGAATTACGAAGTTTCCTGAACACACTTCGAAATCGTCCTCTATGAGCAGTTAATCTTCCCAATTTTGTCTAGTTTCCGTTTAGTTTAGTTTGTTACTCTCCGAAACCGCGAACACGGTCATTCAATCGAAACACACGGCGTATCGAGCCAAGGTCAGGTTTCTAATAACGAAGCGAATCATCGATGTATTGCCATTATCGCGTGTTGACATTGGTCACTTGATAATCCCGACGAATCTCAAGCTCGCCGACGAAGCATTCAATGTGGCCGCGGAACAATCGACGCAATACTGGGAGCAGGTTTGTTCTGGCTTTTGCTCCGCATCGGACAGGTTAAGATGGGCCGATCGCAACCAGTACTCCAAAAAACGCATCTCAGTTGGATCGTATCGGGAGACATCTCTTCGAATGAGCAACAGAGCACCTCCTTTTATGGATTTTCCGCTGAGACAAGGCTTCGCGATCAAATCGAAAAGTTTTGGAGAATCGAGGAAGTGGATCAGAAAATCGCAGTAGCAGAGGACGACGAATGGTGCGAAAATCATTTTTTGCGCACGCACTTACGCGATGAACAAGGCCGGTTCACGGTAAGTCTCCCGTTTGAGGGTGATCTCAGCGAGCTCGGAGAGTCACGAAATAGCGCATTGCATCGGTTGTATCGACTCGAGAAAAAACTCGAACGAGAGCCGGAAGTGCGAGACAAGTACACAAAGTTCATGATGGAGTACATCGAGTTGAATCACATGATGCTGACCGACGATATCCCGTCAGATGATTCCGCAGTCGCGTATTGGATCCCACATCATGCAGTCGTCAAGAACGATAACGATACGTTCAAGCTCCGCGTGGTATTCGACGCTTCAGCCAGAACTTCTTCGGAAAAATCTCTAAACGATTTTTCGTCGCCGAGCAATCAATGTGCTGTTGTACACGCGGTTAAAAATAGTACCACGAATGAGCAGGTCGTGGCTGCCAGAGAACAACCGAATCCTGTTCTATTTGAGACAATTGATGAGGAAGACGATGACACCGAACCTTCGCAGAAGAATGTGAAAGAAAGCGTCAAGCCAACGTCTTCGAAACGCTTAGTTCGAAAATATAAACCGTTCGATGAAGACACCCTGGCAATGTACAAGCACGTTCTGCTAACCCGTAAAGCCTTGGACAATTGCAAATAAAAAAATAAGCAGTATTGTTTCTGTAATTCTATTTTCAATTTCAATTTTGGGCATTTTTCAATTTCAACATTGGGCATTTTTATATTCTGTTATTTATGAATATATTATTAATAGTAGAATTATTGATCATGCTTTCGAATTCTTGGAGAGAATTGTAAGTTAAATAATGATTTCTGTGGATTTCTCAAAAACATATTAAGTAACCAAAATATATCCAGGTATTCAAATCGGAAGAAGCTGCTTCTTGACAAAATCAAGGCCAATGAGTTGTCCAAGAAAGCTTCGAAGCTATCGATGCTGCAGCGGAACTTCATCGTCCTTATTCTGCGCAATGCCGAAAGAGACGCCAGGGGTCGTCGATATTCGATGGACGAGAGACTATTGTGTCTGTCGATTGATAAAAGATCTCCGGCGGCTGACAGATATTCAGTACTTTTCTTCCGCTCCCATGCCCGTCAACGCTTAAAAAAATATTGATCAGTTTCTAACTGGATACTGGTGTTACGGGAACCATGCATGCCATTTTAGAGGATGCAGCGAAACGATTGGAAGATCCTGAAGATAAAATAAGTGTGATCATGTGAGATGAAGTATTTTTGAAGACGCATGTGCAGTACAGCACGGAGAGAAAAAAAGTAATCGGGTTCGAGGACTGGGGGAATCACCGGACAAAAAAGTACGCTGACCATGCACTCGTTTTCATGCTGCGAGGGGTAACCAGGAAATGGAAAATCCCTCTTTCGTATTATTTCTGTGCTGGTCAGACGACATCCAGTCAGCTTGTCACCTGCATTAAAGACGTTGTGAGGGCCGTTACACGAGCAGGATTTAACATCGTGGCGTCGGTATGCGACCAAGGCTCGTCAAATCAAAAAGCGATCAAGCAGCTGCAATTTGATACCCCGATCGGGTCAGAGAGACGGAAAACCTCACCAAGTGTATGTTTTCCGTTTTATAATGATTTTTCCTCGTTTTTCCAAGCCACAAATGCACATTTCAAATTTTATGTATGAAGCATTCCATACTAAATCAACATGGTTCTTACGGACCATTTTTTGAGCTGATTGCGCTGATTTTCTTGTTTTTGTACTAACTTGAACGAACATTTTTTTATTTTCTCCAATGTTTTTTTTAAACGGTCCAAAAGTTATGAATTTTGTCAAAAATCTTGCATTTTTTTTTTAATCCTTGTAACTTGGTCAATAATACCATGAATTCATTTTTTCTTCTTCTGAAATGTTGGGTCTTTCTCCAAATTTTTCAAAAAAAAAAATACTCGAAAATTATAAGCACTGTTTATGATTTTGATTATTGACCTTTTGAAGTAAACAATTTTTGTGGAGACATTATTTTTTTCTCAGATTTGTATGTTATATTACACTTGATTTGATATATTGTGCAAATCGTTAATGATGGGCGAATCCTTTATTTTATTTTTTTTTTAATTTGAGATTAAATATTCAAATTTAGAAATAATAGAACAAAGAATTCATCCATCATGAACATTTTAGACGATTTGTAGAATCAGATGTACTTAAACATAAATTTAAGAAAAAATCGAAGGCGATAATGTCTAGCAAAATGGTTTTCTTTAAAAGATGCAAAAATTAGTGTCAAAACAGTTCTTACAATTTTCGATGATTTTTCAAAAATGTCTTAAAAAAAACTCAACTTAAAAAAAAACTAATATCGGGCTATTATCGACCAAGTTTCAAGTATTTAAGAGAGAAAGAAAATAAAAAAATAAAACCCATAACTCTTGAGGCGTTTGAAAAAAAAGTTGAAAAGAAACTCCAAAGGGTCACTTCCACCCAAAAATGGTAATAACAATTGGAGAAGCGAAATTGACCAGTACACCCAATCAAACTTGTGCAATGAAGACACCGACATCTTGAAATGGTGGCAGCAACACCAACAAGTTTACCCGAATCTAGCCCGTATGTCTCGAGACTTGTTGAGTATTCAAGCAACATCTGTATCCGTGGAACGCCTTTTTCGCGTTCTTCGTTGACCATTCGGCAACACCGAAATATTCTGGGAAAAGAAGTTGCTGGCGAACTCGTGTGTATTGACAATTGGGCGACAAATACGAATAATTTCTCCTTCAAGTGTGTCAAATCAACCCCAACCTGATATCATATTGATATCGTATCGTTGAATCATATCGTTGAAGATGATGTAATGATAATAAAATTTGATTCTTACTTAGAGAAAATTGTAGATTGTTGCGAGACCTCTTTTCACTTTGATAGGGAAAAATTTGTTTGAGAGAAGTGAGAATAAGCCGGAGAATTTTACGGAGTGATAATATAGTAATCTTGCGTAAAGATAGTACCGAAAAAGTATTTGAATTCTTGTCGGGTCCTGCTTTTCTTTATTATTCCTTAATATATTATGCATCTTATTGACCATCTTAACAAATAGGATGGGATGATGATTTTTTACTCCAAAAAAATGGATACATAAATAAATGATATTCGAACTAACCATTTTCGAATATTCCAAGTCGAATTAATAGTTCTGAATGACAATTTTATTGCATAAGATACAACTTCATGCCATAATGATTCCAGAAACGAGACGATCGGAATGATCGCTCGAAAGACGAGAAGTTCGTTCCATCCAAAACAAACGAGCTGATCCATCGATTGTCAAATTGATGACAGACGAACTTCTCGACCGTTTCCCGGATCGTGTCGCTAGAATGCATCACTAGTTCGAAATAATCTGGTGACGATAGATTTGGAATTCGAACACGAATCAAAGGAGCGCAAGTTTGCTCAATGGGATCATATAATAAAAGCCTATAAAATCGACGTATATGCACCTCGCCTTAATCGCATGGTCCCCGACTTGACAGAGGAACACGTTTTACCCGAAAAAATAAATAAAATGGGGTTCACACTCATAATGCAGGTTTTTAGCAAGAAACTTTCGTCGTTCATGGATCTTCTTGCGAGCAGACCAGGCAAGATTGATCGAAATCTCAGAATGCCTGGACACAAAAGCATAAAAAATTAATAAAAAGCATTAATACTATGTGTGCGTGCGTGCGTGCGTGCATGTGTGTGAGAGAGAGAGAGAGAGAGAGAGAGAGAGAGAGAGAGAGAGAGAGAGAGAGAGAGAGAGAGAGAGAGAGAGAGAGAGAGAGAGAGAGAGAGAGAGAGAGAGAGAGAGAGAGAGAGAGAGAGAGAGAGAAAGATTGATTGATATGGTATTTATTTAGCATTAGCTACATTACATATTCTATTTCGAAATTACATTCATTTGTACTAGTACTATGGTCCTTCGCCACCCTTTTTCTTCTTTTTTACTATATGCTATTTATTTATTTTTTTTGCTTAGGTCCGCATGTGCATCCTCAGCCGCTTTTTAAATAGTTTTTCAGTTTCCGCTTCCTTTACATTTCCTGGTAACTCATTACACATTTCAAAACCTTTATAAATTATTGATTTTTGTCCCGTAATTGTTTTACATTTATTGACGACTATATTTTTCTTTTGTCGAGTGTTATACTGTCGTCTGTCTTCTACGAATCTTATTTCATTTCTCAGGTAGTTTGCCGTGTTTCCTTGTATCATTTTATAGACAAATACACATACATTATATTTAATTCTATCTTTAATTGACATAAAACATAAAGCGCATAGCATATCACTGATTGACGTATATCTATTACATCTCAAGAACGCTCTCATCGCTCGGTTCTGTACTTTTTGCAGCATTTCTATATCATGTTCGTTACAGTTTATCAGCAACGTGTTACAGTATTCGGAATGAGGGGCAATAATTGTTTTATATATCGTTACTAGTGTATAATTTGAAACATGTTTGTTCAGGCGGTACAAAAAGTTGACTTTCTTTGCCACCTTTTTCGCCATGTAACCTGCGAAGCTGCTGAATCTCAAATGTTGATCGATAATTACTCCTAAGTATTTCTGTTCTGTTACTTCTTCTATTGTTCCATTATTTATTCTAATATTGCACTTAACGTTGTTTCTTTTTCTCGGGTCGTGAATTAACATAAATTTTGTTTTTGTGGTATTGAGTTTCAAGGAGTTGTAATGGAGCCATTGCACTATTTTTATCATGTCTGTATTCAATTTTCTTTCTACTTCGTTTCCATTGGAATCACTGATGTAAATTATTGTATCGTCTGCGCACATTTTGCACGAGCAATACTCCATGTTTCGTTTCCATCGTGGACGAGACTACATTCTTATATTTTACTTGTTGTGTCCTTTCATGTAAGTACGACTTGGACCAATTTAGTATGTTCCGGTTATTCCAAGATTTTCCATCTTTCTTAATAGCACTTCCCTGTTTATTGTTTCGAATGCTCGCTTAAAATCTAAGAAGATTACGCCTACAAATTTACATTGATCTAGGTCATCTCTCCACTCAACCATTGTGTTCCGTAACGCTGTTTCGCAGAAGTGATTTTCTCTGAATCCGGATCGCTGGTCTACAAAAATATTTTTATCTACAATGTACTGCATGAGTTGATTTCTTACTGTTAGAGAAAGAGAGAGAGAGAGAGAAAGCGATATTTATTTAGCGCTCCGGGACAAGTCCCCTTAAGTGCAGAGCGTTCAAAAATGACATCGAGTGTATAATTTTATATCACAGGCGGTACAATGCAATTACAGTTTCAATACAATTTTCGGTGATGTTGTGTTGAGTGTAGGAAAGTAATAAATATAAAAACGATAGAAAGAAAGAAATTTAAGGTAGTATCTTGAGACAGGGATTTATTTATCGCGTTCAATGACGGTCGAATTTGGTATCTGAACGAAATCCCACACCCGGCGCGGCCTGGGTCAAGGGCTGCCGGGGCTCTGTGGCGTATGTTATTTTTTTATCTGGGCGCCAATTAGTTTTTATAAAACTAATAAACTTCAATTTCATCAACTATTGGTTACGCACTCGTATTGGAACGCACTCGTAACTTCGAGTGGCCGTAACTCCCTTTCCGGAGAACCTAAATCAAATTTTAAGGGGTGTTTTGGAAAGCGGTTTATACGCTATTTCAGGTGATTGAATTTGTTTTTGATTTTGTTCACATTTTTATAAACAAATTGCAAAGTGAAATGTTTAAACAATTTTTTTCGCTCTTCGGGCACTTTTTTTTTTTTTTAATATTTTTAAAAGAAAGCTTGGTTTTTTTAGCATCGAAAACATATTTTTTGATCGTGAACACCATAGAAGTGTGGGAGTTGTACGGTTCGATCCAAGCAGAAATCGTGCTCGCTGCTCTCCGGCGCGCTATAACTCCCTTTTTAAAAGAGCAAAATGGACTTTTAAGGGGTGTTTTGGAAAGCGATTTTTATATTGTTTCAAAATATTAAATGTACATATTTTTTAAATGGAATTTTTATAAACAAATTATGAAGTGAAATGTTTAAACAATTTTTTTTGCTCTTCGGGCACCTTCGATTGTTTTGAAAATATTTTTAAATGAAAGCGCAGCTTTTTTTCTATCAATCCCATATTTTTTTATCGTGAACACCGTAGAAGTGTGGGAGTTGTACGGTGCTATCCGAGCGGAGGTGGTGCTCACGCGCTCGGACGAGCCGCCCAGGGACCCGGTACTGATATTTAATGACCGACAAAGCGTACGCTCTTTAATGACATTCGATGTTATCATTCAAAATAAATCCTTGGTACCTTCACCTATTATAAAAATCTATTTCATTGTTATAAACGCAATACCTCGATCCACAATTTGAGACAAAGTAACACAATGTAAATTCGTTCGGAATCATAACTTTTAAACTGATAGTACGTTGTTGAGTTTCTCGGAGGAATTGAAAATAACTATCGGAATTTGTAGTCGGATAAGAACGGCGATTCTCATTTCGGATAAGTCAAAGCTGTTCGTTTACAGTAACCAGAGTTCTCTTCACCTTCTCGACAGTTCTCGACACTTCTTTGTATTAACGTCAATTTATTTCGTTCTGCCAAACACCTCGAATAAACGTCCTACATCTCAATTAGTTGGCCATATCATTAATTGTTAGACTCCCTGACTCCGAAATCCCAGATCGATTTCCGCATTGATTTCGCGTTAATCATGTCATCGTTACAAGATTTTCGCAGCAGATGTGCGAATCCGTTCCGTAAGAAAAAGCATCTGGTTAGAAAAAATTTGCGATCTCTACCAGTCCAACACCACTTACTTTTTCCAGCATTGCCCAAAAACTGCAAAGTATGTGTTCGTTGTAAAGCAGAACTTCAAAAGCTTGATTTACAGCTCGACAGCGTTCTCGAGGGCAATGCTTCTGGAGAGCATGACACTGGAATAATCGAACGTAAAGAAGATCCAGCTTTCGTTACTTCAGAAGAAAGATGCAATGACGAGAATCACTTAGCGGGTCGAAGTTCTGAATCAAATAAAAGAAAAATTTAGCCAAAAGGGAACAACAAATTCAGAGAAAATCTGCTTACTCACACTAGCACCCAAGTCCTGGGGTCGTGGAAAAATTGAACAGTATTTTGGTTCATCCGAACGTGAAGCCAGACGCGCGCAGGATTTGGTATCGAAAAATGGAATCCTGACTTTTCCTGAAGCTAAGCGAGGACACAAACTCGCACTAGAAACTGAAAGTTTGGTTAAAAACTTTTACGAAGACGACGAAAATAGTCGATTGATGCCAGGCATTAAAGATTTTCGATCGGTTAAAAACCCAGACGGCACACGTGAACGAGTACAAAAAAGGCTGATTCTATGTAATCTTTCGGAATTATATGCCCGATTCGTAGTTCAACACGAGAATGTGAGGATCGGATTTTCGAAATTTGCACAGCTCAGACCAGGACACTGCGTTTTAGCTGGTGCAAGCGGAACTCACAATGTTTGTGTCTGCGTTTATCATGAGAATGTAAAGTTAATGCTGGATGCAATAAGCATCAAACGTTTGACTGAGGATGCTGGTACCAAATTGGTAGATTACCACGATTGCTTAAGAGAAATCACATGCAGTGAGCCGCGTGATGATTGTCATTTCAACCGTTGCCAATCTTGTCCTGACATCGAAAATCTGAAAAAGTATCTGGTTGAGCTGTTAGACGCAAATAATTTCGATACAGTGACGTATCAAATTTGGCAGCAAACTGATAGAAGCACGTTGAAAACCGAACTAGCAGACACGGATACTTTTGTGGAAGAACTCTGCGATAAGCTTCAAAACTTGAAATCTCGTGCATTTTATGCTACGCAGCAAGGACTATTTTTTAAGCACCTTAAATCCAGGTTGACGGAAGGAGAGTTTTTGATTCAGCTTGATTTCGCCGAAAATTATTCTTTTGTTCTGCAGAATGCTGCTCAAGCATTTCATTGGAATAATAACCAAGCGACCATATTCACCGTTGTTATTTATTTCAACGAAGGGAGCCAACTGAAACACTTGAGTATGGTCGTCATCTCGGACTGTCTGAATCATGACACTGTGGCCGTGTATACGTTTCAGAAACTTATCATCGAATATCTCGAAAAAAAATTCGCACTCATCAACAAAATCTATTACGTAACAGACGGAGCCACGCAGCATTTCAAAAATAAGTATTCTTTTGCCAATCTTGCAAATCACGAAAAAGACTTCGGAATATCTGCTGAATCTCATTTTCATGCAACCGCACACGGTAAAGGCCCAGGCGATGGAATCGGTGGCAATTTGAAAAGACTGGCAGCGAAAGCTAGCTTGCAGCGTTCTGCACGGAATCCCATTCTCACCGCAATGGACTTATTCGAATGGGCCAATGAAAGCTTGAAAGAAACGGTTATTCTTTTTAGTCCGAAAGAAGCTCATACACAAATGATCAAACATCTAGAAAGCAGGTTTAGTACGGCACTAACAATTCCGGGCACCCTCAAATACCACGCTTTTATTCCGAATCAGAACGGGCGGCTGCAGCTGAAAAAAACGTCGTTCTCAACAGAATATGATCTGTTTCCGAGGACTAGGGAGAACAATAAAGGTCAGAGAAAAAACCGGAGCGCCAAAAAAAAGCGGACAATATAGGTCATGGTCTTGCATGTAATAGTTCAGTGTAAGTGATGACTATAGCCGTATACTCCCGGCCCAAGTATTATTTTAAATGATTACGTCGAATGTCACTACAGAGCATACACTTTTTCGGTCATTAAATATCAGTTCCGGGTCCCTGGGCGGCTCGTCCGAGCGCATGAGCACCACCTCCGCTCGGATAGCACCGTACAACTCCCACACTTCTACGGTGTTCACGATAAAAAAATATGGGATTGATAGAAAAAAAGCTGCGCTTTCATTTAAAAATATTTTCAAAACAATCGAAGGTGCCCGAAGAGCAAAAAAAATTGTTTAAACATTTCACTTCATAATTTGTTTATAAAAATTCCATTTAAAAAATATGTACATTTAATATTTTGAAACAATATAAAAATCGCTTTCCAAAACACCCCTTAAAAGTCCATTTTGCTCTTTTAAAAAGGGAGTTATAGCGCGCCGGAGAGCAGGGAGCACGATTTCTGCTTGGATCGAACCGTACAACTCCTACACTTCTATGGTGTTCACGATAAAAAAATATGTTATCGATGCTAAAAAAACCAAGCTTTCTTTTAAAAATATTAAAAAAAAAAAAAAGTGCCCGAAGAGCGAAAAAAATTGTTTAAACATTTCACTTTGCAATTTGTTTATAAAAATGTGAACAAAATCAAAAACAAATTCAATCACCTGAAATAGCGTATAAACCGCTTTCCAAAACACCCCTTGAAATTTGATTTAGGTTCTCCGGAAAGGGAGTTACGGCCACTCGAAGTTACGAGTGCGAGCGTCGAAAAATGATGTTTTTGAAACTTTCATCCCCTGTAACTCAAAAAGGGATGATCGAAGAGGTCTAAAAATTGGACTGCTCATTGAATAGACAAACATACCCTGCAAATTTAAACCCAATCATAAATGTGACTTTTAAAGTCTGGACAGATGAGGAATACCGCCTCATATATGTTATTCAATACATTATCCAAACATCTGTGCAATTTGAATAAGTTTGACCACCCCAAACCTGAGATATTTACACCTAAAGTTGGCTTGGTTTACACGTAACAAATGCGTTATGATGGGCAAACATAGCATTATTAATTCTACCGTCAAAACTAAAATTAAGAAATTGATAAAAAACGAGGATAAGCCAAAGTAAGATATCACGAATAATGTGAAAAAAATGAGAATGATTCACCATCTAGTTTCCAAGATATAGCCATGAAAAGTTCTCACAATTTTGGTCGTATAGCATATATCCTGCTCGGCCTGCAAGCGAACGAGTGCGTGGAGGGGGAACGGGACAGCGATCTGGCAACAGTGTGCATGGCCAGGCGCTTAGTTTGATAATATGATTTTAGACCAAAACAAATGGCATTTGAATAAATTAGTGGAAAAAATATTAACCCATCGCACTGGATAACCTCTAAATGTTCTTCGTCAATTTCCTTATCGTTTTCGTATCGTGCTCTCAGGGAAGCCGCTACGGCTTTTATTTTTTTCGCAAGCACTTTTTTGAAAATAAATTGTCCCTTGTGTCGGGTTCGATTGGACATTTTTTGAGAATTGATCTCCTAGCTCACAAATAATATTGTCTTCCACTACAGCGATCATAATATGTACGTAGGCCACAGTTGATGCACAACGTTGCCACGATCGTCGTTCTCACACACACACACAGAAGACTGCGTCGTCTGTATATACGAGCTATTGCGTGGATTGGGGCAAAGCCTGGACAGTCCCGGCAAAAAGTTTACTAGCAATGGTAGATCAGAAACACAATATAAAATAGATTTTACGGCAATAAATGATATCCATCGTATTATCTACTAGTGCCGAGTCAATATTGCGTAGTTTTTAAACTTATTTATTACTAGTTAAACCAATTATCAATCTTTTAAACATGAACATGGTATGTAAACTTTTGGTTGAGATTTTCGCAGAGGAATTTCCTTAAAGTTTTTAAGAATAGGATTTATGTTTAACATTGACTAGAAACTTTTGGTTGAATGATTACATCAATGATAATAATAATGTTATTGCACAGCTCGCTTATTTCAGAAATGAAAAAAAAAAACCAAAACGAAAAAAATAGTTAAAAACGAAAATAAGAACTAATCAGCCCCACGCCTCTCAACGAACTACTCGATCCGCCCGTCTCAAGGTTTCAGGGTGTGCAAAGAAAAAAAGTATGTTTACTAATTATTTCCTAGTATTTACAGTTCGCTGGATTAAGAGATTTTATGTGACTAGTTGTTGGTTGCTAGACAAAAGGTGCGTGAATAGCAGCTTGTTGAAGGCGTTGATGGCTTGGGCATCACGTATAGCTGCAGGCAGATTGTTCCAGAAGTTCGGAGCAGCTCATGTGAATGAGTTTTTTAACAGATCCGTTCTGCATTTTGCGGGGTATAGCCAGTCTTTCGGTCGTCTGGAACTCCTTTCTCGATGTTTATCTGCTGTCTTAAGGCTGTTAAATAGATAGTTAGGTAAGTGTGTGACTAGTAATTTATAAATCGGGCACCCGAGGAAGTATCTCTTTCTGTTTTTGACGTTGAGCCATTTAAGTTGTTGGTAGTGTTCTGTGATGTGGGCATCGCGTCTGATATCGAGTACAAAACGAACGCAGGCATTTAATGAGCGGCTGAAAATGAGATTTTGCACTTCTGTTATATCAAGGTAGACTAAGCAGCAATAATCTACATGGGGGGAAGACTAATGTGGATATGAGATTTTCTCTGAGCTTATTTGGTAAAAGTCTTCTGCTGTTTTAGTTGATATAATATGCTGTTTACTTTTTTGGGAATCTTAATTGTGTTTGCGTTCCAAGACAGGGTGCTGCTGATTGTGACACCTAAGCATTTTACTTCGGTTGAGAAAGGTATCCTAAGGTCGTTAACCATGATGGATGGGAGGTCATCGAAGCGCATGTTCGCAATGAAGCGGCGAGTGCCGATTACTATGGTCTTTGTTTTGTCCTTGTTGAGTAGAAGCCCTAACCCCGTGGCCCATTCGAGAATCGAGTCAATATCTTCATTTACGAGTTCTATGCTGTCCGCTATTCGTTAAGATTTGCTATGGTGGTAGATTTGGAGATCGTCGGCATAGAAATTATATTTGCAGTGTCTGAATACATTGTTAAACCCGCTAAGATATAATACGAACAGCAGCGGTCCGAGGCCGGACCCTTGGGGAACTCCATTTGCTACGCTAGCCCAGTGTGACATTTCGCCTGTTGATGAGTCTCGTGTCGCTTGGGATCTGCCTGTGAGACAAGAGCACATCCAGCGTAAAGCTGACTTCGAGATATTTAACGTCCGGAGTTTGTCTACCAAAATTCCGTGGCGTACGCGATCAAAGGCTTTAGAAAAATCGAAAAGAGCCAGCAGTGTAACCTGACGTGAATCTGAGGCCAAACATACGTCGTCCAGTACGCAAAGAAGCGCAGTTTGCGTGTTTCGGCCTTGACGATACGCTGTTTGACGAGGGTCTCACAGATCATGCAAGTTTAGGTAACGCGTGATTTGATCAAATGCTATTTTTCCAGTGCTTTCGAAAGATCGCAGAGGATGGAGATGGGTCGATAGTCGTTTGGGCCTATAGGCGTTTTCACTTTCGAGATGGGGGTTACCAAGACTAATTTCCAGGTGGTCGGGAAGATGCCGGTCATGAGCGAGTATGAGAAAAGATGGTGGATCATAGGCCGTACCCTAGTAGCTTGGGTGCCGTAGTAAAGGCCAATCGATGCCCATTGAAATGCCTATCAGTGACTGGCTAAATGCCGTGGTTATTTGAGGCATTCACAGTCACTTTGGTAGGCATTTTTGTTCAAATCGTGACGGTAAGTGCCTAAGAGTGACCGACCCCGAATTTCTACCCAAAAGGCCTGCACTCAACGGCATTTTTTTAGGCATTTACCGAAAAAAGAATGCCGGCGAATGCCTAACAGAACCGGGGAACGGTAAAAAAAATGCAGCTGAGTGCCTAAAAATGCCGCTGAGTGCCTAAAACTGCCGAAGAGTGCCTAAAAATGCCGGTGTGTGCCTGAAAATGCCGTCACATTTCGGCATTTCGGATGATAGTCATTCATGGGCATTCACGGGCACGTTTTGAACAAAAGTGCCTACCAAAATGCCTTAGGCCTTATGGTGATTTGATAGGCACTCAATCTGCTAGGGTATACATGGAAGCGCGAGTTTGATTATTGCAATCGAGAGTTCGTCCGCACCTAGAGCTGATGATTTTGAGTGCATGAGAGATTTGTTTAGCGTGTCATAGCCAAAGTTCTCGAAATAGAATTTGTCGTCGCTATAGTTATTTTCGCCGAGATAGTACATGGCGGGCGGAGTGTAGGTCGGGTCAGCCCTGACCGACGCGAAGTAATCACTCAGACACGTAATTGGGATGGGTTGCGGTTGCTCATTTCCACCGGATTTTATTAGGCCTAGATTGCGTAGTTCTTTCCAAGTGGCAGACGCGTTCGTATTTGTCGTGAAAATGCGGTTATGGAATGCGCTTTTGACATTTCCGACTATATCTTGCACTAGGTTTCTGAGGAGGTTGAACCTATCGTCAGCGTTTTTAATGCATCGAGCGTCTTGTTTATTTGTATGTATCCTGCGCCATTCTCTGCGAGCTCTATCGCGATTATTTATTTGAGCTTTGATGTCGGGCGTCAGCCAGGGGGCTGGTAATGCTTTTGTGTGGATACTAATTTTCGGTGCATGCATGTCAAGACAGTGAGTTAGATTTTCGCTCAAGCAGGTCACTTTGATATCAATCGGATTTGTTTGGTAGAAACCATACCAATCTAGTTCGCTGAGCTGGGTGAGAAAACCGTTGTTTTCAAATTCAAAAAATTTTTGAAAATTGCGGCACGTGAATTTGCGTGGGGGTGGCCTATCTACTTTGATGTTGTATGCTACGTGTATTAAGTCGTGTGCTGACAGAAATGGTACGCTGTATTGCCCGTGGTCGGCCGATTTATCTATATCGTCAATGATGCACAGGTCTAATACCGTCGATGCATTTTGCACGTGATGAGTCGGATTGTGTGGTACGAGAAACAAATTGGCGATATTAACAAAATTTCGAAGGTGTGTACTGTCGTGTGTGTTTGCATTTAACTCTCAATTGAAATCCCCTAGAATGAGGCAGTGCTGATATTGGGTGCTATGTTGTAGAAAGATGTCTTCGAACTCAGACAGGTAGCCAACGTGGGGTGGTCGGTAGACGACGCTAACGAGTATTTTCGAATGGTTAGGTATCGTAATTTCGCTTTGTAAAAATTCTGGTTTTCCACAGTAAGTACCGCCAGAGTCTGTCATCACGTGTGCTTTCAAGGATTTATGATCATACATGCCTACTCCTCCGCCACCGCGTCCTAGGCGGTCGCATCGGAGTAGACAGTAATCCGCTAGTCTGACATAGTCGTCCGAAATTTCTGGTTTCAGCCAAGTTTCTGACATGCATATGATATGATAAAAATGTTCCGTAAAGTGATAACGAAATTCATCGAGGTGACACTTCAGGGATTGGCAATTTACATGACAAACGCGTAAAAGATCTTGTGTGTTATTTCGTGCATGCTTAGTCATAGTCAGTGTTTCGAGCTTTGTCTGCAATGCGTTCGGATAGGGTCATGCAACGTTTGCCATCTAACGCGCTATGCTTGTGGTCTGCATTTTTGAGAGATGACTTGCAGTTGTAGCAAACTGGCTCTCTGGCTCGATTTCTACATGTTGTTGTTTCGTGGCCTTCGGAGCGGTGCGCGCAGTGCACAAAGTTCGTACAATCTTTAGCTAGATCGCCGAAACCTAAACATTTGTTGCATTGCAGGACTCTAACGTGGTCGTCAAAGCGGCATGAAGTGTAGCGGAGATACATTTTTTGTTTCGTTTTGAGAATGGCTCGAGTTTCGGCAAAGACTTCTATTGCACATGCTCGTGCATTACGATTTACCCGCGACATATATAAGACTTTCACCTCGGGATTTTCGCATTCTGATAAGTTTTGCTTTCCCTTCTAAAGAAATATTATTGGATATAATTGGGAACAATTGAAGCAAATTTTCAATCGTTCCCAACTGTGTTTCTTAATTGTGTCCTGAACGATTTAGAACGATTGAAGCCGTCTATTCGTTCCCTACCGTTCTCAATGGGGACGTATGATTTATAGGTTATGCGTATTGGTAGCAACACGCTGGCTTGGGGAATTATTTAAAAACGTCCATCCAATTTCTGAGCAGAATTGTTTCACTTTTTTTTTCAATGTTGCTCAAATTTCAAAGAACATTAGAAATTTTCTATCCAAATAATTATCCTGTTATCAAAAAATTGCCACCAACATTCTTATAAATAATATTATCAAGTCGTATCACAAGAACCACTAATACTTCATTTATTTTTTATTGAATAATAATTATTGTTTGAGAATGATTGTTAATTATTGTACCTCATCACCTGAAGTGCTGGGAGTAGGGGAACGATCGTCACGAATCATATTCTTCAATCAAAGATCTGTAACCGGTCTTTAGGTGTCAATATTTCATTCCCAGGATTCGTCGGAGCTCCGTGGATGTCGGTCTCTTCTTCGGGTGTAATGATACTGATGACAGATGGCATCGTTTTTGATTCTCTATTGATAAAATTGAAACGACTGGGAACGATTGGGAATGGTTGGGAACGAATGGAAAACGCTTGACTGATAAGAAACATTTGGGAACGATTGAAAAAAGAATGATTGAGAACAATTGAAAATCTCTCGAGCTATTAGGAACAATTGCAAATTATTGGAAAAAGAATACCTCAATAGAGAACGATTGGGAACGATACAGCATTCAATCGTTTCCAACTGTATGCAATAATAATTTTGTACAAAGGTTATTATGTCATGCCGGACCTCTTCCGGGGTAAGGGTCTCGGGAACGCCGTGTATGATGAGACGCGGATTTAGTTTAGACGCTTCGTTTACTTCAAGGCCGAGTTCTCGAAGTGCAGGAAGTGAGCGGATTTTATCGATGTCAGCTTCTGCTGCTATTATTCGAATGCCGTTATTTTTGGACCAAAAAACGCGGTCTACTTTCATACCCACTTCCCCTGGGTCAACGCTTTTCAAAACTGCTTCTTTTGTTAGTTCCGAAGTGTGATAAAGAAGGTGGTGAATTTATCGACAGAGACAGTAGGGCCCCGGGATATTCGAACTTTGTTGTATTAACTGAGGAGCCCTGAGCGGCAATGCTTGCATACGACGGAGGTGTTTGGGGTTTCAAGGTTGTCACAGCCTCTTTCACCCCTGCCAAACATGCATCGGTGATTTGATTGCTGACTGACTCTAAGAAGGACGATTTAAGTGTGTCCTTAATGTTCGCAATGTTCGCAATGCACGCTCGAGTAATCTCGTGTTTAGCTGTATCGATTGCCTCAGCACATCGATCGGTGGTCAGGATTTTCCCTGCTAACTTAGAGTATGCCGCGAAGACCGTGTTGAAAGCTGTTTAGTAGTATTGGAAAGCTTCTTGAAGTGCGGTTTTCTTATCGACAGTGTCCTTGGAGTTCTGAATATATTTGCTGATCTCCGTATAGTAGCATCGGTGACTGGAGGCCGGAGACTTTGTGGAGCGAATGAGAAGTAAAATAGATAGATGATAGAAAGTGAAGTTATATTATAAAAAAGGAAAAATAGATAAAAGAAGCAATCGTTCGGTTGAAAAAAATGCACTGGGTCGATCCGCTAACGAAGAAACGCGTCGCTTGTAACGTTCCGTGCCTTCGTAACTTAATCGATACCCTCCAAGGTTTCCGCATTCTTTGGAAGAAATTGCAGGAACTCGCGTTGACACCAACCGAAAGGGGTTTTCCGGTTGTTAAAGGTTGCCACCTCGGGGTAGCGCGGCACCCACAAAGATTTGTACTTTCAGCAATACTTGCAAAGTACTGGTTAATTTTCTAGATAACCAGAAAAAGTTGTTTTTTTGCATCTTTTTCAAGTGAATGCGAAGGGTAAACAAATATTTTTTTTCCAAAACAATAATTAAACCTCATACGGAGTTCATTCGAGTTTTTCAAAACTATCGGTCGATTTGCTGTAGGATCACCGGTTCATGGGATATCAATGATCAAACGAAAAAAAATGTTTTCTTATTCTCCAGCCGATATCTCAGAAAAAAACTGTGATACAAAAAAAATAAAAGAATTAAATCGAAGATGAAAAATTAGGCTAAGAAACTGTGTAATTGATCGAGTCAGAAAAAATGTTCTTTATCCCGGCGACAGCTCTGAAAAACGAAAAAAAATTTGAAAATTTTTTTTTTTTCAATTTTCCTTCATTGTGCCATGATCAATGGCCAGAAAAAACATTTTATCATAAGATTTCGGAACTAGACATATCAAGCTTGAAAATGCTCTTTCATTCATCTCAATACAATTTTTCACGAAGTTACAGTCACACAAAAATTACGTAAAAAATGGAAAAAATGTCTGTTCTCTTAATTTTTTTGCCGAGTGTATAATCAAATAATTTGACCAAATTTCAATCTTGTTGAGAGTGCACAACTATTTGACCGTTCTAAATCGCATGGAATGCCTCATATATATAGTGGCATAATTCGATCGACCGCGTGGCCGTCGTCATGCGCCCGAACAATTTACGGCTCTACTCTATACCATGCACATGACGGACCAATTTTTAGATTATATCCGAAAAAATAAAACAGTTTCAGAACTGTTTGAACTATGCAACTCCAATTATTTGAAATGTTGTTCATACCTGGTTTCAGAAATTAATATACATGCATCAAAAAATTAAAGGAACGGAAATTCTTTTCATTTTTCTACGTGATTTTTGCGTGGCTGTAACTTTGCGAAACATTGTCGTATTAAGATGAATAAAGAAGCATTTGGAAGCTTGGCATATCTAGCTTTGAAATCTTATGACAAACATTTTTTTTTGGCCATTGGTCATGGCACATTCGAGAGCGACGTCGTAAAGAAAATCAAAGTCAAAATTACCGATTTTCAAAGTTGTCCTTGGGCTCAAAGTTTGTTTTTCTGACTCAATAAATAGCACAATCGTTTAGCCTTATTCTTCGCCATTGATTTATTTATGTTTCTTTTTCTGTACGACAATTTGTCGCTGAGATATTGGTCGGTGAAACAAAAAATATATTTTTTCGTTTGATCCTCGATATCTTATGAACTCATAACCCTATAACAAATCAACCGGCAGTTTAAGAAACTCAAGAGAATCGCGTATGAGCTCCAATTATTGTTTTGGGCGGATCATTTTTTTACACTTTGCATTCACTTGGCAAAATAGCAAAAAAACGCCTTTTTTTGGTTATTTATCAATATTGCTGAAAGTACAAACGCTTGGGAGTGCCCCCTTACCTCAATGTATCGTCAATAACCCTGTAGAATTTCGAATTGCTCCGCCCATCCGTTTTCCTACCCCAAAGTGGCAACCTTTAACAAAAATTAGAGGAATACCATTATTGCTCTTTAAACATCATCCGATGATTATTGAGATGTTTTTTTCATCTCACTATTCATCCGATGATGTTTAAAGAGCAAAAAGGGTTTTCCTCTGTTCAGGAAACTTCGTAATTTCGGGAGTCACCGTGGGGGGTCAGCAGCTCTCGGCCGGTCGCTGGCCTGACCCCCGCGGTGCTCCAATTAGCCGCTCAACTGACCCATCGATCAACGCGAATATTCGATAAATTTCCGGGTTCTTTCTTCACTTATTCGACATACCTCGCAGTAACCGGACGCTTCTTCTAACATTTCTGCTTCTCGGTTACCGTAAGAACGGTCTACTTCGTATTTTCGGATTTCTTCCACGGCTGTTAATTCGGGTAATTGAGACGACTTACAACCGTCTCAATTTTCGGGTTAATTAAATACTTCTGCTCACTTCAAATCACGCGTCTAACCAACTCGACGCGACCACGCGGTATCCTCACGACGCCATTAGCCACGCGGCTATGGCAACCCATTTCTTGTAATTGTTATATTATAGTGAATAAACCGATTCATTTAGTTTTCCGGTAACAATTTGTGCTTCAGTGTTTCTGCATTTTTTTGGACCCTTCTTCCGAATCCGGACTCTTAGAAAATTCCCTTCCCCCCTTCACGCTCACAACCAGATTCGAGGTCTGTTCCCAGACATTTTTTGGTCCTTCGAGCCGGATCTGAGGTGATGGGTGGTCGAGAAATTTAAGAGACTGGAAAAAAGAAAACGGGAGTGCTTCATTTTTTCAAACAAGTTGAAGGTGCGCGACAACGGTTCTCTTCATCCGCTTTTCACCGCTATTCTTCGCTCGCGCTCTCTCCCACTTGCCGGCGTCGGCGTACACGTTCGCTCTTGCTCGCACTCGCGGCGAAGCAATCTCGAACGTTCGGGCTACGCACACAAGTTCGCGACTCGCTTGTACGCTACGCGCATGTGTGTGTGAACTCGGTCTCGTTCTCGCGTAGACGCTCCCCACTACAGTGCACGCGTACTCACACAGCTGCTCGCGGGTTCTTCGTGTATCGTTCGCGGCTCGCCTCTCACGAACGCGAAGCGACGCGTGTGTGTACTTACCAGGGTATCACTGACTCAGAGATCCTACACTACAGCTTGGATTTCTTTTCCGCTCTTCTTCGTTACGGTGTCGGTGCGCGACATTTCGTGAACTTAATTTTCGATTTTCGTCGAGTTTCTCGTTTAAACAATCGGTGCTCGTCGATCGTGTTCAACACTTCGTGTATTAATTTTTCGGTTTTCGCGAGTTTTCGCTCGACAACACAGTGCGCGTCAGCTGCTTTGACAGTTCGTATTTCCGAATTACTCCGGGTTTCTTCGTTTTCATTCGATTTTTTCGGTTTTCGCGAGTTTTTGCTCGATAACACAGTGCGCGTCAGCTGTTTTGACAGTTCGAACTTCCGAATTCTTTTGAATTTCTTCATTTTCATTCGATTTCCGCGAATCCTCGTTGTCTTCCCGACTCTTCAACGATGACGACCAATTCCGCGAAGATGGACCGTCGTATCACCGGCCTCGTCAGCACGTTCCGGTGCATCGAAACCATCACGAAGCTTGCGCGGGATGCGACGCCCCAAAACACAAGCAAAGCCTAAGCGCACACCCGTCTCGAATTGCTGGAAAGCAACTGGTCTCGCTTCCGACAAGAGCACAGGGCGCTCCTCGAGATGAACTGCGACAACCTCGCAGAAACAATTTACTTCAAGGAGGCGGTGGAGGCGCAGTGTCAACAAGCTTACGAGGAAGCTAAGGTAAGCCTTTTGCCAATTAAGGAACACTACGACCAGGTTGAACCTTCCGGAGCTAACCTCGCAGACCTCTCGGCGATCACGGGCCCTTCGCACCTTCGAAGCGCGTTGCCAAAAATTCAACTTCCTGACTTCAACGGGGAATTCACCGCATGGAGACCCTTCCACGATCTCTTCGTCTCGATGGTCGGCCAAAACCCCGAAATCACTTCCGTCGAAAAGATGCACTACCTTCGAAGCGCGGTCAAGGGTGACGCTGCGCAACTAATCGCAAACCTTCCGGTCTCTTCCGATTCCTTCGCTTCGGCCTGGGACCTCCTCGTCGCCCGGTACGAAAATAAACGACTCCTCGTCGCAGCTCAGCTCGACAAATTTTTCGGTATGCTACCCGTCGCACCCCGTTCGTATTGTGGCCACCGCTACCCGGCCTGGGCCGTTCTTGGTAAATTTTTGCGCGATTGACGCAACCCCAGGGTTCGTCAATCACACTATAGATGCCGTCACCGTCCGGTATCATACTCAGATCGATGGGTGATGGCATCACGCATCGATCTGAGTGAGAAAGAAATACAACCAGTACGTCGTCGCGACGGCTCACGTGCGCCCATTGGCCCGCCGGGCCGCTACGACACCGTCGGCGCCAGCGATTGGGCCACTAGACCGCGGCCGGCTGGAGTCACGGATCTTCGATACCCCCCACGGCGTCGCGGGTTACGCGACCACGATCGGCCATCGATCACCACTGCTTCACGAGATCTCGACCGATACGCGTGGCAGTCAGCGTCACCATAATACGCCATTTTTCTTTCGTGTGTGTGAGCACACGAGTTCATCTTGGGCACAAGTTCGCCCTCTTCTCTCGTAATATTTACGAAGACACGAAAATACACCGATTCCGAGGCCCGCTGGTCTCTACTGTGACTTATTCTTCGAACCGTAAATCCACGGGTTCGAAGATTTCGCCTAGCCGTTCGGATATTGAGTGGTCTACACGATCGCATAGGCGATCGCCGTCCTCGTGCGCGGAGCACTCGACCACATCCTCGGCACGAGTTCGCAATTTCCACGCGGAAATATGTCGACTCCAAGACGCATGGCTCTCTCCTGGAAATCATCATTCGTCTTACGAATCTCTGGGATCGAGGATTTCGACGTTCTACACGGGTACCGACCCGTCCATGGACCATCGGAGCCATTGACGTCGTAACACGCCATATTAATCAGGTATCGCGTATCCGGTCATCATGTCCGGATACGCGCTCACATTCAATTTATCGAAAAGTGCGCGATACATGAACGGCGCGAATCGCCGTCTCATAATTTATTCACACGAGACAAAAACGTTATTTGACGGTGTCCAAACCACGACGCCGTCGCAATCATAAATTTTCATCGGTGTTCGTGTCATCCGCGTCGCGTGTCATTACGCCGCGTGCGTACAACGGGTGATATTTGAATTCAGACTTTTTCATTAATGCTCTACGCACCCTTGAAGCTGCGAAATCTTCCAGGGGTGACGAGACCAAAACATTCTTTCGGTGTGCAACGATTTTTCCATGCATTCATGCTCGCGCACGTGTCCGTGCTTTCCAAAGTGTCGATTATCGTGGATAAATACGACGTAGTATTCATCGAACAATATTTTACCGTCAATCCTGGTTTTACGCGATTGCATTAACTTTTCGGACTTTGATAATTTCGCGAATTAACCGTCGCCCGCGTCGCGCAACCGCGTCATCGTTCGTCGTTGCTGTCGCTTCACCATTTTCGGAACGCGACCGCCATCTTTTCTCGGTGATCTCGCCGGAACAGCCGCGCCACGATCGCGATATCACGGGTCCGCGGCCATGTTGTGTAATCCGTCGTCATAGCGCTCGATCATGTTCAGAGCTCGACATTATTTGTTATTTTTACGATAGGAAAAATATTCGCGATGCGACATAAAATACTCATTCATTCCTTTTGCGCTTAATTCTTTCGACTTCTTCTCATCGCTTCTTCGTTTCCACTCCGGATTTAATTTCGTTAACCTACGATTTCACGCTACCTCCGGTATTTTTGCTAATTCGTGTTAGCAAAATTTATCGTTTTCGTCCCTCTTTCAAATTCGGTTTCTCATCCCGCGATA
The DNA here is from genome assembly GCA_963971145.1 of Sussaba pulchella. Classification (NCBI taxonomy): domain Eukaryota; kingdom Metazoa; phylum Arthropoda; class Insecta; order Hymenoptera; family Ichneumonidae; genus Sussaba; species Sussaba pulchella. The sequence continues at coordinate 6,945,058 of OZ020170.1, forward strand.
ATTTCATTATCGCCGGGTATGCGTCAATGGACTAACTATCCTCATTCACTCACTCCTTCAAAATCCGGATTGGAATCGAACCGATGCTACGTTAATAATCCGATGTTAATTGAATTATTCATCCTGCGGTATGTAAGAATGCCGGTGCGTATACACCCGTGCAAATAGCGGTTTATCCCATGTCATACGGTCAAACTCTATTGTATCGAGCGATCGTCGCTGTTGTGATTCATATTGAATTCAAATGTTTATCATTATCCGTTAAAAACCGTCCTGTTGGACCGCGGAATTATAAGAATTTATCCTTCGTCGTTCCGTATTTATTCCTTTTCGGAACTTCAACGACTCGAGCAAATAATACACTCAGTTTTGACAACTTAATTCGCTACTTTACTGACTTTAACAAGCTCCATCCTCGTGTCCCGTTCCTTCCGCTTCTGATTTTGCGGTAATTTCTTTCGAAACATAAAAGATACGGTTCTATCGAACCATACGAAGAAAAGGTTCGTTACAGTATAAATCACTAAATCAACTTATCAACACAGTCACCGAGGTCATAAACGCCTTAAAGGCTTTACAGATGCCTGTGAATGAGTGGGGCGTGATATTGGTGCACTTCATAGTTTCTCGTCTAGACGCTCGTCTCCGGGAGCAGTGGGAGCTGCGATTGGGGACGACTACTTCACCAGCCGATCTTGCAACACTTCGAGACTTTCTTCTCACGCGAGCTCGCGCGCTCGAGTGCATGGACTCCTTCCCTTCAACTCAATCTCATCGGCCCACTTCCACTGTGACTTCGAGACCTGGTCCAGCCAAACCCAACCGAAATCTTCCAGCTAAAGCGATGCCGGCTCGCGTCTCGTCGCACACTTCATCACCAAATGTGACCTCTTCAAGCTCAAAACTCCGAAGGAACGACGAGTCATTGCCGAGCAAAGACGGCTCTGCTTCAATTGTCTCGGACCTTATTCCGCTCAAAACTGTCGAGTCACGGGGCGCTGCTTCGAATGCAACGGGAAGCATCACACCCTGATTCACCTGCCTTCGAGCGCAACACCGGCCAGCACTTCCCTCCAATCGCCCCCTTCTCGAGGACCACATCCACGCTCATCGGCGAGACCAACGGCAACTTCGTCGCCAAACGAGCCTCAGGCTTGACTCCACCAAGGTCAACGATGCGACAACACTTCCGATACGCCAGACTCCGGATCACCTCTGCGCGCCACTTCATCCGGCCCTCGTCGGCACTTCAAAACCGGACACTTCTACCACGCCGACGGGTCGACCGTCGGTCTTGCTAGCTACGAGCCAAGCGATCTTTACCTCATCATCGGGCATTTCACATCGGGTTCGACTTCTTATCGACCCTGGGTCTGAGCTCTCCTTCATCTCAGAACGCCAGGCCCATCTTCTTCGACTCCAACGGACGACTGCCTCTATTCCAATATGTGGGATCGGCGGTCGGGCAGCGGGACGGACGCGGGGAGCCACCACCGTCACACTCTCGTCTCTTCACGATCCGACTTCAAGCTTCACGTTCACGGCATTCATCCTGAACGTTCTAACTTCGACACTGCCTTCTTTTCACGCGTCAGGTCAATGGGAACACCTTCAAGGACTTCCCTTAGCCGACCCCGACTTCTAAACACCGGGATCCATCGACTTCATCATCGGAGCTGATTCCTACGGTCTCTTAGTCGAGTCGGAAGTCCGCAAGGGTCGAGCCTCCGACCCAATCGCACAACGGACGCTTCTCGGCTGGATCGTGCTCGGTCCAGTCACCACTTCCACTTCAAGCTCGGTGCGTATCCTGCATACTTCTGTTGACGACGAGGTCACTTCATTGCTCTCGAAATTCTGGGTGCAGGAGGAAATTCCCTCGAACTCGGTCTCTACACCCGATACGGAGGAGTCCTCCTGTGAGCAGCATTTTCGAGAGACCCATACGAGAGACGGCACGGGTCGCTACTTGGTACGACTTCCCTTCAAGGCTTTACCTTCGTCTCTCGGGGATTCGTATGCCGGCGCAAAGCGATGTCTTCTACAACTTCAACGGCGACTTTCGAGCAACGAAACTTATCGGGAGCTATACACCAGATTTCTTTAGGAGTACGAGACCCTCTCGCACATGACTCGCGCACCCAGCGCCGCTTCTTCGAATCCAGGCTATTATCTTCCTCATCACGGTGTTTTCCGAGCTCACAGCACCACGACGAAACTTCGCGTCGTGTTCAATGGGTCATTCAAGACGACGAGCGGGTTATCGATGAACGATCTACTTCACACCGGGGCCAAACTTCAACGCGACACTTCTGACGTCCTCCTCTGGATCAGACGACACCGTTACATCTTCGCGACTGACGTCACCAAGATGTTTCGACAAATCGCGGTACATCCAGATGATTGGGCCTTCCAACAAATTCTATGGGTCGATGACCAGGGTCAAATCGTCCCGTACCATCTGACCACCGTCACTTACGGACTCAGTTGCGCCCCCTTCCTCGCCATTCGGGTCATGCTTCAACTTGTCGAGGACGAAGGGCACAATTTCCCACTGGCCACTTCTCCACTGACCAAGGGCCGATACGTCGACGACATCTTCGGCGGCGCCGACACGCTTCAAGAACTTCAGTCCACGGCGCAACAACTTCAGGGAATTTGTCAACGCGGATGTTTCCCACTTCAAAAGTGGTCAACGAACTTCAAGGATGCTCTTCAACACATCTACTCAGAATCCCAACCGGAAGAGGTTCTGATCCAATCGGAAGACCCCAACGTCAAACTTCTCGGCCTCGTGTGGAATTCACACGACGACAACTTCAAGTTCTCCCTTCAGCTATCCTTCAACTCCGAGGTCACGAAAAGAACAGCCCTGTCAGAGACTGCTTCACTGTTCGATCCTCTCGGCTTCATTTCACCGGTCATTATAACCGCAAAGGTCTTTCTGCAGGAACTGTGGCTAGCAAAACTTCAATGGGACGACCATCTCCCACTTCGACTTCAAGAAAAATGGCTTCACTTCAGAGAAACCTTGAGCGATCTTCCTCTCATCAATCTTCCTCGATGGCTCCACCTCTCACCAACAGCAACGGTCGAACTTCACGGATTTTCGGACGCTTCACAACTCGCCATGGCGGCCGCAGTTTACCTCCGATCAACGTCGGCCAACGGGAAAACTACCATCACCCTCGTCTGCTCGAAGACGAAGGTAGCCCCTCTAAAGCGCCTCACGATACCACGCCTCGAACTTACGGCTGCACTTCTCCTTTCACGACTTGTCACGCACGTTCAGAAGACTCTGGAATTACCACCACTTCCCGTGTTTCTCTGGACCGACTCGTCCGTCACGTTGACCTGGATCACTTCACACCCAAGCCGATGGAAAGACTTCGTCAGAAACCGGGTCACTGCTATCCAAGAGCTCACTTCTCACGTCACCTGGCGGTTCATCCCGGGAAAGGAAAACCCTGCTGACTGCGCGTCACGCGGTATGACTCCTCGACAACTTTCGACGCATCTTCTTTGGTGGCAAGGGCCCAAGTGGCTGTCTCTTCCACGTGAGTCTTGGCCGGCCCCTTCACCAACCACTTCCGGAGCCTGCGACCTCGAGCAACGTCCAGGCCTCGCCTTCACTGCCACACCGGACCCAAGTCTGGACATTTGGAGCCTTCTCGAACGGTACTCTTCCCTCACTCGACTCCTTCGGATCACAGCAGTTTGCCGACGAGCCGTCGCACGCTTCAAGCGTCTTCCTCATACTTCACTGACCAACCCGGTCACTCCTGGAGATTTGGAAGACGCGAAATTCTTCTGGATTCGCCTCGTCCAACGCGCCTACTTCTCATCTGACCTTCGATCGATTGCGAGTGGCTCACCACTTCCACGGAGCAACCCCCTAGCGGCTCTCACTCCCTTCATCGACCAACTCGGAACTCTTCGCGTCGGCGGCCGACTCAAGCATTCTCTCCTTCAGCCTGAAGCCAAGCACCCACCCATCTTACCACGAACTTCACAACTGACCAGTCTGATCATATCAGACGCCCACTTCCGCACACTTCACGGCGGCACGCAGACTACGCTCGGTTTTCTTCGACGATCGTATTGGATCCCGGGTGGACGGGCTCCAGTTCGATCCTTCATCCTTCGATGCACAACGTGCGCACGATTCCGAGCGCTTCAGGCCCAACAACTCATGGGTCAACTTCCTGCGTCGAGAGTAACACCTCCCCGACCCTTCCTTCATACCGGGATTGATTACGCCGGACCCTTCTCTCTCAAGACTTGGCGGGGACGCGGCACAAAAACCTACAAGGGCTACCTCGCCGTCTTTGTCTGTTTTGCCACTTCTGCGGTACACCTCGAACTCGCCACGGATTATACCTCAAACGCCTTCATCGCTGCCTACCGACGCTTCTCGAGCCGACGAGGCACGAGTCACACCCTTTACAGCGACTGTGGGACGAACTTCCTAGGCGCAGACGCAGCACTTCGGGCACTCTTCAAAGCAGGGTCAGCAGAGATGAACTCCGCCATTATTTCTCTGACCAACCTCGGGACCACCTGGTCATTTAACCCCCCGGCTGCACCTCATATGGGCGGGAAGTGGGAGGCCGCGGTGAAATCCGCCAAACACCACCTTCGTCGAGTGATCGGAGAAACTTCGCTCACGTACGAGGAATTTACAACCCTTCTTACGCAAGTCGAAGCGATCCTGAACTCGAGGCCACTCTGCCCTCTTTCGGACGACCCAGAAGACACTTCCCCTCTGACTCCAGGCCACTTCCTCATCGGCGAGGCACTGACCACCGTGCCAGAACCTTCACTTACGGCAATCTCGGAAACACGACTCTCACGGTGGCAACTTCTTCAGGCTACACTTCAACACTTCTGGCAAAGATGGTCCGCGGAATATCTTCAACGGAGTCTCTCAATCTTCAAATGGCGGCACCCTTCACACGAAATCCAAGTCGGATCACTCGTGCTTATCACGGATGAGAGGCTCCCCCCTTCACGATGGCCACTCGCTCGAGTGACCGAGCTTCACCCAGGATCGGACGGTCTCACTCGAGTTGTGACACTTCGCACGGCCACTTCAACCTTCAAGCGGCCAACTTCAAAGTTATCAGTCCTTCTGGTAGATTCTTCGTCAACAACAGTTGCCGAAGGCGGGGAGAATATTCAGGAAACTTCGTAATTCCGGGAGTCACCGTGGGGGGTCAGCAGCTCTCGGCCGGTCGCTGGCCTGACCCCCGCGGTGCTCCAATTAGCCGCTCAACTGACACATCGATCAACGCGAATATTCGATCGATTTCCGGGTTCTTTCTTCACTTATTCGACATACCTCGCAGTAACCGGACGCTTCTTCTAACATTTCTGCTTCTCGGTTACCGTAAGAACGGTCTACTTCGTATTTTCGGATTTCTTCCACGGCTGTAAATTCGGGTAATTGAGACGACTTACAACCGTCTCAATTTTCGGGTTAATTAAATACTTCTGCTCACTTCAAATCACGCGTCTAACCAACTCGACGCGACCACGCGGTATCCTCACGACGCCATTAGCCACGCGGCTACGGCAACCCATTTCTTGTAATTGTTATATTATAGTGAACTAGCTTTTACCCGCGACTTCGTCCGCGTAGATTTCGGTTTTGAACCGACGACCGATACGTCGACCCCCCTCCTCCCGTTGCCCCTCCGACCCGCCCTTCGCCCCCCACCCCCCGTCGATTCCCGTCGAACCACAATACGAAAACCATAAGACAGAGACAGTATACGAAGATCCGCACAGAGAGGAGACGCTGAGAATACAATTTTCCGAACAAACGTTTACAACCCCATTTTACTCCTTCAGGATTTTATTTTCGAAAAATCCTTTCTTAGTAAGCACCTATTGTGTAACCCGAACTTACATGTAAGATTCAAGCTATCTATCTATTGCCGTTCCAGAGATACAGTAACAACGGTTACGAACTCCCACACCCTATTCTACCCCCTTAGGGGTTGATTTTCAAAAAATCCTTCTTCAGTGAGCACCTACTGTATGAGCCGAACCTCCATGGCAAATTTCAACTCTCTATCTATTGCCGTTCCAGAGATACAGTAACAATGGTTCCAAACGCCCACACCCCATTCGGCCCCCTTAGGGGTTGATTTTTAAAAAACCCTTCTTCAGTGAGCATCTACTGTATGAGCCGAACCTCCATGGCAAATTTCAATTCTCTATCTATTGCCGTTCCAGAGATACAGTAACAATGGTTACAAACGCCCACACCCCATTCCACCCCCTTAGGGGTTGATTTTTGAAAAATCCTTTCTTAGTGGACCTCTACACCCTCCAAGGAACCTATATTCCAAATTTCATTTTCCTATCTTCAGTGGTTTAGGCTGTGCGTTGTCAGTCAGTCAGTCAGTCAGTCAGTCAGTCAGTCAGTCAGTCAGTCAGTCACGGAACAGTTTTATATATATAGATAAACCGATTCATTTAGTTTTCCGGTAACAATTTGTGCTTCAGTGTTTCTGCATTTTTTTGGACCCTTCTTCCGAATCCGGACTCTTAGAAAATTCCCTTCCCCCCTTCGTGCTCACAACCAGATTCGAGGTCTGTTCCCAGACACCTCTAATTTTTGTTAAGGGTTGCCACTTTGGGGTAGGAAAACGGATGGGCGGAGCAATACCGAATTCTACAGGGTTATTGACGATACATTGAGGTAAGGGGGCACTCACAAACATTTGTACTTTCAGCAATACTTGCTAAGTACTGGTTAATTTCCTAGGTAACCAGAAAAAGTGGTTTTCTTTTATCTTTTTTAAGTGAATGCAAAGAGTGAAAACAAAATGTTCCACCCAAAACAATGATTACGGCTCATATTCAATTCATTTGAGTTTCCAAAACTGCCGGTTGATCTGCTATAAATCGGTTCATGAGATATCGAGGATCAAACGAAAAAAGATGTTTTTTTATTCACTGACCGATATCTCGGCGACAAATTGTTGTACAGAAAGAGGAAGAAAATAAAATTGAAGGTGAAGAATCAGGCTTAACTACTGTGTTATTTATTGAGTTAGAAAAAAAATTTAAGCCCAAGGACAACTGAAAAACGAAAATTTTTATTTATTTTTTTTACGTCATTGCTTTCGATTGTGCTATGACCAGACCAAAAAAAAGTTCATTATAAAGTTTCAAAGCTAGACATGTCAAGCTTCAGAATGCTTCTTCCTTGATCTTAGTACGACAATGTTTTGAAAAGTACAACCACGTAAAAATACCGTCAAGAAATGAAAAGAATTTCCGTTGCTTTAATTTTTCGATGGGTATACCTCTATTATATGTATGAAAAACTATGCAAGCATGCGCAATCCGATCGGTTGCACCGATAAGGGCGAAAATTAGAAATAATGTTGAGGTTATCAGGTTTTATGTGTGTGCGAATTTGAATGCCTAGAGCTCACGCCGTTCTCGAGTTGTAGACACTGACATTTTTTAAGGGTTGTTACACATGCACAACACTGATTCTCAAAATCAGAACAGATTAGCGAAATGATATTCATTATGGACATAGAAAAAAATATCGAAACAGATATTGACCATACATGTGAAGTATCACACAGCAAAACTGCCAGTCTGGGACCTGCTCCCTTCCTATTCCGCAAAGGCGTGCTTCCACATTTACGAAAAATTTGATTTTATTTATCATTTAAGAAGTTGAATAAAAGTTTCAGAGAAACTGATTCAAAATGAAAGATTTTTTCAAAGTTTCAGAGTGGGATTTATATCGAAACTTTTTATTGTCACAATGAAAGATAGCATTTTTTCATTTTTAAACGATCAAATGTCTTTTTTTCGTTTAGCATCATTTCCTCCAGATTGATCGAAAAGATGTTTATATTAATAATAATAATGATGAGCATCGGTAAAAAAAACAATGATACTGTTATTATCCTAATTTTGTTACGGATTTTGAAAAAGTTAGTACAACTATCATATTTTCTCTAATTATTAATATAATATTTTTTTCGTTCAATAAGATTGAAATGATCATAAACAAAAAAAAATGTTCCCTACAATGAGAGTAATTTATATCATTTGTTTCAATGAATGAGAAAAATCGTTGCTATGTAGATCATACTCTGAAGCGTCGGAAATCTTCTACTTTGAAACTTCTGAAATGACAAAAAAAAAGATACTCAAATAAGAGATAAAGTATAAAAAAAAAAAAAATTCTGTAAAAATTCTTTTGGCTTTTCGAGAAAAATATTTAAAAAATGCTCAATATTTGAACAACGGTCGAAAGACTGGCATTCAGGAAAATTGTCATTGCAATAGTTTTCTGAGAGTCATTTTGGTTTCGTACTATACGCCTTGTGGACGTTGTACGCCGAAAAAATTCTCCTTCATAGAGTATTTCATTTGATTGCTTATAGTCAATTAAAATGGATCGAAGCTCTCGGCATGCCCCAACTGTTAGAGATACCACAACAGCAATTATTGACAAAACGGGTATGTTCCTTGCATTTTCAAGAAAAAGATTTTAGGAAGCAGCGAAAAATGAATTCAAGACGCTTGTTAAAAATCAGTGCCGTTCCTGCTTTGAGTACCTTCATTAGCGAATCGGTTAGTGACGAAATGGTAGCCCGCCCGGATGAAATTAATCTTTGCGATAAAATAACGGAAATTCGCGAGCCACTGTCAGATTTTCCTCCGCCGTGCGATTCGACCGCGCAATCCCATGGTGCTACCTTTTCGACCAAAAAAATATATAAATTATCGTATCGGGAAAAAATATTATCCAAACGGGTCTTTTAATTACAACGCGAGCTTTCAAGAACCCGGAAAACAATTAAAAATCTTAAGCGCCGATCGGCCGCGCCATTGTCCGTACCGCAAATACTCGAGGGCGCCGCGAAGCACTTAGATGAAAATGGATTGACAATAGTTTCGATGCAATCTAATCATATTAAACGTTCCCCGTGGAAAAAAACCGAGAAAGTATTTGCTTTAGGTTTGTTTTATCAGTCGCCCAAAGCGTACATGCTTCTTAAAGACGTCAAAGGTTTTGCCTTGCCATGCAAAACCCTGATCAGACAGTGGTATAATGAATTAAATATAAAACCCAGAATGACCGTGGATCTTTTTTCAACCCTAGAATTAAAATTTCAGTCGATGTCGCTACCGCAGCGACAAGGCGTTCTTTTCTTTGACGGTGTGGCGATCAAGGAGATGTTAGAATATGACTCGAAAGACGATTGCGTCGTCGGTTTGCAAGATCTCGGGCATCTTGGCCGCGTTGACAAGCCCGCAAATTATGCCCTCGTATTTATGCTCTGAGGGTTATTATATCCATGGGAGCAGCCCCTCGTCCACTTTCTATCGTGTGGGAACGTCAAAGGGGACATATTATCCGACATCATTTTGACCGTCCTAAATGCACTTTTTCAGATCGGAGTTGAAGTACGTTCCATTGTTTGTGATCAGGGTCCACCTAACCGGAAAGCTATTTCAAATTAAGGAATAACTCGGGAAAAGCCTTACTTTTATGTATCGGGACATAAAGTTTTTTTCAATTACGATCCATGCCATTTGATAAAATGTATTCGGAACAATTTGCTTGAGCGGGGCATAGTTATCAGATCGGAACGTATTTCGTGAGAGGCGATTCGGGAACTTCGCGATGTAGAACGAACCCATTCATCTCGAGCGGCACATAAGTTGACGGACCGTCACATAGGTCCGGTGGCATTCCAACGCATGAGTGTCAAGTTGGCGACACAAGTCTTCAGCGCGTCTGTCAGCGCAGCAGTGACTACCGGACGGATCACGGGCGATCTCCACCATCCGGATAATATAGCCACCGCGAATTTCGTAAAAAAAATGAATGACATTTTCGATTGCCTTAACAGCAGGCACGCGAACGATCCAAATCCGCTGAAACGAGGGCTGTCCGACAAATCGCCGCAGGTCGAGAAGTATTTAGAAAACGCGCTTGCCTGGATATCAAAGTGGACGGTATCGATTAAAAGCATACCGCCGTGCTTTCCAGGCTTACAATTATCTATAATTTCAACCTTGCTACTCTGGCGCGATCTTCGCCAGGAAAACGTCCTTTATCTTTTGACGACGCGGTTGAATCAAGACCCGATTGAAAATTTGTTTGCAACATTGCGTAGCCGTTGCGGTCACAACGATAACTCATCGGCCATGCAATTCCGTCTAAACTTGCAATACAGCATGACTGTTCATCGAATGAGACCGCCGGTAGGGACGAATTGCGAGGAAGATGACGCTGACTTGACACTCGCGTGCTGTTCCATCTCGAGCCGAAAAGATGAAGCTGGCGGAGGCGATATAGCTGTCGAGGGTAATCAACATGCAAGTCAAGTCGATGAAATGCGCGACGAGATCGAGGGACCCGATGGAATTGCCGATTTCGCCGAGTCTGTCGAGACCGATGACGAAAGCAAAGCTCACGAGAATGATGCGATCGAAGAAACTGTAGCGACAGACGAGCATATGGAGACTCCGTCCGAGCAACACAATATTAGTTTGTCCGTTACACTAGAAGAGTGTACCATGAGATATGTAGCCGGCTACTTACTCCACAAATATTCACGTAAATTCAATTGCGAAAAATGTAGAGTCGAATTTGTTAAAGGAAATCAGATCCTCGAAAGTAATAGTGAATTATTAATGTTTTTCAAATCATACACAACCGCAGACGGACAGCAGCTCGGCCATTTGAAGACTCCCGTCGATTAATTTCACGATTTAATTGTCACCGCGTATCGGTGCTTTCGTTTCGGTGATAACGATCGCACATTTGGGCCAGTATCTCGGACGGCGGATCCACGAGGCTCTTATGTCCACAGATTCGGAAATCTGGTCATCAAGTAGTGAGTGCGAAGACCATCGCAGCTATATCATCAATCTTTTCGTTCGGACGCATATTTTTAACAACCTTAAGTGGATCTCACGCGACATTCGAGATAAAAGGCGAAAGAAAAATCAAAAGCGTCGTCCATCAGACCAATCCGCGGCGAAACCGAATTGCAAATTAATGAAGGTAACTCGTTGCTGAATCGGCTCGCAATCCTCTTAAATTAGAAAAGACATTCATATTATATTTTTCTACTTTCTTTCCTGTTTTTGATTTTTCGAGTTTTGCATTTTTCGTTCGGCTTGCTTCTTTTGTAATTGTATTTTCATATATATATGTTAATCTTATTTTTTATTCATTACAGTAGGATAAGGGGGGTCGCTAAATTCAAAATGCACCCTAATCTGTGAGAGGCACGGGGACTCACATTAAAAAAGCACCGCAATTTGTGAGAGGCTCGGGGACTCACGTGAAAAAAGCACCCACATTTTCAAAAGCTAAAAAAGTTTTTTTGACTGTATATCAATAGCGGGCCCTCAAAACCGAAAACGCCGATTTACGAGTTTCTTTATCTTCTACATAGAATGATAGAATAAATGGTGAGGCAAAAGTTTGTGTCAGCTGTTGGTGAATTTCCGTGGAAATCCCATGTATACACCATATCGACGCTGCTTACGAAAACTAGCATGTTTCAGATTTCTGACGAAAACAAGCACGTTTGGCATCACCGCAAAAACTAGCACGTTTCGGCATTTGCCACGAAAACTAGCACGTTTCGATATTCGCCGCGAAAACTAGCATGTTTCGGCCTGCTAGTTTTAGGGGTCGAAGCCGAAACATGCTACTTTTCGCGGCGAATATCGAAACGTGTTAGTTTTCGCGGTGAAATTAGAAACGTGTTAGTTTTCGTAAGAAATTTGAATCGTGCTATTTTTCGTAAGCAGCGTCGATATATAGGCTGTATAGAATCTATAGGTAATTCAAACACATTTGATGTGTTTGAATTTTCAATCGATTGTATATAGTTTGTATACAGTCTGCATACAGAAAAAATATGTGGGAAATTCCATATAGAAACTGTATACAGTCTATATACAGTTGATGTATTTATTTTTGTTTGGTTTTTTTATTGGTTCTTACTATATCGTTTATGTAACCCAAATATCTTTTATTTTCAGATTTCAAGTTATTGTTCAAGGGAGTCCGACAGATCTCGTACGACATGCGGCAGCACACTATCGCAGTACGCGAGCTGCAAAAAACATTGGATAAGGCCCTATCTGCGGGGATGGTCGGACCGACGGGCGAGACCTTCGAACGTAAATTTGTGGTTGATCTTCCGCTTACGACAGTCGAGGATTTCGAGATTTTGGATGGTCGGATTACCGCCGACGAAGCGTTCCGCCGAGCTTTCGTAAATTTAAGAAAATGAAACGCATACGGTTAATGTTTCGTGTTATTACCTGTGTCTTTATTCCCCAGCTGAATTCGCTTACTCGGAAATGGGATGAGAAAAATACCATCTGCAAGAATGAAACAGGGGATTCTCAAAAAGTATTTGACGCGTGAGGTTGCTGCATTATGTTATGCCTGCCGCCCGTGTAACTGTGTTGAAACGGGAAGGGAGGTCGTTATCATTTATTTGTTTAATTTTTAGGGATTCTTTACCGTTAAAGAATTAGAATTCACGTAGAAACAGTTTGTATAATGGTTTTATTATAAAGTTACAATGTGCTATTGACAATTACTAGTACTAACTCGTACCACTACCGAACTGTGCGTAGCCGGCTGATCCTAAGCACCCGTGACAGAGTGTAGCTACCGCGGTTCGGGAGCCTCGCTTCGAGCAGCGATTCGATCTTAGACTCGAAAACTTGACTGACTTTGATCGTCACTCTGGTCATTAATATACCCCTGATCTGAGGGTTAGTAGGTCGACTCGGTCGCTGGACCCGCTTTGGAATTAGCCAATGGTGCTGCGTCAGCAAGACAGTGCTGGCGCAACGGCTGCAAACGGCGAACAATCGATCGGGTCATTGATCGAGCCACCTTTTTACAGAGTGATGACCACGGCTTTCGACACTCCCTTAGGAATGTCGAATGCCGCAACTAAATATTCTTTCCGAAATTCTGGGGCACAACAATTATTTAATGCGCAAAAGAGCGTGGCGGGAAAAATGATGTTTAAAAACACTGCGTTTTCTCGCGTCCTACTTGGTGAGTTCACAATTATTATTCAATATATAATTAATTGCAATATATTAACTGTATTGTGTACTTTCAGACGTTATTGATGTTCTCGGGGACACCCACATGATCCCGAATGTCACAGAAGGGGAGTACTTGGCCCAGCTCGGGGCCGTCCTGTCCAACGTAAAGGACTGGGGTGTTCCGCGTCATTCACGACCCTCAAAAGTGACTGTAGAATAGAACATTCACGATGTTTATGATGTAAAAGAGATATATTCATTTAATAAAAATTTTATTATGTTAATTTTCGTTTCACTTGTGTGCAATTTCATTGCTGGGTACTGAGCTCATGAATCCCCCCCCCTCTCTCTTTTTATCGGTCCGAATCGTACCGGTGGTGGCTAAGCCCTAGCCGATTTTCTGGGATTGAAAGGGGGAATACTGGCCAGGCCCTGGTCCGATATCTTGGACAACCGCAGGGCAGTCGGAAATTAAATATAGCGGCAGGACCTAGCCAGCTTGCTGGGCTAGGACCTGGCCAGAATCCCAGAAAACTAGCCAGGACCTATTTAATTCTGGGACGAAATTTCCACACGGGTATAGCGATTTTTTTTTCACTTTTTCTCACCGTCGATCGCTGCAAACCCTATCGAAAATTTCTTCCGGCTGCATATACGTTGTTCGAGTGAGGGCTATCATTTCTTCTCGCATCGCAATGCGGTCGGCTTCGTCATGATCAGCGCGATGATTGTGCATCCGCACAATTTCGACTAAAACTTCGACTTACTTACTTTATTGTATATAAATCCGTTGTGGAATCATCGGAAAATATTGCGGCGCGCTCCAGCAATACGTTCCATTTGCAGTAATTCAAATTTCATAAAATATGGACGCTTAATATTTACATATATTCGACATATTCTTACATCGAGGAATTAAAGTTTATTATTAATGAACATTGCTCACCGTGCGGTTGATAATTCAAAGAATAAATACGGCGATATCTTCTATTTTCTCGTGACGATCGACGATACTATAAATATTTAAACTACTAAAACGACGTTATTGATATGTGACACAACGGCGAAAATTTTTCTCGCAGTTCACAAACGAATAATCGTTATTGACGGCTGTTTTATGGAGCACGCGTTTGTTAAACAAATGAAGATCGCTGCCAACGCGATGACGCGCTTTGGCGCGCTCTGCGGCGCTTCTCCACTGACATCCGACAACAACGCTGTATTTTTTTTCAGGTTGTACCAACCCAACCTCGGGCGTGTCAGCTATTATCAATACACGTACGCAGGGTGGACACGGTGAGTGTACTGAACATTATAAATTTATCTTATATGGCAGTGATGCACAACTCAGCCCGTGCGGGCTCGGTGCCCGTATGGGCGAGCCGCGGGCACTCGCGGCCTTTGAAGAGTGGGGGCAGCTCTCAGCCGTGAGGAGACAGTTCGTACACTTTCCCCTCACGGTGTAAGTGTGCGCAGCGTGTGGAGGCGCGAGATGGAAAACAATTGAAAACTATAAAACCTCGATCATGGCGATCCGTTTAGTTTGCTGTATCTGTTGTTTAATTTATTTTCGTAACGTATTTCGTACTCTCGTCAAAAATTATGGAGCCCAACGATGATACCGAAACGCGAAAGCGTCAAAGTTTCGCATCCAATAATGACTGGGAATTGTTGTATTTGTGTCAACTTTTCTATCTCATTAACACAGGATTTTTATTGAATTTTTTTTATAATTACATAGCACTGGTAATAAACGTGCGAAAAATATGAACCTTCAGAGGAGTCCTCATACTTTCTTTTAGCAAATTTTCATTTTTCAAACATTCAAAATAGTGGATCGAATACGGCGGCTCCGAAAATCGGGACTCATCAAATTAGCACAAGGTATTCGATCCGCCATTTTGAATTATTGAATAATAAAAATTTGCTAAAAAAGTACGTGAATTCTTCTGGAAAAACCGTGCAAAGTACATTTTTTCGCACGCTTATCACCAGTAGTATATAATTATGAAGGAGAGTAAATAAAAACCCTATAATAATAAAATGGAAAGAAAATAGGCGCCGTGCGGCACGTGTTAATATTAAAATAGAGCGGAGTACTTTTGGGAGGTTTTTCTAAAAGTTATTTGTAAATATTTCGGGCGGTACACTCATGAAAATTCGACAGTCACCTGAACAAGCGTCACCCGAATATATATAAATATGAACCAGAACGCCAATTATCGGCAAGTTTTGGGATCTTTATAAAATTTACACAGCTTGAAGTGCATGTTAACGAAGAAATTCTCAATTTTTTTCAGATTCTTTTGTCAATTATTTTGGCAGCTGTCCATTGAATCATTTTCAATTTTTTTCGTTTTTTTTAAAGTATGTTTTTTCATATACTTAGCTTCATTTAAAAAATATTCAAAATCTTTTTTCGACGTAAAATTGTTTCAGCTTTTCGAAAACAATATCAGTTATTCATTCTGATCCTCAAAAATCCATCAAAATCGCATGAGAAAAGTAAAATACAGTTTTTTGGCAGTTGCCCCAGATTTTAGAAATTAAGAACAATTCTTTCGGGAAGCTGAGAAAATTTTACAGGACCTATGTAATTTTTGAGCTAGGACCTCCGTAAGTTTTCTCTGCATTAATTTAAAAAAAAAACAAAAATTGAATGAAAGAATTACAAAAAATGTTATTTCCGCATACATTTACGCTCACGAAAGCATATCCTCAAAATCAGTTTTTGACGTGAAACCTTCTCAGCTTTTCGAAAACAATACCAGCGTTTGATTCATTCAGATACTCAAAAAATCATTAAAATGGAATTTGAAATGGTTTTTCGGCCGTCACCCCAAATCTGAAAAAATGTCGAATTCTTTTTTAGGAAAGCTAAAAAAAGTTTACAAGAAATATACATTTTCCGAGTTGGGATCTTCATAAGTTTTCGTTAAATAAATATGAAAAAAGAAATAATCAGAAATAATTAAATTTTTTAACGGGTTTATATGGAATTTTTGTAGCATCATTAGTTTTAAAAAAAACTTATGGAGATTCCAACTCAGAAAATACATTTATATTTCCTGTAAAATTTTCTTAGCTTTCTGGAAAAAGAATTAAACACCTTTTCAGAATCGGGGTGATGGCCGAAAAACCGTTTCAAATTCGATTTTAATGGTTTCTTGAGAGTCTGAAGGAATCAAACACTGGTATTTTTTTCGGAAAGCTGAGAAAATTTCACGTCGAAAACTCATCTTAAGTATACGCTCTTGTCCGCGTAAATGTGTACGGAAATAAAGTTTTTTGAAATTCTTTTATTGAAATTTTGTTTTTATTATTCAATCAAAGAAAACTTACGGAGGTCCCAATTCAAAAACTTCATAAGTCCTGTAAAATTTTCTCAGCTCTCCGAAAAAATTATTGAAAAATTTTGCAAACTTGGTACAACGGCTAAAAACAGCTTTTTCAGTTTTAAATTCTGTTTTGATGGTCGACGGTCGGGCTAGAAAGCTGGAATTATTTTCGAAAAGCTAAGACAATGTCGTGACGAAACCAGATTTTCAACATATTTTTTTATAACCGTAAATATGTGAAAAAATACTTTTAAAAAAACGGATAGAAATGAAAAAATACCTTAATTGACAGCTGCCAAAAGAATCGACAAAAAAATCGGAAAAAATGTCAGAATTTGTTTTTCAGCATGCACTTTATGCTGTGGAAATTTCATAAAGGTCGCAGACAGTGAAGCTCAAAGTTGGCCCAACATTGACGTTTTGGCTCATATGTATATTCATCAATAAATACATCCATACATATGGATCTTTTCTTCCGGAATTACTTCGGTATAATTTTGATATACACGGGTGGGAAAAACTTTGCGACATCGAAAGTGAAAAACTTATTCCGATTGCTCTTTCTTCCCTAAGAAAAAGCGGATGCTGCAAGCTGCTCGATAACTCATTTGAAAATTTCGATCCTTCACTTCCAGACATTACAATGCTCTGCAGTTGATGTTGTTCAGACGAGTTATGAAATAGCTCGAAAAATTGTTCGCGGACACCGTTCTTTTACTGAAGGAGATTTTGTTAAATCATGCATCGTCGCGGCTGTGAAGATTTTGCCGCCGAGTGAAATACAAAATCACGAGTCGATCAGCTTATCCAGAACGACTAATACGACGAGACGCGTGCAGCGAATGGCCGACAGTATTCGATCCCAACTTGAAGAGCGCATCCAATCATTCATTTGTGCATCTTTAGCTCTCGACGAGTCTTGATGTGAGCGATACTGCACAATTAGCAGTTTTTGTTCGTGGTGTTGACAAAGAGTTGAACGTTACCGAAGAATTATTGGACGTATTCCGATGAAAGGAACGACGAAAGGCGAAGATATTTTTAATTCCGTCATTGATTGTACCACTCGCATGGGCCTGCAGGTAAACATGTTAGAACCAATCGCTACAGACGGGGCGAAATCAATGACGGGTTCAAAATTGGGGTTGATTGGAAGAATGCGAGCGTTTTTTAAGGAGCAGAAAATTGAAAGAAGCTTCATTGCCATCCATTGCATGGTTCATCAAGAATCTTTGTGCGCGAAATACATTTCCATGAAAAGTGTAATGGATATTGTAGTTAAAAACGTAAATTTCATCAGAGCTCACGGACTCAACCACCGCGAATTCAAAGAATTTCTCGCATTGGTGGAAAGCCAACATACTGATGTTGTGTAACAATATGGATGGGGGGGTAATATGGGGGGAAATAATATTAACGCCTGTTTTAAACGTGATATATATTTATTTGTAAAACCGGAAATGAAAACGATGATGGATAACGATGTGCCGTGGTGGCTAACATGAAAAATAGGTGGTATAAAAGAATGTATGTGGATGCGTTAGAGGCGCGGAAGCCTTGTAAGATTTAGGTTGGAATAATGGAAAAGAGTAGGATAGTGAGGAGTGAGCCACTGTGCAGCGGGTGGATGAGGGTTCCATTTTTTAGCGGAGAGGGAGACGTTTTATTAACGCCCTGGGCACTTTAACAGCGCATGCGGTGAGCCACTTTATACAGCGGCGGCTGACTGCGACTCTGGATGCTTGCGCTCCGTGTTTTATACCCGCGAGGACGCTGTGGCGGCTCGAAGTGCGGCGTAGTAGCCAGGTTCGGCCCTAGGCCCCTGAGGGGCCCTGAGTGATAGATTTCGCGCAACGCCAACTGCTGTGTTATCCCCGTAGTTACTTGATAACTTGGGATCTACTATACCGACGGGAGATATTTTGCATGTATGGTAAGTAAGATAAGTGTAAGTAAGATTGGACTACTTACAGGTGAGTTGAATAATTAATTATTAATAATTCTGTTCTTTTGTGTTTTGTTTCAGGTAGTAATTCGTGCAGAAAAAAGAGATTTCAAGTGTGCTGGTTGCACAACACTGATATCCCTTATTACTGCGAAGTTCGGTGGTTGAGTCGTGGTGCGACTCTCAAGCGGTTTTTCGAATTAAGAGAAGTAATCGCTGACTTTCTGGATTTCAGAGGGACACCATGCTCCGACCTCAGAAACCTTAAGTGGGTTGCAGATTTAAGTTTTTTGACCGACATTTCGATGCATTTAAATGTTTTGAAGGTTGCTTTGCAGGGAAAAGATAATCTCATCTGGATCATGAACGCTGAGATGAAAGCGTTAAAAAAGAAACTAATTTTATGGCGATCCTAAATCGAAAGAAGGAACGTCATTCATTTTCCAAGCCTAACATTTTTAGATGATGCAGGTATTTTCGATGTTGAAAAGGATTCAAAAATAATTGTTGATTTGGAAAACCAATTTGCCACACGATTTGCTGAGCTTGAGCCAATGCAAAACATGTTGGAATTGTTCGTTTCGCTATTGAGTGTAGGAATTAAAAACACACCTGAAATTTTGTAGATGGAACTGATTGATTTGCAAAGAAATACACGTGTAAAAAACGTATATAAAGAGGAGCTTGATATTATCGATGTTTATAAGAAGCTGAGCGGATAAAAATATCCAAATTTACGAACATCTGCAGCTCGGATAATTTCAATTTTCGGCAGCACGTATTGCTGCGAAAATTTTTTTTCTCAAATGAAGCTCAATAAATCAAGATCAAGAGGAAATCTTTTGGATGCCAAAACAGAAGCAGTTTTGTGAGTTTCGACGGTAAGAAACATCAGTCCTGACATAAATGCTCTTGTAGCTGAAAAACGTTGTCAGTTTTAAACGCATATCGGAATGAATGTGATTAATGTATTGTGTTGTGCTCCACATGATTGGAGTTATAACGTCGCCGAAGTTTATTCCGCTTATATATAGATATTTATTTGTTAAATTTAAATTCGAATGTTCCTATAAACTATAAAGTATGAGGATGGTGGTAAACACCCCTACAGCACGAAAGATTCCACGACGTTGTAGCTATATCACATGGCAAGATTGCAATGTTGCTCGAAATATTCTCAGAACATTACTAAAATGTCTCTACGTCCGCGCTTCAGAACATTAAGGTAAATGTCCCAATTATTAAACAGCTAAGGATCAAGGGGATTGAATTCGGTGAGAAAAAATATAAAATGAAGAAAAAACCATCGCTTTCGTGTTCAAATGATACTTTGATATTTTTTCTTTTGAAAAATCACCCTTTCCATTATTTTACAATGATTTCGAATGAAAAAAAGAATAATGTGAAGCATGCCAATGTCCCAATTATTAAACACTGGAAGTGCCTATGTCCCTAATATTGAACAGGCATGTCCCAATTATTGAACACTGTCGAGAATTCTTTTTCCATTCTGAAAATATTATTTTGGGTACAATATTAAGAAATAAAAGCAAAATCAAACACTTAAATAATCTTTTATTAATCATGTAAAAATACAAAAATATATATTTGGTCTCTTTTGAAAGGTTTTTGGTTCATTTGCATTTGGTTTATTTTTGCTTTTCAACTCGAACTTTATTTTATTTTTATTTTCAGCTTCCTTGTTTTTATGTTCTGTTTTAAAAAAATTCCCTTTTCTACCGCATCCAATGCGGTTTTTACAACTTCCGCACTATATGCAGAGCGACGTCTTTTGGTCGCCATGTTTATGGCGTTTTATCGAGAAAATGTTGTCCCTGAAATATCGGAGAGCGAAAAATATTGAATATTACATTCGTATTTTTAGGTTACATTTAGGTCCTTTGAAATCCGATTGCAACTTCCGTCGATAATTTCTTACGAAACAACAAAATTATTGATGGAAGTTGCAATGGGATCCCAAAGGTCCGCACGTCATTTTAAGCGGTTTCTCAAGATCTTTCAAATGAAACTAACTGGATCACTGTACCTATAAAATTGGCGGAGCTACGATTTTTTTAATGGAAACTTTTCGTTCTTCCCATGTTAATCAAATGGGAAAACTAGAAAAATCTTGCGCGACCCCTAAAAATGGTCCGATCGGGGTCATTTTTTGACACGATTCTCTTGATGGAAGATACTTTGGCGTGAATGTATCTTGATTGAAAGAAAAAAAAAAGTTTTTTTTTTCAAGCCGGCCTGATGTTGCATCCGTAGAATTCTGCCCAAAGATGAACTCGATCGGACCTTTTGTAGAGGTCGCCCGCAATTTTTGAAGTTTTTCCATTTGATTAACATAGGAAGAGCATAAAGTTTCCATTCAAAAAATCATAGCTCCGCAAATTTTATAGGTACGTCGACCCCGTAAGTTCCATTTGAAAGCTCTTTAAAAACCGCTTGAAATGGCATTTAAGCACAAACGTTTAGAATTCGATTGCAACTTCCATCGATAATTTTTTACGGAAATAACCCAATAGGTCACCGCTTCTTTGAGGTAAGTGTGATCGCTGTCTGTTATTTGGATTTTCCGCGAAAGGAAACGCCTATGTTGCTAGGAAATCTTGATTTAGGTAGACGTCAACATATGTGGTTTCAGCAAAACGGTGCACCCGCTCGCTGGTCTCGAGTTCTAGTCGTCGTTCTAGTGAGGTGGTCGAGTAAATCATGTGAAGGCAGCATTCGGTCAACGATGGATTGGTAAAGATAAATTAGCCTCCAAGGTTACCTGATCACTTGGGATTTGGGGGATTTCCCTCCTCGTGGTACATCCTGGATATCGCTGAGAAGCCAAAAATTGTGTTCTAGCTTAAAAATTATGGTTTTTTGGAAGAAAAAAAAATCCTACAATAGTTGTTAGTTTTGACATGACATCAATTTATGTGGGAAGAAAAAAACATAGTTCCATTTTATAAAAACATATCAGCCACCTCAACCCCGCCATTTTGAATGTTGGACGAAAACATTTTTTTTGTACGTCTCCCTTCGAACCCTTCAAGTTTTATTATACTCAATACTTGATAGGAGGAGTACTTTTCGAGATAAATCAAATGCAAGATTAAAATTTAGGACACCCGGTATATTTAAAAAGCAAAAATATCTTTGAAAAAAAAATTGTTTCAGGGCTTACTCGAGCCACACTTGACGATTTCTTATTCATTTCCAGCACACGTTAATAATTATGGCTTGTTGTCAAAACAGTATAAACTTTGTTTTCACCTTTCTCATTATTACGCCATCGTTTGATTAACAACAGTTGTTTTTTGTATACACTTCGATTGTCGAGTTCGTTACAAATTATGCCAAAAGGCACGGTCAAAGCGAAAGAAAAATATACATTCAGAAAGCTTGAAAATTAGTAAACCAGTGGTCAAGAGCGTGTTAGACACCCACATGATAAGGTATCGTAGCCATTCTCACTAATTTCGAAAAAGAGTTGGTTATAAATTTCTTATACACTGTTTTTACTACAATGTTCGTTATAATCCTGATTCAATGTACCAATGAAAAGCTACATTCTGGAAGTTTTTCCTATTTTTTGAATCGATAGGTTAAAAATTAGAGGGGGTGAGCAGCGGGGGGGAGGGGGGGCACCTCGATGGCGACTTTGAAAGCGAATATCTCGTGACTGAAGTATTGAAATTAAAAGGTCTTAGAACATTTCAAACTGCCTTCGAGGAGTCCTATCAAAAAACACCTCACTAGATGGGGTGAGCCAAAAAAAATTGATATTTCGCTTTTAATCTGCGGGAGGGTCGTCAACAAATTTCAGTTTCATTTATTCATGATCATTTCTGTTTTTAGGGCATCGATTCACGTCTGTGTACCGAATTTCATCTTATTTGACGGACAAATGAGAGAATGGAGGGACTGTGACACACAGAGATTGGACGGACAGACGAACTGACCGAAACCATAAGGATTCCTACATTTCTACGAAACCCTAAAAAGCCTAGTTTTAAACCCAACGCATCCCCATTTATATGTGATTTTTTTTCGTTAAGTAACAAAAATATCTTTTAACGGAATAGAGAAAAAAAAAACAACAAATAGAAAATGGCCGTGAAACGTGGTTGGGGTAAGAGATTGGGAGGATACTACTGACTCATGTACACGGTTCTAAGGTTACAATAGTACATTAGGGAACGGGTGCAAAAAAACAGTCATTACCGGACGTTATTGCGGGCAGCCGAATGATTCTGGCTGTTTTTATCATGATCAATGCACTCGTTTTTTATTACACGCGTCTTCCAAAATCCCCGAGCACAATGGGAAACGTAGAAAAAATTAATGAGTACACTTTTCGTCCTCGGGGAAGTCAAATAATTTTTTTTTTTTTATTTTCAAAAATCTTATAATTTCTATTTTTGGGTCATTAATCCAAGTCTGTCTACCGAATTACATCTCAATACGTCAATAAATGGGAGAATCGGAGGACTGTGACATACATACAGACGGACGGACGGCCTGATGAAAACCATAGAGGTTCCTAGACTGCTACGGAATCCCTAAAGATACCAAACGGTCGTCATGGTAACGAAGCTTTGAATACAACAACAACGAGCGTAGGAACGCTGCGGATTGCGGCGCACACAATTGCTCCGCGTGCACGCGGATAAATGCATATTTCGGGTTCGAAACAATACACCGTCATAGTTTTACTGCAATACATTCTTCTGCTGTTCGATATATGTGCCAATTCCTTCTCCAGTTTCGCTCGGGAACATCCGATCGATCTACTTACCATCTACGTGTGAGTCTCGTGACATTTTTTGTTTCCCATATTTATTTCACGATATTAAATAATATTCTTTATTAATCCCTATGTTATCATCGAAACGCAGTGTTCAAGATTTGTGCCTCATCGTCGCCCTCACCGTACTTCTTATCAATTTCTTTGCCACCTATATATTCCAGGTATTGTATATTATTTTTTTTGTTTTCTATTTTCATTACGAAAATTTCTCGATCTACATTACCGACGTATTGTTATCGAATAATATTTTTTTTTGTTTCCTTTTTTTACCAATGACAGGCGGGATTGATTCAGATTCTGTACGTCAGATTTCGCACGACTCTCGTTCTGTGCGTTTTGTATATAGTTTTGAGCATAAGTTTACACGCATGGCACATGACGCTTCACTGGTATCATCCGATGGTGCACTATTGGACGAAAGGCTTCCATTGCCTTTACTCTATTCAGAGAACAGGTAACTCTCCGATAAATATTTTTAAACTTTTTATCATTTGCTCAGACAAATATTCTGCACACCACTTTTACCTTAAAGTAAAGCTTTTAGTGGCCTCAAAAAATTCTAAAGATATAAATGTGTTACACAAATGTTTTTTTTACCCAAAAGAATGGACCTGTGTTGCTGAGTAGGCTGCGTTGATTTTTTTTCCTTTTTTTTCGACGGGTAGTGAAAAATCTATAGATAGTACCCTCAAATAGCCAGAAAAAAATTAGCAGCTTAATAACATTTTTTCTTAAGGTCGCTCATCGCATATTACGTTTTCCCATTTGATTAACATGGGAAGACTTTTGAATTCGAATTTTGTTTCTTATGGGTTGAACATCGATCGGATATCTGGATTATTCTTAAATTCAAAGAATAATGCAAATTTTCTCGGTCATTTGGAGTATAAATGACAATATATAACAAAATAATAGTGGAAAAATTAATTTTTTATTTATTAAAATATTAATCGCAGTATTCGGAGGTAATGGTTTTTTCAAGACATGTTTCGAAGTTCAAATATCGATCAAATTAATAAGAATTCATATTTGAAAATTATGAATTATTTTTATTTCATTTTTTCATTCGAAAGCTTGCAAACTTAGGAAATTTTTTCCGATGATCACTAACATATTGAAACACAAATTGTCTTTGTTCTTCATTGAAGAACAAAGACCATTTGTATCATAAAAATAATACAAGAACGCAAATATTCGAATAATGCAAGTAGTTTATCGAATCTTGTTTCTTATGGGTTGAACATCGATCGGATGTTCAACTGTATTATTCTTGAATTCGAAGAATAACACAAATTTTCACGTTCGCTCGAAGTATAAATGACTTGGAGTATAATGTTCTTCATTAAAGAACAAAGACAATTTGTGTTCCAATATGTTAGCGATCATCGGAAAAATTTTTCTAACAGCAATTTGCAAGCTTTTGAATAAAAAAATGAAATAAAAATGATTTATAATTTTTAAATATGAATTCTTATTATTTTGATCGACATTTGAACTTCGAAACATGTCTAAAAAACCATTACCTCCGAATACTGCGATTAATATTTTAATAAATAAAGAATTAATTTTTCCACTATTATTTTATTATATATTGTCATTTATACTCCAAATGACAGTGAAAATTTGCATTATTCTTCGAATTTAAGAATAATACAGATATCCGATCGACGTTCAACCAATAAGAAACAAAATTCGATAAACCACTTGTATTATTCGAATATTTGGGTTCTTGTATTCTTTTTTTCCAGTACCGACACGATTATCGACAGAAGTTGCAATTCGTTTTACGAGGGTTTTAAAGAGCTTCAAAATAAGACTTACTGGACCGACGTAGCTATAAAACTCACGGAGTTATCCGTAGTTGAATGAAAACGTCGAGGTCTCCCCATGTTAATCAAATGGGAAAACGAAATATGCGATGTGCGACCATAAGAAAAAATGTTATTAAGCTGCCAATTTTTTTCTGGATATTCGAGGGTACTATCTATAGATTTTTCACTAACCGTCGAAAAAAAAAAAAAAAAAATCAATACAGCCTCATGTACAGTCTCATTTAATTTTTGTATTTTTGCAGTTTCAGTCTTATACTATTACTTCTACAAGCGTGCAGCTCTGAGGATAGGTGATCCTCGATTTTACGAGGGTTCTGGTTGGATGCAGGCGCAGCTCAACCTTCCTTGAATCGAAAATATATATTTTTCCACCTTACGATCGCCGGATGAAAATAATAATTACTTAGGTTATTTAGGTTATTTCCGTTATAATCTCACAGACGACAACCGAATAAAATATAACAATAATAAATCAATCTATCGATCATTTAAATCATTTATTAGCGGATTCTACGAAATTTCGTCTCATCACATGCACACACAGAATTTGTAAAGTTTTGGGTATCCCAATGAGACTTTGTCCTGTTGATCATTTTTTTTTTCTTTTTTTTTTGTACTTATTCACTGATTTCCATTTTCACGAAATATATTACAAAATAGTGATAGGTTTTGGATGTAGCCCTAAATTACGATTGTACAATTTTACACGTAGCGTATCGGTTCGCGATACCTTCGGATAATACCTACATTTATCCATCAATCTCCACAACGAGATAATATTTACAAACAATTGTTTCGACGCTCGAATCCAAACGAATGCTAAAGATTGTTTCGAAATATCAGAACCAGCGAATTTCATTCGAACGTTATTTTCGTCTCACGGACGTAACGAGATCGCAATTTACACCGATGATAAAATTTCATTTTTTCTTCGTTTTTGTTATCACTCGTTCACAAAATGCCCACAAACAATAGTTTTTTTTCAACTCGTCACGGTTTCGATTATTTTCGCATCGAAGTCGCAAACGCGTTTGCTAATCATGTCAAAATAAAAATTGATCGCAATCGCGAGAAAAATTGTCCTTTCGATGAGTCGATAAAATTAAATTCACTCCAATCAAAATCGCTCAGCCGTCGTTACATCACCTCTGTTCAACGAATACTGTATGTACAAAGTTCGAGAACTCGTAGCCATCGAATCAAGACCACGTTTTTCCGAAAAAAAAATCGCTGATTTTCAAAATATCAGCGATTCGTAAAATTGATAAAAATAATCAACAATTAACGTACTTACATCATGAAAATCATACTTTCCATCGTAAATCGCGTTTCGGCAACAGGCAAAAATTCATAATCTCAGAATAATTAACAATTCCGCGCAAAATTGTGCTTCTCGAAAAAGCTTCGAATTATTTCTTCGAACGTAAAATAAATTAAACCTCGAATTAAGCGTGAAAAATTTTTTTTTTTTTTTTTTTTTTTGATTTTTTACGTTCATACCGTGTGATTGCCGTGAAGAAATATGAGTTTGTCGGCAAGATGAGACGGTAAAGCGGCTCTTCTCGCGTCGTACAAAACTTGAGCATCGGCGGGTATTCGCGAAGGTGGAGCGCAACAAGCTGGCACGCAATTGTACCTTCTCGCGAGTCTTCCGAGATTCGGACATTTCGCGGTTATTCGCGACCACCACTGAAGGGGACAATAATCCAGAGGAGCCGTGGCTTCGGACTGATATTGGACCAATTCGAGATCGGCTTTTTCTTCGGCCGGCATGCCGGTTTTTGCGGAACAAAGACCGCCCAACAAGAGTTCCATGCCCGATAATCGAACCTTCTTCGCGATCGGTTGTTCGTCCAATTCTTGTTTTGGTTCTATCAAGTGATCGCGACTCTCTTCGCGTATCAATTTCGTGAGCATTTCTTTTATCGGCGTGGCGACCATGCTTTTGTCCTCGTCCGTTGCGTAAGGTAGCTGTTTGAATCTAAAAACCGTGAGAAAGAAGATCTTTAAAAATCATACGACGATCAAACGCACCGTCGATCATTCTTCGACGCAGAAATATCGAAAAAACGAAAGAATCGACTTCTTTCGGGATTTTAGATTCACGATTGAACATAATAAATTATCTTTAACCCTTCGCTGGTAATCTGGACCATCAGTGGCACGAAACGAAGTTTCGAGTCAAATATCTCTGAAATTCGGAAGGGGGGGGCTGGCTCGCTTCTGTAAAAAAAACTAGGTGTGGGTGAGAACTCGTACGCACGAGGTCGCTTGGATCCGTTAATTTATTCCTGAGCAGTAGGAATTCAAAGTCTCGAGGGTGCCATTGATGTCCCGGATTACCGTCCGTGCCAGAATTTCGTGCAAGTAAGCGAAATTTAACTGACGTTACTTTTGGACTCGTATGATTATTTTTAACTCGTTCAAATGATATTCAATGATGTATGCGTACTTTATAAACATTACCACGAAATGTAACAAACAAAAAAAAAAAGTAGCGTGAAAAGCATCGCACTACTTTTTGCTTATCGTGCGCTAATAAACATTTTTCAGACCGATGTATATGAGTATGATAATCACTTTTTATATAATATGTGAAACTTTTGTAAGAGTTTTTGATAGAGAAAGGTGAAAAAAAATACCAAAACTATTATTTTTTCATATTTTTCCTTACCTGCCAGAAACGACATTTTTTATAGTCAAAATAATTATACTTTTCAAAAGTAACCCGTAAAAAGTTTTTTTTTCCTGAGAGTACACACATTCAACCGTAAAATCCTGTTGGAATTTCTCATTTTGATGAAATTTTCATTAAGATACGATTTTTTGAATGAAAATTGAGCTTTTCCCAATTTCGTTGTAATCAATTTGTCATAAAAAATTTAATTTATTATAAACCGCTGAAAAAAACTATTGAGATAACAAATAGAATCTGAGATAAATATTACAGAATGTTTTCAGATTTTTTTAGCGTAATTTTCTGCGTCAAAACATCACCGTGCAATTAATGATCCACATTACCGTCGGTGTCCGTAAATTTAGAATTACCTACGAAGGGTCAACGGCGACGAAAAACGTACCTGGGATCGAGCGTCGTCGCGATTTGAAGCAGAAGCGTGACATTACCGTCGGCGTAACGTTCGCAAAGCATATCCGAAAGAGATTCTTTGAGCGATCTGGCGATTTCGCTGTCGGTTTCCTTGACTTTGAGATGGGACGAGACTAATTGCCACAGCAACGGTTTGAGAAGCGATATCAATGGCATTTTTTCCTCGCTCAGCGTCATTATGGTGACTTTGAAAGGTTCGAGAACAGCCACGAGATCCTCGATTATTCCCCACTGTTCGTTAGTCAATTCGGTCGATTCCCGATCGATAATTCCTTCCATATGCTCGATTATGGAAGTAACTATGTTACGTCTGAGTACCATTTGCTCGAGCATGTTGTAAGTCGACGTCCACACGGCTGGATAATCCATCAGCATCGCATTTTCATCCAACTTCAAACAAACAAAAAATGTTTAAAACAAACAAACAAACAAATAAATAAATACAAAAATTATTCAACCGAGAATTTTGATGAATTAATTGTCATAAAAAATTTTTAATCCCAACGTAATTACCTCCACGAGTTGTTCCTGCGTGCAAAGAGCCTGCGACGCTTGGGAATGACTGGCAATAACGCCTATAACGGTTCTGCATTTGGCAAGAATGTTAGCAACGTCGATATTTTCGAAACAAGCTTGTGCGCATATTTGCAAAGTGTGCAAGAGACACGGCACCAGAACCAAACCTCGGTTCGACAAAGCTGATAACAATTCGTTTCTCGATGTAGCCACAACAGCGGCCGTAATTTTTTCTATTCTCAAATCCCAATCAAGAAGAGTAGAATCGATCACGTTGCCCCAATGGGACTCGATCCAATCAAAAGGCGCGTGCATAGTTCTCAAAACTTTGCAATCGACCACGGGATCACCGGAATTTTGATAATAAACCGATATCGTGACGTAATTCTCGCCGGAATTCGATCTCCATTCTTCAATCGCGAGACCAAATTCACCGTTTACGCACGACAAATTCGCTGCTACCGAATCTTTGAAATTGTTGTAAACCCTCGGTATTATCTCGTCCTCGAGTTTATTCTTGCTGGGAATTTCGCACGGCGATTTTAACGTCGCCACGAGCCTCTGAAAACCCCGGCCCTCCACCACTTCCGGCAATTGCAGATCCATCACGATGAACTCGGCTATAGCGTCGGAAACTGCCTTACCGTCCACTCCCGACTGATCCGGAGTATCTACGGGCATGAGAAAAGCTGAATTATCCATTTTATCCAACGAAATATTGACTTTAACGCTCGCAAAATATATGAGAAGATTCACGTCGGTTCAGCCGGTAAAAAACAAAAAAATTTCCACAAATAATTTTGAAAAATCGAGTTTATTGAAAAATATTCAGTGTCGAAATTTTTTAAAAATGTTTCGACGTTTTTCTCGTTGATTACCATTTTTTAACATTTTTCCATTCAATTGGCTGTATCTTTGGCAAGATTTGACGTATTCACATTTGTAAAAAACGAAAATGTGCATCTTTTTATGGCCTTTCGGAAAAAAATTAATTTAGATTTTATTGAGCGAGTTAAAACGTCCGTTTCAGGGCAAAATATCGAAAAATATTTTTTTTCTCAAGAAAAGCCACTCGGTATTTTATTATGAAAATTTTCCTCGATTTGTGAATTTATAAACGGATTTTTGGTATTTTTTATATTATGGGATTCTTAATCGGTAATATGTCATTTTACAGATTTTATCAATAGCTGTTTGCAGTTCAATATTTTTTTTTTTTTATGTGCTCCAGTTGCTTTACGCGATTCAACGAGCATTGATTATCATTAATTTCCGTTTCAAGAAGTCTTACGACTATCCTCTCCATTTTTTTTCGAAAAAAAATATTTTTCGATATTTTGCCCTGAAACGGACGTTTAACTCGCTCAATAAAATCTAAATTAAAGATTCACATTTTCGTTTTTTACAAATGTGAATACGTCAAATCTTGCCAAAGATACAGCCATTTGAATGGAAAAATGTTTAAAAATGTCAACGAGAAAAAAGTAAAAAAAATTTTTTTTACTTTCGACACGGTGAATATTTTTCAATAAAGTAACTCGATTTTTTTTAATTTTTTATGGACATTTTTTCTTTTTACTGGCTGAACTGACGTGGATCCTCTCATATATACTCGATATTTCCACAGGTCATGATTTACGAACGTAATGAAACGATAAGATAAATCAATAAATAAACAAAAATTCGTTCTTTGGGTTAAATTTTGCTGATTATAACAAATTTTTAATGAATTAATCAACAGATGAGATGTAGTTTTCGATAAAATGCTATGCATTTGGGATCAGCGGAATAAAAAAAAGAAGGGACGGAAATAAATAAATAAATAAAATGTCGTTCTTTTGGCCAAATGTTGTCAATGACAATTTCGCACGAATATATAAATAATGAAGATATTGGTTTTCACTGAACGCCCTCCGTACCAATCGTCAAAAGAATAAAAGAAGAAATGGACCAATACCAATGTCATCTTCAATGTTGGACAGACTAATGTTAGGATCTGTGACAAACTGTATATCCCCGTCGATCTGAACTGTGCCGTCCGCACTGGTCGTGTAAATATGTTGCGCCGGTGACAGAGTAGATTTGAGTATTCGTCTCTGGGCTCTCTTGTCCTTGGCCTCCTGGCTAAGACTCTGGCGCTTGGGCGGATTGCCAGACTCCAGTTCCAACAGCTCTTGCGAATGTTTGTTCTGCAAATGCATGCGCAGGTTGCTCGTATTTCGATTGTAAGCTATCTGAGTCTTGCACAATATGCAGACTATTTTAATCTTAGTTAGAATATCGCCTTCGTCGGTAGCTGGAAATCCAAAATATTTCCAATAGATGCTTCTCATGGATATCGGAACTACTAGCTTTTTGTACGTGTAAGTATGTTTCTCCTCCATTATTTTAGCGAGCAAAGAAAATTGAACGTTGTTCTTGGTTGTCTCATCGCCGTTTTCCTGCTTTTCAACGCCGTTCTCGTTCTGAGTTTGCTTCTTGCGATCCATGTATACAAGCTGACGACGCATTCGAAAGGCCACAGGGTGGACCCTTGCGCCCCTGGCTGTTTACCGCCTGCTGCTACAGATTTCTCAATTCATCGATAGATTACCAGAACAACGATAAATATAAATTTTTCTGTAATTTGTTTCAACTTTTTTCTTCGTATCTCATCGAAATGGAGATTACGTTCGTGCGTTCTTTCCATTGCATAATTACGCGATACATGCGATTCAGGTTGCCGCGGCGCATTTATTATTCGTCGTTTTTCAGCAATGCCAAACGAATCTTCGGTAACCAACGACGAATTTACCGCTGCCGGGCGGCTCGTCGCTGTGTCGAGCGATATATCTCAGAACCTCTCTGTCGAATTATGTTTCACGGATAATCGAACTTTGAATTTCTCGTTTGTCTGATCAGAAACGATCGCGCGATGCGGTTTTCTCGTACGAATATCGACCAACGCTTGCTCACGATATCCTATCGACTTTGGCAATGGCGGCGCGCCGCTGGTATCAAATAACAATGGCGGCGACACCCCGCGACCCGCTGCACCGGCTAAGTTACCGGTCATTTTCAAGTTTTCAACGCTGATTTACACGGTACAAGTAAATTACCGTGGAAAACTGAATAATGACGCAGAATTTCGGTTAATTAACTGTGCGAAATGACTGACCTACACGAATGACAGAAATTGCGACATAACCTCAACCGTTAAATCGTTCGTATCATCTTTAAAAATATGAAAATTGAATTTTGAAGTTCATAGTGGAGATATGAACGACGGGCTGCAAAAACTTTCTGACAATAAAAGGATTGGCCAACAGGAATAGAGAATAACCTAAATTTCTAACCTAATTTTTTAAAATAATTATTTTATTCTAATATTTTCTCGAGCATTGCAAATATGTAAACTCGAAGCGAGTTATATGAATAAGTGACAAATGTAATCAGCAAGAATTACAAAACATCCTTTTGCTTGGACACTTTTCAAATAATTTCAATTTATCACGTAATTTACTGCACGTCGGAAACTTCTAAGTCAACTGACACGGTAAATTACCAAATGAAAAACCACGTGGTTCACACCAGCGTGAACCTAGCCGCAGATGTTTTTACTCACAAAAAAAAGAAAGAAAAAAAAACGATTTATCAAACACCGCCGTAATACAAATTTCATCATGAAGATTACCCGCCAAGAAACTGTATTCCACCGGTAATTTCCACCTACGTTTCACAATTAACCACAAAATAAACGATTTCGTCGCAAACGACGTCATAACCTGAGAAAAAATTTCATCGTTTTCTCACAAAATGGCATTACCATCGAAACTCGGCCAGGCTTTGTTTCTTCTCGTCCTGTGGAGGTTAATCTCGGTGTATATGGTGCAAACTTTTCACGTACCGGACGAATATTGGCAATCGTTGGAAGTAGCCCATAAACTAGCATTCGGCTATGGACATTTAACGTGGGAATGGCGAACAAAAATTCGCAGCTATATTTATCCCTTTCTCATATCGGTGCTGTATCGACTGCTGGAGCTTCTGCATCTCGACTACACGATTCTGTTGATAGCTTTGCCGAGAGTCTGTCAGGCTGTGCTCAGCGGCTATGCCGACTACAGATTCTACTTGTGGACCAGAAGCAAATGGGCGCTGTTCAGTCTGTGCACCAATTGGTTCTGGTATTACTGCGCCAGCAGGACGCTCGCCAACAGCTTGGAGACGGCGCTGACCATCGTGGCTCTTTCCGTATTTCCCTGGCCCGACAAATGCTATCGGAATTCGAGTTTTCTGTGGATAGTAGGGTTTCTCATCGCCGCAAGACCTACAGCGGCGATTCTCTGGACTCCGCTTTGCATCTACCATATCTGCAGTTCGGTCAATATTCGTGATACTATGAAAAGTTACATTTTCATAGGCGCCTGTACCTTATTTTATTCTACTCTCGTGGATTCTTTGTGTTACGGAACTTTGGTGATAACCCCCTGGGAATTCTTCAGAGTCAATGTTCTCAACAGCGTTGGAGATTTTTACGGCACTCACCACAGCCTCTGGTACCTCGTAGCTGGTTTGCCCGTTATTTTGGGCTTGCAGATATTTACCTTTCCCATCGCCGTTTGGACCGTTGCGAGAAATTCCGTTTCCATGCGTCAGGAATTCGTAATGATAATTGCTATTTGCTGGACCGTCGGTGTTTATTCCTGCCTCTCTCACAAGGAATTTAGATTCCTATTGCCTCTCCTACCGATGCTCATTCACGTTTCCAATAAATTTCCATTGAGAGTAAGAATAACCGAATCGAGAAGAAAATTTCTGCTTCTCGTATTCGTACTGAGCAATCTACTTCCCGGCCTCTATCTGGGACTCATTCATCAGAGAGGCACTTTGGATGTCATGAAAATATTGGAAACCGAATTGAGACATTCCAACGATACTCGAAACAATGTTTTGTTCTTAACGCCTTGTCACGCCACGCCTTTGTACAGTCATTTGCACATCGATGCTCCGATTCAGTTTCTCACGTGCGACCCAAATTTGGAAAAATTGCTGGATTATACGGACGAGACCGACGTCTTTTTTGCTGATCCCACATCGTGGCTCAATAACAATTTTGTAAATAAAAATATCGCAGCGCCCGAATTTTTAATCATGTTTGATAATTTAACTACAAAAATTGCGCCTTTTCTGAAACCGTATCGTCTGCTTGCAAAAATATTTCATTCACACTTTCCTCAATCGAATTACGGTGAATACGTTATGCTCTATAGACGGAAATGATAATTATATTAAAATGATGTCGAAGAATTTAGCGAGCTTCTAGTCGAAACTTCGAAATAATCTTATCTATTTTCCATTAAAATTATTTATGTCGCTGAAAGTTGTTAATTGTGAAGATTTAAAAAAAATTATATTATAAAAGCGAATGTTAAAGAAAAACCTTTCTTGCAGAATTATTTTTCCGCTCGCAAGAAAAAAAAATACTCGCGTACGTTGCTCGATAAAATTACGAGAAGAATTATAATAACAGAGGCAATATCACGAAAAATGTGCGACCGCATAGTCAGTATTGTGATGAGTCTGACCTGCCAAACATTAATATATGTACAGTCTTAATCTAAATTTACAAATGTACAAAGCATTTTATGCACCCGTTAATCACGAAATACGGAGAAAAGCAAATGTATATATATATATATAATTTTATACGAAAAACGAATTTAATTGTCTGTCACTTCGAATCCGTTGTTCCTCCTTTCCCTATGAAATGCACCAGCAAACGTTAAAACGTGGTGTATCACGTGCAGGCTACACCCACAACGCCAATGTCAATGTAGTGACGAAAGTGTGTAAACAAACAGCTGAAATCGAGTCGATCTTCCACGAGTTATCTTTGAATCACGCACAAATTTTTTACATTCAATTATCCCAAAAATGTTCTTCTCATGCAATTACACAATTGTAAATGAATAACGTTAACGTCACTTCTTGGACTCAGTGAAAAAAAAAGTAAAACGAAGAAAAGATAAATCAACCAGTCAGTTAACCTCAAAAAAAATTTTTTTTCCAATTTTCTTTGATTAGATTTGCAGAAATATTTGAAAACGATTCTGTGTGCTTTTAGAAATGGGAAAAAGCATTGGAGATGTTTGCGACGAGCTGGATAGTTTGTCGATACGCATGCTCGAGTTGATGGAAGAAAAGATATCGGTGAATATTCAGCTTGAGCGATCGATGCGAGAGGGACACATAGAATTGGCAAAAGCTCGATACATTCGAGGGAAAGAGTCCATAGGTATGCTGCAAATCCCTCGTAACGATCGAATGACGTCTCTGTTCGATTTGGAAACTATTACGACGCAGAAGAGAGGCAACAACTTGCCGAGTTTTGACATCGGCTTAAAAACTTCAAAGAACGCCGACGAAAAGCCCGACGATCCTATCAAGTGGTTCGGTCTTTTGGTGCCCCGCAATTTGAGATCTGCTCAAAAAAGATTTCAAGAGTCTCTGTACCTAGCCGCAAAGGCGGCCAACATAAGTGCCGAGCTGGAATGTATTCCTATCCAAATTCAGAGTCTCAAAATAGCGAAGGAGGAGGTTTGATCGTTCGAGCAACGATTTTGTATATTTATGTCAACGCAACGATATTTATAATAAAATTGTAGGGACCAAGATTGGAATTGTCGAGAATTATTTTTATTCGTGTGTTTGTTTACAATGTTCTGTCATTACAATTGTATTTGAATTTGATTGGTGGAATCGGAGAACTCATTCGTACCACCATTGGCAGCGTGGAATAAAATAGCAGTGCAAACTGGTTTTTTCAGAGAAATAAAAAGATTAATAATGAACTTTTATATTCACAAACATCGTGGCAAATATTTGGCCAAAAAATTCATTCAAATTATTTTTTTTTTCGCATTATTCATCGATCACGCTTTATTTTCCAATCATTTAGGCTTCACTGACTCGAAAAATATCCACTCTCCAACAAGCTCATGAACAAAAAGAAAGCAATAAATTATATATTATTAATAATGATAATAATAATAATATAATGCGAACAAGAATCATTTAAATAAAACTTCCATAACCCAGATTAAATTCGTCGGTAGTCGTTGAAGGTCACTGACCCGTGCGCAAGGTCGGTTTATGAAACTTTCGGAAGCATCTGCTGTTCAAACGGAATAGTACCTAAAGCGCCATACACTTTCAGCCACGATCATTTCTTCTATTGCACTCACGATAATTCAGAGAAAGTGCAGCTTACGATGTTTTTGTTACGATGTGCTCCCAGGCAATTACGCACTTTTCGTAGCGATTAAGGGGTTATACGCAGTTGCAGGGCTCAAAAAAACGTAATTTTTTAAGAATTTTTTCTGAAAAGGGTTTTTATTAAACAAATACAAGAAGCATTATTAACTGTAGTGGTAGCTTTTAACTTTATATCAGCAGCTTTTTATATCAACATTTTTTTCTTTTCAAAAATATTTTCTTATTCTGCTCCTCTGGACGATCTCCTGGAGGCCCTCCAAGAAAAGGTGTCTTACGGTGAGCACGATATCTCCGGTTTGGATTATCTAAAATGAAAAAAAACTAAAAAGATTCTATTAGTGGATAGATAAATCTAGGTATTGATCGAAAAAATAGTCAAAATTTTAAGTTTTGACAAAATGGCGGCTCCAAAAAGAAAAAATTTCAAGTTTCGACCGAAATTTTTTCGTTGAAATGTTAAAAAAAAATAGAATCAATTATCGAAATTCTTATTCCTTCGATTAATACCGAAAAAATATATCTGAAAAGGTTGTGTTAAAATTACAGACCGATCGGTTGCGTCGTTTTTAAGAAATCGTGCTCACCGACTTTGAAAACACCGTTTTGGGTACAACGGCGTTCAAAGTTTCAAAAGTCGTTAACAAAATTTTTTTTTTTAAACTGACATGGAGTCATCTATGGCAGGGCCATAAAATAGATCCTCCGCATCATTAGCAGCTTCTAATATTCCAATTTTTTGTCGTATAAGCGAAAAATCGATTTTTTTATATTTCCAACTGAGTATAACCCCTTAATATCGACGTGTTTATCGCGTCGATCCAATTACGTATCGAATTTTGTTCGGTT
Source organism: Sussaba pulchella (assembly GCA_963971145.1). NCBI lineage: Eukaryota > Metazoa > Arthropoda > Insecta > Hymenoptera > Ichneumonidae > Sussaba > Sussaba pulchella. Next base: position 6,981,794 of record OZ020170.1, read on the forward strand.
GTGTGAACACGAAAACCCATCGACGGCGTTACAGAGTCGATCGTTACGTAATTGTTCGTAGTTTCACTAACTTTTTGTCGACACTGGCGTCAGACGATCACAAATCACCGAGAAGACTCCCGGCACAATGATTATTTCTTTGTCAACATTAAAAATAGAAAAACGTAATTGCTTTGCCGTTGATTAACCGGTTGAATGATTGAAATACAGGTTTTTTTTATTATCGATTTTTATTTTGTCAAGCCTCGACCAGATAATAAATTCTGTTGCACGACATAATTATTATTTTATTTATTTTTTTTATTTTTCTTTTGACAAATATGGGTATGAAGACCCATATTTGGGGATACATCGGGGAAACCAAATTTATAATTGATAATTTGACGTCCCAAGTCCGTTCTAAGTTACGGAGCTTTAAGTTTTTCACGACTAACCGACGCGACAATATTACGTTTTTCTTTTAATACGATTATGGATATTCTAGAATATTTTCAATGAATAATTCTAAAATATGTCAAACAAATCCGAGAAACAGAGAAAATATATGAATTAAATAATTTCTATGCCGTTTAATCGACATCAGCCGGAAATAATGTTTCTGCACTCATGTACCTCAAAAAGATTGAAAAAAAAAAGAAAAAAAAAAGTAGCTCGTAGCCACGGTTGTAACAATGAAGGCCCAGGTCAACAATATGAGCACTCGAGTATACTCAAACGGATTAGCAATTCAAAGCTATACGAGAAAATAATCACAAATACCTTGGCGCTCTGTTCAATACTCAACAATATTTACGAATCATGCAACCACAATCGAGTCAGCGTCTCTGAAACGCAGATTAAAAAGCAAAAGTGAAGAAATGAAAATGAATACAAATTACCAATATTGTCTAGAATAAATAAATAAATAAATAATTGTCTAGAATTATCAATCACGAAAAATCTGTCAGAAACTGGGCAACGAATTGCCGATATCAAGACTCTGTACAGCTAGCTACTCTCATACTTTCCACGGCGTAGATTTATCCCCGTCGATTATATAGTTTCGATAACATTCAATCATAACTGGTTGAACAGAATGACAAGCGAGTTATTACAGAATTATTGTAGAACGAAAAAAAATTTTTTTTTAAATGAACCAAAAAGAATACACAAAGTCGAATGAGAAAAAAAAATTAAGGTTGCCGGGTAAGGCTGTCATTATAAACTAATTTTATTCAAGGCAAAACGTATCGATCATTCTTCCACTTATCCGTACGGTATTGGTTTTTCATTGAACATATCAGAATGTGTCTACGGTTGACGAGCGTGAGTTCGACAAGTCGAGAATCTTGTCCGAAGTGTTTGACGACTGGCGAGCGATCAACTGACCGACGCAAGGTGCACCGTCAATGCAACTGTAGACTTGCGCTCGTTGAACACTGAACACACGGCACACGTTCGCTCCGCGATCTTGGTCGTTCAATAAAAAAACTGTCGGTCGCCGGAAAATTTCCAGTACATTTTCCGCAATCGATCGCGAAACAAGTAAAAAATTGTCGCGAAAGTACGTCCATGTGTATATATTAAACGAATTGTTTAATTCTTATCGTTAACGAAAGAAAGATTTTTTTTTACAATGAAGTGAGTATTGTTTGATTTTCGATTCAATTTTTTGTCGATTCGGTATATCTCGATGGTTTAATTTTTAAATTGTCCGCATACGCACTATATAACTTAGAATTCGGCTGCCAAAACGAACTAACAAAATATTACCACTGAAATTATTTATTTTTTACCGACACAAAAATTGTTTAAAGTGAAAAGCGAATATTCTCGATAACGAAAAAAGTGAAAAAAAAAAACGTTTTGCGAACGACTCTGTACGTGTGTTAAATTGCGCAGTGGATCCTTGACTCGATTATGAATCGTGCGATACCGTTGGTATAATTAATTGATCGAAATAGTGGGTGATCATCGTTCGGTCGGATGCACAATGAATATTCAAATCGGGGTGTATCGGCCGAAAGGCTTTATTGCCGTTTGATCGAGCGGCTATCCCGATCATTCAATGATAATTCAGTAGTACGCGAAAGTTTTTCGTCAAAACGATATAACCGACGATTCGCCGAGCGACAATGAGGACCGTCGTCGACAATGCGACGACCGCGGAAACGGAAGAAAAGTATTGGACCACGAGAGACGAAAATCTCGCGCGTTGGGAAATCGGTGTTTTGTCAACAATTTTCGTTCTCACAGTTTTCGGAAATTATCTCGTTCTTCTTGCCCTGTATCTTCGTCGTTATCACGGCAAACGAAGAAAACTCACGAGAATGTTTTTCTTCGTTATGCATCTGAGTATCGCAGATCTTTTGAACGCATTGTTTTACGTTTTGCCACAACTTGTATGGAAAATAACATTCAGGTGAGTCAAAAATTATTTTTTCTGGCTTGCTTATGGTGAAAAAAAAATTTTTCAGTGTTCTTTACATACATCAGAAGTTTATGATTTGAAGTTTCTATCATGAGAAAACATGTGGCCAAATATGAACCTGAACGGACTATTTTGAGAAGTTCTGCAGTCATTATATCGACTTTGAATTTGATTACCACGCGAAAATATTATTTGACCAGTTGACATCGATTGTTCCAGTAAATATAATTACAACCCTAATCGTCCTATCCGTGTATTCATCACTTTTCGTACTTATCTACTTGCATCGAATCCAATTAAAAATTATCAATTCATTACGTGATCATTCTTTTCAGTTGAAAACATCTTTGTCAGTTTTTAACAATTGAGCGCGGTTCAAATAATTTGCCGCGCGTTAAAAAAACACGTAAAGGTATTGTCCGCTCGACATGAAAAATTAAATTTCGAAATCTAACACATAAAAATTACAGGACGATAGATCTTTTGAAAATAAGCTGAGGTTTTATCAACGTTTGTTTACATAAGTTATGTTTACAAGAGTAAAATAAAAAATTGATGAATTGACGCGCTTGGAAATCAATGTTGTTAGTACACACATCAACTGTGGACCCAATCGATTAGTTTATTATAACATATTGAAAACAATAGATTTTATGACACGCTGGGCGTAAAAGTGCGGTTTTACGCACCTTGTGACATAAAAATTCGTACTAGTGTCATAATGTACTATTTTAATGGACCGTAAAAACCATGTTTGTTATTCTTTGACGAAAAAAAGTGAGCGTCGATGTTTGAGCGATGACAAACTTCCAACGACAAAGTTGTTCGTCATCAACTTAAGTAACTGCCGACAAAAACTCCGATGGATTGCCGGTAAATTAGTTGTTTGGATGACGAGTTAACAATAAAACGCGTGGCACGCGCGAGGCTGAATCGCGCGGCCCATGGGCGCGTGTACCAATTGCAATAGAATGCGTGCGCTTCTCAACGAGTTATACTTTCAAGTAAAATTATCTGTAAACGGAAGCGCTTTTTTGGTTGTGGTTATCACGTGTTCTGTTGGTGAGTTGTAGCAATTTCGAACCAAAAAAACCTTCCAACTGAATTAAATCGAAAAATACAATGTTATTTAAATCGAAAATTTCAATCGCTTAGTGGCACACCTTAATGGTGTCGTACAGGTTTCCAATTTTACCCAGATTTTTTTAAAAAATACCTGGAATCTACTGGAGAAGTATTGAAATTCCAAAATGACTATATTAAAGGACATCCTAAAATATATGTGTATGTGTGTTACATTAGGGTGGCTTGAAAAAAAAAGTATTTTCTGATTTCAATCAAGACACATTCACTGCAAAGTATCTTGCATCCGGAGGATTCGCCCCAAAGATGAACCCGATCGGACCATTTTTAGGGGTCGCTCAAGTTTTTTCAAGTTTTTCCATTTGATTAACATGTGAATAACGTAAAGTTTCCAAAAAGTTTCCAAAAACTTCAGCCATGGTCCGAGAACCAGTATACTCGTATGTATGTTCTGAGCTTCTTTGAGTTTCCCGCCAGGGTTTAGCGTTTTTTCAAACATTTCGAGCCCGCGAGATCGCAAGATGCAAATATATTGACTTCTTCTGGTTCCGGCGAATTTTCGAAATAATATTTCACCAATTTTATGGTGAAAATGCAATGCGAACGTAAGCTACGTGCGTTCAATGTCGTAGCTGCGATTTTGAAATTGTACCTATTGATTGACCATTAGAACTTGATAAGCTTCTCATCCGAAATCAAAGCAAATTGTTTTTAAACCTTTGATAAAAGCTCGGCCGGGGCTGTCAGTACCAAGTTTGAGTAATGGACGAATTTTTCGACATTCGTCCGACAGCAAACCGTAAATATGGAGGCCTTGGCGGATTCGATTATACCGATTATTCTGATATATTTTCAGTATATTTTCCGAATGGTATAATATCAGTAATGTTCAAGGTGTTATTCGGTAATTCTACTGAAAATAAACGGTGTATTTGTGAATTGTTCGGACAAAAAAGTTACCCAAAGTGTGCCGTTAAATTACAGTGTAATTCGCGTATGTTTTTCGTATCCCGTATCGAAAAAACACTGGAATTTCGAGTGTTTACACTACACTCGATCGAGTGTAGTGTAATTTCGTATACTCGATCCAGTGTTACACTGGGATTCGAGTGTTACACTTGAATATGAGTGTTACACTGAAATTCGAGTGTTACACTGGAATTTTGAGTGTTTACGCTACACTTGATCGAGTGTAGTGTAATTTCGTATACTCGATCCAGCGTTACACTGGGATTCGAGTGTTACACTGGAATTTCGAGTGTTACGCTTGAATATGAGTGTTACACTGAAGCTTGAGTGTTACACTGGAATTTGAGTATTAGACCGAAATCCGATATACACCGGAATTCCAGTGTTTCACTCAACTTCAAGTATAACATTGCAATTTCAGTGTTACACTCGAATTCTATTTTTCAACTAGAATGAAACTGTTACACTGGAAACGAACATCGCATCGGAGTTTAAATTTCCTACTTAAATCCAAGCGCGTGACAAAATATAATGCCTCATTAAAATTCAGTTTTACATTTGTTTATAAATTGAATTGTTGACTTGTGTGTAACGCATTTGAGCTTTGTGAAGAAGAAAATTGCGTCTCATCCTGAAATTTCTTTAGCAATAATGGTCGCTATTAATAAATTTGTTTGACAATAAATTGATCAACAAAGAATGCGAATAAAAGTGTCGATTGATCATCTTATCGTAATAAATAAGTGAATAAGGGGATAAGCACATGCGAATAAACGTAAAATAGATTGTATTATCCATTATGAATAATAAAATTTTTCATAGAATAACTTGATGATAAATGTGTATAGATAATTATCTGTGTAATGAATGTGTATAATTAATTATCGAGTGTAAATACTTGACACTGGAATGAAACACTCAAGTTCCAATAAAAATACTTTCTTCTCGAGTGTTGACACTTGACACAGAAATGAAGCACTGAACTTTCAGTGTAAACACTCGGAAATCCAGTGTTTACGCTCGCACCCGAGTGTTGACGCTCAAGGTTCTGTGTAGACACTCGAAAATCCAGCGTTTACGCTCAAGGTCCAGTGTAAACACTTGGAAATCCAGCGTTTACGCTCAAATTTAAGTGTAAGCACTCGAAATTCCAGTGTTTTTTTGATACGGGATATGTGCCAAAACATTGCGCATTTCATACTGTAATTTAATGACATGATTTGCGTATGTTTTCCGTAAATTTACCGGAAAAGTACTCATTCTACGCCGTAATTTTTCGGTATATTTTCCGTATGTTTTGTGTAAAAAAATAGTACTCAATTGATCTTGTAAGTATACCAGAATAGTACCCAATTCAAATCCGAATAGGGACAGTAGCTACTACGGATACTTGCAACGCATACTTAAGGTAGTTATTCGGTATAAAAAATTCACAAATAGACCGTTGCGTTTTGGTATAAAATGAGTATTTCTGAAACTGCCAGGGCGGCCAGTGGCTCAATAGCAAACTTCTGAGTTTGGGCGCAAACACCAGCGTTTTGAAGGGCAACAAAGTCGCAAGAACAATTTATCGAAAAGGGAGGTCAGTGGTTTAGTGGTATCGTTCTCGACTCACACCCAGTGGGGTCGGAGTTGATTCCCGCCGACACCAATGGGAATTTTTCTATGGGTTTGTCTATGCTCTCATGGTGTTTCGCAAACCACCTCAAAAACCGAAGGTAATCTGACATTCAAACACCCGACGTCGTTGTGGTGAACAAAAATTCTGAACCTCGTGGAATTATTCCCGGTGATTCCGAGGTGCCTTAAAGCAGTGATGGGCAAATTTGGACTTGAGGAGTCCCGAAGTCCAAAGTCCGGATGGACTTTGGACTTTGCAACCGTGAAAGTCCAAAGTCCGAAAGGACTTCGGACTTTGCAACCGGAGGAGTCCAAAGTCCGACGGGACTTTGGACTTTGCAACCGTGGGAGTCCAAAGTCCCGTCGGACTTTGGACTCCTCCGGCTGCAAAGTCCAAAGTCCCGTCGGACTTTGGACTCCTCCGGTTGCAAAGTCCGAAATCCTTTCGGACTTTGGACTCTCACGGTTGCCAAGTCCGAAATCCATCCGGACTTTGGGCTTCCACGGTTTCAAAGTCCGAAGTCCATTCGGACTTTGGACTCCCACGGGACTTCAAGTACAAATGTACTTCAGGGCTGCCCAACACTGCCTTAAAGCATGTACGACGCGCCGGGATTCGTCCTTCCGTAAGTCATTACAGTGGAGCAATGGCCACCCTAGCAGGTTCGCGGACCGAAAAAAAACACGGAAACAACAAAAGCGGTCATTGAAAAAGCACCGATGAGCACTGAATACTTTTCGAACATTAAAAGAACCGAAATTTTGGTCGCAAGCGCCGGAAAAGCACTGAATACGTTTTTTTCCGTTCTTTTATGGTGCTATGGACCAAAATTCCCGTGATTTTAATGTTCGAAAAGCCCTCAGTGCTTTTCGAACGTTTTTCAGTGCTTTCGTCGGCGTTCAAATCTGCTAGGGCAGCCACAAAATCTAATGTTCTGGTAAACGTGAAATTACGACAAATTCTTTTTTAGCCTAGTTTTTGACGCGTAACACGTAGGGACTTATACGACGTACCGCTTTCAATATATGTGTAATTGTTTTGAAACCCGACCCACTTGTGGACCTCATGGTGCTCGATCGACTGGTAACTTTGATATTCATTTATATATGTCAAACAGCGGACACTCAATGTTTTCCAGATTTTTCAAACGACATTTATGTCCCATAGAGATCATTGAACTTTTGGCATTCTTTCAAATTTTAACTGATAAACAAATTTTTTCAGCATATCAACGTAGAAAAAAAAATTCCGGACTGAATAGTTTTTTTTGTAAAAAATCTTCAGCTTTTCAATGAAAATATTGCCTATCCAATTCGTTTTCAGGAAAACACTGAAAAATGCGAAAACAAATTGAAAATTCGTTTTTCGTGATAAGCCTTAAATTTAAGATCAACAAAAATATTTTTTTCGGATTCCCTCGCGGGGTTTTACCGATTCAGTGAAGTTTTTAGACCGGGGTAAGCAACTGGAGCACTAGAGCAGTACGTTAAGTTAAAAAAACGAGGATTACAAAAAAAGCCACCCAATTTTTATCATGTTTTCACGTTTTTTAAAATCAAAACTATTGCCCCGGTACCCCAGGGGTTGCTTACCCCAGTCTGAAAACTTCACTGAATAGGCAAAACACCGCAAGGAATCTAAAAAAAATATTTTTGTTGATTTTGTTACGTCCTCGCTCCTATCCAACGCCCGAGAGCAACCAAGGGACTGATGAATCATATTCGCTTAGAGAGAACAAGAGGCAATCTTTTAATAATATTCCTATCGCGCGCGTACGAATGTGTGTAGCTGTCACACGCGCCGATGGACAGCTCGCACTCAATAAATAACGAATAATATTGCCTTCTTCGCGACCGATTCTCCGAATGAGGTATCAGGTTTCAACGCGCCGCGGAGATACAAAGCCGCGACACCGGAAGTCGCAATATTACTTGTCACTTTCGACAATAACTTAAGAGAATTCGCGTGGGCGAAGATCTGCTACCGAACGGATGCGTAGCCCAAAAACGTGCAGAAAATCACGTATGCCATTCAATATTTTTTATGCGACAGAATGAGACAGACCGATAAGCCCTTTTATTGGATTAAGAGAAACAGAGACACTATCCCACAGTATAAAAGCCCGGATTTTTAGCAAATTAATTAGTTACTCGACCAAACTCAACAGCACCGTTACTCTGGGAGAACGGGAGCTCATCTTTGCGTCCACCGATTATTATTTCGGATTGGACTTAGGATCGTTTCGCGTTCATCAAACTTCGACTCTTTGTGTCCACCGTTTCAATTCACGGTTTGGACTTAGAATCGTTTACGCGAACGGTCTTGGTATATTTTTGTGTCCACCGTCTGTTTTACGGTTTGGACTTTAGAATCGTTAAAGGCAAACAATTAAATAACGAATAACTCGAAGCAAATTAAAGTGAAATGAAATGAAATTACAACGAAACTTAAATAAATAAGAAAAGGGGCCAAAGGAGTCCAGATAATTGGATTAATTGAGTATTACCAAGCAATTACAAAGGGACCAAAGAGTCCAGTTAATTGAATTAAATAAACATTTAAAGGGACCAAAGAGTCTAGTGGATTGAATTAAATAAATATTTGAAGGGACCAAAGAGTCCAGTTGATTGAATTAAATAAATATTTGAAGGGACCAAAGAGTCCAGTTGATTGAATTAAATAAATATTTGAAGGGCCAGGAGTCCCTCCCAGGCTGCACTGAAAGAGCAAAAGCCAACGGTGTCAGTTATTTATTGCCAAAAGACCAAAGAGTCTCTTTATCGCGAAAATACCGCAAGACCCTTCTGATCTTCGGTACCTTAAGACCCGAGTGTCTTCTTTCACGCAGTTGGCGAAACGCCCAATTTATGTATTGAAATAATAAGCGTGGACATTCGACAAGTGAAATTGCACCGCGACTTTTAAGTGAACTGTATTACATTTTGAGTATCGACATTGTGAAATCAATTGTGCGAACATTTTATAATTGAAGTTGTACTGTGACTTTTGAATCGAACATTAAAAATCGTTGTGTGACGTATAACCGCTCGTGCCTCACTCAACCACCTGACCCTCAACATCTGGTCGTTCGATCGAGTCTCAACGGGATCCATCAAACCGCAGTCTACAAGTGGAGATCGGTTTTGATTAAATACTGTTCTTCCACCAACATTAGGTAAAGTCATTAGTTCGTACATGATAAGGCGAGGTCTCCGTCCCCGCAGTAAAAGGCTCCCATGTAGGGTTCGAAACTCGGGCGAGTGCTGGGCCTTTGATGGCAACGCACACTCCAATGCTGGCGCAATACTGACAGCCTTCGTTGGTCCAGCATTGGAGAACTGCTGGGATGATGACTTGGGACCGACACTGGCGGTCGGTCTTGCCCCAGCGATGGCGGTCGGTCTTGGCCCATTGCTATAGCCGCTACTACGCGTCTACCGAAAAATAATTAATATAAAAATTAATTATTTTTATCAGGGTAAATATTTTTGCCTCAAGACTTTATACGGTGATATTTAATAAATTATTCGACAAATATAAAAAAAAAAAAAAATCGTTCAGAAATTTCCTTTTTTTTTCGCGAAGTGGCAGTAACGGGATTCGAACCTGCGACCGACGGGACTACCTACCTACCTAAGCTACGCAACTACCTAACTACCTAACGCTTTAACCACTAGACCAATCTGACTATATGAAATAGCTTTACTTTTCTTTCCTATTAGGTACATCTGAGATAGCAGTTACGAGAATTATCAACCCATCAGAGGTATCATGGAATGGGTGTGGGTCCGTGCGTGCCTCTGCCCCCCCCCCTCGCGCGGAGTGCGTCCGTGCGTGTGTGTGTGCATCCTTGCGTGTGTGTGTGTGTGTGTGGCTGGCTTCGTGGTTCGCGCTACGCACGGTCCGTGGGTAGAGTGGGTTCGAGCCGCCGCAATGAGCGCGAGTAAGAGAGAGACAGCGAGAGCACAACAGAGTCGAAAAAAGATAGGGCAAGCGGATAGACTGGAACGGAAGAATAAATTTGTAGGATTGATTTCTATAAATCTATAACACCTTCGTTATAATGTTCCGGTGATCTTCGAGCAAGTCGTCAGGATGGACCAATTTGTTTTTTCTATTTTAGGCCCAGCAGTTGCGGAATTAAGAGGGGCGGTACTCTTTTTTCCGTATATTTTTCAAACGGTACCGTCCAAAAGCGTTAACAAAGAACGACTTTTTGTTTATTTACATGCTGGCTTCGCGAACGCCGAGGAAGTCTTTGAGGCAGGGGGGGGGGGGCGGTGGTCGTAGCTACGCCGAACATTGTAGCTGCAACGCGTTACCACGCGAGCCGCCATGAGTCCGTGAGAGAGAACGAATTGCTGAGAGAGAACGGGCGCTTACGCGTAGGGCGTTGTGCGATATGTTTTTCTCGTTCTTTTTCGCACCTTAGCGAGCGCCAATAGCGATGTTTTTCTTGGCGTTATGGCCCAGACCGAACAAGCGAAACGTCGTTTTTTTTTTTATTTTGATGCTCGATTTGAGTCCCAGATAGCCGATTAACGGGTTGCGTCCGCAATTTTCTATTGGCGTTGAATTACAATTTTTCACAAAAAACGGTGAGCCTTTAATTTTTTTAATTATTAGAACGATTTTTTTTAGTTCATTTTTTGAAAGTCATTTTTTAATAATTTTTTTTAATTACTTCTCAACACGTTTTTCCGATTATTATGTTCGAATTATTTTCGACACGGTTTACTATGATTTTCTAAAAATATCTTTTAACACGTTTTTCTATAAGTATTGTATTCTTTTTTGTAAACACTGTTTATTCTGTTATTTTTTTTTTATTACTGCTGAATATTTCGTTTTCCAAAAAATTTTCGAAAAATATTGTTCATTATTTAATATTAAAATTATTTTATTTTAATCAATTAAATGACAAATTAAGGGTAAATAGTTACGGGCTATACATACGCGGTGCATCATCGGTCGCTATACTTGCCACTTGCACGATCGAGAAAATTCTTAACGATATCGTCGCGTCGACATATATGTATTGGGTCAGTAACAGCAACCGTACATCCTTGAAGAGATACGGGTTTCAGGACTTACCCAGTATTGGCTCTGTACTGGTTACCTATACTTGACCGATTATCGGGAGCCAAGTACTGGCCAATTCTCGGCCATGTTGTAAGTCTCGGTACTGGCTACATGGAAATGGCCCAGTATTGCACCAGTATTGGCAACCGTAAGTCCTCGGGGAGGTACGGCTTTTGAGACTCAACCATTAACGGCCCAGCACTGATTACGTATAATCGGCCGAGTGTCGTGACCCAAGCACGGGCCAAGGCTCGGCCGGGTATTGAGTCTTGGCGTTTCCTACATGGGCTAACGCCTTGACGCAAAAGCGAGACCACCTCTTTGTGTACTTCGTTCACCGAATACTTATAATATTCGGGACTGGACGTAACAATTCTAAATTTAAGGCTTATCATGAAAAACGACTTTTCAATTTGTTTTCGCATTTTTCAGAGTTTTTCTGAAGACTAATTCGATCAGCAATATTTTCATTGAAAAGCTGAAGATTTTTTACAAAAAAAAACTATTCTGTCCGGAATTTTTTTTTCTACGTTGATATGCTGAAAAAATTCGTTTATAAGTTAAAATTTGAAAAAATGCCAAAAGATCAATGACCTTAATGGGACATAAATGTTTGAAAGATCCGAAAAAAATTGAGTGTCCTCTGTTTGACATATATAAATGAATATCAAAGTTACAAGGCGATCGCGCACTATGAGGTCCACGAGTGTGCCGGGTTCCAAAAGAATGACACATATGTTTTCATCACACAGAGGACGTAGGATTTTTGAGGTGGGTTCCGAACCACCAGGAGTGTACAGAAAAGCACATAGACAATTTCCATTGGTGTCGGCAGGAATCGAACACTAAAGCACTAGCCCCCCGTTTTGATAAATTGTTCTCGCGACTTTGTTGTCCTTGAAAGCACTGGTGTTTGCGTCCAAACTCGGAAGTTTTGTGATAAGAGTGGTTTAATTTGTGATTCGATAAGCATCCGATTCTTCTTTCGACGGTCTGGGCTTACGAGGCAACGGCTACAGGTAGACGCAGATGAACTCGAATGGTTAGCGAGTCGATTACGCCCGACATGGTGTTCCCGCTGTATTCGCTCTATTCGTCCGTGTACAGAAAAATAAGGTTTTGCTGCGTGGACGGGATCCAACTTTCGGTGTAAGCGAGAATACTGAGATCTCTGCCGTAAACATAAGGCATAGCATTCATTTTTGAAAAATATAAATAAAAACATTTACGAAGCACCCTTTAAACTTTAGCTTTTGATTCATCCGAAGAAAATCGAAAAATCTCAACGAGTCCTTGAGATATAAATTTATTTGTGTGAGCGTGCAAAATCCCCATGACGACGGTTGATAGCCCGATTCGAAGGTCTCGGCGAGTACTTTGCTTGTCTCACCGGGGCCGAATAAAAGGTAGGGGCTAACCATTACTCATTGTCAGCGCAAAGTTTTTATACTTGATTAATTTTTAGTATATCCACCAAACCGACGCAAATATTATGGGCCCCCGTAAACGAATACGAAATATTGTATAGTTATTTGATCATTTAAAGAAAATCTTTTACAGAGGCCATGACAATTTTCCAAATTATTATTTGTTGATTATTCGTCGAATAGAAGACAGAATAATTGAATGCAACAAACGAACGAGTGGATTATTATTTATTACATTCAAATATGTATGATATGTACATGTATATTAAATATATATTGACTATAATCAATAGAATATTAACCCTTCAACCCACTACAGGGGTCGTTTTCGTCCCAAGCGAAATTTCAAAGTGCTTTAGCGTTTAAAAACGGGCACGGAAGGCGCCATATTCCCTCTCTAAAAAAAGTTATGGTGCACGAAGACCCGCCTGCTGAATAGTAGCGCGCTAATCCCCCTCAGGCCGTTGCAGCAGACGATTCAATTTCCGTCGGGACGAAAACGACCCCCGTAGTGGGGCGGCGTTGGTCAAAAACGCAGGTAATAATTTTTCTACTCGTTGTTTCAAAGTGTTCATTGACGTTGAAAAAGTGTAAAAAAAAGTCTACACACGCGAAAAAAATTATAAAAATTTTTTTTCGCAGTTTTTATTATCATGGCGAGTCGCACTGCTAAAGAAATCATTGCTGCGCAAAATGCGGCAAGGCAACTTGCGACGATTACCGCATTTCGTGTTGCACTGAGTGTTTCGTAAAATAAAGTTACTTCGATATTCTAAAATATTGTGTTACTAATAATGATTTTCACCCGTATCATAAATAATTTTATCATTATATATATTTTTGAATATTTTTAAATACGATTTTAGTACTCATTTTTTGGCCATTTTCAGGTTAAAAAATTAAGCACTTTTTTCGAATAATATTGATTGTGCTATTTTTTTTTATTATGGGGATACTCTTCCCCTTTAATTTCCTCTTTGATTTTTTTCGATATCTTCATTTGGCTCAAAGTTATGATTTTTTAAGTGAGCAAGTGATTTTTCCTTACGTACCTCGATATTTCGATAAAAACCTATATGAAAAAAATTATTCTTTCTGAAATATTACAATTGGTACTTTAAGTTGAAGGTTGAAAGAACTCCCATGAATTTTCTCAGATTTTTTAAAGCACTTTTATTGGTCCAAAGAACGCCAGGACGAAAACGACCCCCGTAGTGGGTTGGAAGGTGCCGAAAAAGCGTAGTGGGTTGAAGGGCTAAAAAGAATTTCCGTTTTTGGTTTATTTCAATGTCATTAACAATAACTCATGCTATCCAAATTATTGCTAAATTTTCGTTCTTACAAAATATCCTTCTTTCGCTGATTTTACCACCTTGGAGGCAGCCTTCAAACCGTGTGGAAGGACATCAGCGAGCGAACGGTAATCAATTTAACCGATGGTCTGCCAGGATTCTGTAAGGCGGGAAAAGCAGCGAAAGGAGGAACTTTTAAAGAACCGAAAATTTAGCAATTTGTTTGTAATATCCCATTGATTATAGTCAATATGTATTCAATATATACGTATATAACACATGTATAGGGTATTCCACCGGATTTCAGTCACCTTCGACCAGTTAGGTCAACATTTTTGCCCTGCGATTTTTCACATTAATTCACAGGAAAATAAAAAGACACCGGTCTCGGGTTTTTCAATTTTGATCGGTTACCATTAAGATACGGGCGAATGAATTTTTCTTATCGATTAGTTGCTCCAACCAATATACCCCAGCAACGATTATCGATGAAGCAAACAATGATTGGTGTTTTCGCTTCGTTTTTGTACGCGCTATACCATGAGAGTATTCATAATTACGTCACAGAATCTAAATCATTATCAATTAACAGTTAACAATGGAAAGTTGCATGACTAAAAAATACATTTTTAGATTTTTAAATTCATTGTTTCCTAAATTCCCTGAATTCAAACGAAAATTTCCATACCTTGAACAAAGTGGACCAACGTTTCGTTCAGAAGTTATAGCTCTTGTTCTCATTTAGAACACGTTAAATGTGTTTATTTGAATTAAAAAATAAAAAAAAATCATTTTAAATTTTCTTTATTTATTTAATATTTTTGAGTTGCTTGAACGGAGACAAAAATGTTGAGACCTTGAACAGAGTGGACCAACGTTTTGTTAGAAAGTTATAGTTTATCGTTAGAAACACGTTTAATGTATTAATTTTAACTAAAATAAAAAATACATTTTAAATTTTCTTTGTTTATTTTTTTCTAAGTTTCTTGAACGAAGACATACATTTTGAGACATTGAACCGACTTGACCAGTGTTTTTTTCAGAAATTTATATCTCTTTTTCTCATGAAAAACCCGTTTATATCTTGTTTCAATCAAAAGAAAATATCCGTTGATAATTTTTTGAATTCATTTTTCGAACAAAAACGAAAATGTTCAAACCTTAGACAAAGTGGACGAACGTTTCGTTCCATATATAGCGCTTGAATCACATCAAAAGTCTTTTCAATGGGAAAAATAGCTATAAGGTTCTAGCGAAACGTTAGTCCACTTTGTTCAAGGTCTCAACATTTTTTATTTCGGTGGAGGAATTGAGAAAAAAATGAGCCAACCAATTTTTTTATGTTTTATTTTTTTATTTTGTGACAGGAAAATAATTGTCATGGATCGTTTCCTCGACGTCAACGTTTGACTCTTCGCCGTTTAACTTCTCGGACGTAATCGTAATAAGAGCATGCGTAAATTGTCAAATGTTTCCCCGAAGTAACGTCGTAACCGGGGTAAACTAAGTCACATGGTCACGGTATCAGTAGCCCGATCACGGCGAGGATCGCCGATCGATAAACGCTCTTGTCCCGAATCTCGAGCCGTGACCTCACACCATTGTAAAGACGAAGAAAAGAGTCCGTCGTCGAGAAGTTACATAGCGTTGAATAAATTATATTGTGCAAAGTATTGGGTAAATTATATTAATCGCGGTGAGTTTGTCAATAATAAATTTATACTTCTGTCTTTGGAATGGTTTAATTTGACTGTTGATTCTTTTTGATTCAAAGAGGAACCTTATTCTGAATTCCTACTCGAAATCGGGTCGATCAATTGAACCTGCACTTCTCGTTATTTAATAGCCGCCAAGATAAAGATAATTCATATATCGACGGACAAATTAATAAAAGTTTATTCGTTCTTACAAAACGAATTGGCGTCCAACAATCGTAAGAATAGTTTGTCAAACAGAGCCCAGGCAGCCACCGACCCAGGCCGCGCCAGGTGAAGGCTTTTTAACGTAATATTCGCTTCGAATATAGCAGTAAAAAAAAAGTCTGTCTTCATTTTTATTCGATCACACACATTAAACGTGTTTTTAATCGGAAAAAGTGTTGGTAACTATGAATGAAACGTTGGTATTCCGTTCAAGGTCTTAACATTTTTGTTCTCAATCAAGGACCTTGGAAAAAAAAGAAATTTGAGGAATGAACAATGCATTTGTTGAGTTATGCAACTTTCAATTGTTTAACTGTTAATTATCAATGGTTTCAATGGTGCAACGTTATTATGAATTCTTTCATCGTATAACGCGTCCAAAAAAGAGGAGCAAACACCGGTCCTTTTTGAATCTATCGATAATCGTTGCTGAGATATATATATCTATTATATATGGGGTATTCCTGGGAATTTCGGCAACTTCGGACACTTGGGTCAAAATTTTTGCCCCCCAATTTTTTTCATTAATATGTGTTGAAAATAAAGAGACACGTATTTCGGCGTTTTTTATTTTGAGCCCCCACTTTTAAAATACAGTCAAATGAAGTTTTTGAAGTATTGATCATGATCACATGTGCACATTCGGTCATTCAAATCGATATATCTCAGCAACGGTTAGTGATAACTCGAAAAACTACGGGTCTTTTTTTTCGTTTTTGAACGCTCTATAGTCTATACAATGAAAACATTTACGATTATGTTGCACAAATTCAACAATATGACTAATTATAACCAATTCAAAATTAAAAATGAAATAACACAAAAAAAGTACCCTTAATTTTTGAAATGTATTTTTTTTTTAATTCCTTGAACAAAAACGAAAATTTAGCCACCTTGAACTTTTTGGGCCGACGCAACGTTCGGGAGTTATAGATTTTTTTGTCACAAAAAACCCGTAAATTTACGTAGTATTACCCTTAATTATTGAAATTTTTTTTTTTTCAAATTCCTTGAACGAAAAGAAAAATTTTTTTTCTTAACAACCGGGTGAACATTTACGGGTTTTTTGTGACAAAAAAATCTATAACTCCTTAACAAAGCGTCGGCCCAAAAAGTTCAAGGTGGCTAAATTTTCGTTTTTGTTCAAGGAATTAAAAAAAAATACATTTCAAAAATTAAGGGTACTTTTTTTGTGTTATTTCATTTTTAATTTTGAATTAGTTATAACTAATTGTTGAATTTGTGCAACATAATCGTAAATGTTTTCATTGTATAGAGCGTCCAAAAACGAAAAAAAAGACCCGTAGTTTTTCGAGTTATCACTAGCCGTTGCTGAGATATATCGATTTGAATGACCGAATGTGGTCAATACTTCAAAAACTTCATTTGACTGTATTTCAAAAGTGGGGGCTCAAAATAAAAAAACGCCGAAATACGTGTCTCTTTATTTTCAACACATATTAATGAAAAAAATTGGGGGGGAAAAATTTTGACCCAAGTGTCCGAAGTTGCCGAAATTCTCAGGAATACCCCATTAATATAATCATATACATATAATCGATATATCGATTGGAGGAACTAATCAATAGTTGAAAGACTTCATTTGCCCGTATCTCAATGGCAATCGCTCAAAATCGAAAAATCCGCAATACGTGTTTTTCTATTCGCTACATAAATCAATGTAAATAATCATAGGGCAAGAATTTTGATCCAACTTGTCAAAGGTGTCTGAGTTCCAGTGGAATCCCCATATATAATAAATAATATCCCGATCATTCATATTCGTTGCATTCAGAAATTTCAATTTTCGATTAAAAATCGGTTCCTACTCAATGAATAATCAGCAAATAATAAATAGAAAAATTATCGTTGCCTTTTGAAAAGATTCCTTTCAAATAATCAGTCAATTATACAATGCTCTCCTTCATAATTATATTTGTTTACTGGTACCAATAATATTTGTGAGATAATTTGGTTTGCAAAACTAAAAATTAATCAAGAATATAAACTTTGCGTAGAGTAAAAGTCGTCATATTGATTCTGCTAGCTCACACAAATTCGCTCACACAAAAGTTGATATCTCAAAGAATCGTTGAGATATTCCGATTTTCTTCGGATAGACCGGGAGCTGGAGTTGGAACGGTGCTTCGTAAATTTTTTTCAGATTTTAAAAACAACTTTCCCAGAATCAGCAGTGGGAAAAAGTTGGGTAGGAAATTCTGTCGAAATCGGAATCATTTTTTTGGTCTTTCTCTCATCGTGTTTTAACACAAGTCCAAAATTACTCAAATAGGGTTCATCCAACGCAGAATTAAGTAAGCTTTATAGTGGTTTGCATAAAAAATCTATAGATACATTTTTAAAGGAGCTACCATCTTTCAAAGCCGCGACTAGTTTTCAATTGGGTGTGCGAATGGTCTGATACTTTGGAGCGGTAGTTTATATGTAAAGATTCTCCATGGGTATTGAAAAGAAAATATGAGAAAAAGAATAATCGACATTTAAGAATTTTTGCTTCCTCATAAAGAAAGCTTTGTTTTGATGAAAAATATTTTTTTCAGATTTTCATGAAAACGTGTTCAAAAACCCGAAACCTTAAAAAATCGCATTCAGAAAAAATGTCCGGATGTTTGTATGTTTGTGTGTAACATTCGTTCAACGTTCAACACTCGAGAACGGTTTGAGAAATCGAGCTGAAATTGTTTACACATGTGAAGGGTTCGAGACGCCTTGCTCGAATGAATTTTTGAAAAAATCCATGCAGTTCTTTTGTCTTTACGCGATTTTGAAATTCTGCAAAAAAATTTTTGTAGAATTTTGAAATTTGTCAAAAATCGAGGTGCACTATCCAGCTCGTGGAATTTTCGAGGTATCAGACTAAAATTTGATACAAAGTTGCATCATTATCCGAAATATGTTCCGTATTGAATTTGGGCAAAACCCATCCCGACGTTCTGATTTAATGCGATTTTCAATTTTATAGATTTGACATGGAATTCCCCAGGTATTTATTCCGGACTAGATAGATTTACGAGCGGATTTTATATGAAAACAAGGGTGCCAGGTGGAATAATCTTGCACGTTGCTTCCTAATAATTTTTTACACATTTGCTAAAGCTTCCTCTATGAGGAAGCCAAAATTGATCGACTTCATAGCTTTGGCAAATTTGTAAAATTATGACGAAGCAATGTGCAAGGTTCGATTTCGCACACTTGTTTCATTTTTCAAATCGGATTTTTTTTTTTAATTCAGTGTGTTATGACGTGACTGCGTTATTGATAACACAGATGATCGTTGGTAGGTTTCAGGGTGGCCCGGTGCTTTGCAAAATCGTAAAGTTCATTCATCCACTTCCTACGTATCTGAGCTCTTACATCCTCACCGCAACTGCCATCGATCGTTATCAAGCGATCTGCCATCCCATAAGCTACTGCAGAACAACTTCGAGACGATCCAGGATCATGGTATACGGAGCTTGGTGCGTCGCTCTACTTCTCTGCACACCCCAGGTGCAATTTTTATAATAATAATTCGAACCAATATTTTTATTTATCTAGAAATTTAATTTTTATTTGATGTTGTAACATTTTTGTTTGAACCAATGGAATTCGTGAGTTTGATAAATTCTGTTGGATGATGATTTCTTCGCAAATGACTAGATCAAACAGTGGTTCAATTCATGTTTAATTAAAAAATGTATAAACCCATTTCCCGATCGAAAAATAAATTAGTAAATTAGTAATGATTGGTGTACGAATCGACAGCTCCTGGTTTTCTCGTATCAAATGATTTATCCCGGAGTCTGGGACTGTTGGGCCTCGTTTCCCGGACCAAACGATGCGAAAATCTACGTTACTTGGTACGTACGATGCATTATTTTTTTAAAAAAGCGACAACGATCAAGACCACGTTGGCCACGCACATGATTTCGTTCCGTGGGCTATTTTCATTATTTTATCTTAACACATTTGTTCGCTTCTGAAAAAAAAAGTAATTTAATTAACCATTTTTGCTAGAGTTTTCGTTATAATTTTCATTGAATGCACTAAGTAAATGCTATATTCTGGAATTTTTACAGATTTTTTGCATCGATAGTTGAGCAATTAGCAATGGGGGAAGCTCTGATAATGATTGTGAAAGCAAAAATTTCGTGACTGAAGGGAGAAAATAAGAAAGTCTTTCGATAATTTTTGTTGCGTTTCAAGAGGCCTATAAAAAGACACCTCACTCAATGGGGTACGTGAGATAAAATTTGAGTACACTTTTCAGTCTAGGGGGGTCTGAAATTTTGTTAAAAATCTTATCATTTCTGTTTTTGGATCATGAAACCCACGTCTGTATATCAAATTTGATTTGAATGGGTGAATAAATGAGAGAATGGAAAGACTGTGATGTACAGACCGACGGACGGTCGACCTAACCGAAACCATAAGCGTTTCAACCCATTTTCATCTCATTTCCAGTAAAACTATAGCTACGTAAGGTCGACGATTTTGTGAAAAAGTTCGTGAAATATTTCGCAGGTTTAGCGTGACCGTGCTGTTTCTGCCATTTACCGTTCTCGTGTTTACTTACACGAGGATATGTCATGGAATATGGAAAAACGGTGAAATTTCCGGCTTCGCGAGAGGAGACGGCACGAGGAACGAACGAAATCGCGAGCCATTGATTTCCAGAGCGAAAATCAATACTGTGAGGCAAATGATTATAGTTGTCAGTCTCTACGTAGCCACGAGCAGTCCTTTTATTGGCAGCCAATTGTGGGCCGTGTGGGATCCGAATGCCAATTCGTCACCGTTTTTCGATGGTCTGATTTAATTATTTTTAACATTTTTTTTTATTATTTCGTTACAAATTTTATTATTTTTGACAAATTTTATTATTCAATAAAGCAAAAAAATGAAATTAAGAAATTTAATAGCGTACCATTATTTAATTTTACATGAAGAAATTACTCTGGTCGGGTTATTTTTACTTATTAGAAGCTTTGGCGATGTCGACCTGATTAATGTTATAGCTACGTTTTTCGGACATCTATATTCAACTCTTGGTTCGAAATTGAGAGAGTTCTACATTACCGATGTTAGTGAATAGTATTTTATATTTGATTCCTTGTGGAAAACAACAATTGTTGATTTTACGTCGTTCAATCAACCCATCAAGAGCTGGCAGTCCGAAGCACAATCAACGATTTTTTAAATAAATCACGAGAGAAATAACATTTGCATAACGTTTGGGTTTGGATTCTAATGGATTATAATTCCATCTATGTATTTCTAAAAATTATAGTGTATTAAGCAACGAGTCGGTGAGTCCGGCTGACCGCACGAGTAGCTTATACTATTTTCTATAATTCTAGTCAAATTTTGTACTATCCTATAATTTAATAACAATAATTGAAAATTTGCAATGAATTTAATTCTTTTAAAAATTGAATCCTATTTTCTTCTACCACGCCAATAATCTTTTTTGCTCAAATACGAACTCAGCATTTAATCGGAAAATGTCGCATTGCATTTTTTATCAGGTCCAGCATTTGCGATTCTCGCACTTTTGAGTAGCCTCACGAGTTGTGTGAATCCTTGGATCTATCTGGGGTTCAATAACGAGCTCAGAATTAATTTATGGAATTTTTTCATGAAGGCTGCTGGAAACGGAACTGTTTCTGGTGTCGGTGAGCTGCTTATTTATTCGCTCATTTATTTAGTCACTTTATTTCTGGATTAACGGTAAAAGATATACAATTTGAAAAAAACGCATTTCTCGCAACAACGAAAAATCTGTTGCAGACCGAGATTTATCGTGGAACACATCAAACGGACCGTCGACACGATCCTCCTTAATCGGAAAATTTTCTCGTTCAAACGGTTCGACGCGCCAGCAAATACAGCAATCCAAAACAAAAAATCCAGAAGATTCAACGAATGATCAAAAATACCAAAGTAAAACAACATAAACACAATTATCACGATTAAATTTGATATTTGATTGTTTTTCTACCATAAAAAAATTCGGAAAATAAAAATAATTATTTTTTAAACAAAACCATTTGATATTTTTTTATTTGTTTTAGAATTTATTTCGTTCGGGTGCAAAGACACGATTGAATATCCACGATTTGATAAGAAATCGGCAAACGCACATTACCGCGCAAATACGTACCAAACATGAACGACGAAAGCTGTATAAATTATATAATATAATTTATTAAACTTTTTAATATACTTTTTAAAGATAAGTCGTTTTTTTTCATGAAAGAGACTCCGATACGTGAGCTGTGGATGCATCTATGTGTGTCTAGAGTGAAATGCCACGTTGTTATTTTTCCTATTATGCCTCACGAACGATACAGTTCCGCCTGATTAGAATTATAAACATCGAACGAGGTGGCCCATTATGTTCCAAGGCATTTGTATTCCCATTTTTATTATCCCTCCGAATGGATCCCGCCACCGCCGTGTCTCTCATCCTTATGTTAATTATGTAGCCGTAGATCAGGGATGGCCCCCTCGTCTTTCGAACCATTCTCAACGTTTTACCCCCCCCCCCCCCCCTCTTTCCCATCATCCGGATCAGCATTTGCAAACCCTCGAAACGAAAAAAAAAAAATGTTTTTCTTTCATTTTCTAATTTTGAAAAATTCAGTTTTTCAGAGCTTTTTTTTCAATAAATATTAATCATAAAATATTACAAAATACAAACAAAAAAATAAATAAAGATATACTATAAAAAAAATAAAAATATTGAACATTAAATATTACAAATATTATCTATAAAATGATAACTTTATATTTTCGTGATTAATTGGAACTGTGAGACGTTAAAAAAAATTAACTTCGTCATTAAAAAACGGGGAAGGATGGAAAAAATAAGAATAAAAAAGTGTTTGTCGCGTGTGGTTGATCGAACGAATGATCGATGGATTAACAGCCGGGGGGGGGGGGGGGGGGGCCGTATCGATCGTTAGCCGTACCTGTCGTCGTAGATCATCGAGCGCAGTGTGTTAAACCTTCGAATAATGACTCAAAGATCCATTGTCGACGAAACATCTCGAGTTTATCGTCGATTGGGAACCACTGACGGAACACCTGAATACTTAACAAACGGATAAAATTAACATTAATAACGACAGACCGTCCGCGCCCGATCCACATCTTATCCCACGACAAAATGTTTCTCCCCCAAGTAGTCGCATGTGACACCTTGGCCGATACACCCACGCCGATCGCAATTTTTTTTTCCCTCGACTCGCGGCTTCGAAGAAGAAAACAAGTAGATTAACCCTTCTGTCCTTACAATTAGCTTCAACTTTTTTCATTACATTAATTTGGCAAAATTAATTGTTTTGGTTTCTTTTTAAGATATCCGCGTATTAAAAGACAATCCGTTTGGTCGAAAATAATTTGGGGATGGAGAGCAACGGCCATCCGTGTGAGAGGAAAAGTTTCAAAACCGAGGTATTGATAGTTACAATTTGAAAATAACGAACGATCGGTACGAAAAAGATCGTTGCGGTGAAAAACTTTTTATTCGTTCGAGTATTATTTTTTATTTTTTCGAAAAACCTCGTAAAATCGGGGGGTTTAATTGATTTTTTTTTAGTTGGATTATGAGTGCAACGATGACGACGAGTATTCGCAAAATTCTCCGGTTCTTTTGGATTTGGACGAGAGTACGAAGAAGCAACGGCAAAGGATAACGAAAAGTGCGCAGGAGGTGATAAGCTCGAGGGCTGCAACGTCGACTTCCTTCGGAGACCTGGAACACGGTCCGTTTATTCGCGACAGCTTGCGAAAGTCTCACGGTATGATAACCAATTACGTTACGCGCCGATTTCACCACGTGGCAATTTTTTTCCCATACATTCCGGATTAACGAGCAAATTTGATTCGCATTTTTTATTTTATTAAAAGTTGTTTTTTTTTTCAATTTTTAATTTTAAAAAATGTTTTTGACATTTTTTTTTCTGCGTCAAGAATGATTTATAAGAATTCTCGATGCAGGGAACGGAGGTTCGATTCGTCGACAAACGTTTCGACGACGATATCGAGGACAGGAGCCATACGGCAAAACGCAGACCCCGGAGACCGTACTAGTGATGAGAGTACCGGCTCCCGAAGCCGTTGCGCCACATCGGCATCTCGAGATGCTTCACGAAACCAATATAAGACCTATGCAGCGAATACCGTCACAAATAGAGAGAGGTAATAAATAACAATTGTTTTTTTTATTTAAAAAAAATTTTTTTTACATAATTTTTATTTCATTTTTTATTTATATTTCATTAATTTTTGGCAGTTTCGTTCTTCACACGGTTCAAGCGTTGGCTACGATTGAAGTTGACAATTAATGAATTGAATTGCGTTGAAACTTTTGCAAAATTCGGGAAATTTTCGATTCATCGGTGTCGCGCGGGGGAATGGAATAATTGATAGAAACGGATTAAGTGTCCGATATTGAAGCTAATTCTATGGCGCGAAATCGGTCGATTGATTTATGGGCTTTTTAACATTGAGCATTCGTTTTTTTAATCTGTTTTTAAATTATTTTCAAATTGTCAGTGGAAACGTTGATTCGATTGATCATCGGACGGGTTAATGGATTATTAATTTTAATAATGAAATAATTGTCCAGAAGATAAAATCACGAGTTATTTGTTTGCGAATCAATATTCTGGATTCATACGATTTATTATCAGATTCATGGAATTATTTGTCATTTTTTAATTTTGGTTTATTGATAATTAGATCGTTGTTATGATTAATTTGCAATAACGTGTCGATGCAACGGATCGCTCATTTGCCTGGACCTTAATTTTTTATCCAAGAGTTAATAATTACCAAATGTTTTTTGCTTTCACTTCTCTTATTGTACTCAGTTTTCTTAACTTTTAACCAATTTAATATTAAAAATTTAACAAACCAAAAAGATTAACCAATTAACGTCGACAATTAATCAAATAGGGTTGGAACTATCCCGAAACTCGGATATTTTCGGAATTATCGGTGTCGCGCGAGGGGATAAAATAATTGATAAAAACTAATCGAGTGTAAGATGTTCCAGCTAATTTTATGGCGATAAATCAATCGATTTATTAATCGGTTCTAAATTTCGGCATCCGTTTTTTTACTTCTGTTTTAATTATTTTCACATTTTTTGTGCGAACGTTGATTCGATTGATCATCGAACGTAATAATGGATTATCACTTTGAATAATTAAATAATTGTCCAGAAAATAAATTTACTGGTTATTCGCTTGCGAATTAATATTATAATCAATGAATATAATTTATCGTCAAATTCGTGAAATTATTTTTAATTAAAAAATTGTTGGTTATCGATGATCGAATGATTCGTTAAATTTGCAATACTTGTCAATGCAACGGGTTACTCATCTGCCTGATTCTCAATTTTTGTTGTAGCATTTTGCGATAACGTCGATTTTCTTCTTCAAGCTTGCGAGTTCTCATCTCATGCTCGATGAGCGTAGCTCTGAGTCTTCTGTCTTTGGTACTCATTATCTGCCTCGTGAGTCCGGAAAAAAATTGATCTTCCGGTTTGTCAATCGTCGTATTTCTTCTCATTGCCAAAATTTTTCGTTTTCCAGAACTTTTCGCTCGATTATCCATCGTAAAATCGTTTTTTTTACCTCTCGTTTCTTTGTAAGAATTAACAACATTTTTTTCTACAAAATTTTGATCCTCGGTCGTCGTTGGAACGTCTACGTCATCATTTTCCGTCGTGCGTCTACCCAAAAGATGTCCGAAAAAATCCAAAATCTTACGAATACCGACGTAACGAAACCAAAAACTTTTATCGTTGTCGGAATTATTTTTTTTCGAACGAACGTTCGTTTTTTCACGACAATCTTCTTCCTCGATTACTTCGGGAAGTTCTTCACTCACTTCCGGTTGCGCGGGAATTTCAACGTTAAATTCTTTCGTCGATTCTTCGACTCCAATATTTTTTTCTTCCATCTGCAATTCCAATTTCACTTGAATTTCTTTTTCCGATTCGAATTTCGTCGGTGATGGTTGTATTTTCGCGATTTCCGGTGTTAAATCTGCGGACTCCGGAAGCCAAACGTTAATTTCATTTTCCGGATCGGTTTCGACGGAAGTATCGCGGCAACGGATGCGAGAATTGCTTCTGGAGGAACGAGAGTTTTCCGGATCTTCGGTGTCGCTCGTGTACGATAAAAAAGCGATTTCTCTCGATCGTTGATCGCGATCGAGGGTCAGACAACGATCTCGCGATTTTTCGCAACTTCGTTTATGATTCGACGACAAAATTTGATCATTCGGTGAAATTTTGACGCTGTCGCGGAGCACAGAAACGTCGGGAATCAATCGTATCTTCGTTATTTTCATTCGAGTGTAAGGTCGAGGCTGCCGGAAGTACCGGATTTCGTTCAATCGCGTTCCTGACGTTAAAAATAGATATATCAATAAAAAATCAATTTATTAAAATACAATAACTAACAAAAATACATATTTTCTATATTTTATTTGAATTTAAATCGAAGAAAAATTATTATGAAAAATTAAAGTTGAATCGAAATATTATCTTGATTCAAATTACCAAGAATTTGTAACGTTATTTTTGTAAAAAATTCAATATCTTAACCTTTTTGACTTGTTTTCATATTTTCCTTTCTCTCTCGCAATGATTCGTTCCTCGTTCGATAAAAAAAAAAAAAAATCTACACAATTTCAATAATTATTTTTTCTTCATCCTCGCCGGAATCTTCCACGAGATTTTTCGTGCTCGCATCTAAACATTTTTCTCATGCTCGCAATATTATTATTTTTTTTCACCCTCCCTTCCCGGCTCTCATTCCGATAATTTCACTCTGAACTACGAAATAATCGATATCGTCTCTCGTCTTTTGTCTCATTCATCCCTCTTCGCCTTTCTAACGAATGTTTTTTTTTTTTTTTTCATTGTCGCAGATTACAAGAAATCAGCGTGCGATCGTGAACGTACGAGAATGCGAGACATGAATCGTGCGTTTGAGTTGTTGAGATCAAAATTGCCGGTCTGCAAGCCTCCGGGAAAAAAATTATCGAAGATCGAATCGTTGAGACACGCGATAACGTATATAAGACATTTGCAAAATTTATTGGAGCCTCACAATTCGTATTCGCCGAGTTTACCGGACAGACCGGATTATTACGGATCAACGACGAGCGTAACGTCGTTGAACGATCAGCATCAAACTCGTTGGGAACCGTTTCCGTATTATCGATACGATTTCAACGCTCCGACGATTTTTCCACTGCCACCGTTGGCTTTGCCACATCCACCGTCGCATATCCCCATCGAACAGGACATTCATCAGATGCGATACAACAATACGTTCCTGATGTCAAATCCTTGGGGAAGTTTCAGAGACGAATCACGTGGATCCGAAAGATTGCAATAATTATCGATGTAAATAACGTTTATGACACGTTGCGCGTAAAAGTGCGGTTTTACGCTCACTTAGTTAGCTTCAAACTACATTTACACACCTTGTGCCATAAAAATGAATAACGACACTCGTGCGAAAAACATTTTCTTGACTCGTGTGTGATTGCAACACTCGTCTTCGGCTCGTGCGGCAAACTCACTCGCGTCAGAAATTTTTTTTTTTCGTACTAGTGTCATAATGTATTATTAATCCGCACAAACGCTTCGAGGCGAGGTGAAAACATTAAAAAAAAAAAAAAAACATGATTCAAAAATTCTTTCGTTAACGTTTTCTCTAAAACTAATAACGCGATAAAAAAAATTTTTTTTTTTTTTAATTTTTTTTTTATTTTTTGAAGAACTGAAAACCTACTCGACCGAATTGAACCAAAATCTAATCAGCTCTGAGTTTCAGCGAGACACATCGATTGCATCATCGATCATTCGCACATTCATTCACATTCACGCGCACATCGATCAAAATAGGCCAAAATAACCCCAATGACCTCGAAACGTGAAGATCTGACAAAAAAAACGATTTTCGATTTTCGGGGTCATTACAATAACTTCCCTATAATCGAAAAGTTAAAAAAAAAAAAAAAAAAATTTTTTTCATTCGTTTCGACTCGCACGCAATAAAATTCTGTAGTCTGTAATCGTTATTTTCAATTTTCATCGCATTATTTCCGGTAGTTTTAATTTGAAAAATCAGCAGATCGTTGTCAAATTTCGCGTAGAACGAATCTCGAAAAATTCATCGCCATATTGATCGTTCGATCGACGAATGTTCGATTAATTCATCAAAACCTCGAACCTCATCTATTCGACATTATTTCACATCGCCTGTGAAGAAAAAAACGTCCTATGTATAAAAAAAAAAAAAAATAGTATAATACTTTTTTTATTTGAATTTGTTTTATTTCAATTTTTGATAATTGTCAACTTGTTGGGAAATAAATAATCAACGAGTACGGAAAATGATTAAAAAAGTGGTATTTCATATGACGACGGTGTGTTTTATTTGATTCGATGAATTGGGTGGCGTCGTTGTTGGATGAATGTGAAGAGGCAAATCCCAAATCATGGTTTCCACGTCCAAAGAATTCGGACCGCGCCAATTAGTCGTATTTTCGTTCGGCATTTCGATGAGTTTCGGCGTTGTGACGAATTCGAAGTGCAAACGCCATTTGAGAACAACGAGATCGGTCGTGAAATCCGGTGTAACGTGGAGTGGTATAGGCAACACGAGTTGAGAATATTTCAATCCCAAACAAACCTCGTGATGTTTGTTGTAACTCACGAGTGTTGGAATTGTATTTTTACCGCGTCTGTATTCCTCGGCAACGTGTTCTTCGGATTGCAAAGCGACCGATACTTGAGCGCACGATACAGTGACGTTTGAAAAATCAAAAGTTCCGACTATGTCCTCACCGAGTTTGTAAGAATTTTTGAACAAACAAAAACGCACGACACGTCCACGTCCGTTCGTTACGTTATAAAAATTTGGACTTCTTCGAGCTGTTAAATTCTGAAAATATGTTAATTTGTTTTTAATTTGATTCGTTTATTTTTTGTTTGTGAATTTTTTTTGTAAATTTTTTTGTTCCGAGACGAATTGAGAAATTTTTTTGACACCTGAAGAGTTTGCAGAGCAATGTCGAGTGGAGTATCGCGATCCTGCGTCTCTGCGAAAGGATTGTTCGGGCTGAGATCGACGCTGTCGTTGCAAGTCGCTATTTCTGGTAATTCTGTAACGAGGAAATAGGTTGAAATTATAGTGAAATTACTTATTTTTTGCAAGAGTTGATCGGGGGTCGGAGGAATGTCGATTATTACCGCTCAATGAGAGAACTCGAAAGGGAATTCTGAGCAACTTTATGGCTGAATTGACTCGCTGGGTGCCGACCGTGATTTTGTAGGAATATTTGACCGCCTGTCCTCGGTAGGAAGGAGGTGCGTCGATCGGAATGGTTTCTCTGTAAATATCTGGAATTGACGGAACGAGATACACATTTATGTATCCATATTTTACCATTGAGAAAATCAATTGGAAATGGAAGCTAAATATTTGCATATTTTCCATTGATACTTTCGCAACCCACCGAAATAAAATTAAAGCATTGGAAAATTCTACATCCAGCCTTCCCTGAGCATCGAATTTCTTATCGCACAAAAACTTAGCCCTAAGCCATCATCGATCCAACAATTTCAAAGACCAGCGTCCAACCTACGCTGATAATATTTTAATTAAATTCATAACGCAACGGAACTCACAAGTTTTGCTTTCACCCGGCGATAGTCTGAGATCGCAGAAAAGAATCTTTGGCTTCGTGTTCATAACGGCGTGGCCGTTGTCCCGTTGCCACGGCGCGAATGCCGTATCTGAAAATAATTCAACCGTGGATCAAAAGTTGTGCGACATACATCGGCTACAAATTGTTTCCAACGGTGACGGATAAAAATGATCAACCTGCGTTTATGGCGGCAAGTCTGGCGGTCGAATCGAGCCTGTCGGTGAGAACAACTTTTCCATTGGTCGAACATTGACAATGGACTTGTGCACTGGCCCAAGCCAGACACTCGAAGACATCGCTGTGGCTCTGAGATTTTTGATGTATCGGATTTGGGGGATTGCTAAATGTCACAAGACACTCTATAACCTCTCCGGAAAAATAAACCGGACC
Organism: Sussaba pulchella; assembly: GCA_963971145.1. Taxonomy (NCBI): domain Eukaryota; kingdom Metazoa; phylum Arthropoda; class Insecta; order Hymenoptera; family Ichneumonidae; genus Sussaba; species Sussaba pulchella. The sequence goes on from OZ020170.1 coordinate 7,011,736, forward strand.
TTTACGAAGCTTCGCGACGATCTCGATCATCGCAAATTCAACAACACCTTCAGCTTTGAGAAATTGTTTGAAAGTCGATTTTCATATGATATTAACGATTTTTTATGAACCGTTTCGTGTGAAAATGAAAAAATTGGTAATTATGGGATCGAAACGTTGTTCAGTTTTGCTCAGTCGGCAACAGCTGGTCGGTCAACGTTCGGATGTGTCTCGCACGGTCCACGGGGATGACGATATACATCGTCAGCTGATCTACTGACAGCTGGACTTCGACGTCATTTTTTAAATCACATTTTTTTTTTAACAATATTAATGAGAGAAAGGGTCAATGTTGAAAAATAAATTTTCTCAAAAATTATGGATTTAATGAATCGCGAGGAAATTACGAATTATCGGTACGAACTAAACCTTTCGTTTTTTATATTTGGATTATTGAGAACCCACTGACAGCCGGATCTTAATTTGAACGTCATTTAAAAAATATATACGTGTATTTTGTTAAATTTTAATGAGAAAACGACCCAATGTAGAAGTTCAATGAATTTTCGAAAAATATAATGGATTTATCAATAGGCGGGGAAATTACGAATTATCGGTGCGAAAGAAATCTTTTGGTTTTTTATATTTGTAATATTGAGAACCCACTGACAGCCGGATCTTAATTTTAACGTCATTTCAAAAATATATACATATATTTTCAAAAATTTTAATAACAAAACAACCCAATGTAGAAATTAAATAAATTTTCGAAAAAAATAACGGATTTATCAAATGGCGGGAAAATTACGAATTATCGGTACGAAAGAAATCATTCGATTTTTAATATTTGTAATATTGAGAAATAATGAAATTTGTTAATTTTTAAAATGATATGGAAATGTGTTTGATACACAGACCATGGTTGGAATCACCGCCGAAACTCGTGGAATACGCCGGTGACGTGGTAAACGAAATGCCCATGCCTCCGTGTTGGGCATGGACCGTCGAGGATGTTGTCAATTGGTTGATAATAAACGTTGGATTGTCCGAATACACAGTTCGTTTCGAAAATTTTTCTTAATCGTTATCATCGCACTGTTGTACGATTAAATACCCAAAAAAATTGTTTCCAACCCCTTCAGGATTGTATACGACGTAATTCAATAGACGGTAGACGTCTCCTCCTTCTGGAAAATTTTGGTTTTGATAAAATTGGAATTCAGGATTTCGAACACAAAAAGGTTTATCCCGATCGATACTTTTATTGCATCGTAATTAATTCCTGTTTGTTTGTTTTCTTTTTTTTTCGTACTTGAGGTAATAATTGGTTTTATAGAGGATTTTGGCAGACGTACGAAGTTTATTCGGTTTGGAGACGCCGAAGAAGGGCCGTAGCGTAGGATTGCCACCGCGATATCCTTGGACTCATTATTTGTACTATCGAGTGCCAACCGGGCCGAGTCGAGAGGGTACAACGGCTTTCGAACTGTTTCAACGAATGGGAATCGTCGACAAGAGCGAACCGTGTCCATTTGGACATTGGCAAATGATAGAACCCTCACAACCGGACTTTCCTTGCAATCGATTCGGTCTGATTCGTCGAAAAAACGTTTATCATAGAACCGAACATCCTAGACAACCTAGAGATCATTCGTTTCTTAAAAAATCCGAAGCAAGAGCTAATTATTTTCGTCGGGTGGACATTAAATGATAATATTCGGGCGGTTTTTTCAAAGATTTTTTATTTTTCAGATAAAATCGTTTTATATCATCGCAAAAGCTGCTTTCGCTTTATTTATAAAAATATACTTTCATCATGGATTTTTATTATCCTCAATAAGAAATAATCAATTTGTCGTACATTCTAGGGAGTAAAATGGAAATATAAATTATTCGTTCATGATTATTGTTACATTATTATTGCACAACCGACTCAACTTTCAAACTGCATAATTCAAAAATTCGTTTACAAACCTGATGATTTTTGCTGAACTATTGTAATAGAATATTAAGATAAGGGCTTATCGCGTTTATTTACATTTTTTAAAATGTTTTAAATAAAAAACACTAACATCTGCCACAATATCGTTACGTCCTGGAACGGAATATTTCAGAAATATTTTCCAGGTTTATTAGGGTGGCTTGAAAAAAAAAGTTTTTTTTTCTGATTTCAATCAAAATACATTCACCGCAAAGTATCTTGCATCCGGAGAATTCATCCCAAAGATTAACCCGATCGGACCATTTTTAGCGGTCGCGCAAGATTTTTCAAGTTTTTCCATTTGATTAACATGGGAAGAACGTAAAGTTTCCAATCAAAAAATCGTAGCGACGTGAATTTTATAGCTACGTTGATCCCGTAAGTTCCATTTGAAAGCTCTTTAAAAACCGCTTAAAATGGCATGCAGACCTTTCGAATCCAATGGCAATTTCCGTCGATAATTTCTTACGAAAAAACAAAATTAACGACGAAAGTTGCAATCGGATTCCCAAGGCCTGCATGCCATTTTAAGCGGTTTTTGAAGAACTTTCAAATGAAACTTACAGGATCAACGTAGCTATAAAATTCGCGGAGCTACGATTTTTTTAATAGAAACTTTACGTTCCTCCCATGTTAATAAAATGGAAAAACTTGAAAAATCTTGCGCGACCCGTAAAAATGGTCCGATCGGGTTCATCTTTGGAACGAATCCTTCGGATGCAAGATACTTTGCAGTGAATGTATTTTGATTGAAATTTAAAAAAAAACTTTTTTTTTCAAGCCACCCTAAGGTTTATATAACTTGACTACGAGCCTCGGAAGACCAATGCAACAGCGTCGATAATAATTTCTCCTATAACACAATTAACGCCTAGTATCGAGAAAAAAAAATTAAAATGCACAAAGTACGAACTCTACACATTGCAGTGCTCAATTAAAATACAAAAAATGATAAAATCTGACTGTGCCAAAAAAAAATTGATCGGCATTTGAATTCTCATTCGCATTAATTCAGTGGACAATTTCCGTTTGACTCTCGTCGTAACGTAATACAATTTCCTCGTCGCTCTCCGAATTAAACATCGATTGATTTTGGATTACGTTTGTACTCGTCGATGCGAGCGGACTCGGTGATTTCTCTCGTTTCTGCCGTTTTTCCGGAGTACACAATGTATCAGGCTCGTCCTCGCTCACGTCCGTATTCTCATCGTAAACCTTTCTATCATCGTTGAACTCTCGATTGCTCAATTTTTCTTCGAGTTCTCTAATTTTTCTTTTCTTCGAATTCAAAAGCAAAAGAAATTGCTTGTAAAGCGAATCTTCCATGCATTTTTTTATCTTCTCCATCTCTTTTATCGTGCTCATCAGTTGCTCCATTTTTTTTTTGAGAATTTCATTTTCTTTTTCCAGTTTTGCTGTAGTTTTTTGTAAAATTGAATATTTCGTTATCCACTCTATGTTCACAGATGTCGGAGCTGAAATATGATCGACTTGATGCATCATTATCGTTCCTCTCATCCACATATCTTTCTTCCAACTGAGCATCGTAGTTCTTTGCTCTCGCAAAGAGAATTTTAATCCTTCGGTTTCGCCCGATAAATCATTCTTCATTTCTTGCCAAAATTCTTCTCTCGTTTTTTTACGTTTCATGCAACCGTACATTTCGGTTATTGTAGTCTGAAGGAAAAAAAATGAAGGTATTGAGAGAATAATTTTAAAGTTATAAAAATTGTAAAAATTATCTAAAACGATTGTGCTCGGTCGGTAATGGAAACAGCGAACACATCGATCTCTACCATGATCGATTTATCGACAAAAGGACGAGAAGCTTTCCCAGCAAAATAGTCAGATGGAGGACGACGTTCTAACGTTTTATCCGAGAGATCAATCGTCGCAGCGAATTTCAGATTTTCGTGACAAAATAAAATCTCATTTATTCTAACTCAAATTTCGACTCCATTTCTGAGTACATTGAATTACAGTTTCTTTTATCGGCTACAGTTTTTTCAATTCGTTACGATCAAAATAGATCAAAACTGCAACAGAGGTCAAATTCGGAACAATTCCCAAATTCCCATTCCGGTTCCGATTCACTGCTACCGCTCGGTCGGTAACCCAAAACTGTAATGCATTTTTTTTCGGCCGCGATTGGATTCTCGAACAAAAACCGGAGATAATAATTTTCGTCGGACAATTCTTCACTCAAACGTTCTAGATTTTAATTCGAGATAAGCCCCAGCGAAGATATTAACAATCGGAGGATTCAGCTGTCACATGACCGACCTCACACCCGTGACAACTAGACACAGCAGACGACAAACATCACATAACCTCGGCAATTAATCAACGTTGAGAAATAAATTTAATCGTACCTCCGCGATCAAAGGCGTCATTTCCGATCTAATTACAGTGATCTTCAATTCATCATCCTTCCAAACAGTTACGACAGTCATTGGCTTGTCATCCACCGAATTTTTTACTTCGCACATCGTTGTTTCCACCATTATTCGACGATTAAACACTGATGAGATGCAGCGAATATCGTAAAAAAATTTGTCGGCCAATTGTTTTTCGAATGTACAACGTTTCGTAATTTACGAGATAACATAAAACGTCCGTGGCGTCGGGCTTGCATGGACTTGCACGGACTTGCACTCAATCCCTTCCAGAGCCTTGCAGCTGCTTGCTGCTGCCTGCGTCGATTGGAGCGGAATCGAGTGACTCAAAAATACAGAATCAGCTGTTTTGCCCCAATACCCATTGCCCAGTCTCTGATACGTCGGCGACGAGCGTTGTGAATCATCCGCCAATTCATTCATGATTTTTTTTCGGTAAAGTTACCGGTAATATAACCAGTCATTTGAATAAGCAACGCGCAGCCGGAAGCTACAGGCAGCGGCTCCAAATTGTATTTACATGCATAAATTCGTTATTTCGCGCTGATAAATACCCAAAAAAAAACCGTTGTAGTTGTACTTTCGAGTGAAATGCGCGTGATTTATTCTATTATCATTGATAAAAAATAGTATTAACATTTATGGATTCGTTATTAGTTTGATGAATAAATTAGCTGTTGGTAAAGTTTTTTTTCGCGGCTGATGTTAAATAACCGGTTACCCATACGTGTTATTTAACCGATTATCTACCCAAACACATTGCCGATTGTCATGGCAACGGCTTCAAAGCGTTCTGTCAAAACAATACACGCGGCAGAGGAGCCGACACTGTAACGAAATAAATAACTGAACTAAAAAAAATGATGACACTGTTATTCCCCGGCTAAATCATTTTTTTCTCCCTCTATTGTTGATTAAAAAAAGGGAACGATGACTAATTTCATGCAGAATGTACAATTGAGAGACGGGGAGTATACAAAAATAATTTATACGATGGTAAGTGATTCTAAGTCGTGGCTATTAATCTTTTTCAATTATTATTATTATTATTATTATTATTATTATTATTATTATTATTATTATTATTATTATTATTATTATTATTATTATTATTATTATTATTATTATTATTATTATTATTATTATTATTATTATTATTATTTTCGTTTTTGCCAATCATTTTCTAATAAAAGAGATTTTTCAGATTAAGGAACAACGTTACACGGAAACGATTCAGATACTCACGGAGCTATTGATTACACACTCGGAGGTAAATACAACAATTTTAATTATCGTGAAATTTGATTTTAAGAGAGTTGCAATTTTAAGAAAATTAGTTAATCATTTTTTTTAAATTGCAGTCACGACCGTGTCTTTCATTGTTGGCACATTGTTACTTCTACACTCAAGATTTCATAGGAGCGGCCGATTGTTACGAAAAATTGGTTCATTTGTGTCCGGATGAGAGTATTTACAAACTTCGTTACGCGCAATCGCTTCATCAGGCTTGCATGTATCAAGAAGCCTGGTCGGTATGTTCGACGATCGGTGATCAACACGAGTTGGAGCCAAAAGTACGAAAGCTCCGAGCTGCTATAAAATACGGTCAGGAGGATATCGTGGCTGCGAAAAATTTGGTCGATCAGTGCAACGAAGACGACGTTGATACGGAAATTAATTTGGGATGTTTGTTGTACAAGGTACGGTAAATTATGAGAAAAAATAATTTTGAAATTACTCAAGGGGACTGAGTCACCTAAAAAGTCGAAGGAAAAAATTTTTTTTTTGTGACTAGATCAATCTACATTTTCATTCTAATTTATCCTTATAAAGTATCTATATTTAGCTATCTTTTCAAATTTTTTCAGAACCATATGAAGCATCCGAACGCTGTGATATTTTCCCAAAGTTTGGGAGCTTGTTGTAAGATTCAGACCGAACAACTCAACCGATCGTGGACTTTGACGTCTCATTTTGTTCAGAAAACACATAATTCCGAAGTGAATGTGGGATTTTTTTTTTGATGCACTTTAAACATTTTGGCAGCCTATAACGTAAAAAGGAAACAAAGTTTGTGGAAAAACAGTTGAATAATAGGTCACCATAACTTCATCGTACCTCGCATTCCAAATTCCCACATTCACTTCGGAATTATGTGTTTTCTGAACAAAATGAGACGTCAAAGTCCACGATCGGTTGAGTTGTTCGGTCTGAATCTTACGACAAGCTCCCAAACTTTGGGAAAATATCACAGCGTTCGGATGCTTCATATGGTTCTGAAAAAATTTGAAAAGATAGCTAAGTATATATACTTTATAAGGATAAATTAGAATGAAAATGTAGATTGATCTTGTCACGAAAAAAAAATTTTTTTCGTTCGACTTTTTAGGTGACTCAGTCCCCTTAAAATTATTATTTTTTCCTTCCTCATAGAGGAAGCTATGTTATGGTTATTTCTCTGAATAATTTTCTCAGAGACATTTTTTTATCAAAATCTGCATGTCACCATGCTCAAAATGTGCTGAAACGTCGAGAAAACACTTTTAGAGAAAATGTTGAAATGCGCGCGTGTATAATAACTTCTCTAAAATTCAAACCCGTATAACTCGAGAACGATTTTCGCTACAGCTCTCAAATTTTGCAAACGTGTGCGGTGAACTGTGTCAAAAAAACAATGAATTTTTTTTTCTGGATTGCATGGTCTTTATAGCTAGTGGTTAGCCTAAAAAAAATCCTCTCGAAGAGCACACTCGAAAATGTTTTTTTTTTTTTGGTCCGTCGCAAAGGGACGGCCAAAGACGGTCAGGAGCTGTAAATTGTGGATTATTGGATTAAGGCTATTCTCACTGTATACCTTCTTGTAGAGAATTCAATTGTTTCTAGAATGTATCTGTACATTTTCCGTGTAGAACGAAGAGTTTGGCTGTGAAACTCATTTGCAGACGAATTTTCGTCAAACATCGGTTTCAAATGCCTGAATGTCTTAGAGATATTGAATTTTTCGACTTAAAGCTCCGATACTTTTCGAAGAAAATTCAATTCCCCAGAGAATGGTATGCGGCGGACTCAGTTCCAGTAGTTTTTATGGGCTTTTAGGTATTGAAAGAAGCGAAAAATGTATTTTTCCTATGTTATTTAAAGGGGAAAGGGGACCCCCCTTTGCGACGGGCCAAAGAAAAAAACATTTTCGAGTGTGCTCTTCGCGAAAATTTTTTTTAGGCCAACCACCAGCTATAAAGACCATGCAATCTAAGAAAAAAAAATTGTTTTTTGACACAGTCTAATGTGCAGCTCGATAATCTTTTTATTGGCGATAATTTTCGTCATCATTGAAGCTGAAGTTCGGATTTTACGTCGTTTCGAAAAAACCATAGAAGGACGTTTAGCGATCGCATATTTTGAGATATTAGTCCAAATAGTTCTTCACGAATAGATTTGTGTCCAAGGTTGTTTCGTACAGCATATGGACCAAATCTATCGAGAAGTTCAGATTTTATGGGATTCTAAATTAAAAAAAAAAAATTTACGTTTCGTTGTAACTAACGGCAGCTTCAGACCGATTGAACCCGAAATTTAGTGAAGACCGGTCGAAGGAACCGAATTCGATATGGGAAACGAGCACCAAGCTTGAAACTTGCAAATTGCTCAATCAGAACTCAAAAATCTGCTAATTAACATTCGCAGGCTGCGCTCGCAGAATTAAAGTTATTGTACAAATCTTTCTCTATGAAAAACCCAACGTTATGTATAAATACTTTCTCGTGGATGAAGCTGTACCATATCTTCAATTCCTGGGGGAGTAGCTTGCAGGTTTTAACTCGCAGCCTCTTGAATTCTGGAGAAGGGATTTGCAAGTTTTAACTTGCTTCTTTTTTGCCATTCACTGATTATTCTTTTTCGAAATTTCAGGAGGAACAGTACGAGCGTGCTTTAAAAAAATTCTCCAATGCTTTACAAATCGTTGGATTTAAGCCACATCTCTCTTACAACGTTGCGTTGTGTTATTACAGGCTCAAAGAATACGCAGCGTCTCAGAAGCACATAGGTTCGTTGTTAAAAAAAACGTAACAAATTATTGCCAAAAAAAAAGATTGATCAGTTTTTTTTTTTTTTTACATACGTGTATATATTTTTGTTGTTCAATTATCAGCTGAAATTATCGAGCAAGGAATCAGTGAACATCCGGAGCTGAGTGTTGGGATGAACACGGAGGGAATCGAAGTTCGTAGCGTCGGTAATACGCTGACGTTGCACGAAACCGCCCTCACCGAAGCTTTCAATCTCAGAGCAGCTATACAGTATCAATTACAGAACTGTGAGTCATTCGACAAATTTTCTGGGGCGAAGAAATTCAAAGCATTATATTACTCCGAAAGAAAAAAACATTGCTCCTATATTTTAATTTTTCAGCTATTTTTTTTTCTTTTAATTTTTACTTTTAACTTTGTGTAATTTATCCATTTTTTCAATATTTATTTGATTAAGTATAATGAAAAATAATTGAAAAATTTGGGATTGCGAAGCCTCTGCAGTTTGCGGGTTGTTCGGTTGTTTTGTCGGCCTTTTTAAATATATATATATATATATATTTATGTACATACATATTTGTTTTTTTTTTCTTATTAAGACGAAGCTGCCCGCGAAGCCCTGACGGATATGCCACCGCGTTCGGAGGAGGAACTCGACGCGGTGACTCTTCACAATCAGGCCCTGATAAACATGGACACAAAACCCGGGGAGGGTTTCGAAAAACTACAATTTTTGTTGCAACAAAATCCTTTTCCTCCCGAAACATTCGCCAATCTTTTGCTTCTGTATTGCAAATATCAATATTACGACTTGGCGGCCGATGTGCTGGCGGAAAATGTCCATCTTACGTACAAGTATCTCACGCCTGTAAGTTAAACATTTTTTTTTCGCTCCAATTCCATCGAAAAAGTATCGTTTAATTTTTTTTTCGAAATTTTTTACCTGTTAAATTCAAATATGAATAAAATTCAATTCTTGGAGAAGCAATAGCACAGCACGTGGGAAAAATCCATAAAAACTTTTTAATTCAATGGGATTTTTGAATTTCGTCGTGCACGACGAATCGAGAGGATTAAAAAGCAACGTCCAAGTCCATCTCGGCAACATTTTTTTTTTTCCACAATCTTACGCTCTTTATTTTTTGCCTCGCGTTCCATGAAAATTCAGTCCGAATGTTTGGACCTGGAATGTTTGCACTTTTTAGATTTTTTATCGTTGCTTTCCCGTCGTCCTTTGGTCTCTTTTCTGGTCTGACCGCTGCCCGAATCGCTGTCGCTCTCGCTATCGCTGTGTTTTCTCTTCCTCTTTTTCGACTCTTTCGATCGTTTTTTCTTGCTTCTCTTTTTCTTACGCTCGCCGCAATCTTCGTCGTTGTCCTCGTCGTCGTCGTCGTCGCTGCTGCCGTCCGAGCGTTGTCTCGACTTTTTCGACTTCTTTTTTTTCTTCGGTTTCTTCAATTTTGATTTTTTCTCCTCTTTGGCTGCATCGTCTTTCGATTTGGGAATCAGCGGCTCCGTCTTATCTTCTATTTCCGGTATGAGATCGTACTTTTTTCCGTCCGGAGTCGTGAAACAATCGTGAGCCAAGTGGCCACGAGTTCCGCATTTGGAACACGTAGTGTTGTACACGGCGTCCAATTCTATTACCTGCTTCTGTCCCGGAATCATCTTCTTTCTCCGCCGTTCGTCCTGCTGTTGCTCGATTCCGTTCGGATCTAGGTCTCTGCCGTTACCTTGATCCACAAGTTTCATCGACAAACCGATTTTGCCATCGTCCCCAATATTGATGACCTTGCACCATACTCGGTCGCCTCGCTGCAGCACATCGGCAACATCGTTCACCCTTGCGGAACTAACCTAAAAAAAATTTCGTTTTAATTATGAAAAAAAAAAACAAGGAAAAGAAAAATAATGATAATCATGATTGTTGTGATTTGGGGTCGAATTACCTGTGACTTGTGTATCAAGCCTTGCTGCTTGCAGCTCGGTATTCTCACGAAAGCTCCGTAATTCTGCACGGAGGCTATTTCCCCGAGAAATATTTGATTCAATTCGCAACTCGCCATCTTCGTTTACTCGAACGTTTCGTTTCGTATAACGTTTCGAATCATTTAAATCAATTCAAGATACTTCAATTGCCGTTCTAACGACGAATTATATTTCGTCGACGCAGCAATCGATGAAAACATTGTAAATGCGTCGGTGCGTGTAGGTTAGGTTCATCACAACACGAAGTGATGGAGTATGAATGTCAGGCTCGTGCGAAGTCCCAGTGCTCGAGGGTGCTTTATAATTTGATTTTTTTTTTCGAATTTTTCACGTTTCCGTATTTTCCCGGAAATATTGGAAGAAAAATGTACGGCGGTACCCCGGCGGTAATCTGGACCATTAATGGCACGGTGATGTTTTGACGCAGAAAATTACGCTAAAAAAATCTGAAAAATTCTGTAATAATTATCTCAGATCCTATTTGTTATCTCAATAGTTTTTTCTAGCGATTTATAATAAATTCAATTTTTTATGACAAATGGATTACAACAAAATCGGGAAAAGCTCAATTTTCATTCAAAAAATCATATCTTAATGAAAATTTCATCGAAATGAGAAATTCCAACAGAGTTTTAAAGTTAAATGTATGTACTCTCAGGGAAAAAAAAATTTTTTACGGGTTACTTTTAAAAAGTATAATTATTTTGACTATAAAAAATGTCGTTTCTGGCAGGTAAGGAAAAATATGAAAAAATAATAGTTTTGGTATTTTTTCTCACCTTTCTCTATCAAAAACTCTTACAAAAGTTTTTTTTTTGTTTTTTTGTTTGTTACATTTCGTGGTAATGTTTATAAAGTACGCATACATCATTGAATATCATTTGAACGAGTTAAAAATAATCATACGAGTCCAAAAGTAACGTCATTAAAATTTCGCTTGCTTGCACGAAATTCTGGCACGGACGGTAATCCGGGACATCAATGGCACGCTCGAGACTTTGAATTCCTACTGCTCAGGAATAAATTAACGGATCCAAGCGACCTCGTGCGTACGAGTTCTCACCCACACCTAGTTTTTTTTCCAGAAGCGAGTCAGGCCCCGCCCTTTTCGAATTTCAAAGATATTTCACTTGAAAGTTTGTTTTGTCCCACTAATGGTGCAGATTACCGGCGGAGGATTAATTTCGGTTTTCTTCTCCACGTCAAACAAAAAATTCATGTTCCAAAAAACTTTCGATTATTAATTTTTTCATTATTTCACTTAATAACAAACTGCAGTATCTCTACGACTTCTTGGACGCGCTGATAACGCAACAGACCGCGCCGGAAGAGGCTTATCGAAAACTCGACGACCTTGCGAATAAACACACGGAAGCGATTCACAAAACGTCGAAACAGGTGCAAGAAGCACGATTGAATCACGACGAGATTGCTGCGAAAAAAGCTGTGAACGATTACGAGGAAGCTCTGGAACGTTACGTGCCGGTTCTCATGGCACAGGCAAAGATATATTGGGAACTCGGCAATTACACCCAAGTCGAAAAGATCTTCCGAAAAAGCGCGGATTTTGGTCAAGAACACGACATTTGGAAGCTCAACGTCGCTCACACGATATTTATGCAAGAAAACAAATACAGCCAAGCAGCCGGATTTTACGAGCCTATTGTCAAAAAAAAATACGACAATGTGAGATGCAATGAGAATTTATTTCCGTTACAAAAATTGTTTCGTACAATCCGTAATATTTTTTACGTGACTCGTTGTTTGTAAATTTTCGGATTTTAGATTTTAGAGGTCAGCGCCATTGTTCTCGCGAATCTTTGCGTGAGTTACATAATGACGTCGCAGAACACCGAAGCCGAGGAATTAATGAAAAAAATCGAGAAAGAAGAAGAATCCGTAGCTGTAAAGGATCAAGACAAAAAACTTTTTCATCTTTGCATCGTCAATCTTGTAATAGGAACGTTGTATTGTTCCAAAGGATATTACGAATTCGGCATATCGCGGGTGATGAAGAGTTTGGAGCCTTACAAAAAAAAACTCGGCACTGATACGTGGTTTTACGCGAAAAGATGCTTTCTCTCGCTTTTGGAACAGCTAGCCAAACAATTGGTCGTTCTCAAGGATTCCACGCTGCAGGAGTGCATACAATTCTTCGAAGATTGCGAGCGTGAGTTCGAATTGAAGGCTTTAATTTGAAAATTAATAAACAAAAGTCATTGCAAGAAGTTTGATAATTTTCTGGGACGTATTTTTTTTTTCAGTGTATGGTCGGGATATTCCGACGGTGATCGAGCAGCCTTTTGACATCAACGACATGCCGATGATGCCGCAAGGCAAGCAGACCGTCACCTACGAAGCGAGATATTTAAAAGCATTGTTTATGAAACTTCAAATGTCGTGAATAATACATTTTTGGAAATTAAATATGCGTTGCAATTATTTTTTTCGAGTTAGCGGGTGGGACGAAAAATATGTCGGACCACTAGACCGGATATCGAACCTACGTATAGATAGTTTTTGGATGGCGTGAGGAAATTTCGAATTTCTGTGTTTAGACTAATATCAGAGATACGAAATTATTTCCGAAAGATGAATGAAAATCGAACGGTTTATTCGTCGAATGTTATAAAACGGGGATGGTTTCAGTCTGCCTCGGCTACAGTTTGACCCGGCACAGTTTGACTCCGCGAGTTTGACAGATGAGAGTCACTCTCTCTCTCTCTCTCTCTTTGACACTCTCTGAGTTTGACAGATGAGAATCACTCTCTCTCTCTCTCTCGCTTTGACACTCTCTGAGTTTGACAGATGAGAATCACTCTCTCTCTCTCGCTTTGACACTCTCTGAGTTCGATAGAGAAAGAGTGACTCTCATCTGTCAAACTCGCGGAGTCAAACTGCGCCGGGTCAAACTGTGGCGGGGCAGACTGACACCATCCCTATAAAAACGTCTTGTAACATTCCAGGAAACCGATCGGTCTATGCGTTGAACTAACGATAAAACGAACACGATCGGTCTACGCATCGAACTAAAACGAATACGATCGGTCTACGCGTCGAATGAATTTCAACACGATTGATCTTCCCATTTATGCTCGTATTATTTACGATTTATACGTCTCATTGAATTAGTAGAACAACGTCGATCGTTACATTGTGAAAAAAGGATTCGTTTTACGATCTTTAACATCTAAGAGAGAAATAAAGTTGTGATTATTTAACGGAGTAATAAAGAATAAGAACTAATAGAATTATACTCTTTTGGTGAATTAAGTTCTTTTGGTGACAACTTTTTACAAGTTTCCGTGAATTGCAAAAAAAAATCTGGTTGCATTTTTCTTCAATCCAACGAGAGAGGGGACTAGAAATTTCCAGAGCCGTTCCTGAATTGCATGATTGGAAAAATAGTAAACATGGTGGTCGACATGGAGCTTGAAGCTGCGAAATCGTCAGTTCTGCAACTTATGAAGGATAAAGAAGCCATCGAGAATGAATTGAAAACTCTGAACGATCAATTGGAATCGGTGAGTATCGCGTAATTCGAATCAAAGTCGAATTACGCTTTTGAGGTTACTTCGATTCGGTGAAAAAAAAATTAATTAGGTGTTCACCGTAAGCAGCAATGACCGGTCAGTTTTTGGGTAGTACTCAACAATTCGCTCTAATGATAACGAACGAACGATTTTAGGATCGAGTGGGCATGAACGAGCCGCTGGTGGACTCGGAGGGCTATCCAAGAAACGACATCGACGTCTATCGAGTCAGACACGCGCGACACAGAATAATATGTAAGAATTTCTTTTTTTTTTTGCTACAACCGCCAAGCAAATCTGAGCTGATAGTTTCTGAAACTCCGCAGGCTTGAGAAATGATCACAAATCCATTCTGGAGAAGATAGAAGAAGGCTTGGTCAAATTGCACGGATTGACAAAAACGGAGACCGACACCAAACCGCCCGAGCCGACCACAGCCGCCAGTTCGTTCCAGGAAGAGGCAACGCCTTATACAGAACCTTTTTTGCGAGTCAATTTGGTGTCTCCTAGCTCGCCCGCCGAACAAGCTGTACGTTGACCTCGTCGCACACGAGCGACAGCTCAAAACTTACGCCGAATACATTTGTCGAATATCGTTATACATTTTTTTTGGCAATTATTGTTTTATCCGCATGATTGCTCTTTTTTTTTGATAGTGTACGTTTTCACAGAACCAAGCCCAGGGATTCGGGGTTAGAACGCAGTCATTTATCGATTCACTAGACCCATTGCCGGCTCATCGATTCAATTACTTTTTTTTTTTCTAATAAACCGATGAAATTGAGAAAGAATCTCTCTTCAATAATTTATATGACGAATGAGATATTAATTCACAATTAATTCCATGTTTCTACACCGATCAAATTTACAGGGCATAAAAGAGGACGATCTGATAATGGAATTTGGTTCTGTGAACTTCCACAATTACAAATCTCTCAAGGACATCGGATCTCTGGTGGAACACAGCCGTTACAAGCCTGTTATCGTTAAAGTGAAACGCGATTCGGAAACAATGTCCCTGACATTAATTCCCCGTCCTTGGAGCGGCAAAGGTTTGCTCGGTTGCAACGTGATACCCCTGGAAGTAGTCGAGAGATAAATCCCCGAGTGAATTTCCTGCAAAGGAGGCGTCCGTTTCCAATCGCCGATACATTATGTCGTCGTGTGAGGCTAAGTCTCACCAACAAGTCGATGGCTTTATTCAATTTGATAAATAAATTAATAAATTATTCTTCCAACGCCGATACAATTGATTTCGTGTCGGTAAAACCATTCTCTTGTTTCAATCTCGCTACGACCGATGAAATCCCGTTGGTTCGGTAACGAGAGACGTTAGTGGCAACGTGATATCTTTTAAGCTCCGAGCTATTAGCGAATATTTTACAACCTAGGGTTACAATACGCAGAAATAATTTTTTTCGCAAGGGTATAAAACGGGTAAGTTACGGTTGTTCGTGAGTCAATCTCGTGAAACGCACTGGAAGACAACATGGTTTCGCTGTTTCTTGTAAGTGCTTGTTTTTATGTATGGGGCAAAATTTCCCAATTCACTGAATTGATACCCTTTTATCTCCCGATGTGGAGGATGATTTTTTTTTAGTATCTTTTGGATCCTACGACCTCACTAATTTTTTTTTAGATTTTTTAGACCCCTCCTTTTCCTCCCCTCCCCCACTATATTATTTTTATCAAGAGGTAACTGCTGTTTAACCCCTTTTTATTTGGATGAAATTTTTTTCCCGGATACTCTATTGAAATTGAAGTACTTTTTTCGTAGAATTGGAGTGGGCAGTGGGTTGGTAATATTTTTATTAATTTTTTTGAAATTTTGCAAAAATTCGATTTTTTCCGAAATTTGAATATATGATAATGGTTTTCCATCTAAAAAAAGAAAAGAAAAATGAAATCCATCTTGCAAAAAATCGATATTCCGATTATTTCGATAGAAAATCGATAGGAGTTACCTCCTGATGATGGCAACAATGATTCATACTCAAAAATCGATTTTCTATCGAAATAATCGAAATACCGATTTTTTTGCAAGACAGATTTCATTTTTCTTTTCTTTTTTTAGATGGGAAACCATTATCATATATTCAAATTTCGAAAAAACTCGAATTTTTGCAAAATTTCCAAAAATAAAATAAAAATATTAGGAACCCGCTGCCCACACCAATTTTATAAAAAAAGTTCTTCAATTTCAATAGAGAATCCGAGAAAAAAATTTCATCCAAATAAAAAGGGGGCAAATAGCAGTTACCTCTTAATAAAAATAATATGGTGGGGGAAGAGGAGGGGAAGGAGGGGTCTAAAAAATCTTTAAAAAAATTATTAAAGTCCTAGGATCCAAAGGATACTAAAAAAAAATCATCTTCCACATCGGGAGATAGAAGGGTTTCAGTTCGGTGGATTCTGAAATTTCGCCCCATATATTTTTATCTTATTTATTTCGTCGCTTCGTCATTTTATTCGACAGTTAATTCACGAAACATTTTTTTTAATTTTCGAATCAGGAAACGTTCGTTACTTGGGTAGTTCTCGTGGGTATGTGCCAGGCTGGAACTTTGGAACGTTCGAACCTCGCACCCCTTTCGATCGTCTACACGGTTTATCCCTATTACAATTCCGATACTCTGCTGGGAATAATAAAACCGGACGAGCCTTTCCAGGTCATCGACAATGTTTTTGAACGACAATCCTCCGCGCCGGAACCCAGAAATCCCGTTGATAACGAAGCTTCGGATGGTACTTCCGGTACCGACAATCGCGAATCTCTCCGCAACGATTCCGACGAATCTGCGCCTGCGCGTCACGATGAAGCGTCCGAAATAACTTACTGGCCACCGATTCAGCGGTAAATGGCTTTTAAACGTTGGAACCTGTTCGATTTTGAGGGTTTGTTAACGTAAAAACGGGTTATACGATCACTTTGTTGTCCATCAGCCGATCTCGTTAACTTGGAATCTTTAAAATTAGCACGAGGGAAGGAGACATAGCAGACGGAAAGATTCGAAAATTATTAATTTATTACCTTAGTAAATAATTATTATTATTATATTATATTAGAAAATTATTATTTATTAATTTTTTACTATGTGGACATTTTTTTAATCATTCATTTGTTGTCCATCAGTCGGTTCGCTAACTGATCATCAAAATTTTAAGTGTACATTCAGTTGAATTAGAATCTTGAAATTTGTTACAAAGGTACGTCTCATAACCCAAGCGAAGGGAATAAAACTGACAATCATTAATTTCCATTTCTATGTCGAAATATTATTAATTATTAATTATTTGTTATCCATCGGTCGACTCACCGACTGATCATCAAAAATGCAGGGTACTTCCAGTTGACCTAGAATCTTGAAATTTGACACGCAGGAAGGACTCGTAGCAATATTATAGGAGAAAATTCGAAAATCACTAATTTTTAATTGTATGTTGAATAATTATTATATATTTATTGTCCATCAGTCGACTCGCCAACTGACCATCAAGATTTAGAGGAGACTTTCAGTTGACGTATAATCTTAAAATGTGGGGCGAAGAAAGGTCTCATAACACAATTAAAGGAAAAAATGCCACGATCATTAATGTTCAATTTAATTTTCAAAGGCCTCGAAAATCATTGCTTTTTAATTCTACGTAAAATTATTTCCGTGAGAAAATTAATTTGGCGGTTTTTTTCATACACCATCTATGTAAAGACGCGTACATACAAATACGCCTTGCGAATCCCTGATGGAGATACAAATCTTATAATTCAACGGAAATTGTTGAATAATTACAGAAAATTACAAAAAAATCTTGCCAGAATGTCGTATAATTTCTTGAAATACGAGAACTTATTTCAGAATCATGTCAACATATTATAACAAAATGTGCCATATACGGTCAAATCGGTAAAAGATCATACACGGCGAAAATTGAACATTTTTTGTCAAAAAAAATGTCGAAAGTTATCATTTTCCATTAAAAAGTAATGGAGTTCCAATCGACGATGAAAAAACGACAAATTGCGATTAAAAAAAGGTCAATTTTTAATATAATATGATACATTCTGAGAAAATTCGACGAATTCCCGTAAAAACGTAACATTTTCTAACAAAATCGATCGAAATCTGAAATTCCGTCCACGGGATTAACTATTGTCGATAATTGCTTTTTTTTTAATTGTAAAATTATCGGTACTCTATTTATACAGTACGAACTTACTAAGCTCCACGATAATACAACTGTACGGAAACTTGAGAGCGTGAGTTCTCTTCGCACTTGTCCGTCTTTTTTGCATACGGTGAATTATCCTCGATAATGGATGCGTATGGATGACCAGGGTGGCTAGAAAATTTTTTTTTTCTGATTTCCATCAAAACACATTCACTGCAAAGTATCTTGCATTCGGAGAATTCACCCCAAAGATGAACCCGATCGGACCATTTTTAGGGGTCGCGCAAGATTTTTAAAGTTTTTCCATTTGATTAACATGAATCATTCTTCAAAAATCGCTTGAAATGTCATGCAGACCTTTCGAATCCGATTGCAATTTCCGTCGATAATTTCTTACGAAAAAACAAAATTATCGACGGAAGTTGTAATCGGATTTCAAAGGTCCACGTGCCATTTTAAGCGGTTTTTAAAGAGCTTTCAAATGGAATTTACGGGATCAACGTAGATATAAAATTGGCGGAGCTACGATTTTTTTAATGGAAACTTTACGTTCTTCCCATGTTAATCAAATGGAAAAACACGAAAAATCTTGCGCGATCCCTAAAAATGGTCCGATCGGGTTCATCTTTGGGGTAAATTCTTTGACTGCAAGATACTTTGCAGTGAATGTATTTTTATCGAAATCAGAAAAAAAGTTTTTTTTTCAAGCCACCCTAATTGATGACACGTCATCGTTGGGGAGCACGAAATTTTCGTTCGAACGAACTTTTGAGCGATAAATATTTTGATCGATATAAATTTGTTTATGTTTCAGGGGCGCCGTTCCAAAATCTCGTCTTTCAAGAACCGCGGGTCCACGGCCCTCGAATCCGACGAGCGATGTATGATTACCGCGCGCATCAAGAGACAATCTAACTTTCCACAGACGACTCCCGTTCGCTTGTAACGACTTGTAATCGAAATTTTTAATTATCAACGTTATTAATAATCGAAACGTTTAAACGATATTAGTTTTTAAGCTTTGTAGTACGCAAGCAAATAATAAAAATATCACATAAACTTTCGTACTTGGTTTGATAATTAATTTTCTTATCATTATAAATATTAAGGGATGATATCTGGATGTTGGCGCGAAAATTAACGGATTTTCCCGATTTTTTCGGCCATGTCAACATAATTTTATCAGAATACACTTTACAGTATCGATTATAACATATTGAGGTACTCATATGAATTTTTTCGTGGATAAGAATTTTATTTTGGAGGAAGCAAAATAAAATTCCAAAATTCCAAATTCCAAATTTTATAATTTGGAGGAATTAATAAAAGTAATTATTAGAATCATTACATTTTTTATAATTCAAATAAATTGTTTTAATTTTATTTTGAAAAAATTTATTTAAAAATAAAATAAATTAAGTTTTGGAGGAAATTGGAAATTCGGTGTTCTGGGCCGTTGTCCCAGAATACTTGCGGTAAGCATATCTCTGGAACGGTAAATATGAAATAATAAAACCAGAAAGGTTTTGTTAGTATTATTATTATTATTTGTTAGTATTATTAGTTCTTGACCTTAGAGCTTAGCAAAATTGCGATTTTTTAGATAATTTTTTGATCAAAAACGTAATATTTTAAATCTCAAAAATCGGACTTTTGGGAAAATCTACATCACGTTAAAAATCGAAATCGCTAAAGCTTGCGTTCACGAATTGCGTTTGATATTATACCAACGAAATCTTGTTGGTTTTTTCATTTTAAATCAGCCGTTCCAGGAATATCATGTTCACAGCAAGAAATCTTCAAACAAAAGTGTTTTGGGAAAACGGCAATAGTTCCCCAAAAATTACAATTTTTTCAGGAAAAAATACGTATAGATAACTCAATGTCTGCTGTAATTGATACTCTTTAGTGTAGTCTAATACAATTATGTTAACATGACTGAAAAAATCATGACGAACCCTTAATTTTCCCGCAAACAACTCGATATAACCAGATATAACTTCTTAATCAGGTCTTCTTAATTGCCTCGACAGTGCGCGAAGGTGCTGCGCACCGAAAAATAACACCGTGCTGTTTACCTTTGAGGTTATGTAATTTTCCCAGTAAAGATGTCAGAGCGAGGGGTTTGAAAGCTATTATGATATTTCCATCAAAACCGTTGACGGAATATCATTAAGAATGGATAAAAACCGCGTGAAAATATCGTGACGAAGTTATATAACAACTTTAGAACGTGACAGTTTTCGTACCGTCAGTTAACCTCTTATCGCGTTCGAGCGAATTAAGCTGCTTCTCGTCTTCAAACGACGGTCAATAATATCGATCATCCTCATTTACAACCGTCAATTATGTTTCCCATTACGAGATGGGTTTCGCCACCGGCGATTGTCGTAAAAAAATTCCGATGGACAAAAATGGTAGATTTTCTTTTTTTTTTAGAGAAAAAAACACACCGTTGGCTACATTTTACTTTTGCAGATTGCGTCAGTCAGAGTACAAGAATTTTCTTCCGTCGATACGATTCGTGGGAAAATGTGTGTAGATGTAGAAGCGAGTTATACGGCGGAACAGCAGAATTCGATCTTGAAAAAAGTTAACTCGTGGACGATGGAGGAATTGATGAGGTAAGATTCTTCAATGACAATAATATTTCGCTTGGACGTTGAAATTCAAATTTTTTGTTGGCAAAAAATTATATTTTGCCGATAGATACAACATCACGGAAGCTAGATTGAAAAAATTAACAGCCCACCGTGATAGATACGGAGAGTTCAAGTCGGTAAACGAAGTTCTGCTGATGCAGGGAATAGATATAGATGTTCTCAATAAATTCTGCAGATCTCTAGTTAAGGGAGAATTTGTGGCAAAAGAAAAGTCTGTTACGAGCAAAGGGGAATTGCTGACACCAGCCTTAGACGTTGACGTCAGAACTGTAAGGTTTTATAAATAGTTTTATTTAAAAAAAAAACATTGAATTTAATATTTTTAATGAGATAATCAAAATTATTTATTGATTCATTATTGTTTATTGAGTTATTAATTTGGATAAATAATTTTTTCAATTAAATGAATATATTTGTTGCTCCAACAATTGCAAATGACGAGTAATCGTGGATTTTTATTTTCTGAAATTAGGTCAATTTCAACTCAACGATAATTCGTATTTTTATATGAAATATGAGTACTTCATTTTTTCTCGACAATTAACGAGCAAGGAATTAAGGGGACTGAGTCACCTAAAAAATCGAAGGAAAACAATTTTTTTTTTTGTGACAAGATCAATCTACATTTCCATTCTAATTTATCCTTATAAAGTATCTATACTTAGCTATCTTTTCAAATTTTTTCAGAACCATATCAAGCATCCGAACGCTGTGATATTTTCCCAAAGTTTGGGAGTTTGTCGTAAGATTCAGACCGAACAAATGAACCGATCTTAGATTCTGACGTCCCATTTTGTTCAGAAAACACATAATTCCGGAGTGAATGTGGGATTTTTTTTTCATGCACTTTAAACATTTTGGCAGCCTATAACGTAAAAAGGAAACAAAGTTTGTGGAAAAACAGTTGAATAATAGGTCACCATAACTTCATTGTACCTCGCATTCCAAATTCCCGTAATTCACTTCGGAATTATGTGTTTTCTGAACAAAATGGGACGTCAGAATCTAAGATCGGTTCATTTGTTCGGTCTGAATCTTACGACAAGCTCCCAAACTTTGGGAAAATATCA
The DNA here is from genome assembly GCA_963971145.1 of Sussaba pulchella. Classification (NCBI taxonomy): domain Eukaryota; kingdom Metazoa; phylum Arthropoda; class Insecta; order Hymenoptera; family Ichneumonidae; genus Sussaba; species Sussaba pulchella. The sequence continues at coordinate 7,033,542 of OZ020170.1, forward strand.
CAGCGTTCGAATGCTTGATATGGTTCTGAAAAAATTTGAAAAGATAGCTAAGTATAGATACTTTATAAGGATAAATTAGAATGAAAATGTAGATTGATCTTGTCACGAAAAAAAAAAATTTTTTCCTTCGATTTTTTAGGTGACTCAGTCCCCTTAAATAAATTCGTCGAAAAATTCAGGCAAAAATTTAATCATTAATTCTAATGAACCATTTCACCATTGAAATAAATATCTTTATCTCTTCAATTTTTTTAAATAGCGAGTAATGAAATGAATTCTCATTTTTTAAAATTCATTCGATTTCATTTTTAAATCAACGACAATTCATCTTATATGGAATATACGAGTACTTAATCCTCTATTTATTCTCGACAATCAACGAGCAAAGAATCAAATAAATTCGTCGAAAACTGAATCCAATCATCAAATTATCAATTAAACTCATAATTTTTTTCATCGAACTTAACATCTTCATTATTTCAATAATTGTAAAAACCGAGAACGAATTTTAATTCTTCAAAATTCAGTCGATAATAATTTCAACTAAAACGTTAAATTCATCATCTAATCCGCAATATGTGACTGCATTTATTCTCGACAATTAACGAGCCATGGATCGAAATAAATTTGTCGATAAATTCAGGCGATCAATACGTCGACGGGAATATGGGTTTGCGGAAACGTTATAAGCTGGGCTCAATTGGACAAAGGTTGCAATTTATTGAACTGGGAGTGCGAGACACTCGAAGACGTGGCAATGAAAGACGGCTTAGTTGCGGTCGTTGAAGCGGTACGTGATCCATTGTCGTCGATGTATCGAGAACGTTGATATATATCTGCATCATTCGAAAGCCCGTTCCACGTTCTTTCCGTTGTAGTTGACTTTTTGTTCGTCGCGCAGGTAGCGAACATTGTTTCCAAAGTACCGGTATCGCACGCGTACACAATGGAAACCGAGCCAATTATTCCGTTTTCGAGAATGAACAGCGTCGCTTATTATCTTCAACTACAGAGACAACAGATCGTTTCGACGATTGTCAGTCTTCTGGGCACGCGAGAGAAACGTTTCGGAGGTAACGTAATCCAATTACATCGCCCCAATTTCCCATCGAACGAAAATACACAAATATTTATTTATATGAGGCATATGAGGGATTTCATGGCAAATCGACAAGTCTGAGACCTGATTCCTGCTGATTCGGTTTATGATTTTTGTCTTGATATAATCTTATTTTTGATTAATCAGAGAAAAATGATAATAAACAAACGAAAAGAATTTTTTTATTATTTAAAAAAGTTATATTTTTTATTATTTAAAAAACACAAAAAATAATTGCAGGATGAAGCTCACTCTGAAACTTTGGAAAACTTATTTTTTTTAACTACTGAATCACGAAAAAATGACATTTTTTTTAAATGTCGAAGTACTATTTTACACTTTGTTGGGATTTTGATTTTTTAAGAGCTCTAGGGGATTCCAAAGATTCTGCAAAAAAATCGAGTGTGGTTGAAGAGTCGAAAGAAAGCCAAAATAAATCATAAATTGAATCAGTCCAGCTGCAACCCATTCGGTCGGGGATAATTTCCATTTTTTCCCGAGCCCCAGATTGATTTGAGAATTCTATAAAAAAATCTAGGGTGTTTAAGGGTCAAATAAGAGCCAAAAAAAAATCATGAACTGAATCAAGAAGGATCAGGTCTTAGACTGGCCGATTTTCGATGGAATACCTTGTATGCATATTTTTTTTAAATATATGGGACATTGCATTGGAACTCAGACACCTTCGAACAGTTGCCTAAAAATGTTTTCTTCACGATTTTTCACATCAATTTATGTGGAAAATAAAGAGCCACGTGTTTCGGATTTTTTTTTTATACTAAGCGATCGTCCTTGAGATACAAGCAAATGAAGTTTTTCAAACTAAAAATATGCTGATATTTTTTTTACACTATTCAACATTTTTTAATTCATAAATACTCATTTATATTCATAGATTTTCAGACACGTAGCGATTTCAAACTTATGTTATTTATGTGTACATTTAAAAAAAAATATATAATCAATAAAAAAAAAGGTTATCAACATTTTTCTGGATAGATTATATATATCATTATGAATATATATTAGGCCGGCTTGGAAAAAAATTTTTTTTTTCTTTCAATCAAAATACATTCACGCCAAAGTATCTTGAATCAAGAGAATCGTGTCCAAAAATTAGCCCGATCGGACCATTTTTAGGGGTCGCGCAAGATTTTTCAAGTTTTTCCATTTGATTAACATGGGAAGAATAAAAAGTTTCCATTCAAAAAATTGTAGCTCCGCCAATTTTACAGCTACGTTGATCCTGTAAGTTCCATTCGAAAGCTCTTTAAAAACCGCTTAAAATGGCATGCATACCTTTCGAATCCGATGGCAATTTCCGTCGATACTTTCTTACGAAAAATAGTACATTATGACACTAGTACGAAACAAATTTTCTGACGAGTGTGAGTTTGCAGAACGAACCGAAGGCGAGTGTTGCAATCACACGAGTCCAGAAAACGTTTTTCGTACGAGTATCATACGAATTTTTATGTCACAAGGTGCGTAAATGCGGTTTGAAGCGAGCGAAGTGAGCGTAAAACCGCACTTTTACGCACAGCTCGTCATAAACAAAATTAACGACGAAAGTTGCAATCGGATTCCCAAGGCCTGCATGCCATCTTAAGCGGTTTTTAAAGACCTTTCAAATGGAACTTACAGGATCAACGTAGCTATAAAATTCGCGGCGCTACGATTTTTTGAATGGAAACTTTACGTTCTTCCCATGTTAATCAAATGGAAAAACTTGAAAAATCTTGCGCGACCCCTAAAAATAGTCCGATCGGATTCATCTTTGGGGTGAATTCTCCGGATGCAAGATACTTCACAGTAAATGTATTTTCATTGAAATCAGAAAAAAACTTTTTTTTTTTCAACCCACCCTAATACGTATATAACACTTTTCCAGACACCAACGGATCCATAAATCTGACGAACAACGTTTACATGATGCGATCTCGAACACCGGCGCGTCTCTTCGATCTGCTGGTCGGAACGGAAATCGTATCGGCGAGAACCGTCGTCGAAAAAATGTTGAACTCCTATAACGTAGACGCGGATATTCGCATTTTTTCGGACGCTTCTGTTCTAGAAAGCTACAGATCGCAAGATATTTTCGCACGGGAACAGATGAATTGGGCTCTCTTGCTCACCTCGGCTTTCGTCAATATATCGTTACTCAGAACTTCGTCTTTAAAAAAATCCACCAAAAAATCCAGAGATAAACCAAAAATTCAGACAATTGTACAATAATCTAATTATCTAAAATAACAAATTTGTTTGTAGGATAAAAAAAAATAATAATAATACACTCGTACATGTTCAGGTCCATTCATTTATTATATATTAACTTTGATTACACTATCTATTTTTTTTTTTTGTTTTTTGTTTTTTTTTTGTTCTTCTCATATATTTATTATTGCTCGCTTCTCGAATAATACCCCAGCTCGATCGAACGAATTCCAGAGCGATGAATCTTTCTAATTGTCATGACGGATGGATGGATGGAAAATCCCGTGATTTCGCGACGGCGTTAATCGTGCTCGTGTACAGTGCGATTTTTTCTTCCTTCACTCGTATTTTCATTTATTTTTCTCGGTATTGAAAATTTTTTTAAAATTAATTATCGTTATGATTTGTTCGTGAATTTTTTATTTTTTAAGCATGAGACATATTCGAGCAGCGACAGCTTTACTAGCATCAATAATTGGCAATTATATTTGTGTCGTAAGTAGTCAAATAAACTCAATGGCCAACTTAGAGACTAGAATAAAACTATAAATTAACAATACTTCCACGCGAATGCTGCTTCTCAACGACTATTATTCTTTTTTTGTTTTTCTTTTAAATTTCTTTTTCATTATTTTCAAATCATTTCGCAACTTTTCTTCTTTTTTGTTTTTCTCTCCACATTTTCTTCGATATATAAATACGAAATACCAATTCGAAACCTAACAATATGGCTGTTACTTAATGAATGATATGACTGAACTCGGTCAGACCAGCCGCATCCGAGTTCTCTATATCAGCGTTAAATCGCTTATACCAGCACCGAATTGGTTTACTTTTGTTCGTGTACGTGTTTTTGTGTGTGTGTGACTTTTTATTTATTCTTTTTATCATTATTATTATTTATTTTTTTCTTTTCATTTTATTCTCATTCTTTATGATATAACGGAATATATTATAAAAACAAACGTATGTGAACCCTTTGACTGTTACTCTATAAGAAATTGTGCACGATTCCAGCATGTTTTTTATTTCCAACAAAGTCAAAGTCCAAATACAAATTATTTCTCTTTCTTCACTACTTGTTTTTTTTTTTTTTTTTTAATCATCAATCTCCCGAGCCTCCTTAAGCTCGATTTTTTTCCCTAAGTTATTACAAGTTCGACGTCCTGTTGATAAAACACGACGCAAATAAATAAAACAGTTACACTCGTTACGATTAATGTGATGAGAACGCAAGCGTATTAGAATCGTAACGTTACAGTCATAGCCCCGAGACTTCGAACGACAATTACACTCTTGGCTTGTGAAGAATGCGTGCGATGTATAGTTTTGTGGACGTATTTTAATCACGTCGATCGCCTTTCTACAGTCAAAGGGTCAAAGTACTATAATAATGCGTCTTTAGGGCGAGATTCACATATATATTACCTACGTTTCGTGGATGAAGCGACCACCCAATATTTTTTTTTAAATTCATTATTATTATTATTACTGTTATTATTATTTTTCTCGTATTTTTTTAATCAAACCATCGTGACATCCAAAACAAATGCAGTCATTTATTGAAAATGATCGGTCGTTTATCGTCACAGTTTTTATGGTTATTCATTTTTTTATGGTTGTTATTTTTTTATCGTTTCTAACAATGCTGCAAGATTTTTTTTTTATATGTAGATATTTTTTTTTTTTAACGTACTTTTGTTACACACGAATGAACGACTTTTCGCGAGTACTCGAATTAATTCTCGTGAGCGTTCGAGTCCTCGCATTGTTCAATCATATGGCTGATGGATGCTTTTGTGGCGTTTGTCACGATTTCACCAGGCGGAAGCTATTGTTACATTTTCTATGGTTCGAAGAAATACTTAATACAATGACACACATACGGAATCGTTTGATTCGCATTATTCTCGCGATAATCAACGGTCGACGTAACTTTTTCATCGTTCGGTCCAACGATACGAGTGACAAAAAACCCCCCGGGGTTTAATTCTCGTACGTCGAAATAATAATTAATTATTCTACCATTTATTCCCAGGTTTTCTTTTTTTATCTTTTCACAATTAAAATTTGAAAAAAAAAAAAAAAAACGTTTTTTCGCTGGACCGAAGAATTCGATGAAAGGAAGATAAAGATCTTAATCAGCTTAACGAAGCATTTTTATACACTAACGCACCGGCTGACTTTAAGATTATTCAGCTAGTAATATTACACGGAAAGACTGTAATATTGCTCTTTGAAAAAAAAATAATAAAATTAATGAAAGAGCACCTGCGAACATTTACAATGTAATATTTTCACTTCTATTTTCTTTTCTTCTTGTTTTTTTTTTTTTTTTTTTTTGCTTTTGCTTCGTTTTTCTTACACGAATTTGTCTTAGCAATAAATACCAACAGCGATCGACGATAATATAACGAGATACGTTACGGTATGACATTTATCAAAAATTGATATTTTTCAAAATATTATCGGGCAACTTTTCAAAAAAAAAACAAATTAAAAAAAATTAAAAAAAAAATGACTAATGAAAAAAAAGCATAACGATTAGTCAGATGATTTTTCTAATGACAATGAGATCCGACGTTTGATGAAAGAAACATTTTTTTTTTTTTTTCTATAAAACTTCGGACTGTGCGTCGTCAGCAAAAATAAATAATTCGAAAAATTCTAGGGATTATTTTTCTCTTTTAAAGTGCATGCAACAGTGAGTTTTTTTTTTTTTTCAATTTACATCTTTCCGTTCGTCCTTTTTTTTTTTTTTCTTTTTTTTCGTCTTGCGATTCACACTGGAAAATGGTATTTCTAAACATAAAGTTGCAACAGCTTCGCTAACGTATTGCTAATAGAATACAATGTTTCCGACTGACGTTACAATGCCACATTCAACGTAATACTATTTAAATTCCATACAAGCGAAATAAATTCGTTCCCGACGAATTTTTCAATGTCAAACGTGAATTCCATGTCGCGAAATAATGAAAGAATCGCAAAACGTACGACAAATCCTTCTCAGAAATATTCTCGTCCAATCGCAATCGATTATCAAACCCCACAGCCTCTAACGCGAAACTCAACAAAAAATTCAAAATCTTCAATACATTATCAAATAATAAAAAATAAAAAAATCATCAATCAAATTTTCATCGAAGTGTTACTTCAACAGAATGATATTGTTATCGGTTTATGCGCGAATGTTCATGGAATAACCAATGCCTCGATTCAACGACCCAGAAAAAAAAAATGACAAGCACGCGTGTGCATTTATTAATGCACGACACGTTCGTTTTGTGATCAATGACACCGTCTTACACTAATAACGCGTAAATTTTTTTTTTTCCACAAAATTCGCATTACAATTATCTCTTACATCTTTACCATCCACTTAATCGGCATTCGGTTTATCTTTGGGATGTCTCAGCATTTTTTTTACGAGTATTATAGTGAAAAGTTTCGTTTTAAAATTTTTCTTTTCAATCTTTTCTCCAATCGTCTAATTACTTTCGATAACATCGAGTTCGGATAACTCTGCGATCCTCGCGTTGAGGTTTTTACGAATAACGAATTAACATGAAAAAAAAAAAAAAAAAATAACGTTGTCCTTAGGACGAAAATGAAAAAAAAAAAAAAAAAAAACAGTAATAATAATTATTGTTACTATTATTGTTATTATCATTATTATTATTGTTATTAAGATTATTTTTCAATTTTTCCACACGATAATGACGACTAGGCTGTACATTGAACGCACAATGATCAGAAAGGAAGACGTTAAGGCGGCTCGGGAAAAATTAAATTTTCCTCGACGCGCCGTTTTCTTTCTGTATTTATTTTTTCAATTTTTTTTTTTTTTTTCGGAGAGAGAGAGAGAGAGAGAGCGAGAAGAGAGACACACACACATCAACGACGGAGTTTCACTTATCATCGAGATTCTCAACACTTTAATACGCGACGATACAAACGATAATGAGACACTGCGACGATTTTTATTTAATTTTTTAAAAAATCTTTTTAAATATTTTTTTTCTTATTTCTTATCATTCGAATCAACCGGTTCGAAGGCGTATTCCCTAAATTCCAGGAATCCATCCCGGAACGTCGTTTCGCCATTGGAAGATTCTACAATAATTCAGTTTAATTGCGATTTATTCGCATTTCTTTTCCCTTTTTTTTCTTCCATTCTTCATCGATTTTTTTTCTCAGCAAAGTTCTCTCGGATCGTTCGGTCGCGTAAATTGTTATAAAAATAATAGACTTCTGACTGTGATAACGTCACGAAACAATCTTCTCACTCATGCTCGTGCTGTTGAGAGCCACACGCGCGTATTCGCGTATGAGAAAAAAAAGTGCGTGTGCGACGTCGTTTTTTTTTTTTTTTTTGCAAATTAAACAACGATCGATAAGCTTCAATCTTTCTTTTCTCGAACAGAAAGTTGCGTATCGTCGTGCCCGTGAATCGTTCACGTCTGAGAAACGTAAGTGACTGCTCGACTCCGAGGAAGCGACGGGAGGCAACGTCAACGAAACTCGAACAATCTTTTTCTTCAACGAGAAAAATTCGTTGAATGAGAAAATAATTCGTAAACCTTAATCGCGATTATTTCACGTTTGATTGTTTCGCACGTGAGTGTCTTCGAGATGTACGAAGTTTCCGCAATCCCATGCATTTCCCCGGGTCGTTACAATGGTTTTGTGTTTTTATAGGGGGGGTAAGAGTAAATTTTCTTTATATTTCAGTCGTACCAAATTCCACGCCCGAGGAAGATAAATGGATAACATGAAAATCTGCGTTGTTATTGTGGGGCTTTTTTTTCTCTTTCTCTTTTTTCTTTTTCTTTTTCTTTTCATGTTAATCAACGAGACAATCGCACGATGCGGTCTAATTAGTCGAGGAAGTGTTAAGACTCTCACACTTTTTTTTTTTACTCGGCTTCTCACGAGAAAAGAAAAAACTTCGAATTAAATCACACGTGCAACATTCGATCGGAATTATCCTGCTATGGGCTCGATTTTTTTTTTTTTTTTGGGGTTTCGTTTCTTTTTCTAATTGTTTTTTTCGCTGTTGTTGGGAAATATTTTTATGTATACAGTAGAGTTGTCCTCTAATTCGTCTACAACGCGTATATATTCTATATATATGTGTGTGTGTGTGTATTAGGGTGGTTCTTAATTGGGTAATGTCGGAATTTTTTTTGGTATCCCGGTTCAAAAGTAATCTACGTAAATAGAAAAAAAAATTGGTCGCAATCGGGAATTTGTCCGATAAGTCTAACCCAGGGCGACGAGGAATCAAATTTTATAGGGGAAAATTCATGCATTTGGCATTTTGTTGGGGAAATTTTTTATTACTTCAAAACTATACGTGATAAGAAAATTTTTATCTTACAGTTTTGTAGGAAATTGAATGCTCTACAAAAAACGTCCCTTGCAAAATTTTCGTGAATCTAATATTTATTACGTAATTCGCAAAAAAATGGCTTTTTTGAGCCAGCCACGAAAAGCCATTTTTACGTAATAAATATTAGATTCACGGAAATTTTACAAGAAACCTTTTTTGTAGAACATCAAATTTTCTACAAAATTGTAAAAAGAAATTTTTTTATCATGTATAATTTTGAAGTAATAAAAAAATTTCCCCAACAAAATTCCCAATGCATGCATTTTCCCCTACAAAATTCGTTTGCTCGTCGGCCTGGTTCAAACTTATCGGACAAATTCTCGATTGCGACCAATTTTTTTTCTATTTACGTTGGATTACTTTTGAAGGTGGAAACCACGGAAATTCCGACATCACCCAATTAAGAACCACCCTAGTGTGTATGTAGTGCGTCAAATTGCCATATCGCGTACTCAAACTCATTCAATACCGTTTATCGAAATTATTTTTTAAAGTCGTTTATATTTCGAGTTTAACAGGCGTTTGCAGTGTCTATGCATGCTCTCAGGACCAAGCAATGAGTCTTCAAGCCGAGGAACGATCCAAGGCGGCCTCGTCAAATTGCGTTGAAACTTTCGCCGAGATAATCGAAAAGATGCTGATAATTTCAAAGATGCAACGTTCAAGCAAAATCTGTGCACGAGTCTCGGAATTTTCGCGCGCAAAATCGTTCGATTTCTCGCGACAATAAAATCCCCACCGTTTCTTCGTATCTTCAAAAGGTTCACCATCAAAAGGTTGAGAGAAAAAATTGAAATAAAATTCGCCGGAATTCGTCGTGATATTTTTTAGAAAAATATTTTCACAACTTATCGAACATTTCCGAAAATCCGTCGGTTTTCGGGGCGATTTTAACTCGCATTAAAATTTTTTGCCAAGCGACGGGACATAATATCTCGCAGCTCGTCGAATAGGGCGTAATATTTTTTTCAAATTCGCAATGAGACGACTTTGGAAATTTTGTGAAAAAAAATATGACGAAATCGGAATGTTTGGAAAATGTTTGATTCAGTCGCAAAAATTTGAGTGTTGTCTCTCGTGCCTCATCGATTTCCGGCCGAACCGAGAATTATATTCTATTCGTACTAATATGCGTGAAATGCACAAATAACGTAAACACCGCCGTCAATTCTAAACCCAAAAATAATTAAACTATTCAATATACGCAATTTTTTTTCTTTCTGATTGTTTTTTTTTTTTTTTTTTTTAACATCGTCTCGCACGCGAATTCGGTCTGGTAAATAACGTTGAAAATTGGTATCGATGTACCAAAAATCAAATACACGAGCATGAAAACCATTAATCGAAATAATTATGCATACGTTATTTCTCTCAGTTGCGATTAATTCGTTTTTTTTTAGATTTGGACGTTTTATCGTTATCATACATTGAACGTTTTTCACCGAAAGAACTTTTGTGTCCCACAAATCCCCTCAGTGACTCCCCCCCACAGTTTTTGGCCCTGTTTTCCATCGATCCGTTATATTACATCCGCGTTTTTCGACATAATTCGTTATTAACACGATAATAATAATAATCATAATAACAATAATAATAATGATAAAATTGCAATACTTTCCGACGAGCGACAGTCTCAAAGTGGTACGGATTCCATGTGAATCGCACCCCTGGTGAGGGGTGGCACTTAAAAAAAAAATAATAATAATAATTGAAATTATAATTCAAAAAAAGAAAAATTAAAAAATTGTCATCGTTTTTTTTTTTTTTTCGCATTTTTGTGTCCCATATTTTCGGTAAGTATAAATTTTGTATCTTCTAACGCGACGTGCGCGTGTCGAGATGTAAATTGCGTTCGTGTTTATGTATGTGAATGTGTGTGTGTGTTTTTTTTCTAATGTTTTGTTGTATTTAGTTTGGATGTAATTTGTGGCTTTGACATAATTTCTAGTGGACAGTCGTACGTACGACATCTCGAGATAGATGCTTAAAATACATAGATGAGGTTCACAAGCGGGTGATGAGGAGTCTGTGCTTATCAAACATCACTATACTGTCAGATCTTGTTGATTTTTTTTTTTTTTTTTTTTTTATCTCTTTTTTCTTTGTTTTCTTTCGCATTGTGTTCTTGTTTTTGTTTTTGTTTTTTTGGTACAGCGGCGCGATTCTTACTTGCTCGTGGAGTCGATTCATCGAATGTCGGAAATTTCCGTTTTGCTTCCGAATATTTTCACCAATTGATCCTCGTAATCGTCGATATTGCGCTTCATTAGCTCCATGCAAGGTCCCAATAAACGTTCGAAAGCCTCGACGTCCAGGACTGAAACGATCATCAAATTTTCTTTCAATTTTCAATTTAAAGAATAATATTTTTTTTTTTTTTTCACTTCTTTTTCAATTTCGTTTTCATTATTTTTCTCGTCAACGACGGCGACGAACAATTCGCAATAGATTGCACGAGAATCGAAGCGTAACGATTGTCAATCACTCGACGTTGTCGTTGTAATTGATTTTTTTCTTTCTTTCGTTTCTTTTTCTTTTAATTTATCTGCTTTTTTTTTTTAAGGACTCGACAATGACTCGAAAAAATTTACGACGAGAAAGGATAAAGAAGAAATGAAGTGAATCCATGACGACAAAAGTGTAGTCATTGAGAGGAAGGAAAATAAATTTCTATGGAGGAAAATTTGATAAACACAATTTTTTTTCGATCATTTTTTTTTTTTTTACTTACAGGCCAATTTGACGTTTCCAACTGCATAGGCGGAAGCGGCACGCGGTTTGTGTGTGACTAGTGCGAGCTCGCCCAGGTATCCGCCCGCGGGAACGCGATTGATCTGTTGACGATCGTTAACGAAAATTTTTGTTAATTTGTTTCCTCATCTTCAACGCATTGTAACTTTTTAATATATTATTATAAATATTAATATAATAAATAATATGAATATATATTATAAATATTAATATAATTAATAATATTAATATATATTATATATAAATATATAAATAATATTGATATATATAAATATTAATATTAATAAAAATTGTATAAGTATTAGAAAAAAATATTAACCCTCCGTTGGTAATGTGGATCATTAGTGGGACAAAACAAACTTTCAAGTCAAATATCTTTGAAATTCGAAAAGGGCGGGGCCTGACTCCCTTGTGTAAAAAAAACTAGGTGTGGGTGAGAACTCGTACGCACGAGGTCGCTTGGATCCGTTAATTTATTCCTGAGCAGTAGGAATTCAAAGTCTCGAGGGTGCCATTAATGTCCCGGATTACCGTCCGTGCCAGAATTTCGTGCAAGTAAGCGAAATTTTAATGACGTTACTTTTGGACTCGTATGATTATTTTTAACTCGTTCAAATGATATTCAATGATGTATGCGTACTTTATAAACATTACCACGAAATGTAACAAACAAAAAAAAAAGTAGTGTGAAAAGCATCGCACTACTTTTTGCTTATCGTGCGCTAATAAACATTTTTCAGACCGATGTATATGAGTATGATAATCACTTTTTATATAATATGTGAAACTTTTGTAAGAGTTTTTGATAGAGAAAGGTGAAAAAAAATACCAAAACTATTATTTTTTCATATTTTTCCTTACCTGCCAGAAACGACATTTTTTATAGTCAAAATAATTATACTTTTTAAAAGTAACCCGTAAAAAGTTTTTTTTCCCTGAGAGTACATACATTTAACTGTAAAACCCTGTTGGAATTTCTCGTTTCGATGAAATTTTCATTAAGATATGATTTTTTTAATGAAAATTGAGCTTTTACGGATTTTATTCTAATCAATTTGTCATAAAAAATTTAATTTATTATCAATCGCTGAAAAAAACTTTTGAGATATCAAATAAGATCTGAGATAAGTGTTACAAAATTTTTTCAGATTTTTTTAGCGTAATTTTCTCCGTCAAAACATCACCGTACCATTAATGATCCAGATTACCGACGATGTCCGTAAATTGACGATTACCGACGAAGGTTTAATGTGCGAAATAATCGTTCTTCATTAGTTTTGTATTAGAAAATAACAACTCGAGTTGAAATTTCAGCGCAACTGCTGAACGGCCGCCCACAAAAAGGATAAAATTAGCGCGCTTTGATTAAAAAAAATTTTTTTTTTGTTTTCAATTTTTTCGATCCTCGTCGCCAAAATGTTTTCGGGTTTTTTCGATAAATCTACAAACCTCGACTTCTCACCACGATTGATCTGTTGACGTGCGTTGACAAAAACTTTTGTTAATCTTATCCTCCACGCATTGTAATTTTTAAATATAATTAACAATAAAAATTGTATAAGTATTATAAAAAAAAAATTAATGTGCCAAATAATCGTTCTTCATTAGTTGTGTATTAGAAAATAACAACTCGAGTTAAAATTTTAGCGCAACTGCTGAACGGCCGCCCACGAAAGGAATAAAATTAGCGCGCTTTGATTAAAAAAAAAATTTTTTTTTTTTGTTTTTAATTTTTTCGATCGTCGTCGCCGAAATGTTTTCGGGTTTTTTTGATGAATCTACGAACCTCGACTTCTCGTCCATTTTCCCCGAGTATCGTGATTCTCACCAAACCATCTTCCACGAAGTACATGCCATCGGCCATATCGCCTTGCCTGATGATTCTCTCGTTATCGTCAAAGTGTTTCGGCACCAAAGCATCAGCGAGATTCATACGCTCGTACGCCTAAAAAAAATCCTCCAACCGGTTATTCGTCACAACGAGAAAAAGAAAATCCAAAAAAAAAATTCGCAAAGTCTCTCCCGACTTGCGAAATAACGTCGGCAAAATATTTAGTCATAGAAAAAGTAGAAATAATTTTATATATAATTTTATATGTGGGGCAAAATTTCCCAATTCACCGAACTGAAACCCTTCTATCTATGGGGTCGATGATTTTTTTTTTTTTAGTATCTTTTGAATCCTCAACTACGACCTCAGAGATTTTTTTTTAGATTTTTTAGAACCCTCCTTTCCCTCCCCTCGCCACATTTTATTTTTATCAAGAGGTAACTGCCATTTGCCCCCTTGTTATTTGGATGAAATTTTTTTTCCCAGATACTCTATTGAAATTGAAGAAATTTTTTCATAAAATTACAGTTGGCAGCGGGTTCCCAATATTTTATTTTATTTTTTGAAATTTTTCAAAAATTCGAGTTTTTTCCGAAATTTGAATATTTGATAATTGTTTCCTATCTGAAAAAAGGAAAGAAAAATGAAATCTGTCTTGCAAAAAAAATCGATACATCGATTATTTCGATAGAAAATTAAAAAAAAAGGTAACTCCTATTTCCCATCGATTTTCTATCGAAATAATCGGAATATCGATTTTTTTGCAGGACAGATTTAATTTTTCTTTTCTTTTTTTACATGGGAAACCACTATCATACATTCAAATTTCGAAAAAACTCGAATTTTTACAAAATTTCAAAAAAATAAATAAAAATATTTGGAACCCGCTGCCAACTCCAATTTTATAAAAAAAAGTTTTTCAATTTCAATAGAGTATCCGGGAAAAAAATTTCATCCAAATAAAAAGGGTGCAAGTAGCAGTTACCTCTTGATAAAAATAGAATAGCGGGGGGGGGGGGGAGTGGAGGGGCAGGAGGGGTCTAAAAAGTCTTAAAAAAAATCAGTGTCGACGTAGGATCCTAAAGATGCTTAAAAAAAAAATCATCGAACACATCGGGGAATATAAGGTTTTCAAGTTCGGTGAATTGGAAAATTTTGCCCCATAGATACAAAAGAAACAAAAGAAAAAACTGTTTTCTTCTAACCTCGAGAGATTTAAGCATCGGGACTTTGTTGATGAGATTCTCGTACATTTTGCGTTTTTTGTAAGCTGATTTGAGAAGAATACGACGAAAAGTTTGACGATCCATTGCCCATAGAGTACCTTTCGTTATTGCTTTGATACTCGCGGCTCTGGGCATGTTGTACAAAAGCGCGAGTTCACCGAAAGCCCCGCTGTTGTCGTACGTGTGAATCATCATGTCAGACCCCATAGGATCTTTCACGTAAACCTCGAATTTCCCCCTTCGATAAAAACAAAAAAACATTAACAAAGAGTTCATATTAAACATACGTCACTGAACGAGCGAGGAAGAAACGGTTTTTTTTTTATTGCGGTTAATTAATTACCTCTCGATGACATAAAAATTATCACCGTCATCGCCCTGTCGTATGATAAAATCACCGGGTTCTACGGTTTTTTCGAACATCGCGTCTAGCACGTCGGCCATTTGTTCCTGAAAACGTCGTAACGACGATTAAAAAATTTAATTAATTAAAAAAACGAGGACACGTGCGATCGTAAAAAAAATAAAAAACTCTCGTGCGATGAACCGAGTAATTAAAGTCTACGTTTATCTTTGGCGACATCGCGTTGGCCACCGTTGTCCTCAATTTACCTTGTCGAGTGCGCGAAATAGAAGTATAGTCTTGACACTTTCGCTGAGCCTCTGTCGCTGCTCGTCGCTCTTTGGATGCACCATCTGCGAAAGTTCAATGTAAGCGAGAGATTGAATAATAAGAATTTAAAAAAAAAATTGAAACAGAAAAAAAAAAGCAAACGTTTGTTGATGTTTGCTCATTGGGGAAGAACATAGAGAAGAGATATCACGCTGAAGAATTAAATTTAAAAAAAAGTAATTAAAAAAATGTATATTTTAAATTCAAAAATTCCCTTTGGCATTATTAGGTCGCGCATGTCACAGATATATCGATCTCAGGCCGGAGCCATTCACGATTTAATCAGCCGAGAG
>OZ020170.1:7049223-7118370 GCA_963971145.1 Sussaba pulchella
AAATCGCCGCGGGGTAAACCCGTATCGATTGACGGCCCTCCCCCCTCGTGTCCTCCCCGCGACGGCGAAAATTTCGCTCTCTCAGTTAGATAGTCGTACATCGAATCGAGGAGCAGACGCTCGGGCGCGCGCGCGCGCGCGCGCGAGATAAAAAACACCGAAGTAGAAGAGCAGCGCGAAAAAAAAAAAAAAAAGAAAAGAAAAAAAAATCCCCCGTAGATTTAACAATTATTCCAGGCTGATGGGAACAAGCCGGAGAATATTGCCACAGCTACGAAGCTCTCCAGAGCCCGGTCTCGAACAGCCTCTCCCGTTATATAATCCACATGCATACGAACGCGCATACATAGACAAATTACGTATGTATACCCGGGTTATCGAACATGTGCACTGACGTCACAAAGGCTTATCCCACGCATGATCGAGCAAGGAAAACCTTTTGCTATTCTCAAAGGGCAGGTGAGGGAGATGTTCGCCAGCGGGCGAAGGGGGGAGAGGGGGGGGGGCTTGATGGGGATGAAAGCCAGTGAGGGGCGGGAAATTGCGAGGTAGCTTAGGGTATATTTCGTAAAGCGGACGAAAATTATTATCGCGAACAACGAGCTACTTCCGTTTCTTCCAAGCCCCTCCCCCCCCCCTCCCCGCCCCTCCCGACGTTCTCGTACTCCTCCGCACTCGTACACACGAATCGAACTTAATTCACGTTTATTCTTGGTACGCTCGGATGGTTAATTACGCGCTCGATCAAATACGTTCGATCCGATCGACGAAGGCGTCCACGAGGGCGGTTTAATTATTTGCATAATTCGATGCGGCATTTTATGCTAATACAACAACGGTGTACACTTGCGAAATGTTTTTTCCGGGGGGGGGGGGGGGGGTTTTTTTTTTTTTTTTTTCTAAAGTGGTAATAGGTATGTCGAGTGTAAGCGACTTGGGGAGGGGGGAAGGGTACGATGATTGTTTGAAATAATTTTTATGTCACGCTGCGCGTAAAAGTGCGGTTTTACGCACCTTGTGACATAAAAATTCGTACGTAACTCGATACGAAAAACGTTTTGTGGACTCGTGTGATTGCAACACTCGACTTCGGCTCGTTCAGCAAATTCAAACTCGTCGGAAAATTTTTTTTTCGTACTAGTGTCATAATGTACTATTTTTCGCTAGATAAGGGTTGTACGGGAAAGGGTTGAGAGTCGCTTGGAGAGTAATTGACAGAAGTATTGCAAGTAACAATCAACGATTTCTCTCAAGCAGCTACTTTTATTCTCAAATTTGTAGATTTTTTGTTAGTTCAATTTTTAATCGTACAAAATATTTCAATTCATTACTTTTCTTTATTGAATGAAACATTTTTATTGATTAATTTTTTTTATTTTCGCATTTTCTGATTTTTTTTTTTTTTTAATAGAACTAAATTGTAATTTTTGGTGAGAAATGAAACACGACGGTGATTTTTCGTCAAGCATTTATCCCAGAAAGTTTTCCAACTTTCGTTTGGCCTCCAGTGTCTCGAGAAAACACGAGTTGCTTGTTAAGATAAAACGTTGGTGACGATTTATTTTTATTTTATTTTTCTTGCTAGCCTCCGGAGTCTAAGACGACGTTACATCGGACGTATCTCATTGGAATGCAAACAACGCGCTTGGTTGCAAGTGAATTTTCGTGTCAACCTGAGCAATGGGTTTTTAATTTATATGGAAGGAATGTCGTGAAGTACGCGCGCATTTTTTTTTTTTTTTTTTTTTTTTTTTTTTTGCGATTCAATTGTGAGAGAATTTACCTTGACTCCTTCGTCCTCCTCATCGTCCTCCGGATTGTAAGTCTCCGCGAAAACGCTCTTTCGTCTTGAAGCGAATCTGCCTACCGGTGGTTCTGAAATAAATAATTCGGGAAAAAAAATATTGACGACTCAATCGTTAATGTTTTTTTTTTTTTTGCTTCCGTTAACGTCTCGTGAGTGGGTGAAAAAATTTTAGGTTTCAAGTAAAAATGGAAATGTTGATGTTTGAACGAATCGAATAATATTTAACGAAACAATTGTGTGAAAATACGATTTATTATTATTAAAGTGTAAAAAATTCTACCGAATGGGAATAAAAATACTATGTTGTTGATAAATGAAAGGTATATGAATTTCAAAAAACCTCGAGGTTAGTTCTAACATCAAATTTTAACCGGCAAAAGTTTCAAAAGAAGAAAATATAGAATATGAAGAAAAAAATTGTCGCATCTAGAAATTTTTTTTTAATCGAAACCAAAATGGTTCGAAATTTCGACGAAACTTCGATATGCGAAATTTGGCAGAAAGAATTCGTTTATCACAATATTGCGGTCCCAGCTATTGACTATACATTGATAAAAATACAAAATTTAATAAAAATTGATCTAAAATTATTTTTTTTTTGTCAACAGCCTCGGTTGAAAAATAAAATTGATTCGAACGAATCGATCGTCGGATGCAAATCGTATTACGGATTTGTAAAGCGAAATCTATGTTTAGCCGGGAAATTCCGAGAAAACAATAATCGTCGGTTCTGTCGAATTTCACGGTCGAACGAAAACGTTTTAATCCTCATAAACGCGCGTAACGACTTTACGCCCGGAATATCTATGGTCACACGACGAACAACAGCATCCGAGATATCGCTTGACAACAAACATCGCATAAACAGTCGGGAATAAGACGTTTAAATCCCGCACGGATTGTAATAAACTACATCGTAAAAAAAAATCTAAAAATAAAAAGATTAAAAAAATGTTAAACAAATTTTTTTTTACCGCGCATAATGAAAAAAAATAATAATAATCAAAATTGTCCTGAACATCTTGAAACGTCATTGCAATTAATGTGCAACTATTTGACTGATTAATCCAATTAGTGTATCGTTCTTTTTCGCACCCTGAAAGTATATCGCGAAGTCGAATCGACCCAAGGTTTTAAAAAATAGAAAATGTCATCCAAAAAATTTGGGAAAATTCATAACTGGAGCTCAGGGTTCCTACTTGACGATGAAATATTTAAAGAACAAGTTTACGGAATTATTTTTTATAAAAATAACAATAAACACATGCACTACGTTAACTTAAAAATAATAATAATAATTATTATTATTATTATTTATATAATAATAATAATATTAATAATAATAATTATTATTATTATCATTATTATTATTATTATTATTATTATATCAATAATATTAATAATAATTATTATTATCATTATTATTATTATTATTATAATATCAATAATATTAATAATAATAATAATATTATTATTATAATATCAATAATATTAATAATAATTATTATTATTATTATTAATTATATAATAATAATTATTATTATTATTAATTACATAATAATAATAATAATTATTATTATTATTATTAATTATATAATAATAATAATTATTATTATTAATTACATAATAATAATAATAATAATAATAATAATTATTATTATTATTATTATTATTATTATTATTATTATTATTATTGACATAATAATAATAATAATAATAACAATTATCATTATTATTATTGACATAATAATAATAATAATAATAATAACAATTATCATTATTATTATTGACATTATAATAATAATAATAATGATAATTATTATTAATATTATTGATATTATAATAATAATAATAATGATAATAATAATAATAATTATTATTGATATTATAATAATAATAATAATAATGATAATAATAATAATAATAACAATAATAAATAGTAATCATATGAAATAATAATAATAATAAATAGACGTATCTCCGTGAAAACTCACCTTCCTCGACCGATTCGTCAGGCGTGGACGTGCACGTCTGGGCGTTCGAATGAATCAACAGAGTCTGGCGATTGTCGCGCAAACGTGTGAAAAAATCTACGGCATAATCGACGATATCGCCGGGTTGTTCGAGAAGATAACTAATCGTGAACTCCAGAAGTATGTCCCTCAGATCATCGGGCACCGTGATCTTCGCCGCGTTCCTTTGACAACTCATTATCCCCGCGGCACTCGTAGAATAACTTGTCGGAAATAAATACTTATCTATCTATGTGTATACAGACAGATGTGCAACCGAGGACGACGGTTTATCAAACTTCGACCGTCCACCAGCGAACACTAGTGCAGGATTGCCTGCCTTTTTTTTCTTTATTCCTTTCCTTATTTATTTATTTATTTATTTATTTATTTTCGCTCCTGTCCTTCTGCTTTCCCGTTGACGTAGGAACGTCTCGTGGTCCGAGATTGCGAATGGATAAATCACGTAGCCGCGCACCAGTCGCGGGCCCGAAAAGGCGAAGACTCTCCCAGTCGAGGTTAACGCGATGAAAAATGAGAAAAAAACGCGTGGAAAAAATTGTTTCGCAGGAAAACGACGAAAAAAAAAGAAAGAAATCAATCGAATAAAAGATAAAACGAAAAAAAAAAAAATGTCAACCACAATATATTCTACCGCTACTTCAAAACGTGACGAACACTCTCACGTCTCTAAGCCCCGTAAATTTCCGTCGACGAAAACTTTTTTTAACGGAATAACGGATGAACTTGTTTTTGTTAAATTTAATTTTTTAGATAAATATATTAAATTCACTCCGGTAACTTGGGCAACACCTTAACTCATCCGCGATATTCTCGGCGTAATTCACGAGAAGGCATTCGATAATCGTACGAAGGGCGAGTCGGGCGATTATCGCGAACCGAAAACTTTTATCGACGTAAAATCCGGTTTACGCGAAATTACGAAAAAATTCACTTTTTCACGAGTGATGAGGAAAAAAAAAATTAAACGAAACGCCGAAGCCAACGAACGAGAGACCCCGACGACGACGACGACGACGACGACGACCACGACGACGACGACGACGGCGGCGGCGACCGACGGCGACGGAGGCGGCAACGACTTTACATCCGCCTGTCACGAAAGATGGCGACGACTACTCGCCCCCCGCTGCACCAGCACCCAGCCACCAGCAATCACCGCGAGAACTCTTTGCCACTCTTTACGCACCAAAGTCTCGCACGAATCCGTCACGATCAACCGTCGACGGGATCGAGACCCGAAATTAACGCGACTTCCCCGTTGAACCAGTCAATGACCGGAAGTCCCGGTTTTTTTTTTTTTTTCCTCCGCTTATCAAATCGATCGGCGTATTCCCGTGGATAAGATTTTCGCGCGGGGAACGAGAGCCGTTTTTGGGCGAAACGATTGTCAGCATTACACAATCGTTGAACGTTGGAAGGGGCGGCGAAAAGATCGCGCTGTGTGACACAATTTTTTTTTCTTTTCTTTCCTTTTTTTTTTTTTTCACCTCAGTTTTATCGTGGCGCGAGGGTTTCGAACGATTTGACCGTCCGCTCGCTAGCCGAACGAAAATTTCGTATTTTCTCTCAGGAACGCGTAATTTTTTGTTTTTCTTTCTTTCATTTAGGTTATTTATTTATTTATTTTTTTTTTTTTTTAATTTTTTTGTCGAAACTCGATTTGCGCGAGTTTGTGGAGAAAAGAAAAAAATGTTTTGCCGCGGGAAGACGAAACACGTCGTCGCCTAATGGATGACCGGGGACACGGGCAATTCCTTGATCTATATATGTATATATGTAGGTGTATTTTCTTCTACGAGATGTATATAGCGAACGCAAAAATACACCAATCAATGCGTCGACCGCGGGGACGTAGGTGCTGTCAATGTTGACAACATGACGGACGTTGGAACCGTGCGCGCGTCTTCACTTATTCATATTTCTTCGAATCTTTTTGCCTGCACGTCGATCAAACGAAACTGATTTGTAAAAATTGTAACGAATTGTTGGTAATTTTTTGGACTAATTGGAAAATTGTTTTACGCTCGTTTTTATTTTCTAATGAGAGTTTCCGTGCCTCCGCCCGGTTCGAAACTAGTTACTTTACGTCATGAAGTTGGCTACGCGTCGAGTTACGAGTCTTAAAGTCGCGCGCACATTTTGCAGACGACACAGATCGAAATACAAATTTCACTCAGGCACGTTTTTTCTTTCATTTCAAACGTTTTCGTAAGATCATTAATCGAAAGAATTTGAATTAGTTGTTTTATAAATTAATTTTTCACGGTTACAATGGAGAAAGAACAATTCGACGAGTTTCTCGGTGGAACCGTGAAATTACCTCGCGATGTACAGATTGTCAGATTGGCGGCTGCTCGAGCGAGCGAAATAGCCGCAATGACGTACTCCTTAGGTAGGTTAAACGTGCGTTTATCAACTATCGTGATTGTAAAATACGACAAAATGAGGTTATGCGAAGTAATATGTATATCTGAGTTAATTGCTATTCATTTTTCGTTTTTTCAGAAAATCCTCAACAATCGAAACTCGTGTTTCAAAAACTACCGATGCACATGCGACGCAGAGTCATGTCTCACAATGCGAAGCGCATGCCGAGACGACTGCGAGAGGCTCATACGAGACAAATGACAAAGTCGGGCTTGCCGCCCAAAACACGCAGGCCGTCGAGAAAGTATCGACGCAGACCTGGAAATCTGTTGCTCGAATACAATCGAAGACGTCGCCTTTGCGCCTGGTTGGAAACTCATATATGGCACGCCAAGAGATTTCGCATGATCGAGAAGTGGGGTTGTAAAATCGCGGATTTTCCAAACGACAAGAGTTTCAGAGCTTGTTACAGAGCTACGGCGCGACACTGCCTGCTGCAGGATATATCTTACTACAATTGTCTGGAAATAAGCGGTCCGGCAAATTTTGTAGTGGAAAATTTGAAGCGTCATTGCAATACCAAAGAATTGACTTTCGCCGCTAAGATTTATCGAGACGGCGACAGGGAAGGAAGTTTGATGTTTTTTAGGAAAGACAGTTATCCACTGGAGCCGGTAGGCAATGTAAATTTTTTGTGGAAACCCGACGAATCGGAATACAAAACGTTATGGATCTGGGCTCATCCTCTCGTTTGCAGAGCTTTGATCGAAGAACTCGTAACAAGTTTTGAATTTAAAAAAGATTTCGATTGCGAGTCCGATGATCAGGCGATCGATGTAAAATCGTGGTACGGATATTCCAACGATACGGGTTGCAAAATGACGAATTTGCAGAATTCGTTGAACAGATTTCGACTTACCGGACCTCTGGCACTTGCGATATTGACAGACGCGCTTCGAGTGCCTCATTTGAACCCGTCGGAGACGAAAATTCGAGTAGTTGACGATAAACCGACGAACAGTCGAAGAGTCGATGAGATCGAAGATGCTTCGGCAATGGATGTTGACTCGGGGAATTTCGAGTGGCACGAGAACTTTTACAAAGACCCAAAAAATATGGAAGCTTTTGCGGTACAAAAAGAATTGATGGATGCACTGAGAACTCTGAAGTCGCCGAATCAATTGCCACCGCACAGCGTTATCGCCGCTACGGTTGTCGATCCGAGATTCTTTTTGCCGCACAAAAGAACGAAAAAATTGCCGAACGCGGATTATCACGTGAAATTGCCAATGCCCGCGAGTCTAGCGCATCACAGCCCTCTGTGGGATTCTGACGTGAGAAAAGACGTGAAAGCCGGATGCAAAAGTACTCGGGATATTAATAAATTGAGAAGCGAGAATTTGGTTCCTGGAATCGATAATGACGACAAATTCGACGTAAACAACATGTCGAAGGTTCCCGTGATTTTTATACAAAATCCGGGATGCAACGACGAGCATAAGAGCATTGGTAAGTTTATTTATTATTTATTATTTATTATTTATTATTTATTATTTATTATTTATTATTTATTATTTATTATTTATTATTTATTATTTATTATTTATTATTTATTATTTATTATTTATTATTTATTATTTATTATTTATTATTTATTATTTATTATTTATTATTTATTATTTATTATTTATTATTTATTATTTATTATTTATTATTTATTATTTATTATTTATTATTTATTATTTATTATTTATTATTTATTATTTATTATTTATTATTTATTATTTATTATTTATTATTTATTATTTATTATTTATTATTTATTATTTATTACTTATTATTTATCATTATCTTTTATGAAAAATTCTCTGAATTCAAATGTAATGCATTTATTTATTTTTATATTTCAAATTGATAACGGTGAACAAATTCGAGTTCGAAATATTAGCAAGACGAACCATTCGTTCGCATCAATTGTCGAATAACACGCGTTATAGATAGAATCTATAATAATTAATGTTTTTAAAATTTCTTCACCCAAATCTTTCTTCGTTCCATCGGTTGAATAATAATGAAAATTTCGTCGTTGCAGGATTCACTTCCGGTGTCGATATTATAATTCCCGCGGGTTGGTCGATGCCATTTTGGCAATCCTTCGTGTACCGTTGCGCCCGTCCCGGAGGACTTCGCGAATCGCGATCAATGGCTCTCGAAAAACTCGATCTAAATTCTCCGGAAACCCATCAACCGGACATAACTTCATACACCGACGAAGCTCTTTCCACCATGACCGAACTGCGAGCCAAATACTTTCGTTATCCTCCTAATAGGCGAGTAAATTTCGCCAAATTCGCCATAACAAGTCCTTTCTATTGCCATTGGAATATATTGATTAAAGAATGGACGAATTCGGAATTATCAAACGTATTGCGAGATCGTACACCGATCGAATCCTTGCAGAAAGCTCTGTCATCGCTGAATCAAAGACCCAGGAAGAAAAAAAATTCCAATGGCAAGAAAATTTTCGTCCAAATCACAAATTTGGTTTTCGACAAATCGTCGTTCGTCGATCGCGATCGTTTGGTTCCCGTAAAAATTGTGCTGATAGGAAAAGGACGTCCGAAAAATTTTGCCATTATCTGCGTGCCTACGACGAACGATTTGGAGATTCTAACGACGAAAGGGCAATGGTCAGGTCCGGTGCAAAAATTTCAGACCGATCCAAACGCGAGAGAACGCAAAAAATTGCGAAAAACTCATAAAATTGATTTGAAGAGATCGAACAAACGAGGATATCGTTGCCGAAAATTAGCCAGAGAAACGGCGGAATTGTTGCGGCTTCAACCGCGTTCCGGAAAATCGATCAAATCATCGGTAGATCGTAATTTATCGTTGAAACGTGAATATCGCGAAAAAATGGAAGATCTTTATCTTCCGAAATGCAAAAAAGTGCGAAATTCGTGCGATCGTGAAGTTATGGGATTTGTGACAAAGGGCGATTTTTCTTTCAGCGAAGCTCGAGGCATCGGCATGGGTTACGTAGTTTTGGAATCTTTGTTGAATCTGATAGATAGTCGAAGCAATCTCGTTCTCGTGAGAAATACGCAAACCCGACAATACAGATTCGCAAGGATCGAAGTGTTGAACCAGTACAGATGATCGTCGATAAATGTAAATAGAAACGATTGTTGAAATAAATTTTGTTATATTTTTTAAGCTGCAGTTTTTGTTTTTATTGTGAGTATTGCGTTAGGCATTGGCGGCTTCGGAATCTATACAACCTTTGATTGATTTTGAAGGGTAGGACGACGGTTGAAGAAAAAATTTGTCAGGATATTGGGTGTAACGAGCAATTAGATTTTTTTTTCAATTTCCTGCGAGAATAATTTTTTTTCATTATTGAATATCGATTTGGAAACGATCAACGTTGGACATGACCCTTGAAATCTATTACACTGGGACTCGGAGATTTTTCAACACCATAAAGGCCCACGAGGTGTGTTGATAACTCATTCGACGATGCGTTATTCTAATATTAACCAGAACTTCAAACTCTTTGAAAATTGGAAAAGCAGTTTTCTTGAAAATGGCTGAATGAAATTCGATAAAACTTCGAGAATCGATGTACAACTGATCAACGAGTTTGATCCATCTCCAATTATTATTTCTCCACGAAAACGCAAAGTAATAATTATTCAAGCAATTATGAGACACTGCATGACAGTTATTCGGTCGTCTAATAAATTCCCGCGATTTGTTTCGTCTGCTTGTTTCGCAGCAATTTCTTTGTTTCTTAACCAAGTTTTATATGTCGTTCAAAATCTTTCATTCCTCCCTTGATTAGGATACCATTTTTTTTAATATGTAGTTTCACTTTAGAAAACGTCATTAAAAGTAATTTAAAAAAAAACTTTTGAATAAAGGAAAACAGGAACTTATCAGACGACCCAATACTCCGCAATTTTTTTTTCTCTGTGATTATCTGTCGAACCTGCAAACTGAAACGTGCACTATTTATTCTGTGAGAAATTATAACACCGTACCCGGCAGTTTTATTTTCCATGTACATATATTTAAGTTCTCAGCTGTATGGACGACCGTAGTCGTTACATAACCTAATTCGTGAGAACCCGGTGCGAGCCGCAGCGACCCCCCGACAGGGGCAGGGGGGGCGATATCCATCCCCTGACGCTTCACGACCGCCATCATATCCATATGGACCGATGATGCTGCGAGAAAAAGTATAATCGCAATAGAAAGAGAGAAAACTACGGCTGGTTCTGAACCTCTGTCTTTCTAGTCGACGCTGATTGGTCGAAATCATCGAGATGTAGATAATTTCGACCAATGAGCTTTAACCGCAAAACGAGAGGTCCACAACCGCCCTAGTCTTCTCTCTTTCTATTGCGATTACACTCCTTCGCCCAGCATTATCGGTCCATATGTACACGTCGATGGTCGCGACGCGAATCTTAAGGGTGTCTACCCCCACCACGATCGCTTACAAGATCGTGGACAAATCCGCCTAGAGAAAAAAAAACCTCCCCCTCCCCTCTAAGCGCCTATACGCCAGTTCTGTATTTACGAATTTGACGGCAATCCTCGTCCGATTGATAATCGCGCAATTTTGTTGCTGTCACGATCGCAGCAATATCGAAGAAAAAAAAAATAGCCTTAAAAAATGACGACCCCGGTGGTTATCGCAGCGACTGCTCGACACACGGCTACGGTGAGTTTTAATTTTAATAAACAATTGCGACGTTTTTGCTTCTT
The DNA here is from genome assembly GCA_963971145.1 of Sussaba pulchella. Lineage (NCBI taxonomy): Eukaryota > Metazoa > Arthropoda > Insecta > Hymenoptera > Ichneumonidae > Sussaba > Sussaba pulchella. The sequence goes on from OZ020170.1 coordinate 7,060,207, forward strand.
TTTTTTTTCTTTTTTTCCCCGATACGAGTAACGATTTATTGGTTATGAGACGAAAATTTTTCCAATGCACCGCTAATCATAAACTCGATATCGTTACCCTCGCATGTTACATAATATATTGAACTCTGTATCTCTCGGGAATTGATGAAACGGCTTGGACGAAGTTTGTTGCATTTGCGGCTTCGTGATTTTTAAATTTTCGTTGCAGCTCATATTTTTCCATGGATTGGGAGACACTGGGTGAGTGTAATGTTATTTTATTCATTTATTCATTTAGATTTATTCATTTGTTGAGGTTACAATCCAGTGGATTAGAATAATTTGAGAGGAAAACATTGAGCGATACGTTTGAAAAATTATTTTTTAATTTTTTTCAGACATGGTTGGGCAACTCCGATGGGTTCGGTACGATCTTCGCACATCAAAGTTATCTGTCCAACGGCGTAAGTGATAATCAGTAGCCGAAGCTGACAATATCCAACTGCGCCGAGCTTCAGCGGCGCAACGTTTGATAATTGTATTTTTTCCTTTTTGTTTCGCAGTCCAACGATGCCGGTGACGCTGAACGGAGGATTTCGAATGCCGTCCTGGTTCGATCTCAGATCTCTCGACCCCAGTGGCCCGGAGGACGAGGAAGGAATCAGGAGAGCCGCGGAAATGGTTCACGGCATGATAGCGGAGGAAGTAGCCGCCGGAATACCTACCAAGCGAATCGTTATCGGAGGTTTCAGTCAAGGCGGAGCTTTGGCCATCTACAGCGCTTTGACATTTCCGGAACCCCTCGCCGGAGTCATAGCTCTGTCAGCTTGGCTTCCTTTGCACCAAAAATTCCCTGCTGTGAGTATCCGAAACACTTGGAAGTAAAGTGCAAACCGTGGACCACGAATGAGAATTCATCGATTGAAAATGTATCTAGAATGCTTTTCCAAAACAAATAACTATGAGAAATTATCATTCTACAATTTCAATTTTCACATTTCTCCAATTACGGGTATACGGATATTTTTTATGAATTATTGTTTTACAATGGATTCTAATGTTTAATTGGTTAAAATTAATTATAATAATGAATAAATTAATAATTGATTAATTTTATTAATTAAATAAAATGAATATTTAATAATAAAAATATATATTGATTAAATTGTTACAATAATTTTTTTAATGATCATTCGGTAATGGAAGTATGTTAAGTACGTTTTCATTGCTTATGTTTCTCCCTTTTTTCATTCGTAAAACTCAACTACACTCAACCAAACAATTGTAGGAACAAGACATCTTTCCAATTTTTTACGTGTTTTTTGCGTGGCTGTAACTTTGCGAAAAATTGTCGTATTAAGATGAATGAAGAAGCATTTTTAAGCTTGACATTTCTAGTTTCAAAATCGTATGATGGAAGATTTTTTTTGGCCATTGGTCATGCCACAATTAAGAGAAATGTCGCAAAGAAATTTTTTTTTTTTAATTTTCGTTTTTCCAAGTTGTCCCTGGACTCCAAAAATTTTTTTCTGAGGGCACCAATAACACAGTTATTTGGCCTGATTCTTAACCTTCGATTTGATTTGTTTTTTTTTTCTGTACAACAATCTGTCGCTGAGATATCGGCCGGTGAATAAAAAAAACATATTTTTTCGTTTGATCATCGATATCTCATGAACCGGTAATCTCATAGCAAATCTACTGGCAGTTTTGACAACTCAAATGAATTGCGTATGAGCTCCAGTTATTGTTTTTGGAAAAAAAAAATTTTTTTCACCCTTTGCGGTCACTTGAAAAAGTTGCAAAAAAAGCACTTTTTCTGGTTATTTAGAAAATTCACCAGCACTTTTCAAATATTGCGGTTAGAACAAACGTTTGTGCGTCCGCACTTTGCTCAATGTATCCCCAATAACCCTATTAAATTTCAAATTGATCCGTCCATCCGTTTTTCTAGAAGAAAAAAAATTTTCTATTTTTCTCAACATTTGGCATTGAATACTCATCAAGATTGTTTTTGAAATTACAAACCAAAGAAAAAAACAAAAAATTTCTCAATCTTAATGAGTATTAAGAATGTTCGGACACCGTTTACATCGAATTTTTTGAAAATTTTCAAATGAGATTTTTTTTTTTTTTTTTTTTTTTTTTTTTTTTTTTTTCAAAAACAATCTTGATGAGTATTCAATGCCAAATGTTGAGAAAAATAGAGAATTTTTTTTCTTTTATCGCAATAATCATCCGATGATGTTCAAAGAGCCGGAAAGGCGTTTTTTCAAGTGAAGCCTAAAATAAACAATTCGGGGTAGAAAAACGGATGGACGGATCAATTTGAAATTTAATAGGATTATTGGGGATACATTGAGCTAAGTGCGGACGCACAAACGTTTGTTCTAACCGCAATATTTGCAAAGTACTGGTGAGATTTCTATATAACCAGAAAAAGTGCTTTTTTTGCAACTTTTTCAAGTGAACGCAAGGGATGGAAAAAAATTTTTTTTTTTCCAAAAACAATAACTGGAGCTCATACGCAATTCATTTGACTTGTCAAAACTGCCAGTAGATTTGCTATGAGATTACCGGTTCATGAGATATCGATGATCAAACGAAAAAATATGTTTTTTTTATTCACCGGCCGATATCTCAGCGACAGATTGTTGTACAGAAAAAAAAAACAAATCAAATCGAAGGTTAAGAATCAGGCCAAATAACTGTGTTATTGGTGCCCTCAGAAAAAAATTTTTGGAGTCCAGGGACAACTTGGAAAAACGAAAATTTAAAAAAAAAAATTTCTTTGCGACATTTCTCTTAATTGTGGCATGACCAATGGCCAAAAAAAATCTTCCATCATACGATTTTGAAACTAGAAATGTCAAGCTTAAAAATGCTTCTTCATTCATCTTAATACGACAATTTTTCGCAAAGTTACAGCCACGCAAAAAACACGTAAAAAATAGGAAAGATTTCTTGTTCCTTGAATTGTTTGGTTGAGTGTATATGACATCGCTTGATGACAATATTTGCAATAACTCAATTTTTTAATTTTATCGTCAATGTAGGATGCGATAGGCAACAAAAATACTCCGTTATTACAATGTCACGGGGACTGCGATCCTCTATTGCCATACAAATGGGGCCAGATGACGGCGTCCTTGCTGAAACAATTCATGACGCAGTCGGAATTCAAGTCGTACAGCGGTGTGATGCATACAGCTTCCGAAGAGGTGAGCAACCACGATTAATAACCGACGAAGCCCATCGAATTATCATTTCATAACTTTCAAACATTTTTCTCAAACTTCTCAGGAAATGCAGGATATGAAGAAATTCATCGAAAAAGTGGTGAAGCCGTAATAGCTGGAACAAATTGTATCGATATTTCAAACATTGCTCCAGTGAAGAGAAATAAGAAGATGAGAAAACATAAAAATTGATAATTATTGAATAAATTAATTGCAGTCGTGTTTGTTTTTTTTTTTTCGAATTAGCATTCTCGCGTTCGAGAATTTAATTTTGAAGCAGTAGAATCTTTCTCTCTATCCGTCTCACTCCTCTCGTTCTCACACTCCGTATCTCAATTCTTCGATTCGACGCGATACCAACGTAACGAGACGAAACTAACGAAATTGAAAGAGCATTCCTTCGAAACATTGTTTTTTTTTTTTTTTTTTTTTTTAGTATATCGAATTTCAACGTGCGTCATGCGACGACCGATCGATTTACTTCCCTATGGCCTATCTATTTATGTAAAATTGTTTTAGCTGTACCTTCCTCGCCATAATCAAGAGGCTCGTGAATTATTGTATCTCGTGAATATTCTTCTTTCGAATTAGCAAAATTTTGTTGATTCGATCCCTGACGTCGCATCAGGTAGAACGAATGTTATTTATAGTATTCTACCGCGATATTGTCACGCTTGAGCGTAAGTTTTACGTTTTATCATCGGTTGCTCGGAAAAATTCGTCGAAAACGTTCGAACGAAGAGAAAAAGAGAAGGAAAAAAAAGAAACAATTGAAACCGAATGGATTATTTTTAATTGGAATTTCGGTGAATTCAACGAGTTTTGTTTGGATCTCGATGGAAATTTTCCGAGCACGTTTAGTTAGTACACGAATATTATTACAGTAGACTCTTCGTATAAGATACCACGGGTTCCCCTCCGCTTATTCATTACCCCCACTCCTAGGGCCTTCTCGCCTCTGAATGTTTTGAATCCGCGCCCTCCGTATAAGATACCACGGACGAAGTGAATAAAATGAAGGAAAATGAAGGAAAAATGAGGATTATTTGCACATTACCGATTTTTTTTTATTCATTATCATTAATTATAAATTATTTGGTATCACATTTTTTTTTTTTGGTTCACAATTCATGAAAAAATTTTAATGAATCGTAAAGGTAGTTTTTTGTCGGGGAAGTGGCGTCTTGGCGAAGTTGACAGCTTGATTGCAGTATCTTATACGGAGCCGCCGAATTCTATTTCTCACCGGCGTAGCAGGCCGCTGAGTGGGGGAACGGTAATTCTCCGATCTGCATTCCCCTACGGTCCCTTGTAGTATCTTATACGAAGAGTCTACTGTACTTCCACGCAGCTTAGATCGATGAAAATTGTGATCCTCCGGAAACGTCGAATATGAAGATTACGAAGAAGAAAAAGCAGAAGAAAATGTGATACGCGTACAGTACGTTCCTCAAAAACAAAAAAAAAACAAATGTTCTTTACCTAACTACGATTTACGAGGCGTATTCTCGTGTAACAATGTTCTAGCCACGTAGATTAAGAATTTAACCATCCAAAACGTAATAACATGTTCCGCTAGATACCGACGCGAATTCATTTGAATTATTCCATTCTAACGTTGGATTTAAAATCGTCGCATTTATTATTACTTGTACGTTAACGATAACAAACAAAAAAAAAACTGTATAGAATTTCGCTGGACGATTTCGCGCCATTATACTCATGAATTTCCCACAAACAAAATATCGTTATAGGATCAAAAATTACGCGAATAACGAGATAATTTCTTAACCACTTGTTTAGAAACAATGTACAATAAATAAATTACCAAACTGCGGTATGAAATTTCCTGCTACGAGTGAAAACACGTGAACGTCGTTTTTCAATTATATTTATTCGTCCTGTTTAATCCTTAAAACCATAATTAATGCGAATTGTTTAAAAAAAATGAGCTAATTTTTCGTGCGATTCGACGAAACAAGAATAATAGGAGAAAAAAACCGTACAGCTTCGTTATATTTTCGTGATATCGATCACAAATTCGCGGGTGGACAATCGTGCATAGCAATGGCGCCGCCCAGCGTCGAGACGCGTCGTTTCATTGGCGTTGACGTTGCCACCAATGAGCCGCCGTTTCGGTCCCGATACAAGCTGCCAAAGCGGCAACGGCATTACGGCATTCGCCACCGAGCTTCCACAATTTTATCCCTTGCAAGTCCCCTCAACTCCTCAACGTCGGTACACAACGTTTCGGCCGAGTTCGCGCAGTTTGCTGAACGCCAGCCAACGAATTCGGATCTTATCGTTCGTTATTCCCGAACATTTTGCCGCGTGTTCGATTATTATTTTTTTGTTTCGCTTTATTATCATTTAACACCGGTTCGATTCGTCGTTGGTGATAAATCCCCCCGGGATAATAAATTTTCGCTATGAGCGCCGAGGAAGAAGTATTGAGGATTCAGAAGAAACTTAGTAAGATGTCGAGCGGCGACGGGACGGTGAGTGAGTGAGTAAATTTAAGAACTGTGGACGCCTGTGCAAACCCCCGGAACGCGCGGGACGCGCTCTCGGGCTCGTCGGATAACGTTTAAAAAAAAAAAGCCGAAAAAAACACGGAATGAATAAAAAAAACGCAAATGGAGTAAACGTAATTGTAGCGCGGCACGATTGTTTCGCCGGTAACCGCCTATCGCGCCCTCCACTCAAGCGCTTCCTAACGCGCGCTTCTCTTTTTTTATTATTTTTATTTGTTTGTCGTTTTTTTTTTGTATAATTTATTGAAATTTTTCGGAGCACCCTTTGAGTATTGATATTGTTATCGGATGTGGTATCGACACGCGTGGCGTTTGTAAACGTGCATCGGTGAGCTTCGGGCTTGCGTAATTAATTTATTTTCTTATTTATTTATTTATTTATTTATTTTAGGCCTAGGTTTTAAATGAGCGTTGATACAGTTAGACAGGGTGTAGCATAGAATTTGGAAGTTGGGGAGACGCTAGGTGTTCATGGATTGAGTTTTTACTATGCGATTAATGGATCTTGGTGTACGATTGTTTATTTTCACTTTTTTTGGAATATTTTTTGTTTTATTGCGAATGGAAATAAGAGATACGATGTTTCGGAAGTGACATTTTTTTACATTAAATAAGAATGTAAATGGAAAAAATGAGTGAGTTTGGGATTATTTTTAAACTTAATTGTTTCGGTACGCAGGGCCAGGAGCAGGCTTTGGAATTACTCAAGGTGTTACAAAAGTTACCCGTCGATTTGGAACTTCTGACAAAGACCAGGATAGGAATGACGGTCAATGCTCTCCGCAAGTCCAGCAACGACGAAGAGGTCATAACTCTGTCAAAGACGTTGATTAAAAATTGGAAAAAGTTTTTGGGTAAGAAATTGCCGTTGTTTGTCGATAAAGGTTTCTCATTTTAATTCCCGATGAAACCTAATAAATTGATTTCCAGTAAATCATTCGAATTTAATTTATAATAATGATTATCAAAAATGTCGCGCAGACGATAAAGAAAAAATTGGTATAAAAAAGGTTTTTTGGCAATAAAAATGTTATTTTGTCGCTTCGACGCTTCCGTGGAGATAAATAGAAAAAAATTTTAGCGGATGAATACATTTTTATCAGGCAATTCCAACAAAGATGGCAAAGAATCGGGTTCGTCGAGCAGTTCGAAAAAGAAAGAAGACAGAAACGAGAAGAGCAAGGAAGACGGCGATTCCAAGAAGGAAAAAGACGTCGGAGATGGCTCGGATGTGAAGATCAAGGATGAAAAATCGAGCAGAGAATCGCAGAAGAAACAGTCAACGTTTCCCGCTTCCACGACGACCGATGCTGTCCGGCTCAAGTGTCGAGAACTCTTGGCTGTGGCTTTGCGAGTCGACGGTACAATGATCGAAGGCTGCGCGAGTCCTGAGGAATTGTCGGAAGAATTGGAAGAAGCGATCTTTGCCGAATTCAAAAATACTGACAACAGATATAAGAATAGGGTAAATTTTATATATTTTAATTTGAATTAAAAAAAAAAAAATAGTCGAAGGAAAAAATATTAGCCCATAAAAATCTACATTATGATGTACAATTTATATTTTACGAGGCTTCTAGCAAGTTTTTGCTTCCTCGTAGGGGAAGCTTTGTTTTTGTAGAAATTTTTTTTTTTCGAGATGTTAATGAAAACGTGTTCAGAATTTCCCAAAACATCTAAAATTCACATTTAAAAAAAATGTCCGGATGTATGTGTGTGTGTGTGTATTAGGGTGGTTCTTAATTCGGTGATGTCGGAATTTCCGTGGTTTCCGCCTACAAAAGTAATCAACATAAATAGAAAAAAAATTGGTCGCAATTGGGAATTTGTCCGATAAGTCTAACCCCAGGGCCCAGGCCCAGGCCCAGGTGTAGTTGCCCAGGGCGATTTGCAATCGAATTTTATATGGGAAAATGCATGCATTTAGAATTTTGTTGGGAAATTTTTTATTACTTCAAAACTATACATGATGAAAATATGATCTCCTACAATTTTGTAGGAAATTTAATGCTCTACAAAAAAGGTCTTGTAAAATTTTCGTGAATCCAATATTTATTACGTTATTAACAAAAAAAATGGCTTTTCATGGCTGGCTTAAAAGCAAAAAAAACTATACGTGATAAGAAAACTTGACTTTACTTGATTGAGAAAATGTGACGGTTTTGTAGGAAATTGGATGCTCTACGAAAAAGATCCGTAGTAAAATTTTCGTGAATCTAATATTTATTACGTAATTCGCAAAAAATAGCTTTTTTGAGCCAGCTATGAAAAGCCATTTTCACGTAATAAAAATTATATTCACGAAAATTTTACAAGAGACCTTTTTTGTAGAGCATTAAATTTCCTACAAAATTGTAGATCATATTTTTATCATGTATAGTTTTGAAGTAATAAAAAATTTTCCCAACAAAATTCCAAAAGCATGCATTTTTCCATATAAAATTCGATTGCAATTCGCCCTGGGTTAGACTCATCGGACAAATTCCTAATTGCAACCAACTTTTTCTCTATTCATGTTGATTACTTTGGAAGGCGGAAACCACGGAAATTCCGACATCACCTAATTAAGAACCATCCTAGTGTATATGTGTGTGTGTATGTATGTAGCATTGGTTTAACGTTCACAACTTATGAACGGCTTGAGATATCAAGCTGAAACTTATCACACATGTGAAGGGTTCCAGGCGCCTTGCTTGATTCAATTTTCGGAAAAATCCATGCAGTTCTTTTCTTTTTACGTGATTTCAAAATTCTTCAAAAATCGATTTTTTTTCTCTAGCTCGCGAAATTTTCGAAATATCGAACTCAATTCCAGTCAAATGTTGCACTCCTTTAGCAAGATGCTTGGTACTGAATTTGAGCGAAATCCATGCAGTGCTTTTGTTTTTAGAGAATTTTGAAATTGGTTAAAAAGTGTCGTCCGCTCTCTGGCTTGCGCAATTTTCGAGATATCCGGCTAAAATTTGGTACAAAGTCGCACTATTATCGAAAGATGTTTCGTATTGAATTTGGGCAAAATCCGTCGAGCCATTAATATTTTATGTCGTTTTGAAATTTTTCAAAAATAAACGTCCGCCCTCTAGCTTCCACAATTTTTCAGATATCGGACTAAAATTTGGTACAAAGTCGCACTATTATCGAAAGATGTTTCGTATTGAATTTGGGCAAAATCCATCCAGGCGTTCAAATTTGATGCGACTTTCAATTTTTTATATTTGACATGGAATTCACCATATATTTATTCTGTACCAGATCGATTTACGAACGGATTTTATGTAAGAACAAGGGTGCAAAGTCGAACCTTGCACATTGCTTCCTCATAATTTTTCACATTTGCCAAATCTACCTCTATAAGGAAGCCAAAATTGATCGCCACAGTTCCTCACAAAGAAAACTCTGGCAAATGTAAAAAATCATGAGGAAGCAATGTGCAAGGTTCGACTTTGCACCCTTGTTTCAATTTGAATTAAAAAAAAAAAAAAAATAGTCGCGTGAAAAAATCCTACCCCATAAAAATCTACATTACGATATAAAATTTATATTTTACGAGGTTTCTAGCAATTTTTTTTTCCACGACAGAGTAAGAAAAATTGAGAAAAAATTGATGTCAAAAGTTTCGAGATCCTTTCAAATGGTAAAGAGCGACAACAATGAAATTTTTGGGGAATTTCAGGTACGCAGTCGAGTGGCCAATTTGAGAGACGCGAAGAATCCAACCCTGAGAACGAATTTCATCGTCGGTGCGATAACACCGGCCAGACTGGCATCAATGACCGCCGAGGAAATGGCGAGCGACGAGATAAAACAACTGCGCGACAAATTTCAGAAAGAAGCTATTAACGACGCTCAACTTTCAACCGTTCAAGGCACGCAAACGGATTTGCTCAAATGCGGAAAGTGCAAGAAACGCAATTGCACTTACAATCAAGTTCAAACACGATCGGCCGATGAGCCTATGACGACCTTTGTGTTGTGTAACAATTGTGGAAATCGATGGAAATTCTGTTAAATTTAATCCCAAATCTTCCTAGTTTTTTATTTTTTTTTTTTGTTCCACGTAATTTCATTTTCGAAGCGTTTTTATGGTACGGATGCTATGTATAACGCTGCGAGGTTCGTCAGAGTGATCGAGGACGGATAGTCCCGCGTTTAGAAGAGAGAGAGAGAAGAAAAAAAAAAAGAAATTCATATCCAATTGTAATCAATTTTCGCGATGGTTAATTAAAATCTGAATGGTTTCAGATTTATTTCGCAGTCTGTGATAATCGGAATTGACAATTTCGACGGTAAGACCGCAAATTTAAATATCGCAAACCCGTAAAAACTATATCGAAACGTTGACTGCACGTAGAGTTAGCGTTGACCCCTCGATCGTAATTTTTTTTTTTGTAACCTCTTTCGGTTGAGAAATATTGACAAAGTTTTTTTTATTGCCGTTCCATTGACAAAAGAGCTATCATAGACTATATTGGCAATGGTGATACCTCCTCGAGGCACTTCCCGACGAATTTAACGAATCAATTTTCCCAAATTTCGAACAAAAACTTTAAGACGAAACCAACATTCTCGATTGTTTCATAATATCGATTGTTTGTAACGGCGTAAGGACTCTTTTTAAGACGTTTCTTTTTTTTTTTTTTTTTATTATCGCGTAAAATCCGTCGCGGATGCAGCCTCGCATTTATCTCACGATGACAAGATTCCTCGACTTGGAATTAATTCGCGAATATCGAATCTGACGTCCAGCGACACTCGAGAGTCGTCGCGGGGCTATGAGTGGAAGAATTTACGTATCGTGTGTAAGATTCTGTTATTATTATTATTTTTTTTTTTTTTTTTTTTAATTCGCAATGTGACACGCGAAATAAACTATGTGTAAAATAATAAGCGTAAAAGATTTATACATCAATCCTCTTCTGCTATTTACAACTATTTTTCAAACGAAATTTTATGTACATGTGAAGATATATATATGGGGCAAAATTTCCCAATTCACCGAACTGAAAGCTTTCTATCGTCCGATGTGGACGATGATTTTTTTTTAGTATCCTTTGGATCCTACGACCTCGCTGATTTTTTTTTTAGATTTTTTAGAATGCTTTTACTCCTCCCCAACCCCCATCATATTATTTTTATGAAGAGGTAACTGCTATTTGTCCCCTTTTTATTTGGATGAAATTTTTTGCCTGGATACTCTATTGAAATTAAAGAACTTTTTTCAAAAAATTCGAGTGAGCAGCGAGTTTCCAATATTTTTATTTATTATTTTGAAATTCTGCACAAATTCGAGTTTTTCCGAAACTTGAATATATGTTAATGGTTTTCCATTTAAAAAAAGAAAAGAAATGTGAAATCTATCTTGAAAAAAAATCGATATTTCGATTATTTCGATAGAAAATCGATGGGAAATAGGAGTTACCTCCTGATGATAGCAACAATTAATTCATACTCAAAAAACGATTTTCTATCGAAATAATCGAAATATCGATTTTTTTGCACGACAGATTTCATTTTTCTTTCCTTTTTTCAGATAGGAAACAATTATCAAATATTCAAATTTCGGAAAAAACTCGAATTTTTGGAAAATTTCAAAAAATAAAATAAAATATTGGGAACCCGCTGCCAACTCCAATTTTATGAAAAAAGTTCTTCAATTTCAATAGAGTATCCGGGAAAAAAATTTCATCCAAATAAAAAGGAGACAAATAGCAGTTACCTCTTGATAAAAATAATATGGTGGGGGTTGAGGAGGAGTAGAAGGGTTCTAAAAAAATTAATAAAAAATGAGTGAGGTCGTAGGATCCAAAGGATACTAAAAAAAAATCCCCGTATATATATTTTTTTTTCTTCAATTTTTTGGGCGAAAAAATTGACTACTGAGCGTCTTTGTTATGGGGATCGGGCTCGCTTCGACATATCACGGATATTCGTCTGGTCTTTTCGATCTTTTTTCCTTGATAAACGGATTCTTCGTTGCCCAGTACCTCGTGATTGTATTTTTGTCGCGCTGCTCCGCTGAAAAATTGCAAGAAAAAGGAAGTTCATCGACCGTTCTCGTAGATTAAATCATGCATTATTTCATTGTAGTTGTATAATCGACCTCATTATGTACAAAGATCTACGAGGAAGGAGGAAATCTTCTCTGCAGTCTTTCTCATTGCCGACCAAAGTCAGACGCATCACGCAGTCGCTCAGCAAACTTATTCCCGCTATGACATCCCCGCAAAACTTAAAAAATACAGAAACATAAATTATTTCGCTTTGTTGCTTCTGTCGAACTGTAAAAAAATGCGGTCTGTTTTTTTTTTCGTTTAAAGGATTATATCTAGTTGTTTGCAGGAAAATTGAGAGATTTTTATGGTTTTTTAAAATTCATGTTATCATAAGTTTATTAGAATACAGTATGTGGTATTCCATACGAACAGAATCCCCTTTTCAGCCGATATTTTTTTATTCCCTCGAAATTGAAAGGAGTGGAAGTATGACGAGAAATAGTGGTTGACTCCAAATCTTAGGCCTCTAGGTTTATTTCTCACTATACTTCTGTAATTGGTATTTTTACTACTTTCGAAGGTTTCGAGGCGTGGTGAGTGTTTATTTCTGAATTAAATTGATGTTGTCACGAGTGTTTTGGAACGGAATTTTCCTGTTCTTTCAGATACAATTATGAGACCTCAGTATCAAAAATGTTTTATTATTATTTGAGACAAAAAAACACAAAAAACTTCATATCTCGAAAAGAACTATTTTTGTTTTGGTCGCAATTTTTATTAATCTTCCCGTGATTATTCTGAAGCTACTGTATACATTTCGTGGAGGAACTCAGAAATTTCTGGGTACCGTAAATTCCGTAATCAGAAATATAGATATAGAAATAGGTTATTTCTGATTTTTCATAATATTCCCATGTTTCTGGGTACCGTAAATTTCTGAGTTCCATCACAAAATTTATGCAGTAGCTTCAGAATAATCATGGAAAGATTACAAAAAATTGGGACAAAAACAAAAATAGCTCTTTTCGAGATATAAAGTTTTTTTTGTGTTTTTTTGCCTCAAATCATAAGAAAATATTTTTGATACAGAAGTTTAATAATTTTATCTGAGAGATCGGGAAAATTCCGTTCCAAAACACTCGTGACAACATCAATTTGAAATATCAACTAGAGGAGTATGGTGAGATGTAAACCTAGAGGACTAAGATTTGGAGTCAACCACTATTTCGTCTCATACTTCAACTCCTTTCAATTTCGAGGGAATAAAAAAACATCGGTTTAAAAGAGGGTTCTGTTCGTATGGAATACCCCCTATACATTATCAATTTTAACATATATTGAGGTACTTATATACATTTTTTCATGAAAAAATGTTCCATTTTGGGAGAATTATTGCCGTTGCTCAAAACACTTTTTTCTACGATCACTTGCGGTGAGCGTAATATCTCTGAAACCGCTAATCTGAAATTTAAAAACCGAAAAGATTTTGTTAGTATGATATTAAACGCAGTTCGTGACGGAAACATTCAGCGAAATTCCAATTTTTTTAATTATTTTTGGGTCAAAAATCTGATTTTCGAAATCTCAAAAACCAAACGTTTCGGAAACATCGACATTATTTTTAAAAAATCGAAATTCCGCTAAACCGTTCGTACACGAACTGCGTTTAAAATATTATATCAACGAAATCTCCTTGGTTTTTCATTTTATATGAGCCATTCCAAAGATATGCTCACCACAAGTGATTTAAAAAAAAAAAAGTGTTTTGAGACAATGATTCCTCCAAAGATTGAAAATATTTCATCAAAAAATTTATATAAGTACCTCACTATATATTGTGATTGATACTGTATAATGTAGTCTAATGAAATTGTGTTCACATGGCTGAAAAAAATCTTGATAATTACTTAAATTTCCCATGAACAAATAGATACAGCTTCAATTTGTCTCGAGGCTCGTACCCTGACACTGTCGACGTGGGGTTTAATTTTACCCTCCGCAGCCAAGTCCAAGACGTGAACCAGACCAAGTTGAGGAGTTCCGGGTGGAAAAGCTTTCGCTCTAACTCGATCGATGACTTTGGTGTTCTCGTCGTTCCACTTAGCGCGTTCGGTCTCTCGATAGCCATGAATTGCCTGGAAAGTGCGTGAGCTGGAGAATAAAGCAAGGTCGGCTTTTTTTTTTATAAGCTACACGAACAAGCGTTTGTGATTGAAAATGCACTAACGTCGTCCCAGTGTGAAAATTCGTAACGAAGACGTTTCATGTAAGGTTCGACTTCACGAAACAACGAATCTTCCTCTTGCACCGTCAGGAAGTCAGGAAAGATTCTCATTGTCTCGAGTAGCTCCACTTTCCAATCATCTTTTTTTGTTTTGCAAGGTTCGTCGACGTCCGACGAAAATACTACATTTTGTAAACGATAAACATGGCTGAGCCTCTTGAATATCGAGTGCCGTCTCAACAACGCGGTAGCAACCATTTTCTAGAATAAAAGTAACAAAAATGACTTAAAAAACCATTTGAAGAGGATTCGGACAGAAGAAAGAAGTTCTCTTGTGAACAAACGATCTGAATATTCCTCATTACTTGTCAGCTAATAATTATCTTACAATGTCCAGAGATCGACATTAGTTGAGCCGAAATACAATTAAGGGGGGTCTAATTAGGTACGAATAGTTTCGAAATTCAATTTCAAGTTCACCGTCCTTGAGTGCTTTCAACAGATCTCTCGCTTCATCTTAGGTACAGGCGTACATAACCTCTAAAACCTTTCGGAGGAACTGCATGAAAAGGGTCAAGATTTCATTTTAAAAACTAGCTCATGCAGAATAGAAATTGATGTATCGTTTTTTGTAACGAAAGTTTTCAAATGTCAGCGTGTCATCATTTGAAAAATTGTTATCTTTCTCTCTCGCACACGTGGAGGGTTCCATTCGATATGTAAGTGCAATAAACACAACTCCATCACGTGATTCTCCCCCTCAACGTGGCATTCGAATGATATGCACGTGGCATATGCGTCGATAATCTTATGAATGATTTCGCGTGAGATACTCACTGGCGGCGTATTATTTATTCATCTCATAGTCGATCGCCAGCAAAAGCGTTTCTTCAACGAACTAACCGATGATGGACCGGCCACATAACCTGATATAACCTATCGCGCAATGCAACGGGTCCGCGGTAGCGGCTAGCCGAAGAATTTCTATCTATTTTATATATATACATAGCCATCGTCAAACATTCTTTCGACCTTAACGCTGGTTGTCATGGATACGACGCATGCCACGCATCTCTTCATCTCGCAGCGACGCTGCAGTTGCCAGTATCAGTGCCACGTTTTTTTTAGTGATGTTGCCACTCGGCGTCTATCGGCGTCTTACGCCCTCAGACGTCTCAGCATCCCGAGATCTTCTCATCTCTGCAGCATCCATCGGGCATGAGAACCTTCACGATAAAACGTGTGAATGCAGCCACCCGTCGACTACAATTGCGCAACTTTTTTCTTAATATTTTATCGATTATAAGTCTACAATTGACGCTAAAGAGAATATAGTTCTAAAATTGAAATTGGTCCGAGCAATCGGAGCTACCCAGGATGTCGCAGAAATTTTTACTCCGGGTAGTTAACGAGTTGAATTATATTTGATTTAAAGTATATATGCTCGTCAAAGTGACTTGGATTCACATGGTTGGTACATCGGCGCCGCGGCGCTGTGTAATTGCGATTGAAACATTTTATTGGGTCACGATCGTGAAAAAATTATTTACCGTCGTCTGTTTCACAGGGCTGAGTTTTTTTTAAAACTGAGGCTTATGTTCATTATTATGTTCGGACGTTGTTATCGATCGATTTGAGATCATTATCGGTGATATTGTCGCAATCAAAACCGAGAAAGATGGGTCCAGAAGAGAGAGGGTATCGACAATATCACCGTTTTTTAAACGGTGTTCACTTTGACGTCAACGATCGAAGAGACGAGTTTTGAACTACAAATTGTATATAGAATCTCATAAGTTATAAAGTTGAGGTTATTACTTTTAACAACCGTTGTCACATTTTAAATACGGGATCAAAACATAAAATACATCTTACAATTATAATATTTATACACGTTAAATCTTTCATGTTCATATTCATACATTCATATTTTACAACATTTTCTTACAGTATTAACAACACATAGCGAATTACATCGATAGTTCGTTTTGTATTAATGAAATAAAAAATGTAATATCAGGAATATTACCATTTCAAGAATCTCAACACCGTTTATACGAAGAAACACAAATTCACGAAATATCGAAATTTTGAAAAATAATATTCCAAAATAACCGGCGGCCGGTCATTCGTGACGTCACGCACCAGCGCCATCTGTAATACGGTACGGGCGTAACGCTAACCTCACTTTCCCCATGATCCCCAACGGATCCACGGTTCGTCCGAGGAGGGGAGACGAAAAGGATCCGTTGTAGCCGGGCGAGTGGAGAATTTACATTCTTGAAATCTGCAAGTGGCTGCGTACGTGGCACAATCGACGATCCAATGGGAAACGTCGTGATTTCGATAGGCGTGGCTTAAACATGCCTCGTATACACTTGTGATCCCATGTCCGGGCAGCCATAATTCCTTCTCGGAGAATATAACGTCGCGTGTCCGAATTACCGTTGTCTACGAAACGTTTTTTTACGGTATAAAATAACGTTTGCCACGGAACACAACCGTACAGGTAGGACTTAATTAAATCTCGATAAACCATTTTTCAATCTTCGCAAACCACCCCAAAACTCGCAACGTTTGTCTTTTGGACTTGAAAAAAAAAAAAAAAGTAAAATAAAAAACTTTTGGCTCACATTTTCGTACGTAGAATATGTACCCTTTTTTTTCTTTTTTTTTTTTTTAATTTCTCGCCGGTTTGAACAATTATCTTTTTTCCGTGTGTTTTCGAGACTCGCACTCGACCAACGCGATACTCGATTGCTTCGCAACAATACCGGCAAGATTTAGCAACGAATGATTTTTTTTTTTTTTCGTTATGAACCAAAGTTACGGTTACTCTGACGTTCGATTGACTTCGTCGACGAACGTTCGTTTATTTTTTTTTTTTTTTTAACAATTGCGGGATCAATTTGGAACCCCGTGAGTTGCGTGAACTTGAACATTTTTTTCTTGTGTTTTGTGTTTTCGTATTGTTTATGATTTTGAATTATATTTTTTTGAGGCAATTATCGTTCGCGTACTACGAGCGCGATTAACCGCTCCGCGCACATTTTCTCTCGGTTCCGGACGATGTTTTGGAGCGAAAAATTTTTTAAAACAAAAAAAATGAATCTTTGAACGTGGTTTTATTTTTTTGTGTCGACCGTGATCCGGAATATTGAATTTCAAAATTTAGAAAGAAAAAAAGGCAGGATTTGAAAATTTTCGAGCAATTGTTTTGGGGATGATTTTTGTAGCCGCTGATTGACGAATGATTTTGTTACGAGCAGGCAACGATAATCGTTAGACATCATGGATCTCCAAACCGGAGTGATCTGTGTGGCGCTGATAGTCGTGGCAGCGGCTTTCATCGGATTAATTTCGATGTTCAGCATGAAGGAGAAGTCTTACGAGGAAGCGATAGCCGAGCAGAGAAAGCTTCCGGACGATCTTCTGCTGGGTGAGCGAGTCAAACGTTTTTTTTTTTTTTTCAAAAACTGCTCGTTGCGAGAGTACGACGAGTTAACCTTGACATTGATATTCGTCAGGCAAAAAAGAGAAGGGCAAAGAGAAGAAGCACAAAAACAAGACGGGAAAGAAGGTGAAGGAGAAGAAGGACGAAAAGGAGGAGAAGGATGAAAAAACCGAGAACGCGCCGTCCGTGCAATTCGAAGAAACGGCGACGGTTCTTCCTCTCGAGCCCGTTCAGGTAAAGCGAGTTCGAGCGGTTCAAAAATAAATAAAATAAAATAACAGTTGGAAAAAAATGTCGCTAGTCGGTCAGGCATGGGGAAAATTTTAATTTTGCTAACCTTGGGTCACGATATCGCAGAGAATAAGATAGAACATCTCTTGTTCTTGACTATTTCACGCCTGAAATACGACACCCCAGTTTGGGTATCAAATGTTGCGCATGCAGGTCACCTAGACGCAGACGTAGACGCATATATGGGACACTTCGTGCCAAATGTTTTGTTTTGTTTCAACTTTTTAAATATTTTTCGTCAACATTATTTGTTTTGAAGATTTGATTATTTTTTTTAAGCGCTTTATGGAATGATTATTGTGATCGAATTGCGAATGTCTGAATGAATGGTCTGAGTAAATGGTCGCTATTATTAACTCAGGCATTTGCACTGACATTATATTAATTTGATTCGAGACAATGACCAAATCTTTAGAATTAATCGCGTGACTTGATGCATTTCACAATTAACGGAAGTTAAGAAAAAAAAATATCTTCAAAAGATATGCATTCAACCCTTTACCGTCACACTGGTAAAAATGCACTCGTCGATCAATCGACGATCGGTGATTTTTATTTCCCTTTTCATCTCTTTTATCATTTTTCTCTGTTTCTTAGAAATTATTTTTCTTATAAATGAACTTTTCAAACATCATCTGGAATGTTCAAAGCGTGTTCTGTAATTTTTTTTAACCTCTTCGGACCGATAGTTTGCGCACAATAGTTTTTTGAAAACTCACTCGGTGGCATCCACTTGGATATTATTCGGTGGCGTGACGAAGAAGGATTAATTGCAAGATTATGATAAAATAATCGTGTACTGTATACTCGTGACTATGAAGTTCGCGTTACTTCTTCGCGTTGACAAAGAATGACCCATACATATATTATTCAGGGTGTAGGATTTCCAGTTACCTTGCCCGGGCTTTATTCTCATCTAACCATCTACGCACGACGGTCTTGATAACGCGATAATCAAGCAGCTGATCATACGCAATTCATCTGCCGCAATTTTAAGGGCGGGGTAAGGATAATTCGGCGAAAAAGAAGCATGTTTTTAAAATTTTTTTCTGGTGATACAAATAGTGTAAATTTATTCAATCAATTTTAATAGAATAATACAACATTTAAACAATATTTTCCTAAATTTTCATTCCAAAATATTGAAAATTAAGCGGGTGACAGTGAATCTCCGGAGGCGCCTCGAAAAAAAAGTTGCTTCGCGGTGTTCATCATAACTCGCAAAAGAATCATCTGAAACGAAAAAATCAAAATGCATTCGTTAAAGGAGATGTTTCTCGAGATAATCACGAAGGGATTTTTTTTTAATTTTAATTTTTGATTTTTTCGTAGCACTTGGAAGCAAAAAAACCGATTTACGCTATAAATATCAGCTAATTTCTTGCTGTAAAATTAATAATTATAAAAAAAAAAAAAAAAGTTCTCGACAATACCCGATGAATTATGTGAAGAAGTAGTGTGCAAAATTACAAAACGATTGGTCCAGTAGATTTTGCGTTATCGTGAACACGGACTTTTTCGAGGCGCCTCCGGAGATTCACTGTCACCCCCTTAATTTTCAATATTTTGGAATAAAAATTTAGGAAAATATTGTTCAAATGTTGTATTATTATATGGAAATTTATTGAATAAATTTACACCATTTGTATCGCCAGAAAAAAATCTTAAAAACATGCTTCTTTTTCGCCGAACTAACCTTACCCGCCCTTAAGCCAATGGCGCCTACGCCCCCCTCCCCCCAATCCCGCCAGTTTCGTCGATACGTGAAAATTATATCATTCACGCATGAATTCGAATTATTTTTTTTCTTTTTCATTGCAAACGTATTTTTCTCATCCTTTGAACTCTGCCGATTGTTTTTATCGAGATAACGCAGCAACGTTCCGTTCTTAACCCTCCGGTGTCAAAATAAATTTTTATCAGTTGCCGGTTTATTCACTTTCGATTAATAATTTTTTAGTACCCGTATTTTTTTTTTTTTTTTTTTTTTTTAAATACTTTTCGTTTTTTTTCCTAAATTGATTTTAGTTATTGATTCTGCCCTTATGTTCGGTCAGAGACGATCATGCCTTGGTAAGTCATTGGATTTTGAAGCGGACATTGGTCGCGATATGAAAAATTCGGTTTATCTGAAAAATTTTCGTGTTCCACGAAGAGATAACTCTCCGAAGGGGGGAGTTTTTCTTTTTTGACAGTCCGCATTCCCGGTTTACGATCGACGGGCCGTGACTTCGTCGATCTTATCAGCGAGCTGTGAATAATCGTTTTTTTTTAATTTAATTTTTTTTTATCAGCGAGCTATGAATAATCGTTTTTTTTTTTTATTTAATTTTTTATCAACGAGCTATGAATAATCGTTTTTTTTTTTCCAAATTTTTTTTATTATTATTTAAAACTACAAGTTTAAAGCATTCGGCTCTGTAACCCACTGCGAGGGCTTGTAGGGTTCAAGTTTCTCCTAATGGACGGAACGCGTTCATGCACAATCAAGAGATTACGAAATTCGTGATTATCGACCCATAAATAAACCACGAACGACTATTTTTCAACGCGATAATTTTTTTTAATTTTTTTATTTCTCATTCTCGAATTATCGTAACGATTGCAACGTCATCCAGCATCATTCCGAGATTAACAGTTTCTTCAATTGCAATTTGATTAATTATCGCGATATAACTCATTCCAATTAAGCGAGACGCAATAAAAAAAAAATTAATTAATTTAAAAAAAATTATATTGCGGATTTATGAATTTCAGGTATGCATGTTTGGCCAGAACTCAGAATAGAAACTTCCTTAAGGTGACAAGTAAATTAATTCAATATCTCTTATATCTAAAAAACGTTTCATATATTTAAAAAAAAAATTACACCTATTTTTTTCCCAAATCTTTATCCCAAGTCTTCGTGAAGAAAAAAAATAAAAAAACCACTCATTGGTTCGTGCGACGATATCGCCCGCAATTCGACGTGTTTGCTACGTCTCGAACCAAAACAAAATCCCCTCAAGAACGATAAAATCCCACGGACTGCCTTGTTATCGATTATTTTTTTAACAATTTATTTTTCATTTGGTTTCGAAATATTTTCTGACACGATTTAATATTTTTAATCGGCGCCAATGGATCGCGCAATACTCACGGGGCTTCATTTAACGCATTTTGGGAATGATTTTTCTTCAAAACTTGTTTGTCGGCATGAATA
Source organism: Sussaba pulchella (assembly GCA_963971145.1). Classification (NCBI taxonomy): domain Eukaryota; kingdom Metazoa; phylum Arthropoda; class Insecta; order Hymenoptera; family Ichneumonidae; genus Sussaba; species Sussaba pulchella. The sequence goes on from OZ020170.1 coordinate 7,081,123, forward strand.
ATTCAGGATATCGGCAAAGGAACAAAAAAGAAGAACAAGATTGAGAAAGTAAAACCAATTCTCGTGAACAAAGATGAATCACCGTTGATCGACGCGGAATTGGTAGCTTCGGAAACTCCGATTCCCGAAATGAATCACTTCGGACGTATTCATCCCAAGGATAGTCTCGAACTTCGTAGCCACAGCGTGAGTCATACGTTTTGTGCTGTTGAAACAATTTTTTTTTCTTTGCCTCTTCAAATTGTGTAATTACACAATTTTTGCAATTTTTTTTTTTATCTTGGGAAAATAATCATGCAACGGTGCAAACATAACAAAGCTTACGAATTAACCGATTAATCAATTGTAATCCAAATACCTAGCGAGCGAACAATTAACGCAAATGATTATCGATCGATCGACGTTAAAAAATTCGTAATAAACAATATGTTTCCTCGTACGTGCAGAAAGAAAGACAGATCATGCAGCAATCCGTCCAACCGGAACCAACGATCAACAGATCGCCCAAGGAAACACCCACGAAATCGAAAAAAAATGTCAAAGAACCCCCAAAAAAGAAGGAAGAATCTAAGGAAGAAAAAAAAGATTCGCCGGTGTGTTCACCACCCCCGCAAATAATCAAAGAAACTGTCAAAGAAACGAATCAAGCGCAGAAGGAATCAGCAACAACGAAAGAAACGAAAGATTCGTCGACCATGGGTCAAAGTTTGAACAAAGAATCGAAGAAAACAAAAAAGAAAAATGACATTTTGGCACAAATCGGTGGCGACAGAGATGGTATAAACGTGTCTTTGCTCATGCCACTTGTTCAAAAAGCCGAATTGAGCCGTTCGGAAATTCAAATTCTGATCGATCAATTGTTGAACAAACAATTGGACAATCCTATGGAACATTCCGAATGGACCGAAGGTCGAACAGATCCCATTATCAAATTGAAGAAACAATTGGCGGAAAAAGACAAAGCTCTGAACGACGAGCACGAAGCTAGCGTGACTTTTCAGAACAAATTGAAAGAATTGCGAGCCGAATTGAACGGTGAACGTTCGCGTTTGACAATTTCCATGAAACAACTCGAAGAAGCTTTGAACACCAAAACAACGGAGGCACAAACTCTTCACACGCGCATGCAACACATACTCGAAACTCACGCCGCTGAAAAACAAGGTTTTGCTCGTCAAATCGAACAACTTCAGACTAAAGTGAACGAGGACGCGGCGATTATTCATAAGATGCAGGAAGATCAGGGACAAACGCAGGGACACATGCAACAAGAACTCATTGCTCAACGTAAACAATTGGAAGTTCAATTCGGTCAGATGCGTGATAACGAGAACGCGTTGAAGAGTCAATTGGCTCAAAAACACGTCGAGGTTCAAGATTTGCAAACGGTTAATATGAACGTGACTCAAGAACTTCAGGCAACTTGCGAAAGCAGCACGGCTGAGATTGAAATGCTTCGACAACAGCTTGGTATAATGCAGGAACAGTATATGCATTCGGAAGCGCAGTTGCAACATTTTAAGGAAGCTGGAGAACGGATGCAAGACATGGCCAGACAACTCGAGGTAATTTCATTCGATTCTTTTCATTTTGCTTCATGATGGAGAAGTTAGAAGGTTTGTTTTGGTGAATGGTTTTTTTTTTTTCGAGATGTTCATGAAAACGTGTTCATAATTTCCCGAAACATCTAAAAATTGGGTACAGAAGAAATGTCTGGACGTATGTGTGTGTATGTATTGGGGTGGCTTGAAAAAAAATGTTTTTTTTTTTATTTCAATCAAAATACATTGACTGCGAAGTATCTTGCATCCGGAGAATTCGCCACGAAGATTAACCCGATCGGACCATTTTTAGGGGTCGCGCAAGATTTTTTCAAGTTTTTCCATTCGATTGACATGGGAAGAACGTAAAGTTTCTATTTAAAAAATCATAGCTCCGTTAAATTTTCATCGATAATTTCTTACGAAATAACAAAATTTATCGATGTAAGTTGCAATCGAATTTCAAAGGTCTACATGCCATTTTAAGCGGTTTTTGAAGAGCTTTCAAATGGAACTTACGGGATCAACGTAGCTATAGAATTCGCGGAGCTACGATTTTTCAAATGGAAACTTTACGTTCTTTCCATGTTAATCAAATGGAAAAACTTGAAAAATTTTGCGCGACCCCTAAAAATGGTCCGATCGGGTTAATCTTTGGGGTGAATTCTCCGGATGCAAGATACTTTGCGGTATTTTGATTGAAATCAGAAATAAACTTTTTTTTTTCAAGCCACCCCAGTGTGTACGTAACATTAGTTGAACGTTCACAACTTGAGAACGGCTTGGGATATCAAGGTGAAATTTGTCACACGTGTAAAGGGTTCAAGGCGCATAGCATGATCAAATTTTTAGAAAAATCCATGCAGTTCTTTTGTTTTTACGCGATTTTTAAAAAATTCAAAAATTTATTTTCAGTCTCTAGCTCCCACAATTTTGGAGATATCGAGCTCAAAATTCAGTAGAATATTGCACGACTACGAGGAGATGCTTGTTACTGAATTCGAAAAAAAATCCATGCAGTGCTTTTGTTTCAAAGAATTTTGAAAGGTGTCAAAAATCGCTGTGCGTTCTCTAGCTGGTGCAATTTTTGAGATATCTGACTAAAATTTGGCACAAAGTTGCACTATTATCAAAAGATGTTACGTATTGAATTTGGGCACAATCCATCGAGCCATTCATATTTTATGCCGTTTTGAAATTTTTCAAAAAAAAACGTCCGCGCTCTAGCTTCCACGATTTTCGAGATATCGGACTAAAATTTGGTACAAAGTCGCACTATCATCGGAAGATGTTTCGTATTGAATTTGGGCAAAATCCATCTAGGCGTTTGAATTTGATGCGACTTTCAATTTTTTAGATTTTACATGGAATTCACCATATATTTATTCTGGACTAGATCGATTTACGATAGGATTTTATATGAAAACAAGGGTGCAAAGTCGAACCTTGCACATTGCTTTCTCATAATTTTTCACATTTTCCTAAGCTACCTCTATAAGGAAGCCAAAATTGATCGACGCAGTTCCTCACAAAGGAAACTCTGGCAAATGTAAAAAATTATGAGGAAGCAATGAGCAAGGATCGACTTTGCACCCTTTTTCGTTTCAGTATAATACTGCTATTCGTGCTGTAATAAATATTTTATATCATACATTGCCATCTACCGGAGTCTTTCGGTCCGTGAGCTCATGAACTCAAAAATTCTTTCTCGTGCTTTGTTTTCCATATTATGTATGGTTTTTAATTATATTTTTTACGGAAATTATCATCCGCGTTCTACTAGTGCGATTTTCCGATTCGTGAATTTTTTCTCTCCGGCCCTGGAATTGTTTCGGAGCAAAACAAAACAGAAGAATGTATTCAAGAAGAATATTTGAACGAAGTTTTATTTTCGTTGCGTCGGCTGTGATCCGAAATATTAAAATTTTTTTAATTTATCAATTTCGAAATTTCGAAAAGAAAGAAAAACGAATTTCCGACAAGATTTGAAAATTTTTGAGCAATTTTACAACATTCCCTCTTTCATTTAATTTTCCGTTTTAGTACAATATTTGTATTCGTGTTATATTAAATATTTCAAATGAAATATTATGACTCACGGTTTTCTTTAGAACATTTCTTAAAAATGTATTTATTTTCTTTACGATGAATTTACGCGGTATTTTTTTCTTTTTGAAAGGAATCTCACCGCGCTCACGCTGATTTCGACCATCGATTGAAAAACGCTCATCGCCACGAGCAAGAATTGCAGAAACAGATTCATTCGTTACAAACGGAATTGAAAATGGCCAAAGCGGAAGCGAACGAAACGTCGAATTTAAAGAGCGAGCTCAACAATGTGCAATCGGAATTGATGAAGTTAAAATCGGATTTGTCGATGTCGCAGATCGAAGCGAAGTCCGAAGCCGCGGAGATCACGACTCTGAGAACAACGATAAACGAGAAGGACGAACAGTTGAATTATTATCAGAACGAAGCTTCGAAACTGAACAATTTGTTGAGAGACGAAAGAGGCGAGATAACGCGCATGAGATCGGATCTGGCGAAGGCTCAGGACGACGTGAGACAACAACGCACCGAGAACGAGGAAATGACCGATCAGTTGACGAAAGCTAACGCGAAATTTACGAAACTCGAGGTCGAATTCACGGCGGCCGCCGAAGGCGCCAAGAGCGAATTCGAGGCGATGCAGAACGGCGGCGGTGGCAAATCAAGCGATGTTCAGCTGCAGATAACGCGATTGCAGGAGGAAAACGACAGACTTTCCGCGCAGGTCAGTAATTCGACGTCATTGAATAAGTAAATAAATAAATAAATAAATGAATAAATGAATAAATGAATAAATGAATAAATGAATAAATGAATAAATGAATAAATGAATAAATGAATAAATGAATAAATGAATAAATGAATAAATGAATAAATGAATAAATGAATAAATGAATAAATGAATAAATGAATAAATGAATAAATGAATAAATGAATAAATGAATAAATGAATAAATGAATAAATTAATAAATGAATAAATTAATGAATGAATAAATTAATGAATGAATAAATGAATAAATGAATAAATGAATAAATGAATAAATGAATAAATGAATAAATGAATAAATGAATAAATGAATAAATGAATAAATGAATAAATGAATAAATGAATTAATGAATAAATGAATAAATGAATAAATGAATAAATGAATAAATGAATAAATGAATAAATGAATAAATGAATAAATGAATAAATGAATAAATGAATAAATGAATAAATGAATAAATGAATAAATGAATAAATGAATAAATGAATAAATGAATAAATGAATAAATGAATAAATGAATAAATGAATAAATGAATAAATTAATAAATGAATAAATTAATGAATGAATAAATTAATGAATGAATAAATGAATAAATGAATAAATGAATAAATGAATAAATGAATAAATGAATAAATGAATAAATGAATAAATGAATAAATTAATAAATTAATAAATTAATAAATTAATAAATGAATAAATTAATAAATTAATAAATTAATAAATTAATAAATTAATAAATTAATAAATTAATAAATTAATAAATTAATAAATTAATAAATTAATAAATTAATAAATTAATAAATTAATAAATTAATAAATTAATAAATTAATAAATTAATAAATTAATAAATTAATAAATTAATAAATTAATAAATTAATAAATTAATAAATTAATAAATTAATAAATTAATAAATTAATAAATTAATAAATTAATAAATTAATAAATTAATAAATTAATAAATTAATAAATTAATAAATTAATAAATTAATAAATTAATAAATTAATAAATTAATAAATTAATAAATTAATAAATTAATAAATTAATAAATTAATAAATTAATAAATTAATAAATTAATAAATTAATAAATTAATAAATTAATAAATTAATAAATCAATGAATAAATAAATAAATTACTAAATAAATGAAGGAATTAATGAATAAATTAATAAATAAATAAAGGAATTAATGAATAAATTAATAAATTAATAAATTCGTAAATTCATAAATTCATAAATAAATTAAATGATAAATTAATTGATAAATTAATTGATAAATTGATAAATTATTAAATCGTAAAAATGCTAAAATTCACCGTTTTTTATTTCCAACGTGTATTACCGAGTAGTAAATTTCATTACCGTTATAGCTCGGTAAATTCGCGGAGCTTCAGAAGGAACTGAAGCAATTGCGCGAGGAGAACGAATCGCTGTCTTCGCAATTGGCCGCAACGACGGAACGTCCCGCTGCCGAAGGCCGTGAGAACGGCGTCGAAGAAAAGTTGCAGAAGAACAACGTGCAATTAATGGAGCACACAAATTTGTGAGTCGATCGCAAAATTTACATTTTTTCGTCGTTCAATATCGTTTCCGATGATTTATCCGTATTTATTTATCTTGCTCATCGATCTTTGAAATTTCCGTGGCAGATTGAAGCAAAAAGAGAGCCAATTGGATGCCTTGAAATTAGAATTAACGAACAAAGAGGAGGAACTCAGTCGACTTCGTAGCCAAGTCGAAAATCTTCAGAGCGAAGTGAACAAACACGATAGCTTCGCCAAACGACTGCAGGACGATCTCGAAGCTCAACGATCAAAGAACAACGTGAGCGCGACTCATTTTTTTCCCATCTCTTTTTTCGTCCCTCGAATTCACCTTCGATCGTTACAATTTTTAGACAAAAACGGTAGCTAAACAAAAAATTAGAAAAATACGTTATTTGCTTCCATCACTTTTCCAATTTCTCTAAAAAAAAATATCACCCAGTTTTTTAATATCCGAACAACGAATCGCAGGAGTTACGTACTAAGAACTGGAAAGTGATGGAAGCTCTTTCGGCTGCCGAGTCTCGAGCTAAAACGAATATTGGGACGCGTATTGATGTAAGTCGAAATTCATCGGATGTTAAAAGCTCTCAAAATTCATCGTAATTTCTCTCCAAATTTTTTTATTTCCATCTCTGACTTTCCACGAACGTACAATTAGCATCGTAGCGAGTCGTAATTTTTTTTTTTTTAATCATCCTCCGATCGAATTGTAAATATTTGTGAAAAAAATTGGTTTTTCAGGAAGGAACGGATAAGATCAAAGCCGAAGAACGAGAAAGCACAAAATCCTTGTTGCAGAGGATATTCCCGGACGTTACGGTGTCCGAAAAATCGTACGATCGTTGGTTGGTGACTTTCGAGGAGCAGGTTAACGTAGTTTTGACGGAATTGCGCAAACGAGGAGAATCGGAGGGAAATCCCGAACTCGAGAGACAGAACAAGAGTTTGCAGGGAGTGGTTTCGCACTACAAGCAAATCATTGACGACACGGTTGGTTCTTTAAAAATTAATTAGGTTTTGCTTCCTTATAGAGGAAGCTTTGTTTTCGTGACAAAAGATTTTTTCGAAATGTTCATGAAAACGTGTTCAGATTGTCCCAAAACATCTAAAAAACACAACTGGAAAAAATGTCCGGATGTGTGTGTGTGTGTGTGTGTGTGTGTGTGTGTGTGTGTGTGTGTGTGTGTGTGTGTGTGTGTGTGTGTGTGTGTGTGTGTGTGTGTGTGTGTGTGTGTGTGTGTGTGTGTGTGTGTGTGTGTGTGTGTGTGTGTGTGTGTGTGTGTGTGTAACATTGGTTGAGCGTTCATAACTTGAGAACGGCTCAAGATATCAAGCTGAAATTTGTCACACATGTAGAGGGTTCACGGCGCATAGCATAATTCAATTTTTAGAAAAATCCATATAGTTTTTTCGTTTTCACGCGATTTTTAAAAAATTCGAAAAATTATTTTTGGTCTCTAGCTTCCACAATTTTAGAGGTATCGACCTTAAATTTAGTATAATGTTGTACGACCGAAGGGTGATGCTCGTCACTGAATTAGAAAAAAATCTATGCAGCGCTTTTGTTTTAAGAAATTTTAAAAGGTGTAAAAAAATGGTGTGCGCACTCTAGCTGTCATAATTTTCTAGATATCGGACTGAAATTTGGTACGTAGCTGCACTATTATCAAGAGACGTTTCGGATTGAATTTGGGCGAAATCCATCGAGCTATTCATATTTTATGTCATTTTGAAATTTTTCAAAAATGAACGTAAGTGCTCTAGCTTCCACAATTTTCGAGATATCTGGCTAAAAGTCAGTACAAAGTCGCACTATTATCGAAAGATGTTTCGTATTAAATTTGGGCAAAATCCATCCAACCATTCATATTTTATGTCGTTTCGAAATTTTTTTAAAATCGTCGCTCGCGCTCTAGCTTCCACAGTTTTTGAGATATCGGATCAAAACTTGGTACAAAGTCGCACTATCATCAAAAGATGTTTCGTATCGAATTTGGTCAAAATCCATCTAGGCGTTTAAATTTGATGCGACTTTCAATTTTTTTTAATTTGACATGGAATTCACTATGTATTTATTCTGGACTAGATCGATTTACAAACCGATTTTATATAAAAACAAGGGTGCAAAGTCGAACCTTGCACATTGCTTCCTCATAATTTTTTAAATTTGCCAAAGCTTTCTCTATGAGGAAGTCAAAATTGATCGACACAGTTCCTCATAGAGGAAGCTTTGGCAAACTTCAAAAATTATGAGGAAGCAATGTGCAAGGTTCGACTTTTTTTTCTTCCATTTATGCGTACAAAAAAGTCGTTTATTGTTGATAATTCGATTTTTTTTTTTTTTTCTTATTTTGATTTTTTTTTTTTTTTTTTTTTTGCATCAGGAGGGTATGCTGAACAAACTTCAGAGTCAAATAGAGACCGAACAATCCAGATGGGAGTCTCAACTCGTTCAAAAGGAGAAAGAAGTCTCGAGTCTCAGGATAGAACTCAAAGAACTTCAGAAAAGATCGTCGGTGAACGAGAATGTGAGTTTTCGTTGTGAAAAAAAATATATATATATTTTCGAACTTTCCTGTAAATGTTCTATCGGGAATCTAACGCAGGAAATGCGATATTAATGTTAATAACGGGTGACAGCGGATAAACAAATAGATAACTAACGATCTTAGAATATTTTTCCGTCAGCGACGATTTGTTTTCTATGGGAATTTTTGGACGAATTTTATTGGGTAGTAATTCGTAAGACGGATTGAAGTGCGATGTATTTCGGGGGCTTGATAATCGAGGGATAATGTAATATATGTGGCAGCTGGGGAGCACAGATGCTCACGAAATTGCGGACTCTTTCGTCTGTGACAGTGACGGAGTCGAGTTTGCGTTTAGCTGTATCGAGAAATCGCTTCCCGCCATCACAAGCGAGGTACGGAGATGTCTAACTCTCTCTACCTGTTTCGCGTAACGTCGCGCTGCTTGCTCGGCTTCGTACGATTATATCTTTCATAAACCGGCTCTTGTAGTTACTGCAAAATATGTTTTTTTTTTCTTCAATTTATGATTTTTTTCCTTTTAATTCAAATTTGATAGATTTTTTATACTTATTATATTTATTTCTTTACATTTTCATTTTTTTTAAATCTTTATGAAAATTATAATAACAATAATTGATTGTAAATTTAATTTAATTTGTAAAGATTTTATCTTTCATAAATAGTTTTCATAAATATTATAGGCTCTTGTAGTTGATGCAAAATATGTTCTTTTTCAATTTATGATTTTTTTCTTTTTCATTCTCATTTGACACATTTTTTTTACTTATGTTTATTTGTTTCTTAAGATTTTTTTTTCTCAAATCTTTATGAAAATTATAATAACAATAATTGATTGTAAATTTAATTTAATTTATAAAGATTCTATCTTTCACAAACCGGCTCTTGTAGTTACTGCAAAATATGTTTTTTTTTTCAATTTATGATTTTTATTTTTTTTAATTCAAATTTGATGGATTTTTTTAACTTATTATATTTATTTCTTTACATTTTTATTTTTTTTTAAATCTTCATGAAAATTATAATAACAATAATTGATTGTAAATGTTATTTAATTTATAAAGATTCTATCTTTCATAAACCGCCTCTTGTAGTTACTGCAAAATATGTTCTTTTTTTAATTTATGATTTTTTTCTTTTTAATTCCCATTTGATAGATTTTTTTTTACTTATTATATTTTTTTCTCTACATTTTTATTTTTTAAAAATCTTCATGAAAATGATAATAACAATAATTGATTGTAAATTTAATTTAATTTATAAATATTCTATCTTTCATAAACCGGCTCTTGTAGTTACTGCAAAATATGTTCTTTTTTTAATTTATGATTTATTTCTTTTTAATTCTCATTTGATACATTTTTTTAACTTATTATATTTATTTCTTCACATTTACATTTTTTCAAATCTTTATGAAAATTATAATAACAATAATTGATTATAAATTAAAGGAGTAACATTTTTTGTTATTTACTGTGATTAGAAGAAGAATAATAGAAGGAATTACTGATGAGAATGTTGAAGATTGCAGAGTATTTAAGGAGTTATGCCACTCTACAATTTTCGAAAAATCGATTTCTTTTAAATGGTTCCTCAGGACCGCAAGAATGATGTTTCAGAATATTATGACCGGGAAATTCTCTAAGTACTCGGTTTTCGAATTTTAGTACAAGGCCGCGCGGTCCGCAGCGAGCTTCAACTTTTCACTTTACAAGTGCGCCATTTGGCTAAAAATCAATTTAAAAAAAAAATCTTACGTACTTATATAGCTGTTTTTGTATATGATCGAAAAAAATTCATCGCCTCGTCATAATTCGAAAATTACGGGAGTTATATGTCCGGCCGTGGACCCTGGAAAAACAAAGATATCATTGCAAAACCCCTGCACAGCTGCCATTTTGAAATTAATCGGTTCAAAAAAATTATTGTATCTAGTCACTGATATGTATAATATTTTCCGCAAAAAATTCCCAAAAAAGTTTATTTTTTCGACCTCTAGAGTGCCCTAATTCCTTAATACATGAATCATTTTTATCTAAATTAACAGATAATGACGATGGGCGGAGATTAAATTGTGTATTTCGAACCAAAGGCGATAATTTCTGCTACTTTTGTCAATAATACGATTGATCGCTGTACATTCGATGCGTCTACTGTAGAGTTCTGGCTTCATCCGAATCTTTCGTAATCGTTGCTTTTCATTCTACTCCGGCGACTGCAAGGCTTCGTTACTCATCATGTCTACGTTTTTTTCGTTCAGTTGCAACAAAAAATAGCGGAGCTGGAATCAAGACTGGCGGAGGAGGAAATTTCTCGAGAGGAATCTAAGGCTGAAATACTCGCACTCAGAGCAGCGAACAAAAATTCGGTCAACGATGAGGTTCGATAATCTCAAGATTATGTTTAACATTTTAATTTTGAAACAAAAAAAATATTTACAAATTTTCAGTGCTCGCTTGATTTTTTTTTTCGACAGGAAAAAGAGACATTAGTACAACTATTAAAAAAAGAACACAACAAGAGGGCAAAACTCGACGAGGAAGTGACGAATCTTCGATCAATTATCGACAGCCGGGATTCCAGTTTGGTCCAAGAAAAAAATTTAGTATCGCAACTGCAGACCGAAGTTCTGCGACTTAAGGTTTGTTTAAAAAAAAAAATTAAAAATCTTTAAAAAATTTAAAAAAAATAAAAAAAAGAAAAACATTCTAGTTGCAACAAAAATATTTCAAATAATAATAATTCGTGTCGCAGACCGAAGTATGTGGAGCCGGTAGTATGTCCGATCAATCGACCGCGAACGGCCCAGCTACTTCCGATTCTTCAAAATCCGAGGTTAGTAAAAAAATAAAAAATTTCGCTTGAATGAAAAAAAAAAAAAAAAAAAAAAAAAAAAATATCATAGGAAAGGAAAACGCTGAATTAATATTAAAAATAAATTTGCTACGAACCGCAACGGCATGGGGACACGCGCAATCGTGTGATTAATTCATTAACGCTCTGTGGTACCCCCTTAAACAATGTAACGATGCTCGAGACGACTAAAATCAAATATTCCTTAATTTAAAAAAAAACCCCCCATTTCACCTGCATTTAGCCCTTAAAGTCAATTTCTGACGGACTTGAAAGATAAAAACAATTAAAAAAAACAAAAAAACAAAGCTTTTAATCCGCTGCCATAATTCGTTATGCTTTAAATATGTTCCGGAAGCGAAACACGGTTTGGTTTGTCTAAGTCCCTGCGAACGTTTACGCCAAAGGTATTATTTCGAGGTATAGGTACATCTTTATTGCATTAAATAAATTCGTTGTTGATTAATTATTCCGAACAATTGAAACGGAGAAAAAATTAATTACGACGAGTACATCTCTACCACATTAAATAAATTCGTTGTTGATTAATTATTCCGAACGATTGAAACGGAGAAAAAATTAATTACGACGAGTACATCTCTACCACATTAAATGAATTCGTTGTTGATTAATTATTCCGAACGATTGAAACGGAGAAAAAATTAATTACGACGAGTACATCTCTACCACATTAAATAAATTCGTTGTCGATTAATTATTCCGAACAATTGTGAAACGGTGAAAGAATTAATAACGATGAGTTCTCTGCTCCGTTAGATCCGTTATTCGTTAAATACGACGAGCTGTCCCCGAGCACTTTTCCAACGTACGAATATAGCACCGTTGCGGGGAACGGCAATTTTCTCGAGCCCCATTCATCGCTATTTGCGCTTCGGAAGGCGTCGAAAGACGATTTTAGACCGATCGTTGAACGAGAAGTTTGCCGTTCTTCGCTCTCGAATACTAATTGGTTGAAATCCTCATAATTTTAATCTCAATTATATGTATATACATCAGGGTGGTTCTTAATTGGGTGATGTCGGAATTTCCGTGGTTTTCGCCTTCAGAAGTGATCCAACATAAATAGAAAAAAAATTGGTCGCAATCGAAACGACGAGCAAACGAATTTTATAGGGGAAAATGCATGGATTTGGAATTTTGTCGGGGAAATTTTTTTATTACTTCAAAACTATGCGTGATAAAAAAATTTCCTTTCACAGTTTTGTAAGAAATTTGATGTTCTACAAAAAAGGTGTCTTGTAAAATTTTCGTGAATCTAATATTTATTACGTAAAAATGGTTTTTCATGGCTGGCTCGAAAAAGCCTTTTTTTTTGCGAATTACGTGATAAATATTAGATTCACGAAAATTTTACAACAGATATTTTTTGTAGAGCATTGAATTTCCTACAAAACTGTCAAATAAAATTTTATTATGGTGTAGTTTTTTTTTTTTTTTTTTTGCTTTTTTAAGCCAACCATGAAAAGCCATTTTTTTTTTTGCAAAATACGTAATAAATATTAGATTCACGAAAATTTTACAACAGACCTTTTTTGTAGAACATCAAATTTCCAACAAAATTGTCAAAGGAAATTTTTTCTATCACGTATAGTTTCGAAGTAATAAAAAATTTTCCCAACAAAATTCCAAATCCACGAATTTTCCCCTATAAAAAAATTTCCAATTGCGAACAATTTCATTCAATTACTTTTGAAGACGTGAAAACCACGGAAATTTCACCATCGCCCAATCGAGAACCACCCTAATACACGTATATCTGTATATATACATACACAGCCGACAAGAGCGACAGAGTGTCCCATAGCTGCTTTAGAAAAAACCTTGCTCGACAATGCGGGCCCCGAAAACAGTTGTGCAAGCGAGAACGAGAATTTGGTACAGTCGCAACAAGAAACCGACACCAGCTCCCTTACCTCAGAAATAAATTCAAAATCGTGTCATACGACAGAACACAACACACAGGCTAGTCGGAATCCTTTGAACGGCCAGCAACACAAAAAGCACAAGAAAAAGAGGAAGGTAAAATCACAATCGTAAGAAATTCGTGAAAAATTTTGCAGGCTCGATTGTTGATTATTAATTTAAAAAAAAAAAATAAATAAATAAAATAAATAAAGATCTTTGGTGCACCGCATTAGATGAAACTCCAATTTTTTTTTTTCTCTTCATTTTTTTCTTTGCTCTTAGCATTTTGTTCATTATATTGTGTTTGTATTGTGCAAGATTGCTGATTAATCAGTAGAGTTGACATTTTTACGATTACGAGAGCGTACGACATTTTTTTAAATTTTTTATTTCTTATTCGTCTAAGTTTTTTTTTTCGGAAAAATTATGCGAGGACACTCTAAAAGTTTTGATGTAAATTGTTCAAAATCATTTTCGAAATTCGCGTGAGAAACTACGTTACCGCAGAGAGAGAGAGAGCCTTGCACAATTGTTTTATGTGTTATTTATCTACACGAGGATAATTAATAATAATATGCAGCATCGTCGGTTGGTAGAATATTTTGTCCCAAGACGTGAATTACGTTTCGTTTTTACGTTTTATTTTATTTTTTTCTATTTTTTTTGTTGCTAGTTAATCTGCGAATGATTTATGGTGGTAGCGAGTGCAATCAATTGGCATGAGATTGACAGTCGGCAGGTGTTTGGGGAAAAAAAAAAATTACACATAATTACAGAATAATTAGAAATCGTGGATTCCATTCCTGTCTTGCACTTCGATTTTTAATGATTCTTCGCCTATTTCGTGTAATTTTGTCAATTTATTCCGCGCCCTACGGGACAATAATTCTTCAATTATTCCCTCAATTTTTATTTTTCAATCTTTATGTTGCATTTTATACGTGGGAGGTCGTCGGAATTACCCTGTATTTCTCTCTCTGTTTTTGTGTGAGTGTGTGTGTGCGCGTGCTCGCGCGTGTGCTTGTGTGTGTGTATCAGAGTGGCTTGAAAAAAAAAAGTTTTTTTCTTATTTCAATCATTAATTCAATGGCAATTTTCGTCGATAATTTCTTACGAAAAAACAAAATTAACGACGTAAGTTGCAATCGGATTTTAAAGGTCTGCACGCCATTTTAAGCGGTTTTTAAAGAGCTTTCAAATGGAACTCACGGGATCAACGTAGCTATGAAATTCGCGGAGCTACGATTTTTTAAGGCCTTACATACAGTTAGAAGGCTTTAAAAAGACGGATTTTCAAGAATTTTTTTCGCGCAGACTATTCAATTTATTAATTTGAAAATTGGTGTACATATTATAATAACCTTATAATATATTTACATATTTTTTATTTGTAAAAATAATCATCGCGAATGTTGCTATCGCCGATCTCCTAGAGCTCCGCAAAAAAAACCAATTTTGCGGTGATCACGATATCTCTGGACCGGATTATCTGAAATGAAAAAACCAAATAAATTTCGTTGATATAATACATTATCTAGTATTTAATCGAAGGAATTAGCGAAAAAATAATTTTTGACAAAATGGCGACTTCTCAAAATAAAAGACTCGATTTTTAACGAAAATTTAAGCCTTAAATTGTTTATAAAATGGAAAATATTTATCGGAGAAAAAAATCTTCGATTAATTACTAAAAAATCTAGTTAAAAAGGTTGTGTTAAAATTTGAGACTGATCGATTCAGCCGTTTTCGAGAAATCTTGATCACCGATTTTGAAAACATTGTTTTGAGAAAAACGCGTTTAAAGTTTCAAAAGCGTTTTACATGTGGTAAATTTCGTTTTTTTCAACTTACATGGAGTCATCTATTCCAGGGCCATATAATAATCCGTTCGCATCGTTGGCAGCTTCTAATAATTCGATTTGATGCTGTTCGATTTTTTGAAAATTACAAGTGTATGTAACCCCTTAAATGAAAACTTTACGTTTTTCCCATGTTAATAAAATGGAAAAACTTGGAAAATCTTGCGCGAACCCTAAAAATGGTCCGATCGGTTTCATCTTTGGGGCGAATTCTCCAGATGCAAAATACTTTGCAGTGAATGTATTTTTATTGAAATCAGAACAAAAACTTTTTTTTTCAAACCACCCTAGTGTGTATGTGCGTATGTGAAGTTAAATTAGAATTGGCGTGAATTATATAGCCCCACGCAGCTGCTGGCAGCTCGAAATTTTGACAAAAACCACAACAATAATGATAAATAAATGCATTTCCCCGGTTGCCGGCCCTTTGTCCCAGTGTTTGTCCTCTTGAAATTTTTTTTCCTAAATCAGGAATAGTAATAACCGGATGTACAAAACTGTCGTTCCATCGTTCGTGTAAAAAAAAAAAAGAAAAAAAAAGTAGCAGTAAGAAAGTTTAGGCGAAGCAGTTTTTTTTTTCTGACGATTGTCACAGATATAAATATTTATCAGATAGCGCGACGTTGTTGAATGAAATAACTATCAAATGTATTTTGGTTGTTTCGACAGTCCACTGTGAAACCTACGAAAAAGCGGCGCAGATTTGCAGGTACGCTAATTAAAAAAAAAAAAAAAAATGAAACAAAAAAAAAACATCACAAAAAAAGTTTTCGCAATGTAAATTCTTGGCCTAAAATTGGTTATCGAGTGCTCTCCGATAATCTCGGTGGCAGCTCGTTTCCGATTTGTTTTTTCACATTACATCAATTCGTTCCGTCATTATTATAATATTCGCTTAAATTTGTACATTCGATCATTGACGAAAAACAAAATCGGATCATTCATTAAATTGGTTATTCATGCGCTTAATCGGGATTCGGTTGACGGCCGAAGCCACTCTCAAATTTTAACGATTTTTCGTTCAAAATTCGCCTAAGAAATAATTTAAAAAAAAAAAAAAAAAAAACGAAAATTTAAAAAATAATTCGTCATTAGCAATTCGTGCACTGTTTAGATTTAATAGATTTTCGTTATTTTTTTTTTCTCTCTGTCTTTCACCGTACATCGAAACGTCATAGTTGCATACTGAATGTATTTTGCATCTTGGGTGTTTCGAATCTTGTCACTCACTAGCGGTGTAATTAAAAAGTTTTAAAAAAATTGTCTCTTTTTTAAACATACCGACCATGTAATATCGTAAGATCAAGAGAGTGGCTTTGATTATTATTTTTATTTTAGTATTTGCTTGCGGTGTAACATTATTCGTTCAGTTGCAAAAATCTTAGAGTTTAATAATGTTTTCATCGTTTATTCGATTTATTTATTTCATTATTTCAATCTGCGTCGCTGCACAACAGTTTTCGAATTTATCATTTTTCACGATCGTACGGAATCACAAAGCCTAATGGACGTAGCGATATGGGCGTAGTGAGTCGTGTGAGTCAAAACAATTGTTTTTTATATATATATGGGGGAAGCCACGCCAACTCAGCCAGCTGACAACCTTCTGTCCTCCGATCGGGTCGATAATTTTTTTTTAGTACCTTTAGGGTCCTACGACTTTACTAATTTTTTTTTCAGATTTTTTAGACCCCCCCTTCCCCTCACCCCACCCCGCTCAATTTTTTATATCAAGAGGGAACGGCTATTTCGCCATTTTTCAATTGAATGAAATTTTTTTCCCAGATACCTTATCGAAATTGAGAAACTTTTTTCATAAAATTGGAGTGGAACTATTGTTTCTAATATTTTATTTTAATTTTTTTCAATTTTGAAAAAATTCCACTTTTTCCGAAATTTTAATATGATCATGGTTTCCTATCTTAAAAAAAATAAGAAATATAAAATCTCTCTTGCGAAAAATCGATATTTCGATTCTGTTGGAAGATATTCCGATTAGAAATCAGAATGACAAGGTTAGCTCGTCTCACGGGGGGGAAAATGGATTTTTTATAGAAAATATTTGGAATATCGATTTTTTGCGAGAGAGATTTTATTTTTATTTTTTTTTTAAATAGGAAATTATGATTATGTATTAAAATTTCGGAAAAAGTGGAATTTTTTCAAAATTAAAAAAAAATAAAAATAAAATATTAGAAACAATAGTTCCACTCTAATTTTATGAAAAAAGTTTCTCAATTTCGATAAGGTATCTGGGAAAAAAATTGCATTCAATTGAAAAATGGGGAAATAGCCATTCCCTCTTGATATAAAAAATTGAGCGGGGTGGGGTGAGGGGAAGGGGGGGGGGTCAAAAAAATCTTTAAAAAAATTAGTAAAGTCGTAGGACCCTAAAGATACTAAAAAAAAATTATCAACCTGATCGGAGGATAAAAGGTTGTCAGCTGGCTGAGTTGGCGTGGCTTCCCCCATATATTTTTTTTTTTTTTACAATAATTTTGAAAACAATTGAATAATGGAAAGTAGCAACAATGTAGGATTGAGTGGCAAAATAGGTGTGAGGTGGTCGTTGTAAATATTCGTAGCAACGTTAGTTACGCACTTTTTAAGGCGAAGTGATACATCGCCGTCGGTGATGTAGATTTACCAATAATTACGTGTAAATTTGACAAATATTCTGCTGTACTTCAAGCGTGAACGGCTGAACGGAATTCGATGAAATTTGGTGGATCTATGTAGAATCGATCGAGGACCAACCAAAATTCGGATGAAGATTTTTTGTTGTTGTTAAGGGGGTACATCTGTGTAGATTGCCGGAAAAGTAGGTGAATTTTGAGAATTATTATCTCAAAAACTATTCGTCCGATTGAATTCAAGTTGGTTTTATTCAAAAGTATATACATCGAGGTATGTTGACGATTTTTTATATAAATATATAGCGAATGGGAGCGCTGTTATTCTGGCCGGCGTAAAACAACTTTGTCGTCGGCACGGTTTGCGGTTCCCACTTTTTCTCGCAGTCGGTTGGTCTGAAACAAAAATTTCAAGAAGATTCTTGAAGTGTAACGTCTCGAGCTGTTCGGCACGTAGGATTTTTTTTTTTGTTTTTTTACAAAATGGCGCTTGATTGAAATTGAAATTCCCCTTTTAACCTCAAAAATTTACGACCTTTTTTGGTCGATAAAAAATATAAATAAATTAGTTTAAAAAAAAATCCTACGTGCCGAACAGCTCAAGACGTTAGACTTCAAGAATCTTCTTGAAATTTTTGTTTCAGACCAACCGACTGCGAGAAAAAGTGGCAACCGCAAACCGTGCCGAAGACAAAGTTTTTTTACGCCGGCCAGAATAACAGCGCTCCCATTCGCTATATATTAATATAAAAAATCGTCAACATACCTCGATGTATGTACTTTCAAATGAAACCAACTTGAATTCAATCGGACGAACAGTTTTTGAGATAATAATTCCCAAAATTCATCGGAAAATACTTTTCCGGCAATCTACACCGGTGTAGCCCCTTAAGAAATTCGGGAGAAATTTTTTTGGCGATTTTGAGATTTCGTTCAGCCGTTCAGGCGCGAAGTACTGCATAATATTTGCCAATTTACACGTAATTCTCGGTAAATGTACTTACCGACGGCGATTTATCGCTTCACCTTAACGTTTCCTCGGAACTGTCGAGGCTCGCGACTATTTGCGGCGAGCCGAAACTCATTCTCGCGTCAATGAGATTGTAAATAGTCGTCACGGACGGAAAAATCATAAATCTCGTTGAGTTAGGTAAATATTTTTATAATCAAATTTAATTTAATTTTTTTTTTTGCTAATCAAAATTTATTATAAATCATTGGTGATTAGACTTGGATGAATCGAAGGGTCGATTAATGAACCTTGATAAAAAAAAAAAAGCGCAAACACTGGGGTACAGGGTATAAACGGCATGTAAGATCTGCTAATAGATAATCGATTAGTGACCCGATAAATAATAATAATAACAATAACAATAATATCGATTGTTATCAATTGATATTTCGCAGCATTGGTGTTGAGTATACTCGGAGTTCAGGGTGGCATCGAAATTTTAACGGTTCCGTGTTTCGTGGAAAATCGAAGCTTATCTTGATTTTGATTATATATTTTGAAAATATAAGTAGATAAAAAAAAATCGGCAGTCTTGTAGAAACGTGCTACAAATCGAATGCTTTTTTTTTTTTTTGAATTTTATTTTATTTTTTAAATACATAATTTGTTTTTTGAAACGTAGACAAGTTTTTGTACGCAAAATAATCGAAACTCAAATTACTGCACAATAATTAGCAAAAAAAAAGTATCTATAATAGCCACGGTAGATTTTGTTGATTGATTGAGAATTTATTTTAGCCGAATGAAAAATCACTCGCTACATTTATTTTCGCTCTTCCCGCTGTTTATTTGCCTATTCGCATTTGCTTCGACACTTTCCACACCCTGCTGTTCGTAAATTTCGTTGTTAAATGTTCACACGTCTGGATGTAAAATTTGTTTTATTCGTTTTTTCGTTCGCAATGTTCGTAAAACGTGTATCGATTTTTAACGCAATTTTTTATTATTGTACACTAGTGACGGAAATATTCGGGCCACTGACGAAGCGCGCTCGTAAAAATCATTTTTGCTTTTGAACGTCGACAACTTTGCGACGAAAAAAGTTAGAAACTTTTTGCAAGCACCATTGGAAAGCTTATAAATATCTGAATCCATTGATATTTTAGAAATAATATTTCCATTACTAAGCACTGAGATAGCGTGTGAAATACATTGGAAAAAAATCGGATCTTTCCGAAATTTTCTATCTTGACTTCAATTTGTGGCCAAAGTTAGGAAATTTTCTCAAATAATTTGAAATTTCTCAAATAAAAAATTAAATTCTCGAGATTAGGTGTAAAAAATTTCAAATTTTTGAAAAAAAATTTCCTAACATTCGCCATAAGGTGAAGTCAAGATAGAAAATTCCCGAAAAATCCGATTTTTTTACCCATCTATTTTACACGCTATCTCAGTGCTTAGTAATGGTAATATTATTTTTTTTTAATAACAATGGATTCAAATATTTATAAGTTTTTAAAAAAGTTCCTAGCTTTCCATGTCGCGAAGTTGTCGACGTTCAAAGGCAGAAGTGATTTTTGCTAGTGCGTTTCGTCAGTGGCCTGATTATTACCGCCGGTAGTTTTAGGGTGGCTAGAAATAAAAAATGTTCCGACTTCAAATGGTCACACAAATCACAAAAAGATTCATCATCATCAATGATCTAAAAAATCTAATAATTTTTTACGGAAAAACTAAATTATCGACGGAAGTTGCAATCGGATTCCTAAGGTCTGCATGCCATTTTAAGCGGTTTTTGAAGAACTTTCAAATCGAACTTACATGATTTATGGTAGCTATAAAATTCAAGGGGCTATGATTTTTTTAATGGAAACTTCATATTCGTCCCGTGTTAATCAAATGGGAAAACTTAAAAAATCATCGGCAACCCCTAAAAATAATCTTATCGGGTTCATCTTTAGGCAGAATTCTACAAATGCAAAAGACTCTGTAGCGAATGCTTAGAATTTGAAATCGGAATTTTTTAAATTTTCATTCGAGCCACTTTAGTATATATACATATTTTTTCCTCCATCTGTATAATTGTTGTTGTTGGTTGTATATGGTGTAATAACGACGCTTACAATGCTCTCGCGCCCTACAATTTTCATATCCAAGAATGTTATAAAACCAAAACGTTGTTTTTTCAGGGTGGTTCAGGAAAAAAGTAACGTTTAGGAACAAGCAACGCTAACGGATTATGTACTACAGTCGTTAGAAACGAGAAAATATAGTGTTAAAATAGCACACAACAGTCAAGCTATGGACGCGAATGGCGATGACTTTGCTACTGAGAAGACTAATATAATAATGAAATATTACGAATAATGTTTATTATTAAAAAAATAAAAAAAAATCAACAAAAAAAACCACAAAAAAAAAACAAACAAACAAACAAAAAAAAAAAATGCAACAAAAAATCATATTTTATTATGTGGAAGAAGAATAAACGTTAGAGAAAGTCGATGATGAACAATTGAGAAAAAATGTAAACGATGAAAAATTAATGAAATTGTAGGAACGGTAAAGGAATGAGAAACAATTGATAACCGGATTAAACTTAGGTAGCAAACGAGACTATTGAAACTGGTGTGTGATGGATACGTAGATTTTAAGGATCTACCGGGTTCATGTATTACCGCGTCGAAAAGGCATTAACGAGAGTTTCATTTGCATATTTTTTACTAGGACATTAACTTGATTTTTTTTTTTTTAATTTTTTTTTTTATAGGAAAGATGATTATAAAATGAAAAAAAAAATAACAATAATAGTAATAATGAAAAACAACGGGAAGTAAAGATGTTGGGGGACGAGTCCCGAGATATATAGCGGAACGTGAGTCCTCGAAAATACGACAAGTAAAAAAAAGACAAAAAATATTTAGCTCGGTATGAGATTAAATGAAGGATACACCGATAGAATATTGATTCGCAGTCAGATTTCTCAAACGCAGCGAAGATAAGGACGGGCTCGATGGATAATTGTAACTGTTAGGACGAAGATTCGACGATTTTTATTGTATCGAGTGAGATTCTTCTGAAATTAGGTATTTTTTTTATCGTAAAGCGTTTGGGAGATGAGGAAAAAAAAAAAAAAAAAAAATTAGATATCGAATAATTATGTGCAATAAGACGAAAGGCAGGATGGTGGTTGGGTCTCGTACCGGTGAAAGGGAAGAACGTAAAAAAAAAAAAATCGGCTCGAAACATCCGAAGCACAGACCACGTAGTGTTGTCGAATTAAAATGAAATTTTATAATTACGTCACGTCGATTATTATCGCAACACAAAAAAAAAAAAATTTTTTTTTAAAAAGAAAAAAAAGAAAACGAGAACACGTACACCTCGCCGTATGCTACGAAATTGTAATATTATAGGACATGAAATTGCGTTCAATGAGTTTGCACTTCTGGATTCGAAAAAAAAAAAAAAAAAAAAAAAACAATTCCGTGAAACCATATCAAATTAATAAAATGTTTCAATTGTATAATGCCATGAAGAATTTATTCACGAATTTTAGCGAATCGATGAGCGCGAAGAGAGTTGAAAAAAAATGATTGATAAAAAAAGAAAGACTAATGAAACCATCGCCAATCGACCCCTTCCCCCCCCCCCCCCCCCCCCCCCCCTCAAAAGTTCGACGATCAGATTCACACTCGAGTGGAAGAAACTTTACAATTCATTGGAAACAAAAAAACGAAAAAAAAAGCCACAAATTAATTAATTACATCGTTTGGTGAACGTAAAATAATTGTCGACGTTTCAACATCAAATTTTGACCAATCACGCCAACGATAACGCAAAAGTTTCACCACGGGCATTTTTTTTAAATCAACGTTTATCAAATTTTAAAAACGAAAATTGAAAAAAAAAAAAAAATAAATTAACATATAAAACAGCCTAAAATCCGTTAATGTTTGTACATCTTCGAACAACCATTGTTTTTTTTTTCTTCTTCGTTATGTATTTTCCATTCGATGCCGTACTTATTTTATATACATTTTATAAATACAAAATAAGGGGTAAATTGTGAAAATATTTGACTCGTTCGTGGGACGGGTTGAAAAAACAAAATGGTTTTTTGCGAGAGAAAGACTGCGGCTCGTAATCGAATGTTTCGATCGTTGCGCCAAAACGAAAAAAAAAAAATTTCGGTGACGTTCGAATTGAAGAAAAAAAAAGAGAAGAAAATGAAACTATTGAAAAGAAGAGAAAAAAAAAAAAAAGATAACGTTTATCTCGTCACTGAATTTGAAACACGATAAACGAGAGATACTCCTGATGATAATGTTGATGTAACATACGTGGAATAATTGGTCAGCCTTAACGCCTGGTAGTAATCTTGTAACAGTTGCAATATAGCATAAAATATAATAAAAATAAACATATATGTACCCAGCAAGCTACAGCGATTACGATTGATTAAATTCCCAATCGAATTCCTAAATTCCAACATTATCATTATTAAGTTTTTTTTTCAGGACAATCCATGATTAAGATATTACTGGATGGTTACTAATGAACGTCAGAAATTTTTGAAAATTTGAGGAATGATAGTTTTTGATTGATTAATGATACATTGATTATTTCAGATTTTTTTACCAAATGGTTTAGGAGTTATAAATTTGTGAATTTAACACGGTCTCTTGTGGGAGAACCGCTTCTGCAGACGTTAATGAATGTAAAACGCATGGAACTAAATGTCAGAAAATTCTGAAAATATTATATCATAAAGATTTAGAATCGACAGATCGATTATGTTTAGTTTAAAATTAATCGTCTGAGTAATTGTCGAGAAATTAATTGAAGTAATGAGGAAAATCGCCTGAAACCGTTGAAACATTAGTCCGAAAACTAAATTCGTACGTCTAAATTTTCTGTCACGGAAGACAGCCTCGTAAAAAAATACATTCGACCATGGAAAAAATCAGAAGAAATTTCTGATTTGCAATATTTTAATCTTAGACGACTTATTATATCGTTTGAAGGTGCGAATATTTTGTAAATAAATATTGAGAAATATACTCGCATTATATAACATTTTTATTTCAAATTTTGCATACTTGAATTGTTTTTTTCTAATTTTCTTTTTTTTTTGCTGAGCTTTTAGATTGAATTTCTCCATCTGGAAAGAGAAGTATTCCTTTTGGAAAAAATTCGAGGAATCCAAAAAAATATATTTCAAATTTTTTAAAAATGTCATAATCGTCCAAAAATCGATTTATATTTTCAAAATTGGTTTTTTTTCCATGAAAAATATAAAATCTTGCCTTCCAACTTTTTTTTCGTTATCCTTGCAACGAACACCACAAAATTGATTCTTAGCAATTTTTCGCTCCGACACACTATTTCCATGTAATAAAATCAGCGAGAAAAAACAAGCAAAAATCGCATTTGCCTGTAATTTGACCCCCATACATGCCACCATAAATTAATAAATATCAATATTTTTGGTTTGAAGAGTACTATATCATACGTCGATTGTAAAAAAATTCAAGATGTTAAGGTTTCGAAGTGGTCGTGTTGATGTGGAATGCCCCATATAGATATAGTGGTGTTGCTCGTTGTAGCGCGTGAAGATGATTATTTCCGTTGTACAGTAATTGACAAAACGTCAGTCAACCACACGCCAATATCGTCGAATTTGACTTAAATTCTTATTAAAAGTAGATAATTAATATTTCTAAGTGTTAATTTAATATTACTTTAGCTATTCGTTAGGCGAAACATGTACGGCATGATCTAGAATTGTCAATCCACGATTCGCCGGTTTTGAACTAACTTTTTGCCCGACGATTCGTCCAGAAAAAAATGTAATTTTGACGAAAATATTTATTTGACAATTGCGAGTATCGAGATGAAAAGTATTTACAATAATTATCACCGACAAAACGTTATCCTTTTAAAAAATTTATTTTTAGAAAAAATGAACAAAGCTTTTAACTTTTAAGCTTTAAACAGTGTTAATGAATTGTTAAGCAAACATTTTTTGCACTTCTCAAACCTTCCAGAATTTTCATAAAAATTGAGGGACGATTTTTTTGTTTGTTTTTTAACCCTTGGCAAAGATCATGATAAAAATTGTTGAATTTAAAGAGTCGTCGTATCACTTGTTTATACAAAAAGGTGTTTCCTTGATTTTACTTGTGTTTTATCATGATTTTCATGACCGAAAATTCGTCAAACTTCATACCTTAGAGTCACATTCACTTAATTTGACAAAGATAATATCATTTTTCAATCAATATGGATGAAATAATTCCCGAACAAAAGATTAATGAAAATTAGAACGAATAATGAGTCTGATAAAACTGAAATAAGTAAAAATTACTAATATAAAATAAAGTTGTTTGCGTACCTGACAATGCAAAAAAAATATTCAGAAAGATTAATTGAAGGTTCTTCTCTTTAAATTTCATAGACATTTGACGAAAATATTTATTTGACAATTGCGAGGTAACGAGATGAAAAGTATTTACAATAATTATCACAGACAAAACGTTTTTTTTTTTTTTTCTCGTAAATTGTGTAAACTTCGATAATTTATAATCAATTCAACATAGTTTGAAGAAAACCGAGAATGTAACTGCCAAGATCTTCGTCCTGATTCGTCCACGATACGTAAACGCTTTTTTTGTCATCGTCGTCGCCTTCTACCTTGACGAGAACGGATTCCACGGATATCGAACCATCGGCCAATTGCACGGTCCATCCGGTCAATCGTTCCTTCAGGGGTTGCAACAGTTTCATGGTCGTAGATTGCGCCGGTCCGGGATCTCTGACTTGTACCGTCGATGTGAATCGAACCACGTGTTTCGCTATTCCAGCGGCTTTTATCACCTGCACAGCCCAAAAAAAAAAACCCCCATTAATCCGTAATTATGATTCGTGTCAAAACCCGAATTTGTCAAATTTCTCGAATAAATGCTTTGTATTTGTTTATTTTTTCGTGAATTGATTAGTTAGCCACGATCACGACGAATGGCGAGAAGTCGTTTCGCAGACATTTAGAAATTTCGGATCGTTGACGAGAGACGTTGGAGAAAAAATGGCCGATCGCCGGTCGGCCGAGTTTGGACAGGTTTGGCGCCTCTTTTCTGCTGTAGTTGTTCACAACTTGGAATATGATGGGCGGAGGACTTCGGTTACACATTGTAGGTCCGAAGGAGGGAAATGAACAGCCGTTACTTAGCGTATCACGACCATTGTAATTGATGTTAGAGTACCGACTTTGGGCTACAGTGATTTTTTTTGTAACTCTGAGGAATAAATGTTTTTAGTGAGAAATTAAATCTTCATGTTTTTAAGATTTTTTTCTTGATTATCATCGCTGTTATTGGGTGGATAATTCTGTGAGTTTTTTACGTTTTTGTTTACATTAATTTCTTAATGAGTGTTGATACGAACAAAAAATTCGTTCCGACCAAGTTTTCTGTGTAAAAAAGGCTTAGCTTTGCAAAAAAAAAAAAAAAAAAAAAATGACATTTTCGCGTTTGAAATATAAGAGTCGACGTTTCGGACAATTTTTTCAAACATCTCAATACCAATTTCATTTCTACACATTATGTGCAAATTTTCCTCAGCTTTGCGAAAAAAGTATTTAAATTTTTTTTCAAAAACATGCATCGGCCGAAAAATCGAGTTTTATATTTCAAATGCGATTTAAAGTAATTTTTTAAGGCCCCAAAATGTTTTTGTATTTTTTTTCTCGAAGGGCTGAGCTTTTTTTACCTACAAAACTTGGTTGAGACTCATTTTTTAAAATCAAAACAATTTAAGAAACTGATGAAAAAAAAAAATCATAGAATCGCCCATACAATTACAGCAAAAATAACCAAGGCAAAAATTTAAAAAAAAGTTAAGAGTTCATTCCTCTATGAAGACTTTGAGGTTATTTAGGTTACAGAATCATCGCTGATAGCGAAGGTATGATAGACGACTATGTAAAGTTTGGTGCAATTTTTCTTCACTTCCAGAGCTCAAAAAAAAAAACTGTCACATGCATTTTTCGACAGTAAACAATATTAAGGAGGCTCCGTCGCTAACGTCTCAACAGGAAATAGTATATTACGATACAAGAGCGAAAATATTTTTTCTGACGAATGTGAGTATGTAGCACGAGCCGAAGGCGAGTGCTGCAATCACACGAGTCAAGAAAAGGTTTTTCGCACGAGTATAGTATACATTTTTATTGCACGAGGTGCGTAAATGCGATTTGACGCGAACGAAGTGAGCGGAAAAATCGCATCTTACGCACGGCGTGTCATAAAAATAATTTTCAAGTATATCATAGATAATGTACCCATATTTACGTATGCAAAGTATCAGATAAGGTCGACGACTAAATAAGAGAGATAAAAATAGTTAAACTTGGGATTTTTAACACAGGGCTTATGGAAGACGCATCCCCAAAAGACTTTTAGCAAGCGATATTTTTGCACTCAGACAACAGATATTGATGAAAAACTACAGTAACGTTGATTAGGTCATGAAGATTCCAAATATAATGAAAAAGTTGTGGGTCATCGGCTTAGGTAAAAAGATATTCAATGTTAAAATGTCGAAATATTTAAAACTCCGATGGGTTTCGCGAACGTGTGAAGATCTGGCAGCGTCACAGGAATCAGGTGTTCGTTTGTTCAGTCCTGGCTCGAACCGACGCTTTGCGGCGGCGCTAACCATACTGTCATAGCCTTAGAATCGGGTTAGTTCAACGCATATTTTCTGTCACAATAAAAATCTCGAACTGTCAGCTCGCGGTGTCAAAAGAAATCAGCGGCGATCAGAGGAGAGGGTGGCATGGAGAATTGCGATGTTGCCGTACTTCTTTAGGCAGTATCGTAACGTAAAATTGTGCCAATTCTGCGGTATTTATTTATCGATGCCCAGCTAGTTAGTCTTGTATAAAATTATCAATAATAAGTTTATAATCAACCGTATTATGCCAAACATGCGTATGACTGAAAAAAAAAATGGGCCCCGCTTAGGCGCCCGCGCAACCCGCCCCTTCGTGACCGAGCCTCCTTAAATTGCGACGAATTTGGCAAAATTTCTCCTCGAACATACATAAAATTTCGACAAAAACGTTTCAACTGCATATTCTACCGTCGACACAACAATCGACGATAAAAAAAAAAAAAAAAAAAAAAAAAAAAAACACCAAACGAAAAACTGTGCAAACCTCTTCCGTGTCAACGAGGCAAGCAGCCCAATCATCCTTGAGCATGAGAACGCTGTGAAGTAACCTTCTGCGTTTCGGATCCGGCGGCAGAGCCGAATATCTCTTGGCCTCGGCTTTCAACAACGCCAACGAAGCGTCCACCGGTACTTTCGACGTTGTCGTAATAACGCAAGTCTCACCGTTAGCCGGATTGTAACAATTAGTTCCAAATTCTTGTTTTATTTTTTCTTTCAAATATTCCATTTTTGCAAATTCTCCGTGAACTAGCATAACGTTTTTCGGCTCGCAGTACTGTATAAGTTGCATTATTCCTTTTGCATCGGCGTGAGCCGAAAAAGACATGTATTCCACGGCCATTTTAACTTCGACGATTTGTCGATTTTCAAATTCTATTCTTCGAGCTCCGCTCAATACTTTGTGTCCGACTGTGCCTTGAACGCAAAAACCCGGCATGATAACCATGTTTAATTCGTTCGGGGCCCATTTTTTGAATATTTGAAGAGATAATCCAGCGTGCAACATTCCCGGAGTCGCGAAAACGACCATTGATCCTGGATTATCGATGTAGGATTTGTCAAACGGTTTTATGTGCTTGAAATCAAACATGTTTCGTTGGACAAAAGTTTTTTTGATCTTTTGATTCGTCCAAGTGATGAACATTTTGTAATAATTGTTGGCTTTTTCCGTTAGTCCGAGAGCGAAATACACGGGAGCTTTGAGATTCATTCTTTCCCAATACGTTTCGAGGAGTATGCAAAGTTCTTGGGCTCTGCCGAGGGCGAATACGGGAATTAATACTTTGCCGCCGCGATCTATGCATTCGTGTACCTGGAATAAATATGAATGATATACTTCAATAGAGTATAGAATATAGAATGTAGTGTAGAATAGAAATAGAATATTATAATAATATAGAAATATAATAAAAATAGCAATAATTAGAATAATTATGTTTTTGTGATTGAATATCCAGTTTTTCACGAAGAAAATAATAATAATAATAATAATAATAATAATAATAATAATAATAATAATAATAACAATAATAATAATAGTAATAATAATAATAATAATAATAATAATAATAATAATAATAATAATAATAATAATAATAATAATAATAATAATAATAATAATAATAATAATAATAATAATAATAATAATAATAATAATAATAATAATAATAATAATAATAATAATAACAATAATAATAATAATAATAATAATAATAATGATAATAATAATAATAATGATAATGATAATAATAATAATAATAATAATAATAATAATAATAATAATAATAATAATAATAATAATAATAATAATAGTAATAATAATAACAATAATAATAATAGTAATAACAATAACGTATGTACATAGGGAGGGACGTTCTAATCACCGAATTAAAACCTGATCGTTTTTTTAATGAAAATAACTAGAAAATAATAAGAAAAATCGATTTTTTATCGAAATAGTCAAAATATCAATTTCGATGCAAGATAGATTTCATTTTTCTTCTAGGTAAAAAAAACCTAGAATTATCATATATTAAAGTTTTTTAAAAACTCGGATTGTTCCGGAATAAAAAAAAAATAAAGTGATATATTAGAAACATGATCACAAATGAAGTCAATTTCATAAAAAAAAGTTCTGTCGTTTTGATAAGGCATCTGGGAAAAAATGTTATCCAATTTACAATGGTCGGATGCACTTAACTCTTGATTCAAGAAAGGAGTTTAAAAGAGCTTAAAAAAATGAGTGAGGTCGCAGGATCCAAAAAATATTTTTCAAAAAAATCTTGGATTTGGGACGTCACTCCTCATTTGTTTGTAAAAAAACTTGAAATAAAAATAAAAAATATTATTTCACTCATTAAAAGGTTTGGCGATGTCGATCTAATTGATGTTATAGCTACATATTTTCGGACATCTATATTCAACTCTGTGGTTCGAGATTGAGAGAGTCCTACACTACCGATGTTATTAGACAGTAACTTATATTTTATTTCTTGTGGGAAATAACGCGTTTCAACTTATATTTAATTTCTTGTGGGATTTTTTCACGATTTATTATACAATCTCGTTAATTGTGCTCGGGCCTGCCAGCTCTCAATCGGTTAATTGAACGACGTAAAATCAACAATTGTTATTCCCCACAAGGAATGAAATATAAGTTACTATCCATTTTTTAATACAGCGTTGAACAAAAATAACGCGTACCAGCGTTGAATATAGATGTCCAAAAAAATCTAGTTATAACATCAATTGGATCGACATCGCCAAAGCTCCTAGTAAGTAAAATTAACCCGAACAAAGTAATTTCTCCATGAAAAATATTACAATTATTATCTTTACCTTTTTCAAAAAATCTCGTTCTCGACATCTCTTGGAGTCGCGAATGGTGGTGGCGTAAGTGGATTCCGATATGAGAAGATCCGGTCGACATTTGTCGATCCAAGCGGCTCCCAAATGTCGATCCGGCGTCATATTATAATCGCCCGTGTAAACGATAGATTGCGATCCCACGCGAACCCAAAACATCGCTGCGCCCAGAACGTGTCCGGCGTAATAAGCTTTTATCTCAAGTTCGGAATCCACCATCACCGACTGGTGCAACGTAACGGCGACCACTTTTTTCATACAATCCTTGATCATTTGGGAAGTGAAAAAATTACTCTCGCCCTTTCGTTCGACGGCGACTTTTCTCATGTCTTCCAGAAGTATCGGAGCTATCGCCTTTGTCGGATGGGTCATGTAAATCGGGCCCGTGTATCCGACCTGCGCAAATTCAAAGGATCGAGCTTTGTCGTAGTCGCAAAAGCCAACAAGGGCCAATTTTTGATAGATTGTAACATTCAGTATTTGAACTAATTAGTACCAGCCATTATCCGGATAATCAATCAATAATATTTCGGTGGAAACGAATCAAAATATTTCTTAGTATCGTAATAAATATTTCCAGAAAAAATTGTTAGAATATTTTATTATTATTATTAATAATAATAATAATGTATTTTTTATTGTATCTATAAAGTTTTCTACTTTTGTAAATTTATTTGGCAAAAATTTAATTTTTCAAATTTATTTCTGTACCAAACGTGTGTGTATGAACGAATTGGATCTTGATTTGGATTAATGACGTTCTATAGAGTGCTGTTTGCTTACCATTTCTGTAAAATAGGGCAAAGCGCCGCAGTGATCCAGATGGAAGTGAGAAATGATGACGCAGTCTATGTGATTGGTAACCGGCCCTTCCGGCACGATGTAGGAGAAGTCTGGAAATCTTCGCTCGTCATTGAAACCCATGTGCATACCGCAATCAAGCATTATATTTTTGCCGCCCATGGAGACGAGGATGCAACTTCTGCCGACATCCTGCCCCGCTCCCAGAGGCGTCACTTTTATGTCCGGCATTTTTGTCGTCGTTTTTTTCTAATTACCCCAGCGATGACTGCAATTTTTTTTTCCAGTTTTTAATAAAAAATACAGTTTTTTTAAACACGTGAATTTTTTAGAGGCGATATTAGAGCGTTTATGAAAATGGAGATAGTATTTCGTCACATGTGTGATGACACGTGGAATTTCGTGACGATAACGCTAATTTTTGAATGGCAACGCGTATCAACACACGTACAAGATACTATTTTGAGGTTATGTATTTGAAAAGATGGTAAAGGTAATAAGAAAAATAATTCGAACGATTTACTGACGTACCTAACCTATATTTTTCAATGCAATTAGACTAGAATCCTTTTCGACGTATCTTTGCTACCTCGTTCACTGTATTATCATCATTTTTTGTTTCTTCACAAAATCACACGTGAAGTTTCATCGGTAAATAACGAAGTTGTCGTTTGCGTTGCTCGTGCCGAGATTGCCGCGACAACGGGCGACAACAGCGCCCCGACACGGAAACCACTTCAACGTACCACAATGGCGGCAATGGTAGCAAAATCCAGTAAATTGTTTATTTGCATATAGTCATAGAAATTATCGATGAAAATTGAAAAAAATCACGCAGAGAAAATGACCATGCGATGAGGAAGACATTGACGAGGCAGCTGAGCCACAAGTCGAGTATTAACTCAGCGAGTACCTGAAGAAGCGTATAACTCACTCGAACTCATCTCACTTATATTAACCCTTCGACTGCATTCGGGGTCATTTTGACCCAGCAAGTTTTCTTCCGTCGATTGTATGACAGAGAGGGGGGGTCTAATTGCCCAAATCTCGACGCCACATTTTGCCCCCACCCTTACTCTATACCTGGACGCTATGGCCCTTCCCCTTACCCTGCCAGTATACCTAGGACAGCCGCTCCAATAATACATTGAGTCGTTTTGACCCATTGTGTGCAGTTTTCCGTTAAAAAACCGATTTTTTTTTCTGTGAAATTTTGTGTGGAAGCTTAAAAAATAAGTTTGTTATGATAGTAAAAGCTAATAGATTTATGTTATTTTGCTCTATTACAATAAATTATGAATTTAGGATGTCGAATGAGCAACGAAATCGTAATGCGGAGCGTTTTTCGCTCCAAGAATCAGACGAGGACGACGATTTCGGGCAAAACATGTCTGATGAAGAAGAAGATGACATCGATACGATGGTCTATGCGATTCTTTTTTGTCATTCTCGACCAGGCAGTTGTGAACAGCCGCATTTTGCATACGTGTGCAAAAGTAAATTCGAATAAAGATAAAGAAAACCTGTCGGGTCGTAAATGCCAAAAAAAAATTGCTCATGGTCTACTGCGGCCTTTTCTTGAAAGGAGGTTGCAACAGAACCCGACTTTAAGATCCGGTATAGCGGCCAGTATAAGGATGATTTTAAACGAAGAAAAAGAGCCCCCGCAAAATGTAGGTGAAAGGCGAGAGTTCGAAAAACGCGTAAGATGCAGTCTGTGTGATACCAAAGACGATCACAAAACGAAACAACAGTGCCCGAGCTGTATGAGAGCTATGTGCAACCTCCACAGAATCTATTTATGTGTTGATTCCGGTATACTGGAATAATTTAATATTATAATAGAGAAAAAAAATATACGTTTTTTATGGTTAATCAGTCGTTGGAGTTGTTTTTTTCCCCAGTTTTCACTACTCCGAAAATGCCTACTTTCAACCCGTAGAATTAATTCATTTTTTGCAAGGTTGGTCGACGTTATATTTTTTTTTCGTATCTACATACCTTCCTCTTGAAAATCCCCAAAGAATTTTTTTTGTAAATTGATAAAAAAAAAAAATACGATTTTTTTCGTGTAAACATGCATTTTTCAACATATGCCCCACTTTGGACGAATGTTTTGGCATTAAATTTTCGGTTTCGGCCAAAAACAAGTTCCGGGCCATAAAATATGCATAATTTACTGCAAAAAATGACTCTACAAAAAAAACGAAAAAATACATATTTACCGAGGTACAACGGTTTGAAAATCGCTTTGGGTCGTTCTGACCCGGTATGCAGTTATAGATCGGTGGCGGAAGTGTGCAGTCGAAGGGTTAATCGTCTCAAACATCAGGATAAGGACACGAAACAAAAACAAGAATAAAACACACAAAACAAGATAACAACACTAACATCAACAAAACAATTTGGAAGGTTTCACATTTTTCAAATACTTTTATTCATATAATTATCGTTATTACTCCTAAATATTTACATGTTTTTTTTTCTGTTATTTTTTTTCTTCATAGTTTCGGGATTTGTAATGCGACTATACACGGACTTTCGGTAATGCGCGCGTGCCGGAGTTATCATTGCGTGGGTGATTTGATTAATTTTGACCCGAGATTCTCCGCTGTTGTTTTTTTTTCTGTGTCTTCGTTTGTATTATTATTTTTTTTGTGTCTGTAAAACATATACAGTGTGTTTTCGTGTACCGCATTATAATACCATGTATAGGTTTTTTCATACGATTTGAACTCGGAACGAATGAAGAAGATTAATTCGCGGAAATAATGCGTTAGGCGCAATCGGGTTGCGTTCGTTTCAACATTATAATTCTAACGGAATATGCGGATTAAACGGGAGAGGCTTCGCGCTGACGTGTAAAAAATCTAAATGCACCACACGCTACACGTTTATAACTCCAATTCGTTACCATTATTTCTTTTTCGTCCTTCCTTCACTCTCTCTCTCTCTCTCCCTCTCTCTTCCCCGCAATTCTTCATTTATTCATTTTTCATTTATTTATTTACGTATTCAATTTTTCTTTCTTTCTTCTAATTAATCATAGTCGTAAATAAAAAGCCGATCGAGCGCTCCGTCTGCGTGGAATACTTTCTTCGTTTGCCGACTTGCGAAGATCATTTAATTATTATTAAGTTTTTTTTCTTTTCTTTCTCGTTTTTATTTATTTTTTAATCGTCATTTTTCATTAATCTCGGTATTGTTAATTTGCATTTCGTTTTAACAGATTTTTCCGTGTGTGTTCGAGGTGAGCAAGCGACTAAAATATCCGCGGGCATTGCGCAGTCTATCCTTAGACTCTTATATATCAATGATATCATTATTGTTTATTTTAATTTAATTTAATTTTTTATTTTTTATTTTAATGCCTAACATCGTTATTCCTTATATCACGAATATAATCTCTATCTATCGTGCATTCATATGGTAACTGTACAATGTAAAATATAATTCCGTCTAGCTAATAGCGGCTCCCGGATACGGCCCGAGCGCTCTCGTACCTTTCCTCAGGTTTTTCTTTTGTTGTTGTTGTTGCTGGTTTTTTTTCTTTCAAATAATCATTATTATTATTATTTTTCTTCGTTATTCTCATTTAATTTTCCTCGTCGGCTCTGATTCGATGATTTTCATCGCAAGCGCAAACTCTTTTTTTTTTTTTGGTTTTGTTTTTTAAACTTTATTTTTCTTCGTTTATTTTTATTCGTCGACGTTCCAGCTGCAAGTTAATCGATAGGCTCTCTCGATAAATTCAATTTTTCATTATTTTTCGTCCCTTTCAACTGTCGCGTGACGCAATTATTTTTAATGGAGATTAACATTTGGTAACATATCTTTTTTTTTCGTTCTCTTCATTAAAATCGTCGTCATTGCTCGTAGATATCGTATAGAAGATAATTAGCTTAGTATAAACATTAGTCATCAGTACATTGAAGGATATGCAGATAGAGGTAGGGGCAGTGAGAACGATATGCGTAATACCTCTCGGATTAAAATTTTTCCTTTTTTTTTTTCTTTTCATTTTTTTTTTTTTTTCTAGAATTGTCTCGTAACCCAACCGCAACGATATCGTTGATACTGCCCGGATAAGTTAGCCACGTAATACAAAGTCGACATCGATATTTGTTAGCTTCGTTTTTTTTTTTTTTTCGTTTATAATTTTTTTTTTTTTTTCATCGATTATAAATCTACGGATGATTCGTCTCTCCCTCTCTCTCTCTCTCTCTCTCTCTCTCTCGCATACTCTTTCACTCTCTCTGTGGGTTATGCGGCGATTCGGCGACTGTGGCTAAAAAGTCACGTGCTCAATTTATTTTTTTTCTGTGCGTAGAGATAAGCGACAAAGCCTTGGAAAATGTTATCGGAATATCATTACGCATTAGCGGTCAGTCACGTGTTTTATTTTTTATATCTTTCAAAAATTTTCAAAGTGGATATATTCGTCGCTTCAATTGCGACGAAAAAACGCGACGACGAATGGACATTATTATAAAGCCGTGAAAAAAAAAAAAAAAATAGAAAATAAAAAAAACGTTCGTCCGTCGTTTTTGAGGCTATGGTTAGTGTTCGATAAGTGCTCGCCTCGTTTCGTCGATCATTTCGACTTTATGAATTATTTCTTTTTATTTTTTTCATTTTTTTCGAAATTTTTTTCGTAAAAAAGAACCAAATAAGAGAATAAGAAAGATAAATGCATTAGCTTTGGATCGAGATGGAGAAAATCGTGGCTCAGCCGCGTAATAAGAAAATCGATAGCAGATAAACGTTAAAAAGAAAAAAAGGACGAGAAATCAAAGAATTAAAGATTTTATTGAAAAATATAGCATTTTTGATATCTACGGCGTCGCAATATTTTTTGTTGCGAGTCAACAACTTTACCGCGGATGTTTATCGTTTTTTTGTTTCTCGTTCTTATTTTTTTCGCGTATTTTATAGAGCAACGGCAAGATCGATCGCTCGACGATCATGAAAAAGCAAATTTTCAAACGCTTAGCGTAACGTCTGAAAGTAAAAGTTGGAAAAAAAAACAAAAAAAAAAAACTATCGACGTGTTTTTTAAATTCGTAATTTTTATTTTTTAAATGGCAAATACTGCAAATCGCACCCTGTGTGTTTATGTATAAGCATATCTTCTCTCTCTCTCTCTCACTCGCTCGCGTACTACGTAATTATAGTTATTTCACAAGTCTTCGATTGTGGCTTGGAGCTCGTACTTAAATTTTTTTATTCTTTCCAATTCTTCGTTCTTGATTAATACGCGAATTTTAATTAACACGCAATTCGTCGTTCGTTCACGAAAATCAATGATTTTCTCACTGATTCGCAATATGTATACAGATTTTCCATACATTCTTTTGTTTTTTGCAACCGGACGAGCCTAAGAATCGTTCGGACCTTTCAGTTTTTCTTCCAATTTCATTTTTTTAAAATCGTTTTTTTTTTTTTTTTTTTTTTTTTCGGTTACGATTGTTTTTCAACTCCGTTCGTCAATAAAATCTATATAATTCGATAAACAATTTACACGCATAACACAATTTATAAATATATTTATAATATATTATAATATTTTCTATACAACAATGTCAGCGTTTGACTGAGTAGGATCGGCTCCGGTGATCAAAAAATGTTCATTTATTCCGTCTTTTTCCGACTTTTCTACACCAATTTGTTTTTTTTTTTTCTTCTTTTCGTTCCCTCTTCGCCCACGAAGTTCACGCGTGAGAAAAAGTATTTCTACTTCCGGTTGTCCGGACTTTCGTCAAAGTTCATCCTTGAACGTCAATCGCACGATTTTATTTTTTCTTCATTTTTGTTTTCTTTTTTTTAAATCGTCGCACGATTATTCAAAAACAATGTTGTTAAATAAAAAAATTAATAAAAATGAATATTAGCTCGGAGATTGACAACGATAGAGTGAATCAAATGACAAACGAAAGGTCCCGATCCCGTTTTTTTCGCAAAATAAACCCAATTACACATTTTTTTTCATAATTTTCACGCATAAATTCCTCACACGTAAATATTAATCAATAATCGTAAGTACGCCTAAACAATACGCGCGTACCAATCGAGCTAGTATCGTCGTATCGTGTACGTGTGTGTGTGTGTGTTAAAACAACGTGCAAACCCATACATTCCCGCATTTATTCAATTTTCCATCACGAACTC
>OZ020170.1:7118570-7183488 GCA_963971145.1 Sussaba pulchella
CAAAAAAATCAAGTTTCTATATAAATTCAGAATGGGATCTTTTTTGCTTATATTTGATTTTTTGATTTTTATTTTTCGAAACTAGGAAAATTCCGACAAACATTAAAAATAATAATTTTGGTTTTTGCTTTTAAATGAACAACAAATAAATCATTCTTGTGAAAAATTCAATATCTTGATTTTTTCGGCTTGAATATCGATTTATTCTATTTGGCCATGGTTCTTGCATTTCCTCCAACCTGAACCTGGGTGAAAAAGGCAGAGCGATATTTTTAAAATCGATGAATTTTTTTTCATGTATTCTGTGCTTGAAAAAATCAATATTCCATATAAATTGAGAGTGGGATCTTTTTTGCTTTTATTAAAAAAAAAAATTTTTTTTTTCGGAACTATGAAAATTCCGACAAACATTAAGTTTAATAATTTTAGTTTTTTTTTTTTAATCGATAAAAAATAAATCATTCGTATGAAAAAATCGATATCTTGATTTTTGCGGCTTGAATATCGATTCATTTTATTTGGACTTGTTTTTTGAATTTCCTCCAGTCTTTGATTTTTTTGAAGCCTCTTAGATACATCCTATCCTCTTACTGCACCTTCCTCACGTTCATATTACATTTGTTAGGGACCTGGGGTTAGTTGCAAAGTTATGGAACGAAAAAAAGGATGCTAAAAACAAAATTTTCATACAAACCCGGGTGAAAAAAGCAGAGCGATATTTTTAAAATCGATGAATTCTTTTTCATGTATTCTGTGCTTGAAAAAATCAATATTCTATATAAATTTAGAATGGGATCTTTTTTGCTTATATTTTATTTTTAATTATTAATTTTTGAAAACTATGAAAATTTCGACAAACTTAAAAAATTGAAATTTTAGTTTTTTTTAGAAGATCAATTAAAAATAAATCATTCTTATGAAAAAATCGATATCTTGATTTTTTCGGCTCGAATATCGATTCATTTTATTTGGACTTGGTTTTTGCATTTCCTCCAGTCTTTGAATTTTTCACAGCCCCTTAGATACATCCTATGCTCTTACTGCACCTCCCCAGTGTCCATATTAAGTTTTTTGAGGGACCTGGGGTTAGCTGCAAATTTATGGAACGAAAAAAAGGATGCTAAAAACATAATTTTCATATAAACCCGGGTGAAAAAGGCAGGGCGATATTTTTAAAATCGATGAATTTTTTTCATGTATTCTGTGCTTAATATAACTTGTGTAAACTCCCAATCATAAGCCTTGTGAGACTCCAACTTAACGAAAAAGAAAACAAAAAGTGAATGAATTATTAAAAGTCGATATTCAAGTCGAAAAAATTAAAATATCGATTTTTTCATAAGAATGATTTATTTTTAATTAATTTTTCTAAAAAAACTAAAATTTCCATTTTTTAAGTTTGTCAAAATTTTCATAGTTTTCAAAAATTAATAATTAAAAATAAAATATAAGCAAAAAAGATCCCATTCTAAATTTATATAGAATATTGATTTTTTCTAGCACAGAATACATGAAAAAGAATTCATCGATTTTAAAAATATCGCTCTGCTTTTTTCACCCGGGTTTGTATGAAAATTTTGTTTTTAGCATCCTTTTTTTCGTTCCATAATTGTGCAACTAACCCCAGGTCCCTAAAAAAATGTAATATGAACGTGAGGAAGGTGCAGTAAGAGAATAGGATGTATCTAAGGGGCTTCAAAAAATTCAAAGACTGGAGGAAATGCAAAAAACAAGTCCAAATAAAATGAATCGATATTCAAGCCGCAAAAATCAAGATATCGATTTTTTCATACGAATGATTTATTTTTTATCGATTTTCAAATAAAAACTAAAATTATTAAACTTAATGTTTGTCGGAATTTTCATAGTTCCGAAAAAAAAAATTTTTTTTTTAAATAAAAGCAAAAAAGATCCCACTCTCAATTTATATGGAATATTGATTTTTTCAAGCACAGAATACATGAAAAAAAATTCATCGATTTTAAAAATATCGCTCTGCCTTTTTCACCCAGGTTCAGGTTGGAGGAAATGCAAGAACCATGTCCAAATAAAATAAATCGATATTCAAGCCGAAAAAGTCAAGATATTGAATTTTTCACAAGAATGATTTATTTTTTGTTGATTTAAAAGCAAAAACCAAAATTATTATTTTTAATGTTTGTCGGAGTTTTCCTAGTTTCGAAAAATAAAAATCAAAAAATCAATTATAAGCAAAAAAGATCCCATTCTGAATTTATATAGAAACTTGATTTTTTTGAGCACAGAATACATGAAAAAAAATTCATCGATTTCAAAAATATCGCTCAGTCTTATTTCTCTTATTTTTCATTCTTTGAATTTTTCTAAGGGGGAGGGGGCGGTGGGAAAATTTCCAAAAAAATCAAGAGATGTTTTTGGGTTACCCCAAACTGAATAAAAAATTGCCAACCATTTCTGAAGGGGTGAGGGTTTTGACCCGTTCGAATTGAGCGGGCTTTCCCCATATATTCATGAACGAACCCTATGCTGTCTACATACAATTTATAAATAATAACAATAACAACTGTTATTAATTATAATGAGTCAATCAATAAATTATACATGAATTGAAGGAAGGTAGACGGCACAGGGGTTATGCAATAAATCCATTATCTATCAATGCTGGATATCAAATATCATTCGACTCATTTACATATGAATTGTCAACATATTGTATACAATTTGTATACAGGATATACATGTCCAATCACACCTCTAAAACCATACATAAATTTTTCATGCATTCTCTACTATATATATATTTTTTTTTCACGTCGGTTCTCCAACGTACTCGGTTTTCCCACGACAATGAGAGAACCGACGTGATTTCGGGGTAGCGCGAGTAGAGTTTGTCCGATGCACGAGGCTGCCATCGGTTACAATGCTACATCTCGATGGTTTCTCCCGGTTCTCGCTCGTTTCGTTCGCCGCTCGCACGGTCTCTCTGTTTCTGCCTCTCCGTCTTTTTTTTTTCCTTGCCTCTTTCTCTCTCCGTGTCCGATCTCAGTCTACAAAAGGTTCTCAGAGTTCGAGGGAATATCCGTTGCGAGTGTCTGGGAACCGTGAGAAGATGTCGAACTCGTGACTGAATTCGGTGCTACCGATATCAGGCTCGTATCAAACGCGAAGCGGTTGTTCGGATACGCAAAGAGCTTTCACGGTTTCTCCAATCGTCGCCATGTTTTTTTCTCCGTCGGGCCTCCCGGACCTGCCTCAACCGTTTTCGGACACTGCTCGGTGGTTGATTCATCATCGATAGGCTCGCAAAATGGCAGCCCGTCTCAGCTAGACCAGTTCATCCATTCATTATACAGTTTATTAAGAGCTTTTGAGTTTATGAGGCTTTTTAAACTTGTAAAGAGGTCGATCTCGACTTGGGCGTTTAGCTCTACTGTCCGGTCATTGCAGACTAACGATATTTTTCAATTTTTCCATATTCGAATGCCAAAATAATATCATGTAAAAAAATGAACGCTTTTCTGTTTTTTAAACGTTTTTTTTCTTCATCTCGGCTTGCGGAACTTTAGCGTTACCATTAATAGAGAAACAATAAATGGAACAAATTGTTTAATATTCTCAATAACTTTCTCAGCAAAGATCCCTAAAAGCCTATCATCCATTTATTGCGTCGCTTCTTCACAATAAATTCTCGAAAAAAGCATTAACGTTTCCCTGAATTTACCGCAAGATAGACCTCAACGACAAACGAATCCCGATTCTTCGACGGTCCATGAGAAATCCCTTCGACGCTGCAAACAATATCCACTCAACCTTCAAAAAAATGTCGAATCATCAATCCAATCTGTCTCAAATTAAAATTCATCTTGAAAGAAGATAAAAAGGAGATGAAATTAAAAGAAAAATGTCTTCATCCGTAGCTTTTGGAAGAGAGAACATTTATATCGAAGAGCGAGCGAGGGGTAAATTCGTCGAGTCGATACTCGGCGAAAACCGCCTGCAGCGGTCTGGTCTCCTAGTAGGACTGGGAATCAGTTTCCCCTGAAGCTGCGAAGATTCTCACGATGGTTGAAGGTTCCGTGGGAGAGTAGGGATCGACCGAGCGAACCTACCAACGTTTTAATAAACTGGTGCTCGTTCCCCCGGTCTCAGACATAATACACGTATATCTATATCTCGGTGTTTGTGGATATACCGGCGCGTGGCTTTATCGCGAGTTTGATACGTGAGACGGTCACACGCATCGTTTCTCGTACGATTGCCGGCCGTTCAACTGTCCCGTGGGAAGTTTTGAGATTGCATACGAAGCCGGGGTCTTGTTGTTTATATATCGGTGGCTTTGAGGCAAAATCGAATAAGTCCATAAAACGAGTTTTTGAGATATATTTATTCCATGTCGCGAACGTTTTATCAGAGCGGACGAATCGATTAAAAAAAAAATTATTATTGGGTTCCACTTGATTTCTGGTACTTTTGAAGGTAGCTGCCGGTGAGATTTAAATGGTCGGTAACTTATGGATTAAAAATAGCACCGTTGGACTTATTCGGTTTTGACCTCAAGCCACATATATGAACTCATTTGGTTATCTGTTCCGAGCCATTTTTAAATTAGAAAACACTTGAGCCGAGAGTTCACGTTTACAGAATTATGATATTGGATACAAGATTTCATAAAAATAATTATAATTTTAATTCGTAAATAAATTATCTCGTAGTATCGGATTTATATGAGATTTCAGAACGTCCGCTTTTATCTCCGCAATGATGATAAGTGGATTTATTCGGTAATGCTCGCAAACAAGCGATGCGAGTCAATCGATAATCGTTATACATTAGCAAATGACGAAATTCGATTTTATCAATAGAAACTTCCCATGAAAACTTTCTCAAAATATATAATATGACTCTTGTCATTATTTTTTATTAATGAAAAAACCGTGAACTTATTCGGTCTTGTCTCCAAA
The DNA here is from genome assembly GCA_963971145.1 of Sussaba pulchella. Classification (NCBI taxonomy): domain Eukaryota; kingdom Metazoa; phylum Arthropoda; class Insecta; order Hymenoptera; family Ichneumonidae; genus Sussaba; species Sussaba pulchella. The sequence continues at coordinate 7,123,511 of OZ020170.1, forward strand.
ATGGACTTAGTTGATTAGGGTCATCCCTGTATTTCTTCCCGCACGGGCAAATTCCGTCATACCCGTCTACTTGATCTAATTTATCAAAAAAATTGACTTGTTCTATTTTGCCTCCATACCACGGATATATGACATAAATTTGTGCTCTTGCACTTCCATTTTTGTATATTTCACGCGGGCTCGTCAAACACTCCTCTCGCATTTAACTCTTTCGCTTCTCTGTACGCCTACTACCGAAACAGATCGTTTTCCGCTCCCGGTAACGAACTATCCCACGCTCGTGTTCCCACCCCGGATCTCGCGGACAAGAGAACCCGATGATACTCCGGTACGAACCGACCGAACCCGGACCAACGGCAACGACAGCAGCAACGGCAAAAGCCTGTGGGAAGAAAGTCTCGTGGATTCCCGGGAATCCCCGGGACCGAGCCAAACGACCAACGGGGCCAAACGGTCGGGAATTATTCGTGAGAAAATGTACGTATCATTCCGGCTCGGACGGATTTCTGTGTGAACCGTGACTGAATGCATTCACAAAAATGAAGTGAAAAAAAAGAGGAAAAAGTTGTCGATATAACTGGAAAAGAGAAACTAAAAGAACCGGTTCGTATTACCGGTTGATCCGTAATGTCATCAAAATCAGAGTACGATTGAAGTATATGAGAATTTTTCAAGCGTTCGCACAGTTTTACATTTCATTCCTTGATTCATTGTGAGTGAATTAAATTTTTTTCAAAGTCTGACTGATAATTTTTGTATATATTATACTTATACTTATCGTCATTTTTGTTATATTCTTACCGTCGAATTCAAATAATAATAAATGTATTTAGGATAATGTTTGAATATTCGATCATTCGATATCAGATAATTGTTTTTGTTTTTCTCACGTACGTAGGATAAATGACACGAAAGACGACTGAATCGGTCAGACAACCATGAAAATCGAAGAAGTACAGTTGATAATAAAGAGGATCATTCGATAAGAATGACTTCTTATCTAATTGATAAGCGAATTCCGGAGTGCGTCTGTAATCTGAGATCTTGTCGTTGTTGTTGTTTATCATGAAAGATGTCTTCTGGACCGCGCGTGGGAGGTCGAAGGTCGGGGTCACGGTGACCCCTACGACCCCGAGTTCTCGGTGTGGCATCCTGTGAAATGGTCACGTGCTCACACGGACCGGGGGAATTCGAGCTTGAGAAAAGATTGTTGAGACGGAACGGTGAGACCGGGCTCGATCGTTCGGGGACCAATTAAGCGTCACGTGGCTGTTGTGCGTTGGTCGTAGAGGCTTCTCTTGCGTATACGAGAGCTCTGTAAGATCGTGATAAGGGTCGAACTTTATGATGGGATTCTATTCGACATCGAGATGCCACAGGCAGGGGAGGGAGGTCGCCCGAGTCAAAATAAATGTATAGAGAGTATTCAAATGAAATATTTAGATATATATATGGGTATATTTCATTTCAATACTCTATATACATTTATTTTGACTTGGGCGACCGCCCCTGCCCCCTTGCCATATATATATAGTATACGCGTTAGACGATATACAATTTATATGCAATAATTCAAATAATTTTGAAAATGATTATTCCTCATAATAGAGATTTTTTATATTAATCGCATGTAGTCGGCACAGGGGTTATAATTAATTATAGTATTCAATTATTATCGATTATCATTATTATAATTAATAAGAACAATAATTATTATCAGTATTGTTATTTATGTAAAAATTATTCTATTATTATTCGATTGATCATTAATTCGATCAATTTTATATGAAACATTTATAGATTTTATACAATCAGTATACACAATATGTGTCCCCGATTCCATATGTAAAACTATGCCTATAAATAATCATTCCCATACTCTATCCATATTTCTTCATCTTCGGTGGAGAGTAGAGATTAAATAGAAGGGTGCAATCAAAGAGGACGCGTAGAAGCGTCCGAGGGGTCGAGATGTTCGACGATGATCTTCGACTCTGGAAGGTTAATAAACGACGAGGCCAGCGCGGGAGAATTTCATCGTTTCGCGAGGCTCCGACGAAAAACGAAAGAAGCGAATGCATAGATAAAGACGCGAGAAGCGTTGTGCATAACAACCGTCGAGCGGAGAAGCGTATGACCGTGGAATAGGCCCGAGACGAGCCATGGGAAACAAACGGCTATGCGACTCTTGCGAGCTTGAGGCTCGAAACGTGAGAGTGGGACAGTACGAGCGGAAAAGTGTGCGTTCGGACGATGCGTGGCTCTGGACGCGTGTGATTCTCAAACCGATCGAGCCGTTCCCACGGGATCGCACCGTGGGATACCGTCTCCGAGAACGAGAAATCGAAACCCCGAATAACCAGGAATGCATGCGAGCACAAGAAGTTGCACGAGCAAATGTACATACATATTCAATAAATATTCGTTAAGATTTAAAATTGATTGAAAATTGAAAAAAAAGGTTAATTTTTATTTACATAATTACTGAAATATGAATTCGGGGTAGAATAAAACGATTGATAGAAATTATTTTGAAGAAATTTATTCCATAATTTCCGTTTATACTTGATTAAACTTTATTAAATAAGTTTAATTAAGTATAAATTTATTGTATGCATATATAAATATGTATACGTGAAGATATTCCAAGGTGTGATTTAATATATATGTATTCTATATCTGAATTTGTCATATTATCGACTGATAGTGATGGTTGGTTTCGTAATTCTCGCCTTATCCGTTTGCACTTATCTCGGGACGATAGGCTCGGTTCAAGGCCGCAGCGGGGGCGTGAGGGAGGGAGGGGGCCGAGGAATGTGAAAGAATAATTAAACGACAAGGAATTCCGTCATATTAGAGAAGGATAAATTCATGAGGGTGCGAGGCACGTTTATTTCGAACTTAAAAGAAAAAACTTGCTGTATTTTTCGCTTCTCCTGGGTCGTTTTATTATCATTTAATTTGAGAACAAACAAAAAAATAAATTCCCACGTCGAATAAGCGCCAGACGCTCGGCCGTTACGAGGTACGAACGGTTTAATAAGGCTCGGGCCGTGGATGAGGGTTGGGAGAATTTTCGAGCCGGCGAGAAACGTGGGCGTAGCGAAGAGTCGAGGAGAAAGAGAACCCGACGAAGGCGCGTGAGAACGTGACGAGGGCGCGTGGGAAAACGTTGAAGGCGCATGGCGCTTCTGGTACCAGGAGTCCACAACGTTGCAGGAGTTTTTCGCTGGTGCAACGTGTCCTCGTACGCTCGGTTCGCCACCATCCCGCCCTCCCGACGAACGAAGAGAAAAAAAATGAAGACGCGAACGAGCGAAGACAAAAACAAAAACGAGAAACTAATCTTCCGGGATTCGTTATTAACGTTTGAAGCTATCCCCATTATTATTTTTTTCCTTTCTCGCGCTTTTCCGTGGTCCAAGAAAATGCATAATTTTCACGATAACATATTGTTGTTATTATTTTTACGAAGAGAAATAAACACGGTGGGACTTCCGGTAGTTGCTGGAAAATTTCGTTTCTCGCAATCGGGTGTTTTATTTAACTGGCTACATATATTCGACAAATAAATAAATACATACGTTTTGTGAGAATTGCGAAAATGAAAGGAAAACGGAGTTTTCTCGTGGTAAACATGGGGAAGATAGTGAAATGGCGGGTACGAAGAATCGCGTGATTTGATTGGTCAACGAGGTAACAGATTTTTTGTTTTTGTCATTTTTTCACGGGCATGGCGGCCGTGTGTCTCGTTCTCCGCTCCCCCGTCTGTTCTCTCCCCGTCCCCGACCCCCGTTGGCGAGCCGCGAAGCTGGACCACGAGCTCCATCCGCTTTTACGACCCTTGTACTCGCGGAGACGCTCGAAGGACCGTGTGGAAGGCCGAAGGGCCAGGGGCACTGGGTTCTCCGGGCTTCGCGAGGACTCGCGGTCACCGTACTCCACGCTCAAGGTCATACCCAGTCGCTTCGGTCATTCCCGCCAACGTTCCGTTTGTGTTTCTTCAACGTATACATATATGCGTTAAAGTGATCCTTCCGAAGGTCATTTTCGAATTCTAACTTATATAGCGACTTGAAGATGCAAAAACTTCAATTTTCAAGCCACCATATCGGTCCCGCCATTTTGTTTTTGGGGATTGAATTCTTTTTCAAAAACAAAGTACGGATATTTATCATAAAAAAAAGCATATTGACCAATTTTTTGTTGTAGGTATTTCAGCTATAATAAATGAACTAACCCTCGATAAACATTCTATATCATTAAAATATAAAAAAAAATTCCAGTGGGACGGGTGAATATTAAGATAGGTCGGGGGACTCCAAGAAACTGTCTTTGCAATAATTAGAAAGCTATATGGAGGGTGTGCACGTAAAATTCGGAATCAGCTTTTATAAGGACCGCTCTAATATATACATACTAGAGTGGCTTGAAAAAAAAACTTTTAACTTAAAATGGCATGCAGACTTTTCAAATCCGATGGCAATTTCCGTCGGTAATTTCTTACGAAAAAACAAAATTAACGACGGAAGTTGCAATCGCATTCCAAAGGTCTGCACGCCATTTCAAGCGTTTTTTGAAGAGCTTTCGAATGGAACTTAACAGGATCAACGTAGCTATAAAATTGGCGGCGCTACGATTTTTTGAATGGAAACTCTACGTTCTTCCCATGTTAATCAAATGGAAAAAATTAAAAAATCTTGCGCGACCCCTGAAAATGGTCCGATCGGGTTCATCTTCGAGATGAATCTTCCTGACGCAAGATACTTTGCAGTGAATGTATTTTGATTGAAATAAGAAAAAAAACTTTTTTTTTCAAGCCACCCTAATGCATATACATATAAATACGTAGACTGGCGCGGGGACTCCGTGCGAGTCTTCGACCGACGACAATGAATTTCGCCAAGGTCGCGCAACGTTCGTTCGAAGCCTTCGAAGGCGAAAGCGGCTTGACCAGGTTTCACCGAGAAAGATTTGCAGCGGCAGTAGCAGCGGCAACAGCTGTCGAAGCGTTCTCGAGCCTCCGTGTACTTTGTTTCAGGGTCGTGGAATGTGCATTTATATCCCCTCTACTTTCCCAAACGTCTCATCTCACTTCTTTGCATTTACGTTTGTCGAGTCGACTCGCGGGGACGACGAGATAATCTCAACCAAGGTGGACCGGACGGAAATGGCGGAGAGACGATGCACGAGCCGGACGAAGACGGCAAAGCGGGGAGAATAACGAAGGAACAGCGTTAAAGTCCTTCTCTTCCTCCAAGGCACTCCACACGCTGCTGTATCTATCTAAAAAAATGTAAAAACAAAAAAAAACCCAAACAATCCTCAACCGTTTGCCGAGAGAGAGAGAGAGAGAGAGAGAGAAAGAGAGAGAGAGAGAGTTGCCAGCAGCGTGAGAACGTACTTTCCAAGGGGCATCCGCGACGAAAATGCGCAACAGGATTACAGAGAATCGAGAAAGGTGTCGTGCGCGAGGTGCATGCTCCGTGGCAAAGCTTAAGGGTGTTCCTCGGATTTTTTGCAAGCGGCCCGAAGGGCTGAGCGAACGACCGGAGATTCTCCGGAATGTTGTTGCGGAAAATTCAAATGAAATATTAGTTTCGAAATTTTCCGTCGGACTTGTGGGTGGATGGATGTTGTGTGCTCGTGGAAAATTGAATGAAGAAGAATTTTTATTTTCAAGCAGGTTAATGTGATTTTGTGCGTAGAAGGGTTGAAAGTTTGAAGAAGTTGCTACACTTCTGTAGCAGGGAACTAGGCGAATGGAGAAGGTTTCTACGGTTGAAATTTTCCCAGAAGTTTATTGGGGGTGGGGGGAGGGGGGGGGCATGAGAGACCTTTTTCCGTTTTGAGTAATGACACGACGTGGGCGGTTTACAACCGTTGGGTTTGTTGGAATAGGGCGTTTAGTTGAGGATGGATGCTTACAAGGGTCTCGGATTACGGTGTGGGTCTTGCAATACAGCCAGGTCATTTCTTTTCGTCGGTTTGACAAACGATTCTACAGCCAGTGTGGGCGGTCGACATGACAACAATAACTGTTCACGGTCATTTGAATTTCTATTGTGAAGAAATGACTTTCGTAAACATTCTTCACAGGAAAACACGAGCAGTATGAAAGTAGAAATTCGAAAAAAAAGGGTTTCCGTAGGTACCTGATGAGACCTTTTCCTTTCGTCCCTTCGGGGAAATTCCAAGGAATTCCGAGAGGATTGTATTCGAATGGCACAATAAATGTGAATAGCAGGTCAACGAATACCGTTCAATCCTATTTCACGGGTCAGCTGTTTTTCCATTCAAAGAAATGACTTTTGTCGGGAAAACTCGCAGGAAAATAGAAAACGGAAAGAAGTCTCGCGACGTGAAAAATGGAAAGTTGTTTGAGTATCGAAGTTCGAAGAAGCAATTAGGCCCAACTCCACGGTCTCCGTGATCTCCATTTGGAAAAAGTTCCGTCGTAAATACTTTTCTCGGAATAACACGACAAGGCTGGTGAAAGTTTTTTCGCTGTGCCAAGTGGTTTTCTTATGGTCATATATTTATTTTTCGTATCGGTCGTAATTGACGCCGAATTTCACGGTTATCACTAATCCTATTGTCGAAAGTTGACTTTTAGTAACCGTTTCTTCAGGAGAACATGAATTTCGTAAAATTTCTCGTCGTCGCTGGGCGACGAAAAGAATGGCGGATCAATGACTTTTCACTTTTAACATCGGCAATACAATTTCGAGATTATAGATTGCCTCGGGAAATATTTTTTATTCGGACATTTTTTCACGGTACAGTAAATACCCTATTCACAAAAATATTTTTTCTATCGCCATGTAACAGGGCAGCATGAGGAATAGAAAAGTCGTAGGGAAATTTTTCTTCGAAGATGCAAAGATTTCTATTGAATGAATTCGAGCATTAGAAGTGAAAAGAAAGAAGTTAGTACAGAGCCTGAACTGCCACTGTGTAGGTTTCGTTTTTTTTTCTTACGAATGAGCGAGGGCGTGACGAATTTGTTCGAGGTTTCTAACAGGATCGCATACCCATGGAGAATCTGAGAGCATGTTAGTTTTTTTTTGTAACAGCGTCTCACGGACAGACATCTTTGGAGTAGACGAAATCTGTGGACGGGCAATTTCCCGATCGTTCATTTCCAATTCTTTGCATTGAAAAAAATTAAATTCGTCAGACACTTTGCTCAGGCGTACATGAAGATGGAAGAGGCTATTGTGAAAATAGGACGAAGGGCCAGAGACAGGCGTATAATGATTTTCAAGCCCCCTTCAACGCATATTAGTCAGACAATATGGTCTGACCACTAATCCTAATTTGGAAAGTGAAATTTGTAAACATCTTCAACAGGAAAACATGAAGTATGCAAAAGTTTTTTTCTGCAGAGGGAAAGTAAAAACATATCAAGCCACTCCTGCACAAAGAATATATTGTAAATATTTATTGTGAGAAACCATTTGTTCATATTATATGACATCCGATTTCACGGTTGAATTAATTCCTATTCAGAAAGATGATTTTTGTCAACAGATGTGTCAGGAAAGCATGAGACGAGCGCAGGTTGGATGTCGAACATTTTCTTTGGGGAATTCTGTGTCGAAGGAATTATCCAAGGGACGTGAAAAAGTTTACCTGCGAAGACGGTCGTAAAGAGATTAGGGCTGGGCGAAGGCTGCGATATTGTTGTGACGTATTTATTGCAAACTTCGGTAGTGAAATTATTCGGGGTGAGATACAATAGGATAAATTCACGCTCGATTTATTCATCTTTAAAAAATGACTTTCTTTAACACGATTCTCAGGAGAACATGAAGGGTATAAAGGTCATCGTTCGAACGAGGGTTGGGTCCGAGGAAAACATCGGGGAAAGCCTTTTGAAATTATACGGCCCAATTAGGTTTTGACCGCTAATCCGATTTTCGAAAATGAATTGTGTAAACACGTTTCGCAGGCGAACATCATGGGTACGAAGGTCATCGTCCGACCGAGGGTTGGGTCCGAGGAAAACATCGTAAAAACCCTTTTGAAATTATACAGCTCAATTAGGTTTTGACCGCTAATCCTATTTTCAAAAATGAATTTTGTAAACACGTTTCGCCGGAGAGCATGAAGAGTACGAATGGCATCGCCCGAACGAGGGTTGGGTCCGAGGAAAACATCGGGAAAGGCCCTTGAAGTTATAAGGCCCAATTAGGTTTTGACCGCAAATCCTATTCAAAAAAATGAATTGTATAAACACGTTTCGTAGGAGAACATGAAGGGCATGAAGGTCATCGTTCGAACTAGGGGTGGGTCGGAGGGGAACATCGTGAAAAGCCTTTTGAAGTTATAAGGCCCAATGAGGTTTTGACCGCTAATCCGATGTTCGAAAATGAATTGTGTAAACACGTTTCGCAGACGAATATAAAGGGTACGGAGGTTATTGTCCGACCGAGGGTTGGATCCGAAGAAAACATCGTGAAAAGTCTTTTGAAGTTATAAGGCCCAATTAGGTTTTCTCCGCAAATGCTATTGAAGAAAAATGAATCGTATAAACACGTTTCGCAGGAGAACATGAAGGGTACGAAGGTCATCGTCTAAACAAGGGTTGGGTTGGAGGAAAACATCGTGAAAAGCCTTTTGAAGTTATAAGGCCCAATTAGGTTTTGACCGCAAATCAGATTACGTAAAATAAATTTTCCAAACAACTTTCGCAGGAGAACATGAAGGGTTACGAAGGTCATCGTCCGAACGAGGGTTGGGTCCAAGGAAAACATCATAAAAAGCCTTTTGAAGTTATAAGGCCCAATTAGGCTTTGACCGCAAATCCTATTTGGAAAAATGAATTGTATAAACACGTTTCGCAGGAGAACATGAAGGGTACGAAGGTCATCGTCCAAACAAGGGTTGGGTTGGAGGAAAACATCGTGAAAAACCCTTCGAAGTTATAAGGCCCAATGAGGTTTTGACCGCAAATCAGATTATGTAAAATAAATTTTGTAAACACCTTTCGCAGGACAACATGAAGGGTACGAAGGTAATCGTCCGAACGAGGGTTGGGTCCGAGGAAAACATCGTGAAAAGTCTTTTGAAGTTATGAGGCCCAATTAGGGTTTGACCGCTAATCCTATTTTCAAAAATGAATTTTGTGAACCCGTTTCACAGGAGAACATAAAGGGTACGAAGCTCATCGTCCGAACGAGGGTTGGGTCCGAGGAAAACATCGTGAAAAGCCTTCTGAAGTCATAAGGCCCAGTCAGGGTTTGACTGCTAATTCTATTTTGAAAAATGAATTTTGTGAACCCATTTCGCAGGAGAACATGAAGGGTACGAAGGTCATCGTCCGAAAGAAGGTTGGGTCCGAGAAGAATATCGTGAAAAGCCTTTTGAAGTTAGAAGGCTCAATTAGGTTTTGACCGCTCATCCGATTTTGAAAGATAAATTTTGTAAACACGTTTTGCAGAAGAACATGAAGGGTACGAAACTCATCGCCGGAACGAGGGTTGTGTCCGAGAAAAAGATCGTGAAAAGCCTTTTAAAGTTATAAGGCCCCATTAGGGTTTGACCGCTAATTCTATTTTGAAAAATGAATTTTGTAAACACGTTTTGCAGGAGAACATGAAGGCTGCGAAGGTAGTCGTCGGAACGAGGGTTGGGTCCAAGGAAAACATCGGGGAAAACCTTTTGAAGTTATACGGCTCAATTAGGTTGTGACCGCTAATCTTTTTTTGAAAAATGAATTTTGTCAACGCCTTCCATAGAAAAACGTAAAGAGCCCAGCGGTCTTTGTCCGAATGGGGTTTGGATCTTTGGATCTGATAACAACGTCGTGAAAAGACTTTTCATCGCGGAGCTTTTCATTTACAAAAAATCCGTAACATTAGTAAATTCTGTGAATTCATTCATAACATCCAATTTCATGGTCGACTCAATCCCTATTGAAGAAAATTGTTTTTGTTGACAGACGTTACAAGGTTGCATGAAGAGTGCGAAGGTCGCATGGCAAGATTTTCCCTAGGGACTCCTGTCTCGCTGGAATTTCCCATGTGTCGCATAAAATTAACCTGCGACGGGGCTTATAAGCGATCTATAGCTTTTGAAGCTATTGGGCCCAATAATGTTTTGACCACTAATTCTAGTTTTGAAGAATGAATTCCGTAAACACCCTATCAGGAAAATATGAGCGACACGAAGCTTTCCCTTTGCGAAGAATTTGTAACAATAATGGAATTTGAGAATTCATTTGTGAGACTGAATTTCACGGTCGAGTTAATCCGTATTAAGGAAAATGAGTTTTGTCAACAACTTTTGCAGGGTAGTATAAGAAGTGCGTAGGTCGCATGCCTGGAATTTCCCTCAGGAACTCGATCTCGAACGAATTTTCCAAGGGTCGCGAAAAATTTACCTGCGACGAAGTCCTTGAGCGATCTATGGATCTTGAAGTTAATAGGTTCGGTGACAAGTTTTAACCATTAATCCTATTGTTGAAAAATGAATCTCGTAGACACTCCATCAAGGAAGTATAAGGCAGGCGAAACTTCTCGTTCACAACAAATTGGTAACAACAATGAATTTTGAGAATTTATGACATCTCATTCCACGGTCGAGTTAATCCGTATTGAGGACAATGATTTTCGTCACGGACGTTGCAAGGTAGCATGAGAAGTGCGTAGGTCGTATGGTGAGATTTTCCTTCAGGGCTTCTGTCACAACGGAACTTTCCAAGGGTCGCAAGTAATTGACCTGAGATAGAGTTTATTAGCTATTTATGGATTCTCAAGTCATTAGGCTCAATTATGAGTTTTCACCACTAATCCTATCGTTGAGGAATGAACTTCGTACACACTCCATCAAGAAAATATAAGGGTCACGAACTTTTCCGTTTACAATAAATTGGTAACAATCATAAATTTCACGAATTTATTCATGACACCCCATTTCACGCTCAAGTTAATCCGCATTGAGGACAATGATTTTTGTCACGGACGTTGCAAGGTAGCATGAGAAGTGCGTAGGTCGTATGGTGAGATTTTCCTTCAGGGCTTCTGTCACAACGGAACTTTCCAAGGGTCGCAAGTAATTGACCTGAGATAGAGTTTATTAGCTATTTATGGATTCTCAAGTCATTAGGCTCAATTATGAGTTTTCACCACTAATCCTATCGTTGAGGAATGAACTTCGTACACACTCCATCAAGAAAATATAAGGGTCACGAACTTTTCCGTTTACAATAAATTGGTAACAATCATAAATTTCACGAATTTATTCATGACACCCCATTTCACGCTCAAGTTAATCCGCATTGAGGACAATGATTTTTGTCACGGACGTTGCAAGGTAGCATGATAAGCGCGTAGGTTGCATGATTTGAATTTTCCTCGAGGATCTATGTCTCGACGAAATTTTTCAAGGGTCGTAAGAAATTCACCTGCGATGGAGTTCATTAACCATTCATGGTTTCTGAAGTCGTTAGGCTCAATTATGAGTTTCGACCACTAATCCTATCGTTGAGAAATGAATTTCGTAAACACCCCACCAGGAAAATATAAGAGTCACGAATCTTTTCGTTCACAATAAATTGGTAACAATCATAAATTTCACGAATTTATTTATGACATCTCATTCCACGGTCGAGTTAATCCGTATTGAGGACAATGATTTTCGTCACGGACGTTGCAAGGTAGCATGAGAAGTGCGTAGGTCGCATGGTTAGATTTTCCCTTGGTGCTTCTGTCTCAACGGAACTTTTCAAGGGTCGCCAATAATTGACCTGAGATGGAGTTTATAAGTCATTTATGCATTCTCAAGTCATTAGGCTCAATTATGAGTTCTGACCACTAATCCTATCGTTGAGGAATGAGCTTCGTAAACACTCCATCAGGAAAATATAAGGGTCACGAACCTTTCCGTTTACAATAAATTGGTAACAATCATAAATTTCACGAATTTATTTATGACATCCCATTTCACGCTCAAGTTAATCCGCATTGAGGAAATGATTTTAGTCAAGAGCCGTTGAGAGGTAGCATAAAGAGCGCGTAGGTCGCCTACTAGAATTTTCCCCTCGGGACCTCGGCCTTGAAAGAATTTTCCGAGGGTCCCAAAAAATTTACCTGCGACGGAGTTTATCACGATCTATAGTTTTTGAAGCTATTAGGCCTAGTTAACTTTTGAACACTAATCTTATTGTGAAAAAATGCATTTCGTCAATACTTTGTCAGGGAAATATGAGAGACACGAAAGATTTCTTCTACAAAGACTTAGTAATAACAATAAAATTAGAAAATTTATTTGACACTCAATTTCACGGTCGAGTTAATTCTTATTGAGGAAAATGATTTTTGTTAACAAACGTTGCAAGATGGCATGAGACGTAAGAAGGTCGCATAGCTAAAATTTTCCTTCGGGACTTCTTTGTCGACGGAATTTCCCAAGGGTTGCGAGAAATTACCTGCGACGGAGTGGTATATGGCTTATGAAGTCATTAGGTTTAATTATAGGTTTTGACAACTAATACTATTGATGCAAAGGTCATTCCTCAATCCCCTACGAGGAGAATATGAGGGACCTAAAGGTTTTTGTTTACGGGAAATCGGTAACACCAATAAATTTATAAAATTCATTTGTGAAATCCAATTTCACGGTCGAGTTAATCCCTATTCAGGAAAATGACTTTCGTAGATAAATGTCCTAAGGTAGCATAAGAAGTCCGTTGGTCGCATGCGTAAAATTTTCTTCCGGTACATCCCCGTGTGGAAATTTCGCCCAGGAATCTACCAGCCCCCGACTAGTTTTCCTGGGTTCTGGCCAGCATTTTGCACGGTAAGCTAGATAGCCCCCGACGCCATGTGTAATTCCTGGCCACCCAGTTGTTGCCCATGATACCAAATAGGGGCCTGACTAGCGTTCCGATTTTGAATCCCGGAAAACGGCGTAGAGGCTGGACATTGCTAGCACAATCTATACTGATAAATGAGGGGCGGGGAGGGGGAAGGGGGGATTTATTTTGTAATGCTATTAAATAAAGCGAAACCTCGGTAATATAGTCATATAATCGATAATTTATTTCACATAAAATATATAAAAAAATAAACATGTCAGTCATGGTGCTCATTAAAATGGTCATTTTGGTTTCTCATGATCTCACCTAATATATATATATATATTAGGGCGGCTTGAAAAAAAAACTTTTTTTTCTTTCAATCAAAATACATTCACGCCAAAGTATCTTCCATCAAGAGAATCGTGTCCAAAAATGAGCCCAATTGGACCATTTTTAGGGGTCGCGCAAGATTTTTCTAGTTTTCCCATTTGATTAACATGGGAAGGGCGTGAAGTTTCCATTCAAAAAAACGTAGCTCCGCCAATTTTATAGGTACATTGATCCCGTTAGTCCCATTTGGAAGCTCTTAAAAAACCGCTTGAAATGGCGTGCGGACCTTTGAAATCCAATTGCAACTTCCGTCGATAATTTCTTACGAAACCACAAAATTATTAATGAAAGTTGAAATGGGATCCCAAAGGTCCGCACGCCATTTTAAGCGGTTTTTCAAGAGCTTTCAAATGTGACTAACGGGATCAATGTACCTATAAAATTGGCGGAGCTACGTTTTTTTGAATGGAAACTTCACGCTCTTCCCATGTTAATCAAACGGGAAAACTAGAAAAATCTTGCGCGACCCCTAAAAATGGTCCAATTGGGCTCATTTTTGGACACGATTCTCTTGATGGAAGATACTTTGGCGTGAATGTATTTTGATTGAAAGAAAAAAAAAAGTTTTTTTTTCAAGCCGCCCTAATATATATATCCATTATAGACTCTCTTCCGGACGCCGGGAATGGCAGGGAACGCCCCAGGCGAGTTGTCGGACCCATTTCAGTAACAAACGAAATCTGAAAATGAAAGATATTTTTGTAATATTGATAATATAGTAAAAACCAATATTTCGGTCATAATCTCAGTATTATACTTACTATCATTTTCTTCCGGTACTTCCGTCGATGTCGAAGGGTTGCACGAGTGAACGAGAGCTTCCGTCTGGGTGACCGAGGACGGTCAAGCCGCTGTCGTTGGTATAAAGTAAATTAAATTAGTTTCCATACTCAGAGAAAAGTTAAACATACATGCATATGACGACCCAAGTAGAAATATGTACAAATAAGTACTCCCTATACTCCATTTTTGACTTCGAAAAGAAATTCAGGTTCTCCACCCTCCCAATCGTTCGAAAATATCAAGCTTAATTTTTTTTGTTTTTTTAATGACTGCGTCAAACTTTATTCTTTTTGATTTTATAATGACTGCGACAAATTTTACTCTTCTCAGATTTATAAAAACAGAGGCAATTTTTACATTTCATTTTATAACAACTGCGACAAACTTTATTCTTTTTGTTTTTTTAATGACTGCGTCAAACTTTATTCTTTTTAATTTTATAATGACTGCGACAAATTATACTCTTCTCAGATTTAAAAAGACAGCGGCAAGTTTTACATTTCATTTTATAACAACTGCGAGAAACTTTATTCTTTTTGTTTTTTTAATGACTGCGTCAAACTTTATTCTGTTTAATTTTATAATGACTGCGACAAATTATACTCTTCTCAGACTTATAAAGACGGCGGCAAGTTTTACACTTTATTTTATAACAACTGCGACAAATTTGATTATTTTTGATTTTATAACATCTGTGTTAAACTTTTTTTTTTGATTTTATAATGACTGTGACAAATTTTACTCTTCGCAGATTTATAAAGACAGCGGGAAGTTTTACATTTCATTTTATAACAACTGCGACAAACTTTATTCTTATTGTTTTTTTAATGACGGCGTCAAACTTTATTCTTTTTGATTTTAGAATGACTGCGACAAATTATACTCTTCTCAGATTTATAAAGACAACGGCAAGTTTTACATTTCATTTTATAACAACTGCGACAAACTTTATTCTTATTGTTTTTTTAATGACTGCGTTAAACTTTATTTTTTTTGATTTTATAATGAGTGCGACAAATTATACTCTTCTCAGATTTATAAAGACAGCGGCAAGTTTTACATTTAATTTTATAACAACTGCGACAAACTTTATTCTTTTTATTTTTTTAATGACTGCGTCAAACTTTATTCTTTTTGATTTTATAATGACTGCGACAAATTTCACTCTTATGAGATTTATGAAGACAGCGGCAAGTTTTCCTTTTTCATTTTCTAACAACTGCGTCAAATTTGATTCTTTTTGGTTTTGTAAAAACTGCGTCAAACTTTATTCTTCTTGATTTTTTAATGACTGCGACAAATTTTACTCTTCTGAGATTTATGAAGACAGCGGCAAGTTTTACTTTTCGATTTTATAAGAACTGTGTCAAATTTGATACATTTTGGTTTTGAAAAGACTGCATCAAACTTTATTCTTCTTGATTTTTTAATGACTGTGACAAATTTTACTCTTCTGAGATTTATGAAGACAGCGACAAGTTTTACTTTTCGATTTTATAAGGACTGCGACAAATTTGATTCTTTATGAGTCCTGGTTGAGTAAATTTGTATCTCTGCATTTCGAATTACACATTACACTTATATACATGAATAATGTAAAAATACGACCACAGAAACTAACATGCAAATTGAAAATAAAATATCTGAAGAGGCCCCAGATCGTAGCGACAAAACGTATTAAAAACAAAAAGATAAAAGATATGGTTGTCTGTCGCCAAAGCTCTGGACAACCAAAATAATAATTACTATTGAAAAAATAATGACTTACATCGACGACGGTAGTCCTGAAAACGTTTTCTTAATAATTCCTCGACATTTTTTTTTCACTGCACGGCGTCCTTTCACTCGTTCCAGAATCCTTGCTCGTTTTTCCTCGTCACGCATATTTGTTGTTAAACTGTCGTTAAGTCGCGAAACACATTGGTAAAAGTGAGGTTAGGTTTGTTCAAGAAACAGCAGTGCCTCAAGCCGATCATACCGGCAACGGCCGCTGCCCATCGACCAATCAGAAGCGCCGTGCGCACGCATTGAACCTCTACAGCTGCGACGCCGACTGATGTCTGCAAAGGACGCTGGATGGCGTCATCTATCGATGTATGCTAGCCAAAAACTGCTTAGCCTCCCTACGGTTGATCTAGAATAAAATGACTGGTTGTCGCCTGGGTAGCCGGACACCTATAAATGTATTGTGGCTAGCTTCTATCCAGCTACTTTAGAGGTAAACCTAGAGCAGAAAAACTAGTCAGGCGCTGGATTCAAACGAGGGTCTACGGGCCCGATTTCCACACGGGTCTCTTTCCAAGGGTCGCGAAAATTTATCTGGGATGGAGATCATAAACCATTTCTGGCTTCTGAAGTCATTAGACTCAATTATAGGTTCTCACCGCTAATCCTATTGATGCAAAGCTTATTTTGTAACCCTCTACCAGGAGAATACGAGGGACCCAGAGGTTTTTGTTTACAGAGAATCGGTAACAACAATAAATTTATAAAATTCATTTGTGAAATCCAATTTCACGGTCGAGTTAATCCCTATTCAGGAAAATGACTTTCGTAGATAGATGTCCTAAGGTAGCATAAGAAGTCCGTTGGTCGCATGCGTAAAATTTTCTTCCGGTACATCTCTTTCCAAGGGTCGCGAAAATTTACCTGCGATGGAGTTCATAAACCATTTCTGGCTTCTGAAGTCATTAGACTCAATTATAGGTTCTCACCGCTAATCCTATTGATGCAAAGCCTATTTCGTAACCCTCTACCAGGAGAATACGAGGGACCCAGAGGTTTTTGTTTACAGAGAATCGGTAACAACAATAAATTTGTAACATTCATTTGTGAAATCCAATTTCACGGTCGAGTTAATCCCTATTCAGGAAAATGACTTTCGTAGATAAATGTCCTAAGGTAGCATAAGAAGTCCGTTGGTCGCATGCGTAAAATTTTCTTCCGGTATATCTCTGTCCAAGGTCGCGAAAATTTACCTGCGATGGAGTTTATCAGCCATTTATGGGTGCTGAAGTCATTAGACTCAATTATAGGTTCTCACCGCTAATCCTATTGATGCAAAGCTTATTTCGTAACCCTCTACCAGGAGAATACGAGGGACCCAGAGGTTTTTGTTTACAGAGAATCGGTAACAAAAATAAATTTATAAAATTCATTTGTGACATCCAATTTCACGGTCGAGTTAATCCCTATTCAGGAAAATGACTTTCGTAGATAGATGTCCTAAGGTAGCATAAGAAGTCCGTTGGTCGCATGCGTAAACTTTTCTTCCGGTACATCTCTTTCCAAGGGTCGCGAAAAATTTACCTGCGATAGAGTTTATCAGCCATTTATGGCTTCTCAAGTCATTAGACTCAATTATAGGTTCTCACCGGTAATCCTATCGATGCAAAGCTTATTTCGTAACCCTCTACCAGGAGAATACGAAGGACCCAGAGGTTTTTGTTTACAGAGAATCGGTAACAACAATAAATTTATAACATTCATTTGTGAAATCCAATTTCACGGTCGAGTTAATCCCTATTCAGGAAAATGACTTTCGTAGATAAATGTCCTAAGGTAGCATAAGAAGTCCGTTGGTCGCATGCGTAAAATTTTCTTCCGGTACATCTCTTTCCAAGGGTCGCGAAAAATTTACCTGCGATGGAGTTCATCAGCCATTTATGGCTGCTGAAGTCATTAGACTCAATTATAGGTTCTCACCGCTAATCCTATTGATGCAAAGCTTATTTCGTAACCCTCTACCAGGAGAATACGAGGGACCCAGAGGTTTTTGTTTACAGAGAATCGGTAACAAAAATAAATTTATAAAATTCATTTGTGACATCCAATTTCACGGTCGAGTTAATCCCTATTCAGGAAAATGACTTTCGTAGATAGATGTCCTAAGGTAGCATAAGAAGTCCGTTGGTCGCATGCGTAAAATTTTCTTCCGGTACATCTCTTTCCAAGGGTCGCGAAAATTTACCTGCGATGGAGTTCATAAACCATTTCTGGCTTCTGAAGTCATTAGACTCAATTATAGGTTCTCACCGCTAATTCTATTGATGCAAAGCTTATTTCGTAACCCTCTACCAGGAGAATACGAGGGACCCAGAGGTTTTTGTTTACAGAGAATCGGTAACAAAAATAAATTTATAAAATTCATTTGTGACATCCAATTTCACGGTCGAGTTAATCCCTATTCAGGAAAATGACTTTCGTAGATAGATGTCCTAAGGTAGCATAAGAAGTCCGTTGGTCGCATGCGTAAAATTTTCTTTCGGTACATCTCTTTCCAAGGGTCGCGAAAAATTTACCTGCGATAGAGTTTATCAGCCATTTATGGCTTCTCAAGTCATTAGACTCAATTATAGGTTCTCACCGGTAATCCTATCGATGCAAAGCTTATTTCGTAACCCTCTACCAGGAGAATACGAAGGACCCAGAGGTTTTTGTTTACAGAGAATCGGTAACAACAATAAATTTATAACATTCATTTGTGAAATCCAATTTCACGGTCGAGTTAATCCCTATTCAGGAAAATGACTTTCGTAGATAAATGTCCTAAGGTAGCATAAGAAGTCCGTTGGTCGCATGCGTAAAATTTTCTTCCGGTACATCTCTTTCCAAGGGTCGCGAAAAATTTACCTGCGATGGAGTTCATCAGCCATTTATGGCTGCTGAAGTCATTAGACTCAATTATAGGTTCTCACCGCTAATCCTATTGATGCAAAGCTTATTTCGTAACCCCCCGTGTGGAAATTTCGCCCAGGAATCTACCGGCCCCCGACTAGTTTTCCTGGGTTCTGGCCAGCATTTTGCACGGTAAGCTAGATAGCCCCCGACGCCATGTGTAATTTCTGGCCACCCAGCTGTTGCCCATGATACCAAATAGGGGCCTGACTAGCGTTCCGATTTTGAATCCCGGAAAACGGCGTAGAGGCTGGACATTGCTAGCACAATCTATACTGATAAATGAGGGGCGGGGAGGGGGAAGGGGGGATTTATTTTGTAATGCTATTAAATAAAGCGAAACCTCGGTAATATAGTCATATAATCGATAATTTATTTCACATAAAATATATAAAAAAATAAACATGTCAGTCATGGTGCTCATTAAAATGGTCATTTTGGTTTCTCATGATCTCACCTAATATATATATATATTAAGGCGGCTTGAAAAAAAAACTTTTTTTTCTTTCAATCAAAATACATTCACGCCAAAGTATCTTCCATCAAGAGAATCGTGTCCAAAAATGAGCCCAATTGGACCATTTTTAGGGGTCGCGCAAGATTTTTCTAGTTTTCCCATTTGATTAACATGGGAAGGGCGTGAAGTTTCCATTCAAAAAATCGTAGCTCCGCCAATTTTATAGGTACATTGATCCCGTTAGTCCCATTTGGAAGCTCTTGAAAAACCGCTTGAAATGGCGTGCGGACCTTTGAAATCCAATTGCAACTTCCGTCGATAATTTCTTAAGAAACCACAAATCTATTAATGAAAGTTGAAATGGGATCCCAAAGGTCCGCACGCCATTTCAAGCGGTTTTTCAAGAGCTTTCAAATGGGACTAACGGGATCAATGTACCTATAAAATTGGCGGAGCTACGATTTTTTGAATGGAAACTTCACGCCCTTCCCATGTTAATCAAACGGGAAAACTAGAAAAATCTTGCGCGACCCCTAAAAATGGTCCAATTGGGCTCATTTTTGGACACGATTCTCTTGATGGAAGATACTTTGGCGTGGATGTATTTTGATTGAAAGAAAAAAAAAAGTTTTTTTTTCAAGCCGCCCTAATATATATATCCATTATAGACTCTCTTCCGGACGCCGGGAATGGCGGGGAACGCCCCAGGCGAGTTGTCGGACCCATTTCAGTAACAAACGAAATCTGAAAATGAAAGATATTTTTGTAATATTGATAATATAGTAAAAACCAATATTTCGGTCATAATCTCAGTATTATACTTACTATCATTTTCTTCCGGTACTTCCGTCGATGTCGAAGGGTTGCACGGGTGAACGAGAGCTTCCGTCTGGGTGACCGAGAACGGTCAAGCCGCTGTCGTTGGTATAAAGTAAATTAAATTAGTTTCCATACTCAGAGAAAAGCTAAACATACATGCATATGACGACCCAAGTAGAAATATGTACAAATAAGTACTCCCTATACTCCATTTTTGACTTCGAAAAGAAATTCAGGTTCTCCACCCTCCCAATCGTTCGAAAATATCAAACTTAATTTTTTTTGTTTTTTTAATGACTGCGTCAAACTTTATTCTTTTTGATTTTATAATGACTGCGACAAATTTTACTCTTCTCAGATTTATAAAAACAGGGGCAATTTTTACATTTCATTTTATAACAACTGCGACAAACTTTATTCTTTTTGTTTTTTTAATGACTGCGTCAAACTTTATTCTTTTTAATTTTATAATGACTGCGACAAATTATACTCTTCTCAGATTTATAAAGACAGCGGCAAGTTTTACATTTCATTTTATAACAACTGCGAGAAACTTTATTCTTTTTGTTTTTTTAATGACTGCGTCAAACTTTATTCTTTTTAATTTTATAATGACTGCGACAAATTATACTCTTCTCAGATTTATAAAGACGGCGGCAAGTTTTACATTTTATTTTATAACAACTGCGACAAATTTGATCATTTTTGATTTTATAACATCTGTGTTAAACTTTTTTTTTTGATTTTATAATGACTGTGACAAATTTTACTCTTCGCAGATTTATAAAGACAGCGGGAAGTTTTACATTTCATTTTATAACAACTGCGACAAACTTTATTCTTATTGTTTTTTTAATGACGGCGTCAAACTTTATTCTTTTTGATTTTAGAATGACTGCGACAAATTATACTCTTCTCAGATTTATAAAGACAACGGCAAGTTTTACATTTCATTTTATAACAACTGCGACAAACTTTATTCTCATTGTTTTTTTAATGACTGCGTTAAACTTTATTTTTTTTGATTTTATAATGACTGCGACAAATTATACTCTTCTCAGATTTATAAAGACAGCGGCAAGTTTTACATTTAATTTTATAACAACTGCGACAAACTTTATTCTTTTTGTTTTTTTAATGACTGCGTCAAACTTTATTCTTTTTGATTTTATAATGACTGCGACAAATTTTACTCTTATGAGATTTATGAAGACAGCGGCAAGTTTTCCTTTTTGATTTTCTAACGACTGCGTCAAATTTGATTCTTTTTGGTTTTGTAAAAACTGCGTCAAACTTTATTCTTCTTGATTTTTTAATGACTGCGACAAATTTCACTCTTCTGAGATTTATGAAGACAGCGGCAAGTTTTACTTTTCGATTTTATAAGGACTGTGTCAAATTTGATACATTTTGGTTTTGAAAAGACTGCATCAAACTTTATTCTTCTTGATTTTTTAATGACTGTGACAAATTTTACTCTTCTGAGATTTATGAAGACAGCGGCAAGTTTTACTTTTCGATTTTATAAGGACTGCGACAAATTTGATTCTTTATGAGTCCTGGTTGAGTAAATTTGTATCTCTGCATTTCGAATTACACATTACACTTATATACATGAATAATGTAAAAATACGACCACAGAAACTAACATGCAAATTGAAAATAAAATATCTGAAGAGGCCCCAGATCGTAGCGACAAAACGTATTAAAAACAAAAAGATAAAAGATATGGTTGTCTGTCGCCAAAGCTCTGGACAACCAAAATAATAATTACTATTGAAAAAATAATGACTTACATCGACGACGGTAGTCCTGAAAACGTTTTCTTAATAATTCCTCGACATTTTTTTTTCACTGCACGGCGTCCTTTCACTCGTTCCAGAATCCTTGCTCGTTTTTCCTCGTCACGCATATTTGTTGTTAAACTGTCGTTAAGTCGCGAAACACATTGGTAAAAGTGAGGTTAGGTTTGTTCGGGAAACAGCAGTGCCTCAAGCCGATTATACCGGCAACGGTCGCTGCCCATCGACCAATCAGAAGCGCCGTGCGCACGCATTGAACCTCTACAGCTGCGACGCCGACTGATGTCTGCAAAAGACGCTGGGATGGCGTCATCTATCGATGTATGCTAGCCAAAAACTGCTTAGCCTCCCTACGGTTGATCTAGAATAAAATGACTGGTTGTCGCCTGGGTAGCCGGACACCTATAAATGCATTGTGGCTAGCTTCTATCCAGCTACTTTAGAGGTACACCTAGAGCAGAAAAACTAGTCAGGCGCTGGATTCAAACGAGGGTCTACGGGCCCGATTTCCACACGGGCCTCTACCAGGAGAATACGAGGGACCCAGAGGTTTTTGTTTACAGAGAATCGGTAACAAAAATAAATTTATAAAATTCATTTGTGACATCCAATTTCACGGTCGAGTTAATCCCTATTCAGGAAAATGACTTTCGTAGATAGATGTCCTAAGGTAGCATAAGAAGTCCGTTGGTCGCATGCGTAAAATTTTCTTCCGGTACATCTCTTTCCAAGGGTCGCGAAAATTTACCTGCGATGGAGTTCATAAACCATTTCTGGCTTCTGAAGTCATTAGACTCAATTATAGGTTCTCACCGCTAATTCTATTGATGCAAAGCTTATTTCGTAACCCTCTACCAGGAGAATACGAGGGACCCAGAGGTTTTTGTTTACAGAGAATCGGTAACAAAAATAAATTTATAAAATTCATTTGTGACATCCAATTTCACGGTCGAGTTAATCCCTATTCAGAAAAATGACTTTCGTAGATAGATGTCCTAAGGTAGCATAAGAAGTCCGTTGGTCGCATGCGTAAAATTTTCTTTCGGTACATCTCTTTCCAAGGGTCGCGAAAAATTTACCTGCGATAGAGTTTATTAGCCATTTATGGCTTCTTAAGTCATTAGACTCAATTATAGGTTCTCACCGGTAATCCTATTGATGCGAAGCTTATTTCGTAACCCTCTACCAGGAGAATACGAGGGACCCAGAGGTTTTTGTTTACAGAGAATCGGTAACAACAATAAATTTATAAAATTCATTTGTGACATCCAATTTCACGGTCGAGCTAATCCCTATTCAGGAAAATGACTTTCGTAGATACATGTCCTAAGGTAGCATAAGAAGTCCGTTGGTCGCATGCGTAAACTTTTCTTCCGGTACATCTCTTTCCAAGGGTCGCGAAAATTTACCTGCGATGGAGTTCATAAACCATTTCTGGCTTCTGAAGTCATTAGACTCAATTATAGGTTCTCACCGCTAATTCTATTGATGCAAAGCTTATTTCGTAACCCTCTACCAGGAGAATACGAGGGACCCAGAGGTTTTTGTTTACAGAGAATCGGTAACAAAAATAAATTTATAAAATTCATTTGTGACATCCAATTTCACGGTCGAGTTAATCCCTATTCAGAAAAATGACTTTCGTAGATAGATGTCCTAAGGTAGCATAAGAAGTCCGTTGGTCGCATGCGTAAAATTTTCTTTCGGTACATCTCTTTCCAAGGGTCGCGAAAAATTTACCTGCGATAGAGTTTATCAGCCATTTATGGCTTCTTAAGTCATTAGACTCAATTATAGGTTCTCACCGGTAATCCTATTGATGCGAAGCTTATTTCGTAACCCTCTACCAGGAGAATACGAGGGACCCAGAGGTTTTTGTTTACAGAGAATCGGTAACAACAATAAATTTATAAAATTCATTTGTGACATCCAATTTCACGGTCGAGTTAATCCCTATTCAGAAAAATGACTTTTGTAGATAGATGTCCTAAGGTAGCATAAGAAGTCCGTTGGTCGCATGCGTAAAATTTTCTTTCGGTACATCTCTTTCCAAGGGTCGCGAAAAATTTACCTGCGATAGAGTTTATCAGCCATTTATGGCTTCTTAAGTCATTAGACTCAATTATAGGTTCTCACCGGTAATCCTATTGATGCGAAGCTTATTTCGTAACCCTCTACCAGGAGAATACGAGGGACCCAGAGGTTTTTGTTTACAGAGAATCGGTAACAACAATAAATTTATAAAATTCATTTGTGACATCCAATTTCACGGTCGAGCTAATCCCTATTCAGGAAAATGACTTTCGTAGATACATGTCCTAAGGTAGCATAAGAAGTCCGTTGGTCGCATGCGTAAACTTTTCTTCCGGTACATCTCTTTCCAAGGGTCGCGAAAATTTATCTGCGATGGAGTTCATAAACCATTTATGGCTGCTGAAGTCATTAGACTCAATTATAGGTTCTCACCGCTAATCCTATTGATGCAAAGCTTATTTCGTAACCCTCTACCAGGAGAATACGAGGGACCCAGAGGTTTTTGTTTACAGAGAATCGGTAACAAAAATAAATTTATAAAATTCATTTGTGACATCCAATTTCACGGTCGAGTTAATCCCTATTCAGAAAAATGACTTTCGTAGATAGATGTCCTAAGGTAGCATAAGAAGTCCGCTGGTCGCATGCGTAAAATTTTCTTTCGGTACATCTCTTTCCAAGGGTCGCGAAAAATTTACCTGCGATGGAGTTTATCAGCCATTTATGGCTTCTTAAGTCATTAGACTCAATTATAGGTTCTCACCGCTAATCCTATTCATGCAAAGCTTATTTCGTAACCCTCTACCAGGAGAATACGAGGGACCCAGAGGTTTTTGTTTACAGCGAATCGGTAACAACAATAAATTTAGAAAATTCGTTTGTGACATCCAATTTCACGGTCGAGTTAATCCCTATTTAGGAAAATGACTTTCGTATAATAAATGTCCTAAGGTAGCATGAGAAGTCCATAAGTCGCACGCCCAAAATTTTCGGCCGGTAGATCTCTTTTCAAGGGTCGCGGAAAATTTACCTGCGAGGGAGCCTGCGTAAGCCATTTATGACTTCTGAAGTCATTAGGCTCAATTATGGGTTTCGACCACTAATCCTGTTATTGATAAATGAATTTCGTAAACATTTCATCAGGAAAATATAAGGGTCGGAGAGCTTTTCGTTCATGTTAAATTGGTTGTTACGTCCTCGCTCCTGTCCAACGTTTGTAAGCGATGGAGAAGGCTCTTTTATACGCGCGGTATTGCAAGTGGTCGTCGCGCCCATCAGCCTCTCTCCCTCTGAAGATGCACGGAACCGCATATAGCCGTCCCCTTCTTGAAATATTTTTCCATTCTTAAGGTGGTATCCTCGATACTGCAATAGTTAAAAATGTATGATGTCATGATCGACCTATGTAGTACTTGGATGTCTCAACGTCGCTTGTTATGATGTCGAGTAAAAAAAGAAAAAACATTTGAATCAACGCAGTCCGGCATATTGCTTGAAAAAATGTCACTGTCAAAACCTATCAGAAGCTACATTTTAAAAAGTGCACGGAGTCTAACCTATCTCGCAACGCTGCGATGTCTACTGAATTACGACCGACTCCTGGAATAAACAGTATTTTTCCGATGTTTTTTCGCTTATTATTGTTATCGTCATACTCTCTGAATCTGTACTAAGTAAGTAGTAGTAAGTAGTAGTAAGTAGTGCCTGTGTGTAAGTGCTCAAAATGTTTCCTGAATGTTGAACTTACATTCTATCCGTTTTTATTAAAATTTTAACGGTACTTTGTATCATATCAAACTGAAAGAACAAATCGTGTAATTTTCCGTAAGACTCCATGTTAAACTTGTCAAAATAAAAGTATTGATTTTTTTTTCTCACTTTCTCACTTTCTGAAAAGTCATAAAATTTAAACTAAATATTTTTCTCATCAATACTTACAAATATGCCAAGTTTTAGGGAAATCTGACCGGTCATTCGGTAACCGAGGATACTACCTTAAGCGCGGTTGGTAATATGCTTATTTCGAGCCTGTCAATTTGTCATCGGTTGAACGATGTACGTTTCCTCGCACCAGGCGATTATTGTCAGCTACCGCTAGCTCTTTGTCGGAACGCATTAAGGTGGGGGTAAGGTTAATTCGGCGAAAAAGAAGCATGTTTTTAAGATTTTTTTCTGGCGATACAAATCGTGTAAATTTATTCAATCAATTTCCATATAATAATACAACGTTTAAACAATATTTTCCTGAAATTCAGGTTATTTAGTTTATTTTCCCGAAATTTAGAAAAATATTGTTTAAATGTTGTATTATTATATGGAAATTAATTGAATAAATTTACACTATTTGTATCGCCAGAAAAAAATCTTGAAAACATGCTTCTTCTTCGCCGAATTAACCTTACCCCCCCCCCCCCCCCCTTAAATATAAGGGTTTTTGGAGGTTGCCGTCAGCTATCGAGCAACTGTGCAATATCGAACGTGCAGAAGACCATGTACTTTCTGCAATAGTTATTAACCAACAAAAGCCGATAAAATTACTATAGAATGAGACAGAACGATAGTCCATTTCACTTGACAAAGGGAGATAGGTTGCACTACTCCAGTAATGAAGGAATTTGAATTCTGAGACTGTTCTGTTCTATTCTGCGTTGTGTAACTGATTTGATTTGAGACTGTTCTAATAAGATTTGAATTCCTTCATTTACTGTCCCTGAACGAGTACTGAAGTTGCTGACAAACACTTTTGGTATCGATTCGATGTTCATCGATTCTGATCTTGAATGACCTTGAACGACTCTGACCCCCGAATGTTTTATATGCAGTTTGCGATGCTCTAAAAGATGGTTAAAAAAAATATCTACCGCACCATTAAATAAAATGGAGGTGACCTTAACTGTGCGTCAGCGCCGACTGAAGTAAAAATAATTGTTCGCATTTTGTGACCCCCTTCGCACCGTACTACTTTGTCTGGAACATTTTTTGCGACGTCGATTATTACCGAGATATTTGAGGTGGTAAAGTTAGGTGAAACACCCGGTATATACCGGTGTCCGTGTTAATGGTGTTTATTTCAACACCAAATTTTGACAATGACATACCCGTATGGTGTCTGTTTCTTACCAAACCATATGGTGTTAGATGGAATGTACACCATATTTTTTTCTTTTACTCTATAATAGTGTCATTATCAATTATGAAGCCACCGAATAGTCCAGCTATTTGAATTAAATAAATATTCAACGGACGTCAAACAACTGCAAAGGGACCAGAGAGTACGGTTAATTGAATTCAATAAATATTCATGGGAAGTCAAACAATTACAAAGGGACCAAAGAGTCCAGTTAATTCAAAAAAATTATTATCTAAAGGACCAGAGTCCTGTAAAAGCTGCCCTAAGAGACCTCAGAGTCTACGGTGAAAGTTAATAACTTCAAAAAACTAGAGAATCTATTTGTTGCGAAAATACCGAAAAGAACATTGCGATCTTCAGCACTCTAAGACCCGAGTGTCTTCCTCCACGTAGGTGACAAACCGCGTGATTTAAACTGCCCCTTTCGAATAAAGCGATAATTACTAAATTTCAATTGATTATTCGTATTATCAAATCACCTGTGTAAAATATCCGAGAATTGAAACTGCACTCCGACTTTAAAGTCGAATATTGAAAATCGTTGCGTGGCGTAAAACCGCTCGTGTTTCACTCAACTACCTGAACCCCAACATCTATTCGCTTGGTCGAGTCTCAACGCAATTCAGAATCTACAAGTGAAGATCGGTTGTAATCAAGTACACCTCCTCCACCAACACCAGGTAAAAGCCATAAATTCGTTCATGGTAAGGCGAGGTCTCCGTCTCCGCAGTAAATGGCTAACGCCGTAACGCAGAAGAGAGATCTCCTTCGTGTACTTCGTCCCCCGGATACCTGTAATATTCGCACCTGGGCGTAACAGGTAACAACGATGAATTTCGAGAATTTATTTATGACATCCCATTTCACGGTCGAGTTAATCCGCATTGAGGACAATGATTATCGTCACGGACGTTGCAAGGCAGCATGAGAAGTGCGTAGGTCGCTTAGCTAGATTTTTTCCTGGGGACTTTTTTCTCTACGAAATTTTCCAAGGGTCGCAAAAAATTTACCTGCGATGGAGTTCGTAAGCTTCATTTATAACTTCTGGAGTCATTAGGCTCATTTATGAGTTTCGACCACTAATCTTATCATTAGAAAATGGATTTCGTTAACACTCCATAAAAAAAATGTAAGGGTTGCGATTCTTTTCGTTTACAATAAATTGGTAACGACAATGAATTTGAAGGATGTGTTTATGACAACCGATTTCACGGTCGATTTAATCCGCATTGAGGACAATGACTTTCGTCACGGACGTTGCAAGGTAGCATGAGAAGTGCGTAGGTCGCATGGCTGAATTGTCCTTGGGGACTTTTGTCTCTACGAAATTTTTCTAGGGTCGCGAAAAATTTATTTCTAGATAAACGATTTATAGCTTTCGAAGCTATTAGGCTCAATTAAATGTTGAACACTAATCTTATTGTAAAAAATGAGTTTCGTCAACACTCTATCAGGAAAATATGAAGGACACGAAACTTTTCGTCTACAAAGACTTGTTAAGAACAATAAAGTCTCAGAATTTATCTGTGACACTCAGTCAGTTTCACGGTCGAGCTAATACTTTTTGAGGAAAATGATTTTTGTCAACAGACGTTGCGAGAGAGCATGAGAAGTGCGTAGGTCGCATAGCTAAAATTTCCCTTCGGGATTTCTTTGTCAGCGGAATTTCACAAGGGTCGCGAAAAATTTACCTGCGACGGAGCTCGTAAGTAACATATCGTTTTTGAAGTCATTAGGCTCAATTATAGGTTCTGACCACTAATCCTATTGATGAAAAACTCCCTTTCGAAATCGTCTATCAGGAGAATATGAGGGGAAAAAAGGTTTTTCGTTACAAAGAATCGGCAACAGCAATGAATTCTGACATTTTATTAATGACATCCAATTTCACGGTCGAGTTAATCCCTATTGAGAAAAATTATTTTCGTCACGCACGTTGCAAGGTAGCAGGAGAAGTGCATAGGTTGTCTGGTTGAAAATTTCCATGGAGACCCCTGCCCGAGGATCGCCGAAATTTTGCCGGCGACGCAGTTTGTAGCCGTTTTTATGGATATATTGTAAAGGTTAATTGTAAGGAATTATTCGCCACGTTCAATTTCACGGTCGAGTTAATCCCTATTCAGGAAAATGACTTTACTAGATATAGGTCCCAAGCTAGCATGAGAAATGCGTAGGTCGCATACCTAACATTTTCTTTCAGTTCATGTATCTCAAAGACATTTTCGAAGGGTCGTGAATTGTTTCATCTGCAACGATGGTCAAAAGCATATTCGTAGTTAAAATTGATCCCTAATTCGGAGCATAATAATTTCTTTCCCTTTTTCGTACAAAATATCGAACAGTCTGAAAAATTCTTTGTGATTGTTTCCTATCAATACATTTTCTCATAGCTTGATGCTCGAGCTTGCGGGAAAATACACAGCGAACAAATTGAAGGAGCCGAAGAACTTGACAATTTTTAGGTGGTTTTTGGAAGGCTGTAACTTCGTGAAAAAAGGTCGTACTGGAATGAAACGAAAGCTTTTGTAGCTTCACATATCGAGCTTTGAAACCTTGTCATAAAACATTTTTTTCGCATCACTCATGGCGCAATCGAAAGAAATATCAGGACAATTAATTTATTTAATTTTTATTTTCAATTTATTTAATTTAATAAACGTCTTTTTACATTTGATCATTAATATCTGACAAGGCAATATTTGTACAACGAATCGACCGTCAGTTTTGAAAACTTAAATGAATTTTCTGTCAGTCCTGTTTATTGTATTGGGGGAAGCAATATTTTTTACCCTATCCAATTTAGGGTCTTTCTCTGTCTACTTCGCAAACGTTGCTAAAAGTACAAATGTTCGTAGGTTTTTTTTCCATCTGAACGTATTCCCGATAACCCTGTGAAATTTAAAATTCATCCGCACATTCGTTCCTCTTGCCCGATTGATGCTAACAAGGATTAAAGAAACACGTTCATTTCTCTTTAATCATCATCAAATGATTATTGAGATTGAAAAAAAATTCTTTATCTGTCTCACAATTTGGCATTAAATACTCAATCATTTTTTTTTCGATTCAAAACATTTTATCGAGTATTCAATGCCAAATTGTCAGACAGATGGCGAAATTCGGTTTTTCAAATCTTTATACCCGTTTAATGATGATTGAAGAGAAATAAACGTGTTTTTAAAATTTTTGTTACATCAATAGTTTGATCCATTGGGCAAAAAAAAACGGATGGACAGGTCGAATGTATATTTTACAGAGTTATTGTGGTTACAATGAGCTGAAAAAATCTTTTTTCAAATAACCAGAAGAAATTATTTTTTTGTGCTTTTTAAAATAAATGGAAAAGGTAAAAAAAATGCCCCTAAACAAAATAAACGAGACTGACCGAAGATTCATTTAATTTTTAAAAAATGCAGGTCGTGCTGCCTTACAATCATCCGTTTATCAGATGTCCGTGATCAAATAAAAAAAAAGTGTTTCTTCCTTCAGCGGCTGATATCTCATCGAAAAATTGTCGTAATGAAAAAACAAAAATCCAATTAAAGTTAAAGAATCAGACTAAACGAGACCACCATTGATTGAGTCGGGGAAAAATATTTTCAGTCCAGGGACAACTCAAAAAAAAAAAGAAAATTGTTAAAAAAAAAATTTTCCCGATATTTCTTTTGATAGTTTTATCACGAGATTTCAAAAGTGGACCCGTTAAGCTTCAAGATGCATTTGTTTATCCCAATCCGACCATTTTTCACGAAGTTGCAGGCTTCCAAAAATCATCTATAAATTTTAGTAGTTCTATTCCTTAATTTTTTTTGCTGAGTGTAAATTCACGCTTGCTTCAATCCGTATGTTTGAAAAAGTCTGTTTTACAAATATTTTTCAGGAGGACATGGAGGCTACAAAGTTCCTGATCTGGACGAAAATTGGATCCAGTAAATTTCCCAAACAATCTCATCAAAAAAACATGTGTTACCGAAAGCTTTTTGTTTCCCAAACATTGTCAACAATAATAAATCAATCCGACGATTTCACAAGGAATATATTGTAAAAGTTGTAACGGCCGCGATCCTCACCGGTGATCACCTGGTCGTTGCTCGGCGAGAGTAGATCACGCCGTCGAAATTTGGGCCAATAATAACTCAATTTTGATAGCGCAATTTTGCGCATCGCGTAAATGTAGCGAGGGAAGCTTAGGTGAGTCGTCCCACACCCGTCGTGGTAATAAGATGGAACGGCTCTGGTATGTCCACCATTCGGATGACCACGTGTTTATAATATATCATTTAAAATGATATCTCATCGTAATAAAATGACTATTAAATGAAGAATATTTGAAATCTTGTGTAATATAACGACTGGCACGATTAAGGACACTGAATGTGGACACGGATGGGACAGTGAACCATTGGATTAACGTGAAATAAAAGTTAATTGGAACGCAACACTCAACGAAATTTAAATTGAATTCTATAACGTGAACACAAATATAAATTGAACGGAATCTATAAAAATGATAATTGTGTATCGGATATATTTCAAAGGATTGATTCGCGGAGACAACGTGCAACGACAATGGCTAATGGACATTACACATATGTTTAAAACGGACCCATGATAACGCAATATGTGAAAGGACTGATTTGTGGCGACGACCTACGGAACGAAACGGACACGATTAATTGATAATAGAATGATTATACGGAATGGATGGTGTGTAACTGAAATAAAAGAATGATTATGTGCGCGAATAAATAAAATAATAACGATACGTCGTCAACCTAAAAAATTATAAAATAAATCAACATTGTTTCGACTATTATTTATTAACAAACATCCCACAAAATCGACCCAACTCCGGCCAATCCAAGATTCAAATATAGAAACACATCTTCTAAATCTAACGATCAAAAAAGATTCGTTATAAAGTATATTGTGAATATTTATTGGTAACATTCAATTTCACGATCGTGTTAATTTCCCTTCAGGAAATAGTACATTACGATACTAGGGCGAAAATACTTTTTCTGACGAGTGTGAGTTTGCAGCACGAGCTGAAGGCGAGTGTTGCACTCACACGAGTCAAGCAAATGTTTTTCGCACGAGTATCGTACGAAATTTTATTTCACGAGGTGCTAAAATGGGGATTTGCGCACGCAAAGCGTGCGTAAAACCGCATTTTACGCACGGAGTTAAATAAATGACTGCTTTAGACAAATGTCGCAAGGTAGCATGCAGGGTGCATGTCGCAGTTAGGTGCGTAGGTCGAAAGTGAAATTCCTCTTGGGGAATTTCGCATTTCGGTGTCGAAAAAGTTTTCCAAGGCTCTCGGAAAATCTTTTTGTGACAGGATTCACAATTAATCTGAGGCGAGGTGAAAGTTAGATACTGCTGTTTCTTATTCATTACAAAATTTCGTACGCCGTCGGGATGCGGTCGGGAAGTTTCACGCTTGCCTCATTCCTTTGATGAACACATTTCGCAGGAAAACATAGAGGGTACATAGTTCTTCGTCTAGATGAGGGTTGGATCAGGTAAAGATGTCGTCATAATCGTTTCAAAGTCATTAAGTCCATTCAGGTTGTGACCACTAATCCAATTTTTGAAAAATGAATGTCGTAAACATTCCATCAGGGTACCATAAGTTGCACGAAGCTCTTCGTTTCCAAAATCTACCCCCGCACGAAGGATATATTGTAAAAATGTATGCGGGGCATAAAATTTCACGGTCGAGTTAATTCTTATTGAGAAAAATGTCTTTTGTCAACAGATGTCGCAAGGTACCATGAGAAGACCGTAGGTTGCAGAGCTAAAATTTTTCTTCGGAACTCGAGTGTGGATGGAGTTTTCCAAGGGTCGCAAAAAATGTACCTACGACGGCGTTTAACGACACATAGCCCTTGAAGCCATTAGGCCCAATTATAGGTTTTGACCACTGATGCCATTGTAGGAAAATGTAATTTGAGAACCCTGTATCAGGAAAATATGCGGGACACGGAGCTTTTCGGTTACAGCGAATTGCTAACAACAATGAATTTCGAGAATTTGTTTATGACACTCAATTTCACGGTCGAGTTAATCCTTATCGAGAAAAATGTTTCCCATTAACCGATGTGGCAAGAAAGCATGAGAAGTGCGTAGGTCGCAGAGCTAAAATTTTCCTTCGGGACTCGAGTGTCGACGGAGTTTTCCAAGGGTCGCGAAAAATGTACCTGCGACGGCGTTTAACGACCTATAGCCCTTGAAGCCATTAGACCCAATTATAGGTTTTGACCACTGATGCCATTGTATGGAAATGTAATTTGAGAACCCTGTATCAGGAAAATATAAGGGATCCGAAGTTTTTCGGATACAAGGAATTAGTAACAACGATGAATTCTGAGATTTTATTTATGACGTCCCATTTTACGCTCGAGCCAATCCATATTGAGAACAATGATTTTCGTCACGGACGTTGCAAGGTAGCATGAGAAGTGCGTAGGTTGCCTGATCGAAATTTTCCTCGGGGATCTCTGTCTGGACGAACGTTTCAAAGGGACGAGAAAAATTTACCGGCGACGGATTGTAACAGATCTTGGGTCCTCTCAGTCATCATTAAGCCCATGCAAGTTTTGACCGCTAATCCTATTTTCAAAAATCGATTTCACAAACGCTCCATTAGGAAAATATACGCGACCCGGGGTTGGGGTTTATGTCCCGAAGGTGAAAATCCCGAAAACGTATATATAGGTATAGTGGCGTAGCTTTTTCGACCACGTGGAGTTGGCTACGCGGGTGAAGGCGCTACGTCACCATACCCATATATACGCTTTGGAGATTTTCACCATCGGGATATAAACCCCACCCCTGACCCAAACCATTTTGTTTTAAAACATTGGTACCGACCATAAATCCGTCCGCCCCCGCCCAATGAATATATTGCAAAGGTATATTGTGAGAATTTATTCGCAACATTCAATTTCACGGTCGAGTTAATCCCTATTCAGGAAAATGACTTTAGTAGATAGATGTCCCAAGGTAGTACGAGTAGTGCGTAGGTCGCATAACTAAAATTTTCTTCTTCTGTCTCACAAAAATTTTCCAAGGGTCGCGAACTATTTTGCCTGCGACCGGGATTACAACCGATTTAGGGCGGGTAAAGGTATTCCGTATTCATAACAAAATTTTGTACGGTCGGATTATCCACCATCGAGATGCGGTCGGAAAATTCCACGGGTGCAAAGGTCTTCATTCGGACGAGGGTTGGACCAGGTGAAAGCATTGTCCGAACCTTCTTAAAGTCATTAAGTCCAATTAGGTTTCGACCACTTATCCTATTTTTGAAAAATTAGTTGAGTAAACATTCCATCAGGGTAACATGAATTACACGAAGGTTTCTGTTTTTAAGAAAAACGGGTAACCATAAATCAATCCGCCCTCGCACCAGGGATAAATTGTGAAAATGAGAGTGGGCCGTAAAATTTCACGGCCGACTTAATCTCTATTCACGAAAATGACTTTCGTCAACAGATGTCGCAAGGTAGCATGAGAAGTGCGTAGGTTGCATAGCTAAATTTTTCCTTGTGGACTTCGGTGTCAAAGGAATTTTCCAGGGATCGCGAAAAATTTATCAGCGACAGGATTTAAAACCGATCTAAGGCCGAGTGAACGTATTCCGTATTTATTGAAAAATGTTGTCCGGCCGGACTACCTGCCATCGAGATGCAGTTGGAAAATTTTACGTTTGCCTCATCCCTTTCGTAAACACATTTTTCAGGAAAACATAGAGGGTGCAAAGGCTTTCATTCGGACGGGGGTTTGACCGGGTGAAAGCATTGTCCAAACCTTCTTGAAGTCATCAAGTCTAATTAGGTTGCGACCACTAATCCTATTTTCGAAAAATGAGTTTAGTAAACATTCCATCAGGGTACCATGAGTTACGAAAAGCTTTTTGGTTTTTCAATCCCGGCTGAGGAGTTATGTGTTCCGTTGGTACGCCGTAAAAATCGACGCAATCCGCTTTCCACAAATCTCGCCCAAATGGCTGATTTTCTTCCAACAGTTTTTTGTACATTTGTTCTGTGAGTCACAGATTTTGTTAGTATATCATAATATTAATGATCAGATGTAATCTCGTAAAATAAATAAATGTTGAAAAGGTGACTTTTTCAAAACGTTTTCAAACAATGCCGATTCGATAGATTTCACGCCCATCCCGTGTAGTCCGCTCCAAGCAGGACCGATAAAACGTCTGTCTTCCGGCCGGGTAGTGCAGCCCCTGACGGGTCAGGGTGGAGGAAAATCCGTAATTATTTACTGTGTCTGACTACTTTTTTTAAGTCGGGTCCTCTCCACTGTACCTACCTCTCGCGCCAGCCCTGGCTTTGAGAGAGCGTGTAGACTAAGGTGGCACGAAAAAAAAGAAAAAAATTCCGATTTCAAATGATAAGCATTCACTACAAAGTATCTTGCATCCGTAGAATTCTGCCCAAAGATGAACCCGATCGGACCATTTTTAGGGTTCGCCTACGATTTTTTAAGTTTTACCATTTGATTAATCCTCCTAAAACTGGTCCGGTAGGATTCATCTGTGGGCATAATTCTACGGATGCAAGATACTTTGTAGGGAATGCTTACGATTTGAAATCGGAAATTTTTTTTAAATTTTTCGAGCCACCCTGGTGTAGACGTTCGGTGCAGTAGTATATGTGTGTATTCAACTATGCAAGAACAACGCGCTTACTTCGGATATTTATCGCGTAGTATTCATTGCTGTAGATTAAATCCATAAAGGAGAATAGTCCAGGGGTTCAGAGAAAAAAAACTTCTTTCAATTGAAATGCGGCAGGTGTATTGCGCCATTAGTAGATTTGTTGTCATGTGTGAGTACCCTTCGATTTTACTTTTTCCCTACTCTTCATCTTTCCTTGACGTTATATTTTTTAAACGAATTTATTTTTTTTTATTAACCAAAATAGGTCGTAAATGGAGGTTAAAAAGTGAATTTCAATTTCAATCAAGCGCCATTTTGTGAAAAAAAAAAAATCCTACGTGCCGAACAGCTCAAGACGTTACACTTTAAGAATCTTCTTAAAATTTTTGTTTCAGACCAACCGACTGCGAGAAAAACATTTTTCAATAAATACGGAATACAGTCACTCGGCCCTAGATTCTGAATCTGATCTCGGTTCTGAATCCTGTCGCAGATAAATTTTTCGCGATCCTTGGAAAATTCCTTTGATCTCGAAGTCCACAAGGAAAAATTTAGCTATGCAACCTACGCACTTCTCATGCTACCTTGCGACATCTGTTGACGAAAGTCATTTTCCTGAATAGAGATTAAGTCGACCGTGAAATTTTACGTCCCACATCCATTTTCACAATATATCCCTCGTGCGAGCGTGGATTGATTTTATGGTTACGCATTGTTTCAAAACGGAAACCTTCGTGTAACTCATGTTACCCTGATGGAATGTTTACTCAACTAATTTTCCAAAAATAGGATTAGTGGTCGCAACCTAATTGGACTTGATGACTATAAGAAGGTTTGTACAATGCTTTCACCTGGTTCAACCCTCGTTCGAATGAAGACCTTTGCACCCGTGGAATTTTCCGACCGCATCTCGATGGTGGATAATCCGACCGTACAAAATTTCGTAATGAATACGGAATATCTTTACCCGCCCTTAATCGGTTGTGATCCGTGTCGCAGGCAAAATAGTTCGCGACCCTTGGAAAATTCTTTCGAGACAGAAGTGCCGAAGGAAAATTTTAGCTATGCGACCTACGCATTACTCATACTACCTTGGAACATCTATCTACAAAAGTCATTTTCCTGAATAGGGATTAACTCGACCGTGAAATTGAATGTTGCGAATAAATTCTCACAATATATTCGTAACCTTAACAATATATTCATTGGGCGGGGGCGGACGGATTTATGGTCGGTACCAATGTTCGAAAACAAAATGGTTCGGGTCAGGCGTGAGGTCTATATCCCGATGGTGAAAATCTCGAAACTGTATAAATGGGTATGGTGACGTAGCGCCTTCACCCGCGTAGCCAAGCCCACGTGGTCGAAAGAGCTACGCCACTATACCTATATATACGTTTTCGGGATTTTCACCTTCGGAACATAGACCCCAACCTCGGGTCACGTATATTTTCCTGATGGAGCGTTTATGAAATTGATTTTTGAAAATAGGATTAGCGGTGAAAACCTGCATGGGCCTAATGATGACTTGGAGGACCCAGGATCTGTTACAAACTCCGTCACAGGTGAATTTTTCGCGTCCCTTTAAAAATTTCGTCCAGACAGAGATCCCCGACATAAATTTCGATCAGGCAACCTACACTGAAAGAAAGGGTTGGCTGAGATAGTCATTTATTCGTGGTCAGGGAATGGTTGGTCAGAGCAGCTATTCAAAATGATACGTCAGCCACCGCGCATTGTGGCTCGAACCATTTTTAATTGTGGCGCACTGGATAGTCACGACAGCAATGCATTAGTTCCTCCATCTAGCCAGTAGGTAGCGTAAACAACGCGTGCGCTGGAACAGCAATCTCATTGGATGAACACTTCGCGCGTATTCCATAGATCGTATGGCGTATAGCGTCACTTTCGGTTAAACCCGCGTGTTAAATAAACGCTCATGCTCGGCTCGTGCTGACGCTACATATTCGCGAAAAAATATAACTTTCACGTTGGCCCTTAAAGAGCAACTTCAATTTGCTTATAGGCTCGCAAGTAACCGAGGTTTCTCTCCGCGACTGGAATTAGGTCCGGCGTCGGTTATAGAAGATATGACGCGAGTTAAAGATTCATGTGAACTGAAAGTTGTGTTCCAGCCAGATTTTGTGTCGGCGTGTGTGGAGGTAGCGTGGATAAATTTTAAGGGTACACTGGAAAAAAAGTATGCCTGTCAGAGCAAAACAACAAGATACTAAACGGCCCTAGCTCCCGCAGCAGAAACGTAATGCTATAAGAGCTTTACTACATTGCGAAACAACGAAATGCTATTCAGCTCTCTATTTAGTTCTCACAGCGGAACAGGCCATCTATCAGAACTTCACGTTTAGTCCGCGGGACAAAATTCTCTTCATCCATTTAGCTATTACAGCTCATTGCAGTCTACTGACTGTTTGTTTAGCTCTCACGGCGATCCAAATTTCTGAGACAGCCATTCAGCTGAATAGTTAGTACTGGATTGCTGCAGTAACCTCAAATAGTACTGAGCGGTAGAGGGCTGGCTTCGTTTGGCTGTCACAGCGAAGTTAAATTGCTCGGACAGAATTATTTTTTTTCCAGTGTACCAAATATCGAGTTGGAATGTGCGTTGCTGTGAGATTCGATGATATATGCGGCCTACCGTTTTTTGGTGAGATAGATAAAATTATTTGCAACGAAAACGGAAACGTCATCCTCGTGTGCAATGAGTTTTACACCATTGGACTTGAAGAAAACTTGCACGCGTATCGGGTTACTCGAACTGCCGATGTCAAATGCGTTAGGATAGAAACTTTATTATCGCCCTGTCCCGTTATTTGTGAAAGAATTCCAGCGAACAAAATATATATTTCGTTCAGATATGCTGTGTAAATTGATAATTGGCGATTTACATGCATTCGATATTTAGATATATTATTTGCATAAAAAATCGGTGATGCCACGTCTTCGTTCGTTCTATTTATTGTCATTTTTAATAAAAATTATTTTCGAAATTCATTGATTGTTTTTATTTGTATTATATCTACACCCATCAAACCATACGTGAAATACGAGCCCAATACGATAAATGGGAGGGTCAACCTGCAATCCAGTAGCATTGTCTGCTTCAGTTGGATATGGCAGCCAGGTTATAGCTGTACCAGGCATCGTGAAATAGCTGACATAACCAACTCATAGTTGTGTTTCCATATTTAGTTCGCTGCTCTGACCAATAACATAGTCACATTCTCTGCTTGAGTTGGATAAGGCTGCCAAGTTATCATTCTATCTTCCATATTGAGATGGATGACTTGACCAATATCACCTCGTCCATTAAAAATACTCATCTCCACCAACTAATGGGACGGCTCCCCAGAGTCCAACAAAGTTGGATACCAAAACCAATTCACGGGTCCAACCGACCAATTCTTTCTTTCAGTGTACGCACTTCTCATGCTACCTTGCAACGTCTTTAAACTAATTTTTTTTTTCTATTAAGGTAGTTCTGGAGGTACACGTATCAGCTAAAAGTTTCGACCGCAGCGTACAGTAAAACCCAATCTCATATGATGCCGTCGGTCGAAAACTTTTGACAGAGCTTGTACTCTCTGCACGGCCTACACAATGACACCTCGTGCATGGATAGGCCCTCTACATACATAGAGCGCGGCGCTGAAAACGCGGCAACAGCGCAATTTTCCAGTATTATAGAAACTTGAAACGTATCAGTGTCCGTGAATTTTTATCAACAAATTATTGAGATAATGTCGAGCCGAGTGAGGTTTAAGGGTCGGTTTGTGAAAAAAAAATCTTGATCACAAATTGAAAGCTGTTGCGGCTATGTGTCGAGCGAATGCTGCTAAACGCGATAGCCTCAACGACCATAACCTCGATCAGCAACAGAAGTTTGCTGTCGAGGGGCGACGGATTGTGGATTTAAAATATCTTTCTGAGCATTTAAAGTGCATTCAGTATATATACACGAATGAATGAAGTAAAGCTAATTCGTCATGAGGAAAACATTTATTTCAACTCCTTTCCGCAATTATCAAAACTCAGAAAAAACCCCGTTTCAAATTCCCGGACTTTGCCGCGCACCCATCCCTTCCCCAAAGCGAACACTGTTGCCGTTTCGTCACAGCTGATTGTGTCTCCGTTCCGTATCGAGTATAATAAATATTTTTTGTGAGTCGATATCTCCGAAACTAAATGGTGGAAAATTGCGATTTTTTTTAAAATTAATCCTACACTAGTACTGCATACACCGGTGGTTTTATTTGAAAATGTATAGTTCCGTTTAGCGTCGATAATAAAAAGTGTGAATAAAGTCCTATCCATTCACGTGTTAGGTATAGGCATCGCGTACAAAAAAAACCGATTTTTGATTGCAATTATCTCAGAAACTAAGTGGTGAATCGAATGAAAAATTTAGGAATCGGTTCATAAAGGTTGTATCTACACCATACTACAATTTCAGGCGATTCCATAGATTTTGACAAAACTCCAGAACTACCTTAACCAAAAAAGGTCGTAAATGGAGGTTAAAAAGTGAATTTCAATTTCAATCAAGCGCCATTTTGTGAAAAAACAAAAAAAAAATCCTACATGCCGAACAGCTCAAGACGTGTTACACTTTAAGAATCTTCTTGAAATTTTTGTTTCAGACCAACCGACTGCGAGGAAAAGTGGGAACCGCAAACCGTGCCGACGACAAAGTTGTTTTACGCTGGCCAGAATAACAGCGCTCCTATTTACTATATCTATATATATATGGGGTATTCCTGGGAATTTCGGCAACTTCGGACAGTTGGGTCGAAATTTTTGCCCCCCAATTTTTTTCATTAATATGTGTTCAAAATAAAGAGACACCTATTTCGGCGTTTTTTATTTTGAGCCCCCACTTTTGAAATACAGTCAAATAAAGTTTTTGAAGTATTGACCACATTCGGTCATTCAAATCGATATATCTCAGTAACGGTTAGTGATAACTCAAAAAACCATCGGTGTTTTTTTTTCGTTTTTAAACGCTTTATACATTGAAAACATTGACGATTATGTTGCACAAATTCAACAATTATTTATTAACAATTCAAAATTAAAAATGAAATACAACAAAAAATGTACCCTTAATTTTTGAAATGTATTTTTTTTTTAATTCCTTGAACAAAAACAAAAATTTAGCCACCTTGAACTTTTTGGGCCGACGCTTCGTTCGGGAGTTATAGATTTTTTTGTCACAAAAAAACCCGTAAATGTTTACCCGGTTGTTAAGAATAAAAGCTATAACTTTCGAACGAAACGTCGGCCCAAGTCCGGCCGGGTCTCAAAATTTTTCTTTTCGTCCAAGGAATTTGAAAAAAAATCAATTTCAATAATTATGGGTACTTTTTTCTTCATGCAATTTTTTAGTAATAAAATACGTATATTCACCGGTTTTTTATGACAAAAAAAGCTATAACTTTCGAACGAAACGTCGGCCCAAGTCCGGCCGGGTCTCAAAATTTTTCTTTTCGTCCAAGGAATTCGAAAAAAAATCAATTTCAATAATTAAGGGTACTTTTTTTTCATGCAAATTTTTACTCATAAAATACGTAAATTTACGGGTTTTTTGTGACAAAAAAATCTATAACTTCCGAACGAAGCGTCGGCCCAAAAAGTTCAAGGTGGCTAAATTTTTGTTTTTGTTCAAGGAAATTAAAAAAAAATACATTTTAAAAATTAAGGGTACATTTTTTGTTGTATTTCATTTTTAATTTTAAATTGTTTATAAATAATTATTGAATTTGTGCAACATAATCGTCAATGTTTTCAATGTATAAAGCGTTCAAAAACGAAAAAAAAACACCGTTGGTTTTTTGAGTTATCACTAACCGTTGCTGAGATATATCGATTTGAATGACCGAATGTGGTCAATACTTTAAAAACTTCATTTGACTGTATTTCAAAAGTGGGGGCTCAAAATAAAAAATGCCGAAATAGGTGTCTCTTTATTTTGAACACATATTAATGAAAAAAATTTGGGGGCAAAAATTTCGACCCAACTGTCCGAAGTTGCCGAAATTCCCAGGAATACCCCATATAAAAATCTCGAGTCACGGTGTTTGTGGTCGCACTCCTCCGAAACGGCACGACCGATTTTTATGAAATTTTTTTTGTACATTTGGTAGGTATGAGAATAGGTCGTAAAGTATATTTTATACCGCTAGGTGATTAGGGTGTCCCTATACAAAAGATTTTTTTGTATTTTTTTGACAAACATTTTTTTTTGTATTTTTTTTAGATTTGGGGCAGAACAACGTTTACCGGGTCAGCTAGTATTTATATAAACAATCGTCAACATACCTCAATGTATATACTTCCAAATGAAACCAACTTGAATTCAATCGGACGAATAGTTTTTAAGATAATAATTCCCGAAATTCACCTACTTTTCCGGCAATCTACACAGATGTACCCCCAAACTGAAGCGATCTTTAGTTTCGGAATTTTTTTTTTTTTTCTCTGCTTTCCATCTTTCTTCGACGCTACATTTCTTAATTATCCGTTTACCATCCTCTGTCATTCTCACATCCACCAATGCAAGTTTCAACTAATCGATCTTTAGTTTTTCAATGGTTTCTTTTCTATTTTTCCGCTGTCGACGCGCTGCCATTTTTACATCCACCGGTGCAACTTTCAACGAAGCAATTTTAAATTTTTTGGTTATTAATTTTTCCTCGCTGCTTTCCATATTTCCTTGACGCTATTTCTTTTATCCGTTTACCACGCTCATCTATGCTTCTCGCATCTACCGATAAAACTTTCAACTAAGCGATTTTCAATTTTTTCATTTGCAGGTTCATCGTTGTCCTTAAAAGAGTCTAGTTAAAACTAAAACTCATTAGTTTATAAGTTGATTGTTGTCATTTCAAAAGTCTGAACAGAAGTTTGAGACCTTGCAGAACTCAGTTGGACGTTCCGTTCCAAACGAGACGTATAACTTCCGAAGGCAATTTCCTGTCAAGTTCGGCAACCTTTAAACATTTTTCATTTTGTTGAAAGAATTCAGGAAATCGTAATAATTGTATGTTATCTTACAATTCTCTTCATTATTTTCATCTTTACTCATACTCCCCATTATCTCGCGAAACCTGTTTATTTGTTCTTTCCAATCATAGACAGGTCCCTGTTGCAGCGGCAGGCATTCAGCTAGTCTTCTCTCATTGAAAACCGTGGCCATAAGCAACTACCCGGTGTAAGCACGACTCGAATGCGCTGACATTTGGTCAAGGCTATATCGAGACGCGCTTAAAGATTTAAATATTACAACTCGTAATATTTCACGCGTTTCTCATAAATATAACTAAAAGAGTTACCACTGTGGCACTTTTCAAAACAAATTTATTCACCAATCATACCGTTGAACCGTTCAATTGAGTTTCATCATGAAATAATACATAAAGTATCAAATTGTCATTCAATTAGAATCCAACCATTTTCGTATATTATTTTTATCTGAAATTGTTTCTTAATTTGTTCATGTCTAGTGGAAATTCACATTTTCATAAACTATGATTAAGCGTGAGTTTTGTAGGCAAATAATCTGATTTGATAATTAATTATTCTTTGTTGTTCGTATAATCTCAAGATTATAAGCAGAAACAGGTACAATGCATTGAAGTTAAAATAGAAATAAATTCAAACATTTCAAAAAACTCCCGGCTGCGGCAGTTATTTTATATAATCAATAGATTTTAAAGGGATACAATTAAGCAAATAAAATTTTTAAATTCCCGGCCGCGGAAGATATCCTAAATTATCTTACATAAAAATTTAGAAAAGGATGAAATAATTCTCAACATCATCTCAGTTCAGTAATAGATTGGATAATTGACTATGAATTCTTCACGATTCTTATAAAGCCTTTAATTCAGTCGGAAGCCGTCATTCATTGAATACTGAGATTATATGCAATATATAATGTTTGACGATGCGGTACAGGACGGCTCCCGACTGAATTAAAGGCGTTATAAGAATCACGCAGAATTTATAA
This sequence comes from Sussaba pulchella, assembly GCA_963971145.1. Taxonomy (NCBI): domain Eukaryota; kingdom Metazoa; phylum Arthropoda; class Insecta; order Hymenoptera; family Ichneumonidae; genus Sussaba; species Sussaba pulchella. Next base: position 7,167,120 of record OZ020170.1, read on the forward strand.
AAATGAACGGTTATAATTCGCACTATCAATGAACACCGATTATGTCGAGAAGTATTTCATCCTTTTTGAATTTTACAAGAATCCTTTTAATCATACGAAACGGAATTTATTGGACAGTGAGATGATATGTAATATAGATGTTTGACGCTGTGTTAGAGGACATCTCTCGACCGAATTGAAGGCTTCATGAGAATCATACAGAATTCATAAAAATGAACGGTCATAATTCAAACGATGAATGAATTAAGACGATGTTGAAAAATATTTCATCGTTTATAGATTTTCATATAAGATCATTAATTATGGAAAATAACTTCTGTAGCCGGGACTTTCTTGAAATGATTGAATTTGCTGAATAAAAAATGCATCACAATAATAAATCAATCCGCCCTCGTACCAGGGATGTATTGTGAAAATAGGAGTGGGCCGTAAAATTTCACGGTCGAGCTAATCCTTATTCGGGAAAATCTCTTCTGTCAACAGATGTCCCAAGAAAGCATGAGAAATGCGTAGGTCGCAGAGCTAAAATTTTCCTTCGGGATTTGAGTGTAGACGGAGTTTTCCAAGGTTCGCGAAAAATGTACCTGCGACGGCGTTTAACGACCCATAGCCCTTGAAGCCATTAGGCCCAATTATAGGTTTTGACCACTGATGCCATTGTATGAAAATGTTATTTGAGAACCCTGTATCAGGAAAATATAAGGGACACGGAGCTTTTCGGTTACAGCGAATTGCTAACAACAATGAATTTCGAGAATTTGTTTATGACACTCAATTTCACGGTCGAGTTAATCCTTATCGAGAAAAATGTTTCCCATTAACCGATGTGGCAAGAAAGCATGAGAAGTGCGTAGGTCGCAGAGCTAAAATTTTCCTTCGGGACTCGAGTGTCGACGGAGTTTTCCAAGGGTCGCGAAACATGTACCTGCGACGGCGTTTAACGACCTATAGCCCTTGAAGCCATTAGGCCCAATTATAGGTTTTGACCACCGATGCCATTGTATGGAAATGTAATTTGAGAACCCTGTATCAGGAAAATATAAGGGATCCGAAGTTTTTCGGATACAAGGAATTAGTAACAACGATGAATTCTGAGATTTTATTTATGACGTCCCATTTTACGCTCGAGTCAATCCATATTGAGAACAATGATTTTCGTCACGGACGTTGCAAGGTAGCATGAGAAGTGCGTAGGTTGCCTGATCGAAATTTTTCTCGGGGATCTCTGTCTGGACGAACGTTTCAAAGGGACGAGAAAAATTTACCGGCGACGGAGTTTGTAACAGATCTTGGGTCCTCTCAGTCATCATTAAGCCCATGCAAGTTTTGACCGCTAATCCTATTTTCAAAAATCGATTTCATAAACGCTCCATTAGGAAAATATACGCGGCCCTGGGGTTGGGGTTTATGTCCCGAAGGTGAAAATCCCGAAAACGTATATATAGGTATAGTGGCGTAGCTTTTTCGATCACGTGGAGTTGGCTACGCGGGTGAAGGCGCTACGTCACCATACCCATATATACGCTTTGGAGATTTTCACCATCGGGATATAAACCCCACCCCTGACCCAAACCATTTTGTTTTCAAACATTGGTACCGACCATAAATCCGTCCGCCCCCGCCCAATGAATATATTGCAAAGGTATATTGTGAGAATTTATTCGCAACATTCAATTTCACGGTCGAGTTAATCCCTATTCAGGAAAATGACTTTAGTAGATAGATGTCCCAAGGTAGTACGAGTAGTGCGTAGGTCGCATAGCTAAAATTTTCTTCTTCTGTCTCACAAGAATTTTCCAAGGGTCACGAACTTTTTTGCCTGCGACCGGGATTACAACCGATTTAGGGCGGGTAAAGGTATTCCGTATTCATAACAAAATTTTCTACTGTCGGATTATCCACCATCGAGATGCGGTCGGAAAACTCCACGGGTGCAAAGGTCTTCATTCGGACGAGGGTTGGACCAGGTGAAAGCATTGTCCGAACCTTCTTCAAGTCATCAAGTCCAATTAGGTTTCGACCACTTATCCTATTTTTGAAAAATTAGTTGAGTAAACATTCCATCAGGGTAACATGAATTACACGAAGGTTTCTGTTTTTAAGAAAAACGGGTAACCATAAATCAATCCGCCCTCGCACCAGGGATATATTGTGAAAATGGATGTGGGACGTGAAATTTCACGGTCGACTTAATCTCTATTCAGGAAAATGACTTTCGTCAACACATGTCGCAAGGTAGCATGAGAAGTGCGTAGGTTGCATAGCTAAATTTTTCCTTGTGGACTTCGGTGTCAAAGGAATTTTCCAGGGATCGCGAAAAATTTATCAGCGACAGGATTTAAAACCGATCTAAGGCCGAGTGAACGTATTCCGTATTTATTGAAAAATGTTGTCCGGCCGGACTACCTGCCATCGAGATGCAGTTGGAAAATTTTACGTTTGCCTCATCCCTTTCGTAAACACATTTTTCAGGAAAACATAGAGGGTGCAAAGGCTTTCATTCGGACGGGGGTTTGACCGGGTGAAAGCATTGTCAATACCTTCTTGAAGTCGTAAAGTTCAATTAGGTTGTAACCACTCATCCTATTTTCGAAAAATGAGTTTAGTAAACATTCCATCAGGGTACCATGAGTTACACGAAGCTTTTTGGTTTTTCAATCCCGGCTGAGGAGTTATGTGTTCCGTTGGTACGCCGTGAAAATCACCGCAATCCGCTTTCCACAAATCTCGCCCAAATGGCTGATTTCCTTCCAACAGTTTTTTGTACATTTGTTCTGTGAGTCACAGATTTTGTTAGTATATCATAATATTAATGATCAGATGTAATCTCGTAGAATAAATAAATGTTCAAAAGGTGACTTTTTCAAAACGTTTTCAAACAATGCCGCTTCGATAGATTTCATGCCCATCCCGTATAGTCCGCTCCAAGCAGGACCGATGAAACGTCTGTCTTCCGGCCGGGTAGTGCAGCCCCTGACGGTTTAGGGTGGAGGAAAATCCGTCATTATTTACTGTGTCTGACTACTTTTTTTGAGTCGGGTCCTCTCCACTGTACCTACCTCTTGCGCCAGTCCTGACTTTGAGAGAGCGTGTAGACTAGGGTGGCACGAAAAAAAAGATACAAATTCCGATTTCAAATGATAAGCATTCACTACAAAGTATCTTGCATCAGTAGAATTCTGCCCAAAGATGAACCCGATCGGACCATTTTTAGGGGTCGCCTACGATTTTTTAAGTTTTCCCATTTGACTAATCCCCCTAAAAATGGTCCGGTAGGATTCATCTGTGGGCATAATTCTACGGATGCAAGATACTTTGTAGGGAATGCTTACGATTTGAAATCGGAATTTTTTTTAATTTTTCGAGCCACCCTGGTGTAGACGTTCGGTGCAGTAGTATATGTGCATATTCAACTATGCAAGAACAACGCGCTTACTTCGGATATTTATCGCGTAGTATTCATTGCTTTAGATTAAATCCATAAAGGAGAATAGTCCAGGGGTTCAGAGAAAAAAAACTTCTTTCAATTGAAATGCGGCAGGTGTATTGCGCCATTAGTAGATTTGTTGTCATGTGTGAGTAAGTAGGTACTCTTCGATTTTACTTTTTTCCTGGTCTTCATCTTTCCTTGACGTTATATTTTTTACTTATCCGTTAATCACGCTCTGCCATCATCACATCCACCGATGCAACTGTCAACAAAGCGATCTTCAATTTCTAAATTTTAATTTTTTTCGTCACTTTCCATCTTTCTTCGACGCTACATTTTTTAATTATCCGTTTACCATGCTCTGTCATTCTCACATCCACCAATGCAACTTTTAACTAATCGATCTTTAGTTTTTCAATGGTTTCTTTTCTATTTTTCCGCTGACCACGCGCTGCCATTTCTACATCCACCGGTGCAACGTTCAACGAAGCAATTTTCAATTTTTTGGTTATTAATTTTTCCCCGCTGCTTTCCATATTTCCTTGACGCTATTTCTTTTATCCGTTTACCACGCTCCATGCTTCTCGTATCTACCCATAAAACTTTCAACTAAGCGATTTTTAATTTTTTCATTTGCAGGTTCATCGTTGTCCTTGAAAGAGTCTAGTTAAAACTAAAACTCATTAGTTAATAAGTTGATTGTTGTCATTTCAAAAGTCCAAACAGAAGTTTGAGACCTCGCAGAACTCGGCTGGACGTTCCGTTCAAAACGAGACGTATAACTTCCGAAGGCAATCTCCAGTCGAGCTCGGCAAGCTTTCAACATTTTTTATTTTGTTGAAAGAATTCAGTAAATCGTAATAATTTTATGTTACATGATAATTCTCTTCATTATTTTCATCTTTACTCATACTCCTCATTATCTCGCGAAACATGTTTATTTGTTCTTACCAATCATAGACAGGTCCCTGTTGCAGCGGCAGGCATTCAGCTAGTCTTCTCTCACTGAAAACCGTGGCCATGAGCAACTACCCGGTGTAAGGACGACTCGAATGCGCTGACATTTGGTCAAGGCTATATCGAGACGCGCTTAAAGATTTAAATATTACAACTCGTAATATTTCACGCGTTTCTCATAAATATAACTAAAAGAGTTACCACTGTGGCACTTTTCAAAACAAATTTATTCACCAATCATACCGTTGAACCGTTCAATGAAGTTTCATCATGAAATAATACATAAAGTTTCAAATTGTCATTCAAGTAGAATCTAACCATTTTCGTATATTATTTTTATCTGAAATTGTTCCTTAATTTGTTCATGTCTAGTGGAAATTCACATTGTCATAAACTATGATTGAGCGTGTAACGGCCGCGATCCCCATCGGCGATCACGTGGTCAACGCTACTTGAACCCCGGATCACGGGACCGAAATTGGACCAATCGGGTATCAATTTCGATCGCGTGATTTCGGCGTAACGACGGTGTACCGAGACGAGTACCTAGGCCCGTCGAGTCGTCCGACGCCCGTCGCGGAAATACGACGGATCGGCTCCGGTTGGTCCACCATATACGGCCAACCACGTGTTAATAATGCACAATTGAAATAAAAGATAATACAATTAAAGTGAATCGACGGACAGATGAGCTTGAAGATAGGAAGCCCGACGGACTGTGGCGACTTAAACTAATAAAATTTAACAATGTGAATGATAAATGAATTATTGGGGAATCTCATGTAATATGGCGACCGGCACGAATAAGGACTATGAATGTGGATACGACGGGATCGTGAATCAGTGAGATCAAACAATAATATAAAATGAAATCTAAATCGAATTCGACAACGTCAACGTAAATGTGAATTAAAATAAATCTCTAAAATGATGATGTAAAATGTGAAAGGACTAATTTGTGGAGACGACCTACGCAAACGAAAAGGACACGATTTAATAATAATAAGATGATTATACCGAATGGATGGAGTGTGAATGGGATGAAGGAATGATTCTGTGCGCAAATAAATAAGATTATAACGATACATCGTCATCATATAACATATCGATTGTTTCTGCCATTATTTATCACATTAACCCCCAAAATTTGACCCCACTCCGGCCTAACCGAAAATAATCAATCGACGAACATAGAAAATTCGTTACAAGCGTGAGTTTTGTAAGCAAATAATCTGATTTGATAATTAATTATTCTTTGTTATTCGTATAATCTCAAGATTATGAACAGAAATAGGTACAACGCATTGAAGTTAAAATAGAAATAAATCCAAACATTTCAAAAAACTCCCGGCTGCGGCAGTTATTTTATATAATCAATAGATTTTAAAGGGATACAATTAAGCGAATAAAATTTTTAAATTCCCGGCCGCGAAAGATATCCTAAATTATCTTACATCAAAATTTAGAAAAGGATGAAATAATTCTCAACATCATCTCAGTTCAGTAATAGATTGGATAATTGACTATGAATTCTTCACGATTCTTATAAAGCCTTTAATTCAGTCGGAAGCCGTCATTCATTGAATACTGAGATTATATGCAATATATAATGTTTGACGATGCGGTACAGAACGGCTCCCGATTGAATTAAAGGCTTCATAAGAATCATGCAGAATTTATAAAAATAAACAGCCATAATTCAAACTATTAATGAACAAAGATGATGTCGGGAAGTATTTCATCCTTTTTGAATTTTACAAGAATCCTTTTAATTATACAAAACGGCATTCATTGGACAGTGAGATGATATGTAACATAGATGTTTGACGCTGGGTTAGAGGACATCTCTCGACCGGATTGAAGGGTTCATGAGAATCATAAAGAATTCATAAAAATGAACGGTCATAATTCAAACGATTAATGAGTTAAGACGATATTGAAAAATATTTTATCGTTTATAGATTTTTATATAAGATAATTAATTATGAGAAACAACTTCTGTAGCCAACAATTTCTTTACATTATTTCATTTTCTAAATAAAAAATGCATCACAACGATATATCAATCCATCTCCGCACAGAAGACATATCGTGAAAATGTATACGGGACCTAAAATTTCACGGTCGAGTTAATCCTTATTCGGGAAAATCTCTTCTGTCAACAGATGTCGCAAGAAAGCATGAGAAATGCGTAGGTCGCAGGGCTAAAATTTTCCTTCGGGATTTGAGTGTCGACGGAGTTTTCCAACGTTCGCCAAAAATGTACCTGGGGCGGAGATTAACGACCTATGGCTCTTGAAGCCATTAGACCCAATTATGGGTTTTGACCACTGATGCCATTGTATGAAAATGTAATTTGAGAAACCTGTAGCAGGAAAATATAAGGGACCCGAAGCTTTTCGGTTACAGCGAATTGGTAACACCAATGAATTTCGATGATTCGTTTATGACATTCAATTTCACGGTCGAGTTAATCACTATTCGGGAAAATTTCTTCTGTCAACAGATGTCGCAAGATAGCATGAGAAGTGCGTAGGTCGCCGAGCCCAAATTTCCTTTCGGAACTCGAGCGTGGACGCAGTTTTCCAAGGGTCGCGGAATATTTACCTGCGACGGAGTTAAATGATCTATAGCCCTTGAAGCCATTAGGCCCAATTATAGGTTTTGACCACTGATGCCATTGTATGGAAATGTAATTTGAGAACCCTGTATCAGGAAAATATAAGGGATCCGAAGTTTTTCGTATACAAGGAATTACTAACAACGATGAATTCTGAGATTTTATTTATGACGTCCCATATTACGCTCGAGTCAATCCATATTGAGAACAATGATTTTCGTCACGGACGTTGCAAGGTAGCATGAGAAGTGCGTACGTTGCCTGATCGAAATTTTCCTCGGGGATCTCTGTCTGGACGAACGTTTCAAAGAGACGCGAAAAATTTACTGGCGACGGAGTTTGTAACAGATCTTGGGTCCTCCCAGTCATCATTAAGCCCATGCAGGTTTTGACCGCTAATCCTATTTTCAAAAATCGATTTCACAAACGCTCCATTAGGAAAATATACGTGACCCGGGGTTGGGGTTTATGTCCCGAAGGTGAAAATCCCGAAAACGTACATATAGGTATAGTGACGTAGCTCTTTCGACCACGGGGAGCTGGCTACGCGGGTGAAGGCGCTACGTCACCATACCCATATATACGCTTTCGAGATTTTCACCATCGGGATATAGACCCCACCCCTGACCCAAACCATTTTGTTTTCAAACATTGGTACCGACCATAAATCCGTCCGCCCCCGCCCAATGAATATATTGCAAAGGTATATTGTGAGGATTTATTCGCAACATTCAATTTCACGGTCGAGTTAATCCCTATTCAGGAAAATGACTTTAGTAGATAGATGTCCCAAGGTAGTACGAGTCGTGCGTAGGTCGCATAACTGAAATTTTCTTCTTCTGTCACACAAAAATTTTCCAAGGGTCGCGAATTATTTTTCCTGCGACAGCTGTTCCGACCTATCTAGGGCAGGGTGAAGGTATTCCGTATTCATAACAAAATTTCGTACGGCCGGATTATCCACCATCGAATCTTGGTCGGAAAATTTCACGCTTGCTTCATCCCTTTGGTGAACACATTTCCCAGGATCACATAAAGGGTACAGAGGTCTTCGTTCGGACGAGGGTTCGACCTGGTCCCAACATTGTTAAAACCTTCTGGAAGTCGTTAGGTCCAATTAAGTTGTAACCACTAATCCTATTTTCGAAAAATGAGTTTAGTAAACATTCCATCAGGGTAGCATAAGTTTCACGGAGCTTTTTGGTTTTCAAATCCCGGCAAGAAATCCGAGTTATTCGTTTCGTTGGTACGTCGTGAACATTGCCGCAATCCGCTTTCCTCCAATGTTGCCCAAACGGCTGATTTTCTTCCAATGGATTTTTATATACATTGGTTCTGTGAGTCACAGTATTTGTTAGTATATCGTAATATTAATGATCAGATGTTAGCTCGTAAAATAAATAAATGTTGGAAAAATGACCATTTTAGAACGTTTTTTGATAATGATTCGACAAATTTCACGCTCATCCCGTATAGTCCGCTCCAAGCAGGGCGGAGCGGCTTCCGTGATTATTTATTGTGGTTGATTTTTTTTCTGATTCGTCCTACCGACCGTACCCACCTCTTCCGCCGGCCCTGGCTTTGAAAAAGTGTGTATATTGGGGTGTTTCAAAAAAATAGCTCTTTATTAACCTTGAACCATAAAAATCTTTTAATCTACATCAAAACGAAAATTTTAGTATAAAAATTTGCTCTCCGTAATTATATGTGAAACCTCTCATCGCCTTTAAAGATTTTCCATTTAAAATACACAGGAACAATTGGTTTTTTTTCTTAAAATTACTTCCATTCAGTAGTATTTAGCTCATCTTCATCAATACCCGTGTGGAAATCGGGCCCGTAGACCCTCGTTTGAATCCAGCGCCTGACTAGTTTTTCTGCTCTAGGTTTACCTCTAAAGTAGCTGGATAGAAGCTAGCCACAATACATTTATAGCTGTCCGGCTACCCAGGCGACAACCAGTCATTTTATTCTAGATCAACCGTAGGGAGGCTAAGCAGTTTTTGGCTAGCATACATCGATAGATGACGCCATCCAGCGTCCTTTGCAGACATCAGTCGGCGTCGCAGCTGTAGAGGTTCAATGCGTGCGCACGGCGCTTCTGATTGGTCGATGGGCAGCGACCGTTGCCGGTATGATCGGCTTGAGCAAAGAAGAAAGATTTACATGGAAGAACAGGTCTTATGGGCGCCGTTTGCACGATTTTTCGCTTCCACGGAGGGTTGCGCTTCCAGCCACCGCCGGATTTTGGCGCTGTTTCGCCTATCTATGTGCACGCATACACAGCTATCTGGCTTCGCTCCGCCCATTTTCGTCTTGCTTCCACTCGCCTTGGAAGCTATTTGCTGGTCTCGCTCTAACCGGATCGAAAACTATCGGCGGACCCTCTCTTTTTCGTGCACCTCTCATATGTTCACTCTTTCTCTTCCCGACATCTGGCTTTGCTCCGCCCAATCGCGGTTCCGCTCCCACTTACGTTGGAAGCTATTTACGGGTCTCTCTCTTAGCCGTCGTGGAAGCTAAGCGGCGGATCGACTCTGTCTCGGGCAATTCTCCTATTTTCGCACTCTCTCTCATCGGTCTCGCTCCAACTCGATTTGGAAGCTATTTAACCGTTTCTCTCTTAGCCAGCGTGGAAGCTAAGCGGCGGACGGACTGTGTCGCATGCAATCCTCGCATGCTTCCACTCTCGTTTTTCGGTCTCGCTCCTACTCGCGTTGGAAGCTATTTACCAGTCTCTCTTAACCGGCGTGGAAGCTAAGCGACGGACCGAGTCTGTCTCGTGCGATCCTCCTCTGTTCGCCCTCTCTCATCGGTCCTGATCCAACTCGCGTTGGAACGTTGGAAGCTCATTGCCGGAGTGGAAGCTATCGGCGGACTTACACGCTTTTCTGCCCTTTAATTTTGTTTTTCTATATAACCTTTATAATGATTTCTCAAATTGCGCTCGGTTCTCAGCGGGCGCAGGGTTATATGAGCCCTTAAGTGAGGATTTATCTTAGGTATCAGAGAAATAACATTTATCTTAGGACAGCGCGCGTTGGGTCCTACACATGCATCGTCTAAACATTACAAGTAGTCAGCTGATAGTTTCCACCGCTCTGGGGCGAGCAAGAAGAGTGACCGAGTGTAGCCGACAGGAGCCGATACAATTCTTCGTGCGGGAATGAGGTAGTTGGGCGGTTCAACAAGAGCATCGCCGCATGAGTGCGAGAAAGCAATCGTTATACCGCAATATCGTGAGCGCAAGAGAGATGACGGGGGAGGCGGGGCTTAGAGGTCTTTCTGTGTGTTTGTCTCACCGATGTACCGGCGCGCCGACTATAGGCGAAACGCGACACTACATTTTCGTGCCAAAATTTAACATGGGACCTGTTCTTCCATGTAAATCTTTCTTCTTTGGCTTGAGGCACTGCTGTTTCTTGAACAAACCTAACCTCACTTTTACCAATGTGTTTCGCGACTTAACGACAGTTTAACAACAAATATGCGTGACGAGGAAAAACGATCAAGGATTCTGGAACGAGTGAAAGGACGCCGTGCAGTGAAAAAAAATGTCGAGGAATTATTAAGAAAACGTTTTCAGGACTACCGTCGTCGATGTAAGTCATTATTTTTTCAATAGTAATTATTATTTTGGTTGTCCAGAGTTTTGGCGACAGACAACCATATCTTTTATCTTTTTGTTTTTAATACGTTTTGTCGCTACGATCTGGGGCCTCTTCAGATATTTTATTTTCAATTTGCATGTTAGTTTCTGTGGTCGTATTTTTACATTATTCATGTATATAAGTGTAATGTGTAATTCGAAATGCAGAGATACAAATTTACTCAACCAGGACTCATAAAGAATCAAATTTGTCGCAGTCCTTATAAAATCGAAAAGTAAAACTTGTCGCTGTCTTCATAAATCTCAGAAGAGTAAAATTTGTCACAGTCATTAAAAAATCAAGAAGAATAAAGTTTGATGCAGTCTTTTCAAAACCAAAATGTATCAAATTTGACACAGTTCTTATAAAATCGAAAAGTAAAACTTGCCGCTGTCTTTATAAATCTCAGAAGAGTAAAATTTGTCGCAGTCATTAAAAAATCAAGAAGAATAAAGTTTGACGCAGTTTTTACAAAACCAAAAAGAATCAAATTTGACGCAGTTGTTAGAAAATCAAAAAGGAAAACTTGCCGCTGTCTTCATAAATCTCATAAGAGTGAAATTTGTCGCAGTCATTATAAAATCAAAAAGAATAAAGTTTGACGCAGTCATTAAAAAAATAAAAAGAATAAAGTTTGTCGCAGTTGTTATAAAATTAAATGTAAAACTTGCCGCTGTCTTTATAAATCTGAGAAGAGTATAATTTGTCGCACTCATTATAAAATCAAAAAAAATAAAGTTTAACGCAGTCATTAAAAAAACAATAAGAATAAAGTTTGTCGCAGTTGTTATAAAATGAAATGTAAAACTTGCCGTTGTCTTTATAAATCTGAGAAGAGTATAATTTGTCGCAGTCATTCTAAAATCAAAAAGAATAAAGTTTGACGCCGTCATTAAAAAAATAATAAGAATAAAGTTTGTCGCAGTTGTTATAAAATGAAATGTAAAACTTCCCGCTGTCTTTATAAATCTGCGAAGAGTAAAATTTGTCACAGTCATTATAAAATTAAACAGAATAAAGTTTGACGCAGTCATTAAAAAAACAAAAAGAATAAAGTTTCTCGCAGTTGTTATAAAATGAAATGTAAAACTTGCCGCTGTCTTTTTAAATCTGAGAAGAGTATAATTTGTCGCAGTCATTATAAAATTAAAAAGAATAAAGTTTGACGCAGTCATTAAAAAAACAAAAAGAATAAAGTTTGTCGCAGTTGTTATAAAATGAAATGTAAAAATTGCCTCTGTTTTTATAAATCTGAGAAGAGTAAAATTTGTCGCAGTCATTATAAAATCAAAAAGAATAAAGTTTGACGCAGTCATTAAAAAAACAAAAAAAATTAAGCTTGATATTTTCGAACGATTGGGAGGGTGGAGAACCTGAATTTCTTTTCGAAGTCAAAAATGGAGTATAGGGAGTACTTATCTATATATATAAAACTGTTCCGTGACTGACTGACTTACTGACTGACTGACTGACAGACAACGCACAGCCTAAACCACTGAAGATAGGAAAATGAAATTTGGAATATAGGTCCCTTGGGGGGTGTAGAGGTCCACTAAGAAAGGATTTTTCGAAAATCAACCCCTAAGGGGGTGGAATAGGGTGTGGGCGTTTGGAACCATTGTTACTGTATCTCTGGAACGGCAATAGATAGAGAGTTGAAATTTGCCATGGAGGTTCGGCTCATACAGTAGATGCTCACTGAAGAAGGATTTTTTAAAAATCAACCCCTAAGGGGGCCGAATGGGGTGCGGGCGTTTGTAACCATTGTTACTGTATCTCTGGAACGGCAATAGATAGAGAGTTGAAATTTGCCATGGAGGTTCGGCTCATACAGTAGATGCTCACTGAAGAAGGATTTTTTGAAAATCAACCCCTAAGGGGGCCGAATGGGGTGTGGGCGTTTGGAACCATTGTTACTGTATCTCTGGAACGGCAATAGATAGAGAGTTGAAATTTGCCATGGAGGTTCGGCTCATACAGTAGATGCTCACTGAAGAAGGATTTTTTAAAAATCAACCCCTAAGGGGGCCGAATGGGGTGCGGGCGTTTGTAACCATTGTTACTGTATCTCTGGAACGGCAATAGATAGAGAGTTGAAATTTGCCATGGAGGTTCGGCTCATACAGTAGATGCTCACTGAAGAAGGATTTTTTAAAAATCAACCCCTAAGGGGTCGAATGGGGTGTGGGCGTTTGTAACCATTGTTACTGTATCTCTGGAACGGCAATAGATAGAGAGTTGAAATTTGCCATGGAGGTTCGGCTCATACAGTAGATGCTCACTGAAGAAGGATTTTTTAAAAATCAACCCCTAAGGGGGCCGAATGGGGTGTGGGCGTTTGGAACCATTGTTACTGTATCTCTGGAACGGCAATAGATAGAGAGTTGAAATTTGCCATGGAGGTTTGGCTCATACAGTAGGTGCTCACTGAAGAAGGATTTTTCAAAAATCAACCCCTAAGGGGGTGGATTGGGGTGTGGGCGTTTGTAACCATTGTTACTGTCTCTCGGGAACGGCAATAGATAGAGAGTTGAAATTTTGCATGGAGGTTCGGCTCATACAGTAGGTGCTCACTGAAGAAGGATTTTTCAAAAATCAACCCCTAAGGGGGTAGAATAGGGTGTGGGCGTTCGTAACCGTTGTTACTGTATCTCTGGAACGGCAATAGATAGATAGCTTGAATCTTACATGTAAGTTCGGGTTACACAATAGGTGCTTACTAAGAAAGGATTTTTCGAAAATAAAATCCTGAGGGAGTAAAATGTGGTTGTAAACGTTTTTTCGAAAAATTGTATTCTCAGCGTCTCCTCTCTGTGCGGATCTTCGTATACTGTCTCTGTCTTATGGTTTTCGTATTGTGGTTCGACGGGAATCGACGGGGGGTGGGGGGCGAAGGGCGGGTCGGAGGGGCAACGGGAGGAGGGGGGGGGGGGGGGGGTCGCCGTATCGGTCGTCGGTTCAAAACCGAAATCTACGCGGACGAAGTCGCGGGTAAAAGCTAGTTTGTACATATTTCTACTTGGGTCGTCATATGCATGTATGTTTAACTTTTCTCTGAGTATGGAAACTAATTTAATTTACTTTATACCAACGACAGCGGCTTGACCGTCCTCGGTCACCCAGACGGAAGCTCTCGTTCACTCGTGCAACCCTTCGACATCGACGGAAGTACCGGAAGAAAATGATAGTAAGTATAATACTGAGATTATGACCGAAATATTGGTTTTTACTATATTATCAATATTACAAAAATATCTTTCATTTTCAGATTTCGTTTGTTACTGAAATGGGTCCGACAACTCGCCTGGGGCGTTCCCCGCCATTCCCGGCGTCCGGAAGAGAGTCTATAATGGATATATATATTAGGGCGGCTTGAAAAAAAAACTTTTTTTTTTCTTTCAATCAAAATACATTCACGCCAAAGTATCTTCCATCAAGAGAATCGTGTCCAAAAATGAGCCCAATTGGACCATTTTTAGGGGTCGCGCAAGATTTTTCTAGTTTTCCCGTTTGATTAACATGGGAAGAGCGTGAAGTTTCCATTCAAAAAAACGTAGCTCCGCCAATTTTATAGGTACATTGATCCCGTTAGTCACATTTGAAAGCTCTTGAAAAACCGCTTAAAATGGCGTGCGGACCTTTGGGATCCCATTTCAACTTTCATTAATAATTTTGTGGTTTCGTAAGAAATTATCGACGGAAGTTGCAATTGGATTTCAAAGGTCCGCACGCCATTTCAAGCGGTTTTTTAAGAGCTTCCAAATGGGACTAACGGGATCAATGTACCTATAAAATTGGCGGAGCTACGTTTTTTTGAATGGAAACTTCACGCCCTTCCCATGTTAATCAAATGGGAAAACTAGAAAAATCTTGCACGACCCCTAAAAATGGTCCAATTGGGCTCATTTTTGGACACGATTCTCTTGATGGAAGATACTTTGGCGTGAATGTATTTTGATTGAAAGAAAAAAAAGTTTTTTTTTCAAGCCGCCCTAATATATATATATATTAGGTGAGATCATGAGAAACCAAAATGACCATTTTAATGAGCACCATGACTGACATGTTTATTTTTTTATATATTTTATGTGAAATAAATTATCGATTATATGACTATATTACCGAGGTTTCGCTTTATTTAATAGCATTACAAAATAAATCCCCCCTTCCCCCTCCCCGCCCCTCATTTATCAGTATAGATTGTGCTAGCAATGTCCAGCCTCTACGCCGTTTTCCGGGATTCAAAATCGGAACGCTAGTCAGGCCCCTATTTGGTATCATGGGCAACAACTGGGTGGCCAGGAATTACACATGGCGTCGGGGGCTATCTAGCTTACCGTGCAAAATGCTGGCCAGAACCCAGGAAAACTAGTCGGGGGCTGGTAGATTCCTGGGCGAAATTTCCACACGGGATACGAGGCATTTCTGATGGGGTGTCACTTGTCCATCAAAAATGCCTCGTATTGACCTTTTGGAAAGTATCTACGTCAAACAAATATTTTTTCCTTAATAAGTTAATAGTTAAGATCGATTTTTTTCCGAAGATTCACGTTTTTCAAGTAAAAAATCACGTTTCCTGGCTAAAGAATGAAGTATTGAAGAAAAATACACGAGTACTTTTTTGTAGAAAATGAAATTTTCTATGGAAATACTATATTGCACTTTTTTTACGAATCGATTATTTTACGAGTTATTCCGAAAAACCCAATGGAAATTGAAAAATTTCGTGATTTTCTTTTTGGATTTCAACAGCGCGATATTCATCAATTGCCATTGGTTTTTGCGGGACAACTCGGAAAATAATCGATTTGTAAAAAAATTGCGAAAAAGTTTTTTCATGGGAAATTAAATGTTCTACAAAAAAGTACTTCTGCAACAGTTCATTCTTCAGCCACGAAACGTGATTTACCACTTGAAAGACGTAATTTTTCTGAAAGAACCAATTTTAATTATTAAATTAGGAAAGAAATACATTTTTGGCCGATGAAACTTTCAAGGAAGCGTTTTGCAGTTTTTCAGTTTTTTATTTTTTCCCCGCTGCTTCCATAACACGCTCTGCGCTTTTCGCATTTGCCGACAAAACTTTTAACTAAGCCATCTTATTTTATTTAAAAAAAAATTTCTATTCTTCATGATTGTTATTAAGCTTTCCATTTAGTCAGAAGACGTCTTCTATACCGTAACGTCAAACATCTATATTGCAATCGTCTCACGGTTTAATAAAAGAGGGATGAAATGATTCTCAACATCATTTTCGTTTATTGATAGTACAAATCATGACATTGATTGAACAGTGAGATAATATGCTGTCTAGATGTTTGATGATGCGGTACAGAACGTCTCCCGACCGAATTGAAGGCATCAGAAGATTCATAAAGAATTCATAAAAATAAACTGTTATAATACAAACGATTAATGAATTAAGACGGTGTTGAAAATTATTTCACCCCTTTTCAATTTTTATATACGATCATTTATTGTGCAAGACAACTTCTGTAGCCAGGAATTTCTTCAAATTATTTAATATGCTGAATAAAAAATTCATAACAACGATAAATCAATCCATCCCCGAAGAAAAGATATATTGTGAAAATGTATGCGGGACATAAAATTTCACGGTCGAGTCAATCACTATTCGGGAAAATTTCTTCTGTCAACAGATGCCCGTGTGGAAATTTCGCCCAGGAATCTACCAGCCCCCGACTAGTTTTC
>OZ020170.1:7183688-7228482 GCA_963971145.1 Sussaba pulchella
CCCGTGTGGAAATTTCGCCCAGGAATCTACCAGCCCCCGACTAGTTTTCCTGGGTTCTGGCCAGCATTTTGCACGGTAAGCTAGATAGCCCCCGACGCCATGTGTAATTTCTGGCCACCCAGTTGTTGCCCATGATACCAAATAGGGGCCTGACTAGCGTTCCGATTTTGAATCCCGGAAAACGGCGTAGAGGCTGGACATTGCTAGCACAATCTATACTGACAAATGAGGGGCGGGGAGGGGGACGGGGGGATTTATTTTGTAATGCTATTAAATAAAGCGAAACCTCGGTAATATAATCATATAATCGATAATTTATTTCACATAAAATATATAAGAAAATAAACATGTCAGTCATGGTGCTCATTAAAATGGTCATTTTGGTTTCTCATGATCTCACCTAATATATATATCCATTATAGACTCTCTTCCGGACGCCGGGAATGGCGGGGAACGCCCCAGGCGAGTTGTCGGACCCATTTCGGTACCAAACAAAATCTGAAAATGAAAGATATTTTTGTAATATTGATAATATAGTAAAAACCAATATTTCGGTCATAATCTCAGTATTATACTTACTATCATTTTCTTCCGGTACTTCCGTCGATGTCGAAGGGTTGCACGGGTGAACGAGAGCTTCCGTCTGGGTGACCGGGGACGGTCAAGCCGCTGTCGTTGGTATAAAGTAAATTAAATTAGTTTCCATACTCAGAGAAAAGCTAAACATACATGCATATGACGACCCAAGTAGAAATATGTACAAATAAGTACTCCCTATACTCCATTTTTGACTTCGAAAAGAAATTCAGGTTCTCCACCCTCCCAATCGTTCGAAAATATCAAACTTAATTTTTTTTGTTTTTTTAATGACTGCGTCAAACTTTATTCTTTTTGATTTTATAATGACTGCGACAAATTTTACTCTTCTCAGATTTATAAAAACAGAGGCAATTTTTACATTTCATTTTATAACAACTGCGACAAACTTTATTCTTTTTAATTTTATAATGACTGCGACAAATTATACTCTTCTCAGATTTATAAAGACAGCGGCAAGTTTTACATTTCATTTTATAACAACTGCGAGAAACTTTATTCTTTTTGTTTTTTTAATGACTGCATCAAACTTTATTCTTTTTAATTTTATAATGACTGCGACAAATTATACTCTTCTCAGATTTATAAAGACGGCGGCAAGTTTTACATTTTATTTTATAACAACTGCGACAAATTTGATTATTTTTGATTTTATAACATCTGTGGTAAACTTTTTTTTTTGATTTTATAATGACTGTGACAAATTTTACTCTTCGCAGATTTATAAAGACAGCGGGAAGTTTTACATTTCATTTTATAACAACTGCGACAAACTTTATTCTTATTGTTTTTTTAATGACGGCGTCAAACTTTATTCTTTTTGATTTTAGAATGACTGCGACAAATTATACTCTTCTCAGATTTATAAAGACAACGGCAAGTTTTACATTTCATTTTATAACAACTGCGACAAACTTTATTCTCATTGTTTTTTTAATGACTGCGTTAAACTTTATTTTTTTTGATTTTATAATGACTGCGACAAATTATACTCTTCTCAGATTTATAAAGACAGCGGCAAGTTTTACATTTAATTTTATAACAACTGCGACAAACTTTATTCTTTTTGTTTTTTTAATGACTGCGTCAAACTTTATTCTTTTTGATTTTATAATGACTGCGACAAATTTTACTCTTATAAGATTTATGAAGACAGCGGCAAGTTTTCCTTTTTGATTTTCTAACAACTGCGTCAAATTTGATTCTTTTTGGTTTTGTAAAAACTGCGTCAAACTTTATTCTTCTTGATTTTTTAATGACTGCGATAAATTTTACTCTTCTGAGATTTATGAAGACAGCGGCAAGTTTTACTTTTCGATTTTATAAGGACTGTGTTAAATTTGATACATTTTGGTTTTGAAAAGACTGCATCAAACTTTATTCTTCTTGATTTTTTAATGACTGTGACAAATTTTACTCTTCTGAGATTTATGAAGACAGCGGCAAGTTTTACTTTTCGATTTTATAAGGACTGCGACAAATTTGATTCTTTATGAGTCCTGGTTGAGTAAATTTGTATCTCTGCATTTCGAATTACACATTACACTTATATACATGAATAATGTAAAAATACGACCACAGAAACTAACATGCAAATTGAAAATAAAATATCTGAAGAGGCCCCAGATCGTAGCGACAAAACGTATTAAAAACAAAAAGATAAAAGATATGGTTGTCTGTCGCCAAAGCTCTGGACAACCAAAATAATAATTACTATTGAAAAAATAATGACTTACATCGACGACGGTAGTCCTGAAAACGTTTTCTTAATAATTCCTCGACATTTTTTTTCACTGCACGGCGTCCTTTCACTCGTTCCAGAATCCTTGCTCGTTTTTCCTCGTCACGCATATTTGTTGTTAAACTGTCGTTAAGTCGCGAAACACATTGGTAAAAGTGAGGTTAGGTTTGTTCAAGAAACAGCAGTGCCTCAAGCCGATCATACCGGCAACGGTCGCTGCCCATCGACCAATCAGAAGCGCCGTGCGCACGCATTGAACCTCTACAGCTGCGACGCCGACTGATGTCTGCAAAAGACGCTGGATGGCGTCATCTATCGATGTATGCTAGCCAAAAACTGCTTAGCCTCCCTACGGTTGATCTAGAATAAAATGACTGGTTGTCGCCTGGGTAGCCGGACACCTATAAATGCATTGTGGCTAGCTTCTATCCAGCTACTTTAGAGGTAAACCTAGAGCAGAAAAACTAGTCAGGCGCTGGATTCAAACGAGGGTCTACGGGCCCGATTTCCACACGGGTATAGATGTTTGACGCTGTGTTAGAGGACATCTCTCGACCGAATTGAAGGCTTCATGAGAATCATAAAGAATTCATAAAAATGAACGGTCATAATTCAAACGATGAATGAATTAAGACGATGTTGAAAAATATTTCATCGTTTATAGATTTTCATATAAGATCATTAATTATGAAAAATAACTTCTGTAGCCGGGACTTTCTTGAAATGATTGAATTTGCTGAATAAAAAATGCATCACCATAATAAATCAATCCGCCCTCGTACCAGGGATGTATTGTGAAAATAGGAGTGGGCCGTAAAATTTCACGGTCGAGCTAATCCTTATTCGGGAAAATCTCTTCTGTCAACAGATGTCCCAAGAAAGCATGAGAAATGCGTAGGTCGCAGAGCTAAAATTTTCCTTCGGGATTTGAGTGTAGACGGAGTTTTCCAAGGTTCGCGAAAAATGTACCTGCGACGGCGTTTAACGACCCATAGCCCTTGAAGCCATTAGGCCCAATTATAGGTTTTGACCACTGATGCCATTGTATGAAAATGTTATTTGAGAACCCTGTATCAGGAAAATATAAGGGACACGGAGCTTTTCGGTTACAGCGAATTGCTAACAACAATGAATTTCGAGAATTTGTTTATGACACTCAATTTCACGGTCGAGTTAATCCTTATCGAGAAAAATGTTTCCCATTAACCGATGTGGCAAGAAAGCATGAGAAGTGCGTAGGTCGCAGAGCTAAAATTTTCCTTCGGGACTCGAGTGTCGACGGAGTTTTCCAAGGGTCGCGAAACATGTACCTGCGACGGCGTTTAACGACCTATAGCCCTTGAAGCCATTAGGCCCAATTATAGGTTTTGACCACCGATGCCATTGTATGGAAATGTAATTTGAGAACCCTGTATCAGGAAAATATAAGGGATCCGAAGTTTTTCGGATACAAAGAATTAGTAACAACGATGAATTCTGAGATTTTATTTATGACGTCCCATTTTACGCTCGAGTCAATCCATATTGAGAACAATGATTTTCGTCACGGACGTTGCAAGGTAGCATGAGAAGTGCGTAGGTTGCCTGATCGAAATTTTCCTCGGGGATCTCTGTCTGGACGAACGTTTCAAAGGGACGCGAAAAATTTACCGGCGACGGAGTTTGTAACAGATCTTGGGTCCTCCCAGTCATCATTAAGCCCATGCAGGTTTTGACCGCTAATCCTATTTTCAAAAATCGATTTCACAAACGCTCCATTAGGAAAATATACGCGACCCGGGGTTGGGGTTTATGTCCCGAAGGTGAAAATCCCGAAAACGTATATTTAGGTATAGTGGCGTAGCTCTTTCGACCACGTGGAGTTGGCTACGCGGGTGAAGGCGCTACGTCACCATACCCATATATACGCTTTGGAGATTTTCACCATCGGGATATAAACCCCACCCCTGACCCAAACCATTTTGTTTTCAAACATTGGTACCGACCATAAATCCGTCCGCCCCCGCCCAATGAATATATTGCAAAGGTATATTGTGAGGATTTATTCGCAACATTCAATTTCACGGTCGAGTTAATCCCTATTCAGGAAAATGACTTTAGTAGATAGATGTCCCAAGGTAGTACGAGTCGTGCGTAGGTCGCATAACTAAAATTTTCTTCTTCTGTCTCACAAGAATTTTCCAAGGGTCGCGAATTATTTTTCCTGCGACAGCTGTTCCGACCTATCTAGGGCGGGGTGAAGGTATTCCGTATTCATAACAAAATTTCGTACGGCCGGATTATCCACCATCGAATCTTGGTCGGAAAATTTCACGCTTGCTTCATCCCTTTGGTGAACACATTTCCCAGGATAACATAAAGGGTACAGAGGTCTTCGTTCGGACGAGGGTTCGACCTGGTCCCAACATTGTTAAAACCTTCTGGAAGTCGTTAGGTCCAATTAAGTTGTAACCACTAATCCTATTTTCGAAAAATGAGTTTAGTAAACATTCCATCAGGGTAGCATAAGTTTCACGGAGCTTTTTGGTTTTCAAATCCCGGCAAAAAATCGGAGTTATGTGTTTCGTCGGTACGGCGTGAACATTGCCGCAATCCGCTTTCCTCCAATGTTGCCCAAACGGCTGATTTCCTTCCAATAGCTTTTTATATACATTGGTTCTGTGAGTCACAGTATTTGTTAGTATATCGTAATATTAATGATCAGATGTTAGCTCGTAAAATAAATAAATGTTGGAAAACGACCGTTTTAGAACGTTTTTTAATAATGATTCGACAAATTTCACGCTCATCCCGTATAGTCCGCTCCAAGCAGGAGCGGCTTTCGTGATTATTTATTGTGGTTGATTTTTTTTCTGATGCGTCCTACCGACCGTACCCACCTCTTCCGCCGGCCCTGGCTTTGAGAAAGTGTGTATACTAGGGTGTTTCAAAAAAATAGCTCTTTATCAACCTTGAACCATAAAAATCTTTTAATATACATCAAAACGAAAATTTTAATATAAAAATTTGCTCTCCGTAATTATATGTGAAACCTCTTATCGCCTTTAAAGATTTTCCATTTAAAATACACAGAAACAATTGGTTTTTTTTCTTTTAAATTACTTCCATTCAGGAGTATTCGGCTCATCTTCATCATAACGAGGCATTTCTGATGGGGTGTCACTTGTCCATCAAAAATGCCTCGTATTGACCTTTTGGAAAGTACCTACGTCAAACAAATATTTTTTCCTTAATAAGTTAATAGTTAAGATTGATTTTTTTCCGAAGATTCACGTTTTTCAAGTAAAAAATCACGTTTCCTGGCTAAAGAATGAAGTATTGAAGAAAAGTGCACGAGTACTTTTTTGTAGAAAATTAAATTTCCTATGGAAATACTCCATAGCACTTTTCTTACAAATCGATTATTTTACGAGTTATTCCGGAAAACAAATGGTAATTGAAGAATTTCGCGATATCTTTTTGGGATTTCAGCAGCGCGATATTCATTAATTGCCATTGGTTTTTGCGGGACAACTCGGAAAATAATCGATTTGTAAAAAAATTGCAAAAAAGTTTTTTCATAGGAAATTAAATCAAAAAAGTACTTCTGCAACAGTTCATTCTTCAGCCAGGAAACGTGATTTACCACTTGAAAAACGTGATTTTTCTAAAAGAACCAATTTTAACTATTAAATTAGGAAAGAAAGAAGCGTTTTGCAGTTTTTCAGTTTTTAATTTTTTCCCGCTGCTTCCATAACACGCTCTGCGCTTGTCGCATTTGCTGACAAAACTTCTAACTAAGCCATCTTTTATTTAAAATTTTTTTTCTATTCTTTTAATTCTTATGAAGCTTTCCATTTAGTCAGAAGACGTCTTCTACACCGTAACGTCAAACATCTATATTGCAATCGTCTCGCGGTTAAATAAAAAAGGGATGAAATTATTCTCAACATTATTTTCGTTTATTAATAGTACGAATAATGACATTGATTGAACAGTGAGATGATATGCTGTCTAGATGTTTGATGATGCGGTACAGAACGTGTCCCGACCGAATTATTAAAGGCTTCAGAAGAATCATAAAGGATTCATAAAAATGAACTGTTATAATACAAACGATTAATGAATTAAGACAGTATTGAGAATTATTTCAGCCCTTTTCAATTTTTACATAAGATCCTTTATTATGCAAGACAACTTCTGTAGCCAGGAATTTCTTCAAATTATTTAATATGCTGAATAAAAAATTCATAACAACGATAAATCAATCCATCCCCGAAGAAAACATATATTGTGAAAATGTATGCGGGACATAAAATTTCACGGTCGAGTTGATCACTATTCGGGAAAATTTCTTCTGTCAACAGATGTCGCAAGGTAGCATGAGAAGTGCGTAGGTCGCAAAACCAAAATTTTTCTTCGAGACTTGAGTAACGACGGATTTTTCCAAGGGTCGCGAAAAATTTACCTGCGACGGCGTTTATAAACGATTTATAGCTTTCAAAGCCATTAGGGCCAATTGTAGGTTTTTACACGAAGCTGTTCGTGTACAAAGACTTGGTAACAACAATGAATTTCGAGAATTTGTTTATGACACTCAATTTCACGGTCGAGTTAATCCTTATTAAGATAAATGTCTCTTGTCAACAGATGTCGCAAGATATCATGAGAAGTGCGTAGGTCGCAGAGCTAAAATTTTCCTTCGGGACTCGAGTGTCGACGGATTTTTCCAAGGGTCGCAAAAAATGTACCTGCGACGGCGTTAAACGACCTATAGCCATTGAAGCCATTAGACCCAATCATAGGTTTTGACCACTGATGCCATTGTATGAAAATGTAATTTGAGAACCCTGTATCAGGAAAATATAAGGGACACGGAGCTTTTCGGTTACAGCGAATTGCTAACAACAATGAATTTCGAGAATTTGTTTGTGACACTCAATTTCACGGTCGAGTTAATCCTTATTGAGGAAAATGTTTCCCATTAACAGATGTCGCAAGAAAGCATGAGAAGTGCGTAGGTCGCAGAGCTAAAATTTTCCTTCGGGACTCGAGTGTCGACGGAGTTTTCCAAGGGTCGCGAAAAATGTACCTGGTACGGCGTTTAACGACCTACAGCCCTTGAAGCCATTAGGCCCAATTATAGGTTTTGACCACTGATGCCATTGTATGGAAATGTAATTTGAGAACCCTGTATCAGGAAAATATAAGGGATCCGAAGCTTTTTGGATACAAAGAATTAGTAACAACGATCAATTCTGAGATTTTATTTATGACGTCCCATTTTACGCTCGAGTTAATCCATATTGAGAACAATGATTTTCGTCACGGACGTTGCAAGGTAGCATGAGAAGTGCGTAGGTTGTCTGTACGAAATTTTCCTCAGGGATTTCTGTCCGGACGAAATTTCCCAAGGGACGCGAAAAAGTTACCTACGGGGCAGTTTATAACGAATCTATGGCTACTGAAGTCTTTAGGCTCAATTAGGTTTTGACCACTAATCTTATTGTTGGAAAATGAATTATGTACACACTCCATCAGGAAAATATAACCGCCACGGAACCTTTCGCTTACAGAGAATCGTTAACAACAATGAATTCTGAGAGATTATTTGTGACACACAATTTAACGGTCGAGTTAATCCTCATTGAGGAGAATGATTCTTGTCAACAGAGGCTGCAAGGTAGTATAAGAAGTGCGCAGGTCGCATGGGTAAAATTTTCCTTCGGGACTTGCGTGTGGACGGAATTTCCCAAGGGTCGTGGAAAAATTTACCTGCGACAAAGTTTCAAACCGGTCCTTTTAAAGTCATTAAGAGGCCCAGGTAGGTTTTGACCACTCACCTTATTATCAAAAATGAATTTCTCAAACACTTTCATCAGGGAAACATAGGTGACTCGAAGCATTTTGTTTTCATACATTGGGAGTGACAATAAATCAATCCGCCTCCGCCTAATGGATATGTTGTAAAGGTGTATTGTACGAATTTATTGGCAACATCCAATTTCACGGTCGAGTTAATCCCTATTCAGGAAAATGACTTTTGTAGGCAGATGTCCCAAGGTAGCATGAGAAGTGCGTAGGTCGCATATCTAAGATTTTCATTCGGTGCTTCTCCTTCGAAAGGAATTTTCCAAGGGTCGCTAATTGTTTTACCTGCGACGACGGTCGAAAGAATAGTTGTGGTATAATTTGTCCACAACTCGAATTATGATATTTTTTTTTGCTTTATACGTGCGTTAAAATGCCGACGTTACTTTTTTTTTTCTCCGTTTGAAAGATGCGTGAATTTCTACTGTTATGAGCGTTGTAAAAATGATTCTTGAATTAAATCAAACATCTGACAGCTGCGATGGAAAATAAAATAAATTTAAAAAATTTTTAAAAACTCCCGGCTGGAGTAAAAATCGAACACAAAAATCGTAATCTGATAGAAAGCATGAATAAAATTCATGAATCTAAAAAGTATACAACAAAAAAGGATGAAATAATTCAAGAAGTCATCTTAGTTTATTCATAGTTTGAATTATGATCGTTCGTTTGTATGAGTTCAATTTTTTGAATCGTGGTAATTTCCTCACTGCCGTCAATTCAGTCGGGAGACGTCATTCATTAAACATAAGTCGGAGGACGTTTTCTTTCGTATCGTCGAACATCTAAATCCAGATCGTCTTCATGTTCAATTAATGGCGTCTTCTTTGCACTGTTAAACATCTATATCCTATATCATCTTTATGTTTAATGAATGACGTCTCCCGACTGAATTGAGGGCAGTGAGGAAATTACCACGATTCAAAAAATTGAACTCATACAAACGAACGATCATAATTCAAACTATGAATAAACTAAGATGACTTCTTGAATTATTTCATCCTTTTTTGTTGTATACTTTTTAGATTCATGAATTTTATTCATGCTTTCTATCAGATTACGATTTTTGTGTTCGATTTTTACTCCAGCCGGGAGTTTTTTTAAATTTTTTAAATTTATTTTATTTCATACTTTTTAAAGATAATTCGAT
Source organism: Sussaba pulchella (assembly GCA_963971145.1). NCBI lineage: Eukaryota > Metazoa > Arthropoda > Insecta > Hymenoptera > Ichneumonidae > Sussaba > Sussaba pulchella. Next base: position 7,193,027 of record OZ020170.1, read on the forward strand.
ATAATTTTCTCCACGTCCGCCAATGATTGGAATCATTTAGCTCGAACAAGACGTCCACGTCACAAAACAATTTTACCTACTAGTGTCATAATGTACTATTGTTTATCGATTCAATATCGTAAAACGTGACCACTGTATGGAAATTTGATGTGCCAAGACTTTAAAAGTATCGACTAGCTGCGGCACATGCTGGTTGTCCTTGGGCGCAGTTGAGTACAGTCTCAGCAAAATGTCAGCGCATCATGTGATTGTTCAGCGCGGCTCCATGTAGCCATGACAAATTGTCAGCCCATCGTGGAGTCTTGAGGGCGGCTTAATAGAGCCTTGACCAAATCTCAGTGCATTATGGAGATTTTAAGCGTGGCTCTATGTAGCATAGACCAAATTTCTGTTCATTGTACAGTTTTTTGAGCGCGGCTCGACGTAGCCTTGACCAGATGTCAGCGCATTCCGCTCGTCCTTTCCAGTCATTACAAGTTTTGAATATGTCGTAAGCGAGTGAACATTGAATGAATGCTGCTTCGACGAGTGAACGCTGAATGAATGCTGCTTCGAAAAGGACCTGACTCATATAGGAAAAACAATGAAAACAAATATACATATTGTGCATTCTGACAAATCGCTTTGTCTAAAAATTTTGTCGGTTGGAGGATAAAGTAAAAAATTGAGTCCGACAACAATTTTTTTTCTTTTAAATTGCCAATTCCACCGAGGTAGACAATATCACTGGGCATAACCACATCGTCTAGATAAACATCCATATTCACGTTTTTCACAATCCTGATAACATTATCATACGTTGAATAAAAAAGAATGAACTCATTAAAGAATTTCGTTCGTGCGTGAAATCAGTTGATAATCATAAATAAAACAAAATCACCGGGCATAACCACGTCATCCGACCTAACCTCCACATTCACAAATATCTTAATTTCGCGCCCAAATACAAGTATCCAGAATTATTAATCCGACGTGATTGATGAAATCAGCAGTAGATCAATCCTGCTAACATTATTGAACGTTAAATAAAAAATGCACTCATGAAAAAAATATCGTTCGTACGTGAAATCAATCAATAAAAAAAAGTTATTGGAAACACCGCTTAGATCCGTTAGATCCGCCCCTGTTTGGAAACACCGCTTAGATCCGTTAGATCCGCCCCTGTCGTCAAAGCGAACGACTCGACATCGGAATGAAGTTAGGCTATGAAGAACGAGCGAGTATTGCCTAGCCAATCAGCGGGCTCGCTGGAGCTCTACTGTGGCCAGCATCGATATGGAAATTTCGAAAAAACGCGTTTTTTCAACATCTATTATCTTTTCGAATTCACATCCGATCATAAATATTATGATTCATAAAACATCTGTGTGGTCAACGGAACCGATGTGCAAATATTCGTTTGTAGAAGATTAGTCGTTTGAGCAAACATTCGTGAATTAGGAATCGCTGTTTCGCGGGAACACGACGAAACACATAACTCCCGTTTTCAGCCGGGAGTTAAAAAACGAATCACTGCCGTTCGGAATTTGGCACGAATATTGATGACACTGTCTACTAAGAAAAACTACGTGAGCATTAAGGATTTCGCCATTTTTTACAAAATAGCGGCCGGGTACCTAAAAAATGAGAAAATGTTTCGAGAAAGAATATTTTTCGAGTTTTTCGAGGAATGTTTTTTTTGCAAAATATCTTGGCATATCTAAGCATTTTGAAGACGATGATTTCAGCTTCCTAGTGATATCAGAGCAGTTATTGTACGATCACTATTTCGGGAGTTCCAGGAGATCGAAGTAAAAAGTGTGTTTATGACACGCTGTGCGTAAAATGCGATTTTTACGCTCACTTCGTTCGCGTCAAACCGCATTTACGCACCTTGTGACATAATAGTACATTATGACATTAGTACGAAAAAAAAAATTTCACTCGCAAAAAACACTCGCCTTCGGCTCGTTCTGCAAACTCACACTCGTCAGAAATTTTTTTTTACGTACTAGTGTCATAATGTACTATTTTTGCTTTGTCAGTAAACATTGTCAGTCAAAAAAAGCACAGCAATGAATAAAATAGCATTTTCAGAAAAAGTGAACAAGCTTTCAAACACTGCCAACGAGTTTTTCGACAAAAAATTGTTTACACTCCGTTCACCTTCTCGAATTTTCATACATATTGAGGGATAATTTTTCTGTTTGCTTCAGCCCTTGGCACAGAGCGGGAGGGCAAGATGAAAGCATGAAAAGTGCGGAGGTCGCATAGATAAAATTTTCCTTGCGGACTTCTGTGTCGAAGAAGTTTTCCGAGGATCGCGAAAAGTTTACCTGTGACAGGTATCACGGCCGACCTTAGGGCGGGGTAAAGGTATTTCGTATGCATTACAAGATTTTCTACGGTGAGATTATCCACTGTCAAGATGCGGTCGGAAAATTTCACGCTTGCTCTATCCCTTTGGTAAACACGTTTCTCCGGAAAACATAGAGAGTGCAAAGGTCTTCGTTCGAACGGGGGTTGGACCGGTTGAAAGCATTGTCCAAACCTTCTTGAAGTCATCAAGTTCAATTAGGTTGCGACCACTAATCTTATTTTTGAAAAATGAGTTGAGTAAACATTCCATCAGGGTAACATGAGTTACACGAAGGTTTCTGTTTTTAAGAAAAATGCGTAACCATAAATCAATCCGCCCTCGCACCAGGGATAAATTGTGAAAATGAGAGTGGGCCGTAAAATTTCACGGTCGAGTTAATCCCTATTCAGGAAAATGACTTTCGTCAACGGATGTCGCAAGATAGCATGAGAAGTGCGTAGGTTGCATAGCTACATTTTTCCTTGTGGACTTCGGTGTCAAAGGAATTTTCCAAGGATCGCGAAAAATTTATCTGCGACAGGATTCAGAACCGATCTAGGGCGGAGTGAACGTATTCCGTATTTATCGAAAAATGTTGTCCGGCCGGACTACCTGCCATCGAGATGCGGTTGGAAAATTTTACGTTTGCCTCATCCCTTTCGTAAACACATTTTTCAGGAAAACATAGAGGGTGCAAAGGTCTTCATTCGGACGGGGGTTGGACCGGTTGAAAGCATTGTCCAAACTTTCTCGAAGTCATCGAGTCTAATTAGGTTGCGACCACTAATCCTATTTTTGAAAAATGAGTTGAGTAAACATTCCATCAAGTTAACATGAGTTACACGAAGGTTTCTGTTTTAAAGAAAAATTCATAACCATTAGGGTGGACCTTAATAGGGATGTTGACGAATTTCGACAAGTGCACCCCTCAGATAGGTTCGAAATAAATAAATAAAAATATGTAGTCCACTGTAGTCCAATGCGAAGACGTGCCTGTAAGCTCGTTTTGTTTCCCATTTGAATAACATGAGATTTTCAGACTAATTCAGTCATTATTTTTTGGAAGTGCTCCTAATCATTGAAAAAAAATATTATTTATATAAATCTATTCTTAATTGGTATATCTACGTGTAACATTTTTACAAGACCTTGCCTGTATCAATTTGCCGTCGTGTATAATAGACGGGAGGGGTGGGGAGGGTAACGGTTGTGATAACGCATTGTAATAAATTTTACGCGTAGATATACCAATTAATAATGGATTTATATGAATAATATTTTTTTTCAATGCTTAGGAGCACTTCCAAAAAATAATGACTGAATTAGTCTGAAAATCCCATGTTATTCAAATGGAAAACAAACGAGCTTACAGGCACATCTTCGCATTGGACTACAGTGCTGGGGTTTTGCGATATTTTTTAAAAATTTATTTCGAACCTATCTGGGGTGTGCACTTGTCGAAATTCGTCAACACCCCTATTAAGGTCCACCCTAGTAACCATAAATCGATCCGCCCTCGCACCAGGGATATATTGTGAAAATGGGAGTGCGCCGTAAGATTTCACGGTCGAGTTAATTCAGGAAAATGACTTTTGTCAACAGATGTCGCAAGGAAGCATGAGAAGTGCGGAGGTCGCATAGCGAAAATTTTCCTCGCGGACTTCTGTGTCGAAGGAGTTTTCCAAGGATCGGGAAAAATTTACCTGGGACAGGGTTTACAACCGGCCTAGGGCGGAGTGACGGTATTCCGTATTCATTGAAAAATGTTGTCCGGCCGGACTATCTGCCATCGAGATGCGGTTGGAAAATTTTACATTTGCCTCATCCCTTTCGTAAACACATTTTTCAGGAAAACATAGAGAGTGCAAAGGTCTTCATTGGGACGAGGGTTGAACCAGGTGAAAGCATTGTCGGAACTTTCTCGAAGTCATCGAGTCTAATTAGGTTGCGACCACTAATACTATTTTTGAAAAATTAGTTGAGTAAACATTCCATCAGGGTAACATGAGTTACACGAAGGTTTCCGTTTCAAAAAAATGCGTAACCATAAATCAATCCACCCTCGCACCAGGGATATATTGTGAAAATGGATGTGGGACATAAAATTTCACGGTCGACTTAATCTCTATTCAGGAAAATGACTTTCGTCAACAGATGTCGCAAGGTAGCACGAGAAGTGCGTAGGTTGCATAGCTAAATTTTTCCTTGTGGACTTCGGTGTCAAAGGAATTTTCCAAGGATCGCGAAAAATTTATCTGCGACAGGATTTAAAACCGATCCGAGGCCGAGTGAACGTATTCCGTATTTATTGAAAAATGTTGTCCGGCCGGACTATCTGCCATCGAGATGCGGTTGGAAAATTTAACATTCGCCTCATCCCTTTCGTAAACACATTTTTCAGGAAAACATAGAGGGTGGAAGGGTCTTCATTGGGACGAGGGTTGAACCAGGTGAAAGCATTGTCCAAACCCTCTCGAAGTCATCGAGTCTAATTAGGTTGCGACCACTAATACTATCCTTGAAAAATGAGTTGAGTAAACATTCCATTAGGGTAACATGAGTTACATGAAGGTTTCCGTTTCAAAAAAATGCGTAACCATAAATCAATCCACCCTCGCACCAGGGATATATTGTGAAAATGGATGTGGGACGTAAAATTTCACGGTCGACTTAATCTCTATTCAGGAAAATGACTTTTGTCAACAGATGTCGCAAGGAAGCATGAGAGTGCGGAGGTCGCATAGCAAAAATTTTCTTTGCGGACTTCTGTGTCGAAGGAGTTTTCCAAGGATCGGGAAAAATTTACCTGGAACAGGGTTTACAACCGACCTAGGGCGGAGTGACTGTATTCCGTATTCATTGAAAAATGTTGTCCGGCCGGACTATCCGGCACCGAAATGCGGTCGGAAAATTTTACGTTCGCCTCATCCACATTTCTATCGAGGTAACATAAGTTGCACGAAGCTTTTCGTTTAAAAAAAAAATGCGTAGCTACAATAAATCAATCCACCCCCGCCTGAAGGATATATTGTGAAAAGGCTATAGGGGGTTCGGTAAAGTGCCTGCGTTCTGAATATTGCCGTTATATATTTTTAGGGTCATTACTGTTACGTGTTATTTATTATTCGACCAAGTTTCAGCCCCGAAGTGAACCTTAAGGAGTGAAAGCTAATTTGGAAAATTTCGAAAAAAATGTATAACTCCAATGGATGCAATGGATGAAACATCATAATTGTTTACTGAGGTGCTTTATTTAAAAAAAAACGGCAAACTTGAGAAGCTGACAAGACCTAAACAAAAAAAATGCTTTCTTCCGACAAATTTGTTCGCTATATTCGAATTCTAGTAGGGGAGACTGGGGTTAAAAGTAAGAGGGGTAAGTTGTAACAGTGCCTATATCTCTTGAACGAAAAATGGGAGTTGGGTGGGGGTGACGCCAAAATGATCGTCAGAGCTCCGGGCATCTCGTCTCTTCGTCCGTCGTGCCTACGTCGGCACCATCGTCGGTTACGATAACGTTCCGGTAAAAGTGCGACGTAAAGACAGATTTCCAATGTACAACTTTTTAATTACACTCAATATTTCTCGGTTTTCCTCTCCGGATTATTTCTCACTTTTTATTGTCATCTGTCGCCAAAATGTATCCGCATAGGTTTGCGATGTATCCACGCAATTGTTTATTTCTTTTTTATAAGTTCAACAAAAAAAAAAATTGGGGCTAGAAGTAACACTCCTTCGGGGCAAGTTGTAACAATGTTACAACTTACTAAAATGATATAGAAGGACGTCCGTTGCCGAAGTTCACAAGAAACGTTTGATGTAGCTAGATGTTTAGGATTATTGCTAATGATATTGATTTTGTTCCTTCAGGATGATGAACTACACAAAAACACCAACCGTGGGGAAAAGCCCTCGAACTTCTATGAAGAAGCTGCAAAACGTGTCGAGGAGAAGCATTAAAAATGATATGTTGTCATAGAATTATCATTTTTTTAGTCGTTTCAAATAATATAACATACGATAAAAAAACTTGTTACAAGGAAAAATGAACCTTTAGAAAATTAAACATTAAGATTGTTGCGAAATATCGATAAGACTGATGATACGAATACCATGATATTAAATATTAATGTCGATATCGATAGAAATTTATATCTTTGAGCAAGGTTTAAATATGGCAATTACAATATGTAATATAAGGAAAAAAACGTTTGTTTTTAGCAAAATGAACGATTTAATTTTATAAAGAAATGTTTGATTTCCTGTTGTGTTGCAACGAAATATACAAGTAAGTCGTTATACATATCGACGCATTATTTTTCCCTCTCCAATAAAGTGTTACAACCTGCCCCAGCGCTGTTACCTCTTACCCCACGGCGAGGTAAAACGTAACACTACGCACAAGACAAAACAAAGTTGAATAACTTTCTATTTTCGAGTGATTAAAAATTGAAACAATGCAGGATCGCGAAAAATTTATCTGCGACAGGATTTACAATCGAGGACGGACTGAACGTATTTCGTATTCGTTTTTTTTTTTTTTTGCCTAATTTGGCTCGTCCCACGATGGGGACCTGTTCCACTCACTTCTTTCACAATATATTTTTATTATACAGCGGACCTACTATTTTTAAGGTGGGTTCCGAACCACCAGGAGAGCACAGAAGGACACATAGAAAATTTTCATTGGTGTCGGCGGAAATCGAACCCGGGACCCACTGCGTGTGAACCGAGAAGTAAACCACTAAGCCACTGGTCTCCTCTTCCGTATTCATTGAAAAATTTGGTATGGCCAGATTATCCGCCATCGAGATCCGGTCGAAAAATTTTACGCTTGCCTCATCCCTTTCGTAAACACATTTCTCAGGAAAACATGGAGGGTACAAAGGTCTTCGTTCGGACGAGGGTTGGATTCGGTAATAACATCGTCAAAATCTTTTTAAAGTCATTAAGTCCAATTAGGTTGTGACCACTAATCCTATTTGTGAAAAATGAGATTAGTGAACATTCCATCAGGACACCATAAGTTACACGAATCTATTCGTTGAAAAAAAAATGCTTCGTTACTATAAATCAATTCACCCGCCCCTGAAGAACATATTGTGAAAATTTATGGACGATACAACATTTTACGATAGAGTTAATCCCTTTTCAGGCGAATGATTTTTAAAAATAGATATCTCAAGGAAGCATGAGAAGTGCGCAGGCTGCATAGCAAATTTTTTCCTCGGGGACTTAGGTGTCGAAGGAATTTTCCAAGGATCGTCGAGAGTTTACCTGTGACAGGGTTCACAAGTTATTTAGGGCAGGGTAAACCTATTTTGTATTCATTACATAATTTCGTACGACCGGATTATCCGTCATGGAGATGAGGTCGGAAAAATTTCACGCTTGCCCCTGGACCCCCTTGTTAATCCTTTTGGTAGGAACATTTCTCAGAGAAACATAGAGGGTATGGGGTCGCGTTAAAACGCCGTAAAAACCCTCTTGATATTATTAAGTCCAATTAGGTTGTGACCCTAATCCCATTTAAAAAAAAATGAAATTAGTAAACATCCCATCAGGCTAACATAAGTTACACGAAGCTTTTCGTTTTTACAAAATGCGCGACAATAAATCAATCCACCCTCCCACCAGGGATATATTGTGAAAATGTATGTGGGACGAAAAATTTCACGGTCGAGTTAATCCCTATTCAAGAAAATGACTTTCGTCAACAGATATCGCAAGGTAGCATAAGAAGTGCGTTAGTGCATCGCTAAAATTTTCCTTGGGGGCTTTGGTGTGGAAGAAATTTTCCAAGGATAGCGAAGTAGTTTACCTGCGACGGCAGTCATAGGCATTATAATATTTGCATCCGTGTGGCTCGCTAGAAGTGTAATAACGTGCTTTCCTTTTCTTCACAAAATTTATTGGGGTCTGTAAAGCTCTTTGGGATTTTTTTCCGTCTTAGATACCTACATTTGCTCACCGGTGTTCTCTCGAAATTGTCGTTGAATAATTTCTCGCTTTAATCTCTTGCTTCAATCCCCATCGTAAAATAAAATGAAAAATGACAACAAAAAACAGATTTTATATGAACGTTTTTCAGGAGAACATGGAGGTCACGAAGGTCTTCGTCCGGGTTTCGTTCGGACAGGTAAAAACGTGGTAAAACGCCTCTTAAAGTTATCACGAGCAATTACGTTTTGAGCACTAATGCGACTCTAAAAAATGAATTTCGTAAGCATTCTCATGAGGAAAAGATACTAAGTTACACGAAGATTTTCATTTTCAAAAATTCAGACAGCAATAAATCAACCCACTTACGCACAAGGGCCATATTGTGCAAATTTATTTGTGACATCGAATTTCACGGTCGGGCTAATCTCTATTAAGAAACATGAATTTTGTCAACAGTTTACACGAGGCAGCATGAAAATAGTCCGTAAGTCACATAGCAAAAATTTTCCTCTGAGACTTCGATGCGGAAAGAATTTTCCAAGGGTCGCAAAATAGTTTACCTGCGACGACGGTCAAAAGCATTATAAAATTTGCACCCGTGCGGCTTGCTAGAAGTATAACAATCATCTTTTTCTCCTTACAAAATTTCGCACGGTCTGTAAAGCTATTTCTGATTTTTTTCTGTCTCTGATACATTTGTTCACATAACTTGACGTTCGAACTTGCGGTTGAATCATTTCACGCTTGCTTCAGTGCCTATTGTTAAAAAAAAAAGAAAAAAACAGATTTTATAAAAACGTTTTCCAGAAGAACATGAAGGTCGCAAAGGTCTCCGTCGAGTTGTCTTTTCGACAAGGGGAAAGTCGTAAAACCTACTCTTTTGAAGTCATCAGGAACAATTAGGTTTTGACCACGAATCCTATTAATCAAAATGAATTTTGTAAACATTCTCATCAGAAAAACATGGGTTACAAGAAGGTTTGCATTTTCAGAACAGTTGGTAACAACAATAAATCAAACCACCCCCGCACCAGGGATGTATTGTGAGAATGTATGTGGGTCGTAAAATTTCGCGGTCAAGTTAATTTCTATTTAAAGAAATCACTTTTGTCAACAGATTTCACAAGGCAGCATGAAAAGTCCGCAGGTCGCATAGCAAAAATGTTCCTCGACGACTTCTGTGTAGAAGGAATTTTTCAAGGGTCGCGAAATGGTTTGCCTGCGACGACGGTCAAAAGCATTATAAAAATTTGCACCCGGGCGGCTTGCTGGAGGTATTATAATCTTTTTTTTTCCTCACGAAAATTTATAGGGTTTGTAAAGCTACTTGTGATTTTTTTCTGTCTTCGATACATTTTGTCACAGCTTGACCCTCGAACTTGTGGTTGAATGATTCCACGCTTGCTCTAATCCCTGTTGTAAAATAGTACATTATGACACTAGTACGAAAAAAAATGTTCTGACGAGTGTGAGTTTGCAAAACGAGCCGAAGGCGAGTGTTGCAATCACACGAGTGAAGAAAACGTTTTTCGTACGAGTATCGTACGAGTTTTTATGTCACAAAGTCCGTAAAACCGCACTTTTACACGCAGCGTGTCATAAATAGTACATTATGACACTAGTACGAAAAAAAATTTTCCGACGAGTGTGAGTTTGCAGAACAAGCCGAAGGCGAGTGTTGCAATCACACGAGTCCAGAAAACATTTTTCATACGAGTATCGTACGAGTTTTTGTGTCACAAGGTGCATAAATGCGGTTTGACGCGAACGAAGTGAGCGTAAAAATCGCATCTTACGCACAGCGTGTCATAAAATATATATATATTATGAATACGTCTTTCAGGAAAACATGGAGGCAACAAAGGTCTCCGTCGGGTTGTCTTTTCGACGAGGGGAAAGTCGTAAAACGCCTTTCGAAGTCATTAGGACCAATTACGTTTTGACCACTAATCGGATTTCTTAAAATGACTTTTGTAAACATTCTCATCAGGAAAACATGAGTTGCACGCAGGTTCGCGTTTTTCGAAAAGGTTCGTAGCAACAATAAATCAGACCACCCCCGCACAAGAAATAGATTGTAAAGATTTATTTGTGTACCTCCGATTTCACGGACGAGCTAATCCCTAATCAGGAAAATGACTTTTGTCAACAGACGTCACAAGCTAGCATGAGAAGTGGGTAGGTCGAACAGCCAAAATTTTCCTCGGGGACTTTTCCGTCGAAGGTATTTTCCAAGGACCTCGAAAAAGTTGACCCGCGAAAGCGGCCAAAAGCATTTATATTTATGTACAATCATCTGACTCGCTGCAAGTCTAATAACTTTCGTTCTGCCAACAAAATTTCAACCAGTCTGTAAAACTATTGGTCATTCTTTTATATCTTCGATACATTTTTCCACAGCACGACGGCGAACTTGCGATTAAATAATTTCACGCTTGCTGCAATCCCTATTGGAAGAAAAAAAAAACAAAAAACGATTTTTGTAAAACCGTTTCTCAGGAGAACATAGGCGGTACAAAGGTCTTTTGACCTTCGGTTCGGAAGAGATTCGGATATCGTGAAAACGTAGTAAAATCTTCTGTAAAGCCATTAGACCCCATTGGGCGTTGACCACTAATTCCATATTAGAAAGTGAAATTTGTAAACAATCCGTTCAGGAAAACAGGAAATACGTGAAAGTTTTCGTTTTCAAAGATGTATCGGTGTCAGGTCGTGAAAGGTATAGTTCTGTATAGTAATTCATTGTCCACCATCTCGGTTCTCCGGCTCGTACCTGAAGATCACGAGAGAAACTCTCCAAGGTTTTACAAGATGGTCATTTAGTATGTCACGCTCGAGTTGATCCCTATTCAAGAAAATCGCTTGTGTCAACAGATGTCACAGGGTACCATGAGGAATAAGCAATTCGTTAGTAAAAGTAGTTTTTCCTCCAAGAAGCTTCGTTAGAATTTTTAAATATATTCGTGAACGAATCCATCCGGTGTTAGAATCTAGCCGTGAAATGTATAAAGGGCAGAGCCTTCCTGCTTTTGTCATACCAAAACCCTTCAATTTACTGTTAGACAATTTTACGCTGCCTCCAAAATCTCTTGGAAGGAAAACGAAAAAATATACAGTAAATAAATAAATAAATAAATGAATAAACAAATAAATAAATAAATAAGAAAATTTTAAGAATAAAGCATGAATCGATAAGTAAACAAATATATCTGTTTTGTGCTAGAACAACAAATAAATAAATAAATAAATAAATAAATAAATAAATAAATAAATAAATAAATAAATAAATAAATAAATAAATAAATAAATAAATAAATAAATAAATAAATAAATAAATAAATAAATAAATAAATAAATAAATAAATAAATAAATAAATAAATAAATAAATAAATGAATAAATAAATGAATAAATAAATAAATAAATAAATAAACAAATAAATAAATAAATGAATAAATAAAGAAATAAATTTTAAAAATAAAGAATGAATCGATAAGCAAACAAATATATCTGTTTTGCGCTAGAACAACAAATAAATAAATAAATAAATAAATAAATAAAGAATAAATCAATAAGTAAACAAATATATCGGTTTTGTGCTAGATAATGATTTCTAATTTCACGGCCGAGTTTAATCCCCATTCGGAAAAATGACCTTTGTCAATCGATATAACAAGACAGGATGAGGAACGCCGAAGTAACGTCCGGTAAGTTTTTTTTCCAAATTTTTCCTTCCAGCCAAGAGAGAAAATTTATCGTTTCATTTTCGTCGAATTTTCAGAGTCCGCGTGAGGCAGGCGAGTGAGCGAACGGTTTCCAGGGTGAGCGAGGGCGTGACGACTTTGATCCCGTTTTCTAACAGGATCCCATACCTCCGGAGAATACTACATCCACCGTTTTCCGTCCACCGCCGCAGCCTTCACCCATAAAATAACCCTCGCAGCATGACGCTCGACCGTTGCGGTCAGACGATTTCACGGTCGTTACGATTCCCATTGTCGGAAATGACTTCAACAAACACATTTCTCCGGATAACATGGGAGAAACAGAGGTTTCCATCGTCCCGAGGAAGATTCAGGAATCGACCCGAGGCTCAACCGACTCCGATCCGACAAATACGTCACGATTTCACGCACAATTTCCCCCCTATTCACAAAAGTGTGTTTCCGTGAACGAGTCTCACAGGGTAACATGTCTCAAAAACAGAACCTACGAAACACCACAAGCACGATACTCCATTTTGTCGAATGACCTACATTTCCCCAAAAATAAAAGTGTGAGAAAAAAAATGATCTTTGTCACTCAAAATACCCAGGAAATTATGACGTCGACGGAGGTCGCTGAATAAATGTTTTTATATAATTTTTAATTTTTCAATTCAATGTATTACCGAGAAACAACATGACCCAACGACGATTCCGCGTGTTATTCCACCCTGATTGTCACGAAAATATAAAAATCTCAGATTGAATCTCGAGCGCTTCGCGAATCGAGGGTCAAATACGGGGGCGTGACGAAGTTGCTCTCCTTTTCGACCAGGAAATCATGCGGACGAGAATCTCTCGAACGCCCTACGTGCCTGCGACGCCTTACGAAGGTACGCCGGTGTGCGAAGAGCTTATGGGGTTTGTTACCAGCTCTGCCTTGCTTGTACAAACCCCACAAGGACGTTCGTGAAATGCGTTGGCAGTCGTGAAAGACGGATTTCACGCTCGCTTGAATTTTCATTATTCGGAGTGCCTTCGGTAAACATTTTTCACAGGATAGCACGAGAAGTTCGAAGCTTTTTCTCCTCGGCGAACGAAGAAGTTTCCAACGATTCGACATGGCTCCCCCTCGCATATGCGTTGCTCCTTCGAGATTTATTGTCCCTCTGGGAGTTCGTTCTTACAAAAACCGAAACAGAAGTTCCTCGGCTCGAAATTTCACGCACCATTGACTTCTTCCATTCACAGAAATGACTTTTGTCAACGAAATGTATCAGGATAACGCGAAACGTTGGAAGTTGAAGTTGAAATTTCGACAACGTCGCCGCTTAAGGCGATAAACACCCCGACATTGGTAAATGGCGGTATAACCCGTCGGATTGTAAAAGCTCCCGAACCCGTTCCATTATCACGTATGCGAACCCTCCTCGGCTTTTCACCGGCCATTGTTGCAAACCCCCTTCGACGATGATCTTTCGATCCTGATATTTGTAACAAGTTGGGCATTATCGCGAGGAAGTATTTAACGAAGATTGAAATATTAAGAGAACATAAAAGAAGCGATAGAAGCTCTCTTGCTCATTGTACGTCCGCTTTGGCAAATATCTTCGTCCGTTGAATCTGGGCGCACCACCGTGACATCTAATCCCGCGATAGAATACTTCTTCGCGTATCCAACGCGAGACGATTCTTCGAGATTCCCCGAAACGACAAAGTCGTGTTGACAAAGACGAAAAAAGGAAATTAGAATTCGTAAAATAAGAAGAAAAAAAATTAACGTTCGGTAAACGGACGACCTCCGGTGAATGTGGTCGTGGTGAAGGTCGTCGCGGTTGGGTGAACGACCGGCTTAAGGACGCGCGGGTGAGCTCGACCATTCCCGGTCGTTGAAAGGCTAAGCCGATTGGTGCCCCATCGAGTGGAGTAAACGACCGTCTGAGAGTGGTCCGAAAGGGTTGACCCGGAGTCTCACTGTTTCGCTGGTCTCGGATATTAGGACAGCATGCCGTTAAGAAAGTATTCGTAACCGACGTTTCAGCCTTGCTTCGGACCGTCTGTGCAAGGACGTCCTGGCGCGCTCGAGACAATCAGGCGCTCGGTATGCAGGAGGTTGACTGGGACAATAGTCAAACATTTGCAGCAAACACACACACGCACACGCACACGCGCGCGCATGACAATGACGAGGGCGATAGACGAAAAGCACCGAAGCAGCCCCCCAGCCCTTGTTATTCATTATAATTTTACGCCAATTTCACTCTTCATTCCGAAGAAATGACTTTGGTAAACAAGTCTGCCAGGATATCAGGAGAAGCCTGGAGTCATGGAGCGAACGCGGAACCTCCCGTCGAGCTCGGATATCGGCCTCTTCGGGGATTCCCCGCCGGTAAGAAACCGAGGCCGAGAACTATGCCAGGAGCTCTGCGTACACTTGGGTTTTATGATTACCGTGAGTTTTCATTTCTTCGAATCATCGAAATGACACTCCAGTGAATACAGCTTTTGTTAAAAATTGCAACAATACCATTGTCAACGATAAAAAGAATTTCGGACCTGTCTTGTGAAAAAAAAAAAGACTATTCTATCAAGCGTGACGGATCGTCGAAGAATCGATGTTATTCTCGTGAAGGAGATTAAGATGTTATACGTGGACGTTGCGATTGCACGCTCGATTAACCGCTGCATTCAGGGAAACCACTTCAAACGACGGAGCTGACAGGATACCAGAAACCGTAGGGAAGTGTTTTCACCGGAGAATGGTCGAGTGCACGAGCCTCGTCTACGGGGACAGGGGGGAAGGGGGTGTCTCAAGAACCGTGTATAATTCGTCACCCTCGATACAATAATTACAATAGTTCCGTCACGAAATTTTTCGTAAATACTTTTCATACGTGCCATTAGACGAATTCTATTCACACGAAATGACTTGAGTAAACAAAATTCACAGGATTTTAGGATCCTCGAAGACGTGGCAAATCCATGTAAAGAACACGGTCGAAAAATATATATTTTTTTTAAATATATTTTATAATCGTTATTACGAAGATTGTCCGCGTTCAAGTTGGTCGCGCCACCATCGCGGCAGTTCGAATATTTTTCAACGGACGTTTTTTGTACGGATCATGTCAGGAGATCAGCCGAGCGAGGAGGATTTGAGGAGTTCGTCGTCGCAGCCGAGGAGATTAGGAGATTCGTTTCACACCCGGCCCTGTCCGATGAATATATATACACGCTTACATATAGATATACAAGTATATGCGCAATAAACACGAGTTAATCTCGCGATATTCTTTACCGACAATAGACTTCTTCTTTTCTTCTTTCAGACCCTCGAACATTAAGCGGTGTAACTCATTCGAAGCCGTGAAAACTATTGTAAATACAAATTAGTCCGAGATTTTTGACGAGGAGAGTAGAATGTTCGAGGAGGCTATGAGAAATTTCGGAGGCGAACGAGGGTAATGGGTTTCTCGGGCCAACGCCCTTAAAGGACCGGATCTCTCTTCGAGCCCGCCCTCCGCAACAGTCACAAAAATGCTCACCAACCGCTCAATAGCACAGCAAAATTGTCATTAACGCAAATACATCGAAGCTCCATTTCTTTAAAAAAACAAACAAACAAACAAATAATTAACTCAGATAACCAAATTCTCAACGATAAAATGATAGTTCGACGGAAATTCTTCCACGTCAGAGATGACGAAGCCTCGAGCAACGCAGAGGCTCGTCGTCGAACCAGAAAAAACCGAGAAACGGAGCTATTGTTACGCCGACGAATTTGAGAAAGGTCAGTTTATCGCGGAGAGTTACGAGGCCGAAGATAGCGCATCGTTGCGAGCCGGGAGTTTATAGGTCGTGGGCGTACGAAAATATGTTAACAGAAATTTCATATCCTCGGTGTAACAGGATTGCACGACGGCAATGGAAGTTTCGGAGTCACGCTAAACGATGGTTTTGTATCAGGAGTCGCTCGAAGAGACGCCGTGCGACGCGTTGCATCGTCGTCGCGTCGTCGTGTTGACGGGCAAGCGGTCAGACGTGGAGGAGGAAAGTACAAAAGCGTTTGATGATTGAAGCATCTCAAAACCGCGCGGTTGCACGACGCAAAGAGACGTAGCCGTTGCAACGTGTCTGCAAACGTGACACCAGCCGGGGAACCAAACGGAAACATTCGTAACGACAAACGAAAGTTTCGATGACGGGCGATTAATTGTCAAGCCGACGTATGCGAAAGTCGTCGCAACGATACCGATACCGTCTTAATATTCAACACCGGTAGTTAATTGCCGGTCGGTGAAGGTTTCGAGAGGCGTGAAGAACATTGTAAAGTCGAATTAATCGAAGAGTTTTTATCAGGAATTCAGAACCCGTTGAGAAGCTTCGCGCCGAAGACGTTGGTTCGGTGCGCGCGCAACCGTTTATCGCGGTTGCGCCATGGCGGCCAAGGAGGGCAATAGACGAATTGCGCGCGCGCGTCCCCCATTGGTTGTATTTTTTTTTCTTTCGTATATTACGTACCTGAAAAGTTTCGACCGGTTTCTTAGGTCGAGAGGGTTAACTCCAGCCGAGCCTTAAATAGGGACCCATGGCCACGGAGGGGTCTCCTTCGCCATGGGTTTTGCCGGTAATTCCCATTCTCGACATTCTCCTCGCGCACGTTGCTTCGTCGCGCGGCGAGTCGAGGGGATTGTTCTCTCGTTTCCGGTGGTTTCTCCGAGCTTCTTTCACATTTGCGAATCACCCCGAGAGCCTCGGGGTTCGTCTCGGATGCGAACGGGTTGAACACTCGAAGAGAAATATGGTACCATTTTAAACGGGAGCGCATAATCGGACAGAAGGTCGAACGTCCGGGAATTCCGTCGGAGCGCGGCGGCATCGATGCTATCCCGGAGTTCTCCCTTCAACGCAGATTATACGTATACATAACGAAGATTCCTCTGCCTATGGTCGCGCACTCGAGGCTTCGAAATGGGCGGGACGCCCTCGCGACCCGGCCCATGACGGGTCTCGTGGTTGGGCCGGGCGTTCTCTCCTTCGAAAATATTTATTTTTCGTACACCACGGAGGGACTCCACACATTTTTGTGGCCGCGCGGCGGGGGAGGAGGAATCGTCCGACTTCGCGGAGCGTTTCGCCGGTTCGCAATATTCTTTGACCCTTAATTCCGTGACTTTATTTGCCACGAGTTTGAAGCGAATCTCGAATTTATCATCGGCACATTGATACGAATAATTGGAAAAGTCAATATACCGTGATCGGATGAGCAGGAGAACAGGGGGTGAGAGGAGGTATCCGTGGAACGAAGTGGGAGCTTAGAAATTGGGAAAGATTTCGTGACCGCGGGTTCCCCGCCCCGGCCCGAAGGTGGTTCGCCCGGTCTGCGCCGTGTTTATCGCCATTGGAAGTTTGCCTTGAAGGCATGCTCTGCCATTGACCGAGGTCATCAAAGCGTGAAGAAGCATCAGGGTTTCATAAGACGCGAGGAGAGACGCTTCAAAAATGGAAAGCGACGCGCAACGACCGCGACAGAACCTCTCGGTCGTCCATTGCTTGCACAGCTGACTGACTGCTTGGAGCCATGTCGTCCATGTATATGTGTATACTATATATTTACAATAATGAGTCTGTGTTAAAAATTCCAATGAAAAACTGTTATTAGGATTAGGCATAAATTAGGATTGAGATTAGTGAATGTATATCATTCTCGCACATAGATTTCATAAAATATAATAATAATAGTTAGTATAAATATATGTATGTGCAAATATAAATCATGGATTTATATATATTTGAATAATCCTTTATTTCGATATTCCTATATATATGAGTATGGATATAGATATATTAGAATTTATTCTTGTGCGTCCTATTATTATTATTATATTATATTATAATAGTATATATATATATACTATTATAATATAATATAATAATAATATATATATGTATCTATATATATAAACCCTATAATATTAACCCTATCAGTGTATCGCTATTTTTCGCAACATGATGGGGTTAATAATATATATTACATTATATTATAATGTAATATATAATGAGTTTTGTAAAATTTACGCCTCAATTCTGTGGCCGTAGGTCACGAAATTTCTTCCACAAAAAGAAGCCACAGCCGTGACTAATTCCTTTTGTGGTTTGTCCTGACAATGGACGATCTTTTCAATATATTTTTCCCGCCATCGTAAATTCGTCAGGAGAGCAGAAGTCGTCCGGAGCTTCGTCGAGCCTTCCGTTGCCGCGAGGAATTCCGAGCTTCCGGATGATCCGCACCGCACGAAAGGTACAACGATCGTCAGCTTCACCTTGCCGTCAATTGGTCTTTCGATGTCAATGATTACACAAAGCATTCCCGCAAATGCACATTGTGCAGAGAAATCTTGCGGGGGAGATGAGTAAACAAGGAAAAGGAGAACAGGGCAGTCGAGGAAGTTGCAAAAAAAAAGAAAGTTGTGTTGAACTCAGGTACGGCGTGTATTCTATTGAAAAAGGAGGAGAAAAAATACGAGGAGATGGCTCGTACGGTTTCTTGCTACGACCCTCTCTCGAGAGAGAGAGACAGCTGGGGTCTTGTCGTTCCGCGAAGCCTCGGCATTGATCCTTATCCAACGGATTATGGACTCCGAAAAGCACCCTGGGGTGAACTGAGTACATATGAATTAGGAACGCAGACCCGCTAAGAAAGTTTCACGGTATGGACTCCAAGTCTTTAGAATTCCGAAGGCTTTTACGCCCTTCATGGAAAACCAAAAATATCTGTATCTAAATAAAATAACAAAAAAGCTGCCCTATAAGCGTGATCAATTATCGTTGACCTGATTCTTTGAGTTGATGTTACGTTATGAGGGGCAGCAAATAATTGGGATTTTGTAAATAAATTTCGTCTGAATAATAAAAATAATAAAAATAATAACAATAATAACAATAATAACAATAATAACAATAATAACAATAATAACAATAATAACAATAATAACAATAATAACAATAATAACAATAATAACAATAACAACAATAATAACAATAATAACAATAATAACAATAATAACAATAATAACAATAATAACAATAATAACAATAATAACAATAATTAACAATAATAACAATAATAACAATAATAACAATAATAACAATAATTAACAATAATAACAATAATAACAATAATAACAATAATAACAATAATAACAATAATAACAATAATAACAATAATAACAATAATAACAATAATAACAATAATAACAATAATAACAATAATAACAATAATAACAATAATAACAATAATAACAATAATAACAATAATAACAATAATAACAATAATAACAATAATAACAATAATAACAATAATAACAATAATAACAATAATAACAATAATAACAATAATAACAATAATAACAATAATAACAATAATAACAATAATAACAATAATAACAATAATAACAATAATAACAATAATAACAATAATAACAATAATAACAATAATAACAATAATAACAATAATAACAATAATAACAATAATAACAATAATAACAATAATAACAATAATAACAATAATAACAATAATAACAATAATAACAATAATAACAATAATAACAATAATAACAATAATAACAATAATAACAATAATAACAATAATAACAATAATAACAATAATAACAATAATAACAATAATAACAATAATAACAATAATAACAATAATAACAATAATAACAATAATAACAATAATAACAATAATAACAATAATAACAATAATAACAATAATAACAATAATAACAATAATAACAATAATAACAATAATAACAATAATAACAATAATAACAATAATAACAATAATAACAATAATAACAATAATAACAATAATAACAATAATAACAATAATAACAATAATAACAATAATAAAAATAATAACAATAATAACAATAATAACAATAATAACAATAATAACAATAATAACAATAATAACAATAATAACAATAATAACAATAATAACAATAATAACAATAATAACAATAATAACAATAATAACAATAATAACAATAATAACAATAATAACAATAATAGCAATAATAACAATAATAACAATAATAACAATAATAACAATAATAACAATAATAACAATAATAACAATAATAACAATAATAACAATAATAACAATAATAACAATAATAACAATAATAACAATAATAACAATAATAACAATAATAACAATAATAACAATAATAACAATAATAACAATAATAACAATAATAACAATAATAACAATAATAACAATAATAACAATAATAACAATAATAACAATAATAACAATAATAACAATAATAACAATAATAACAATAATAACAATAATAACAATAATAACAATAATAACAATAATAACAATAATAACAATAATAACAATAATAACAATAATAACAATAATAACAATAATAACAATAATAACAATAATGACAATAATAATAATAACAATAATAATAATAATAATAATAATAAACCCCTTGTATCGTTTTGTCAGTGCCCCGAATTTTTTATAACATGTATTATATCGGACTCGTGGTATCCTGGGGTGAACGGTGTAAACACGGGTTAGGAGAACAGGTCGTTCGAAGAAGTTGCACGCGTAAGGTATGTGGCCCTTCGAGGTCGACGGTCTTTTGAAACATTCGAATAAGATCCTCGCACCGTGACAAATGTCAATTTCGAGAATAATTCGATAACACCGCGAAGTTCTGGGGTTGTGAAAATACACGAGAGCCAGGAGAGCAGATTCGGTCACGAGGGCTGCTAATTCGCGCCCTTTCCACGCTCGAAATGTAAGACTTTTTTTTCGATGGTTGCTTTAGTGGCAACGATTTATCATAATATGTCTGTGTGTGCCATCTAAAATAAAAAAGCCTTGGGTGTTGGGGAGTAAACAGGAGACAGGAGAGTAGACAGTTTCGAAAAGATGCAACAACATATTCGACCCTTTGAAATGGATGTGATCGGTTGTATCGTTCGCATCGTTCAAGCGGTGTGAGAATTTGCGGTGTGGGTGGTAAAGGACAAGTTCAAGGGAGTAGATGGCTTCAGGAACTTGGGAGAAATAATAAAAACCTTTTGCGAGGGATATCGAAAACTTCCCGCCCGTTATTCTAGCTGAAATTTCATTAACCCTTTTCCGGGTTTGTTTCTTTCGGGACTGTTCGGGAGTCTTGCGTTCGCAGGTGTTTGTTAAATGATGGTTGGTTTTGGTGTATCGTACGGGTGGGTGGGACCGTCTAATCCGCGATGTAAACGAGATATAGGAGGGTGGAATGTTCAGATAAATTACAGGAAATAGCTAATAGGAAATAATTTTCCCTAGTCGTAAACGTTTAGATAATCACAATAGGGTTTTATCGGCAAAAGTAAATTTTGTTGCACGAATCATTACCGCAACGGAGTCTCGTCCGGTGTTGGGTCAATGAGGAATGAAAGCGTGACCGGGTTAGGACATATTGAACGATAAATTCAAAAATTTGTTGACGGCGGTGAGATTGCTTCGCCATTTCTCGAATACCTTGATTATTGTTCCATAAAAATTCGGAGGAGAGTGACAAAACTTGAAAATTTATTTTATTTCTTTATTTACTTTATTTATTTTATTTATCGAATCAATTCAATCAATTATTCAATAGAATCCAATTCAATTTAGAAGTAGAGAAAAATAAGGGAGCAAAAAAAAATTAAAGCAGTTCAGTACGAAAATTATCATAAATATTGTCATAGAAGATTGTTTGGTGTCGGTTAAAGAAAATTATATTTCCATTATCCAAAAAACAATCTTAATTAGTTTACCAATGAATTTTGTACGTTGAAATGTGATGAACGCAGTCGTACGGTGTTCGGAAGTCTCCACTGAATGAAGTTCACGAGCAATGGGGAACCATACCGGGCCAAGAAGTTGACACGAAAAAGCCTCAGCCCTTTTTGGGCCAATCATGTGTCACGCTGCATTTAGGTGTCATGCGGTGAGGAGAGTAACCAGACTCCAGGGTAACATGGATCTAAGAGAAGTCTAAAGAGGCTCTCCAAAAGAGCCCTTCTGGCCTTGCGTTAAAAAAAAATCCCTCGTAAAAGCCCCGTTAACGACCCTTCAAGCACCGTGACTAATCTTTCAAGACCTTTCGAAACAGGAGAACATAAGCAGCTGAGAATTGAAGGATCAATGTCACGAAATTTCCGTCCCTAAAGTCGTACCGAGACCTTCAGGGTGTCCCTTCGTGATCACGCCAATAGAGACTAGCCCATTTAAGTTCATTAAGGCGGCAAGCCACTGTAACGAGCCCTAATTAAGTTTTTTTGCAAATTCTTTAAAAGGTAAGATTTCATCTGATAGTTCTCGGATATTTACTACAGTTTGTTGATATAAGTTAAAAATTTTTAAAAATCATTAATACATATTTTGGCCCCTCCCTTTTCCTTCCTTGACCGCAGAATTGGCACTGCCAAAACAATGTTCCCACCTAGTTGACATTACTGGGGTCATACGGTGAATCTGAAATAAATAAATTAGGAGGATTTATAATCTTTATGACACGCCGTGCGTAAGATGCGATTTTTCCGCTCACTTCGCTCGCGTCAAATCGCATTTACGCACCTCGTGCAATAAAAATGTATACTATACTCGTGCGAAAAACCTTTTCTTGACTCGTGTGATTGCAGCACTCGCCTTCGGCTCGTGCTACAAATTCACATTCGTCAGAAAAAATATTTTCGCCCTTGTATCGTAATATACTATTGTATCAGTGGCCGTGGCATCACTTCGGAGAAAAGGTTCAGCTAAAAATATACCAAAATGGTGGGTCCGTAAAGTTTTTCCGAATTGGGAAATTAAAAAAAAAGTAAGGACAAATGTTTAAAGGTCCACCATTGTTTTATTTTTTCAGCTAAACATTTTCCCAGTACTCGGTGCCATAGCCACTAATAAAAAAGTTATTACATTTTTTTCATTTTTCGGTTCCGGATACACCGCATAGCCCAATTGCTGTCAACCAGGCGGGCATTTTTCAGTGCCAACTTCTGAGGGCGGCGGTGGAAGGGTGTGAGAAGTGGGAGGGCGCTGAAAATTATTACCGATGAATTTTTTCCTCTCATCTTTATACCAACAAACTGTGGTAAATATTTCAAAGAGATCAGATGATAACTTTCTGCAAAAAAGAATCGCAACAATATCTTCCCGTCTTCGCTCGTTACAACGCCTTTCCCCCTTAAATTAGTTAATCATTCTACAACCATGTCTGACATCTCTATTTAAATACCTGGCAGGTATGGATCGAAAAAATGGATCTCGAGGGCCGAAGGGAGCTAAAGGGCTACTAAAAGGGTACTAATAAGGTGTATCGCTTCACAGAGAACATCCAGCTGGTAACCACGAGAGAATCCATTTATTATCGTCTGGGAGCGAATTCACCGGCGTTTCTCGAGACAGGTGCAGCCGCAGGTGCAGGTGCGCGTAATCCCACCTGGGCGAAGGTCGACGAAGAGTACCAGACAGATCGGTTGCGGTGCATTGTCCCAGGTCAGGTCACTCCGTGAGATCGTTAAAACGACTTCTTCACGCTTCATGCTTCTTCGTTAAACGTGAGAGGGATGATGAATCTTGAATAATTCCAAACTTCGCGTAGCCCTTTTGTTTTCGCAAATTAGTTTTTTCCTCCATCCTGAAATTACGATACTTTCTCGGTTCTCATGTTACCTCGATTTTCGTGAGAAAGCCGCTCGAAACACGTCGTCGAGATCCATATAACAACGCGACAAGAGTTTGCCGCAATTAATTTTTAAAAAATGTTTATCCTTCGAAGAGCGACAAATTCCTCGTGCTTCATCGACGATTAACAATTTTGCTTGGAATTCTGAAAGAATTTCCGTTGACGCTTGCATCTCAAATTCCGAATAATTACTTTCTCGAAGCTGATGATGCTCCGATATTTGTGGGAAAAATTTTTTCTCTTCGACGTAAGAATGAACTCGGTGAGAGGAAGAGGAGGAGAAGTCGAAGGGGGTTGAATTTTTTTTAAGGTTAGTCGATGTGGTTACATGTTGCTTCGTTCCCACGTGATTGTTGAATTGTTTTGTTGTCGTAACGTGCATTTTGTATTACTTCTTGGATTCTCATGGTGCTTTGTTATGCGTGAGAAGAATTTTAAAGTCTGCGGTGGGAGTCGAAGAACCAGGGATTCGATGCTGCGAAGGGCAGTGAATTCCTGAGGGTTAACGCAGCGAACTCCACGGATTCTCACACTTTGAAAATTACTTCTTCCTGCCTCATGTTGCATCGTTATTCGTGAGAAGAGTTTTACAATCTCGTGGCGGTTGGGTGAAGGGCCTGCGCATTGGAGCCTAGAAAGGGCGACAAATTTTAGAGGACTATGAGGGTCGAACCATCAAGGAACCACGAGCGGTTGATGACGTAGTTTTTATCGTGTTTTTTTCACTGCCATTATTTCTCATGATTTTTTGGTACTCGTGAGAAAGGTTTGACGGACCGGCGAGTGGACCGTTGAAGGGCCAGCATTGCAGCATCCGAAGGGTGAGAAATTCTCGAGGGTTGCGAACCTTATACCTCGATGGAATTTCAAACGGTTACTCAAATATTTATGTACATATATTTTTTCGTTCGTTACGTTCGGAATAACTTCTTCGGCCCTTATGATCCGTCGTTACTCGTGAGAAGAATTTACAAATCGGTAATAGAGCTGGGTGAAGGGCTGTTGGTATTAGAGGATTGTAAACGTTGGGCCTCGAATAAAATTCCTAGTACCTAGGAAACCATTTTTTTTCTTTCATATTCGGTCCCAAAGTGACTTCTTCAGCCTTCATGATCGTTCGTTATTCGTGGGACAAAATTGACGGAATGGTGCGAGAATCGGACGAAGGGCCTAACGGAGAGTCGTCAATATTCGAGGATCGTCAACGTTGAGGACCGAAAAAAATTCCAAGTATCTACGGGACAATGTTTTTTCTTTCATATTCGGTCCCAAAATGACTTCTTCGGCTCTTATGAGTGTTTGGTATTCGTGAGACAAACCTTTCCAGATAAGTGTGAAACCCGGATGAAGGGCCCACAGAGAGGCTGTTAGTATTAGAGGATCGTCAACGTTCCGCTTCGAAAAAAATACCACGTACCTGCGAAACGATTTTTGTCCTTCCATATTCGGTCCCGAAATGACTTCTTCAGCCCTCATGATCGTTTAGTATTCGTGAGACAATCTTTTCATTTTGGTGTGAGGGCCGGACAAAAGGCCCATCGACCGGTTGTTACTATAGGAGAATCGTAAACGTTGGGTCTTGAGGAACATTTCAATTAAATACGAGAAAATTATTAGAATTTTTGTTCGGTCCCAAAATGACTTCTTCAGTCCTCATGATCCTTCGTTAATCGTGGGACAAACTTTTCATATCAGTGCGAGAGCCGGACGAAGGGCCTATCGAAGGGTTGTCAAGATTGGAGGATCGTCAACGTTGTGGCCCGAAAAAAATGTCAACTACCTACGAAACAATTTTTTTGTTCCATATTCGGTCCCAAACTGACTTCTTCAGTCCTCATGATCCTTCGTTATTCGTGAGAAAAACTTTACACATTGGTGCGAGAACTGGACAAAATGGCTGTCGAAGGGCTGTTAGTATTAGAGAATCGTAAACGTCGTGCCTCGAAAAAAATTACAAGTACGTACGAAACAATTTTTTTCTTCCACATTCGGTCCTAAAGGACTTCTTCGGCCCTTATGATCGTTTGGTATTCGTGGGACAAACTTTTCAGATTGTTGTAGGGACCGGACTAAGGCCTATCGAAGGGCTGTAAATATGAGAGGATCGTAAATGTTGTGCCCCGAGAAAAATTCCAAGTACCTACGAAACAATTTTTTTTCTTTCATTTTCGGTTCCGAAATGACTTCTTCAGCCCTTATGATCGTTTGGTATCCGTGAGACAAACTTTTCAGATTGGTGTAGGGACCGGACGAAAGGCCTATTCAACGGCTGTTACTATTAGAACATCATCGTAACCGTTGTGCCTCTAAAAAAAATCCAAGAGAAAAAATTCCAAGTATGTACGAAACAATTTTCTTTTCTATCTTCGATCACAAAATGACTTCTTCAGCCCTTCTGATCGTTTGGTATCCGTGAGACAAACTTTCCAAATTGGCTTTGGAGCCGGACGAAGGGCCTACAGGAGGGCTGGTAGTATTGGAGGCTCGTAACCGTTGGGACCCGAAAAAAATTCCAAGTATCTACAATTTTTCTCTCCCCCACATTCAGTCCCGAAATTACTTTTTCGGCCCTTATGATCTTTCGTTATTCGTGAGAAGAATCTGACGAACTAGGGCGAGTTTAGTTTCGTGCGACCGAATGCCACGACGAAGGGTGCCAAATTCCGAAGGGTCGCGGATGCTTTTATGCCTCGAAGGAATTTCACGTAGCTGCGACAAAATAATTTCCCCACGAGTTTCGAAAATCACTTCTGTCTGGTTCAAGACTCTGTGATAATCGTGAGAAGCGTGTGACAAATCCGCGAACGAACGATCACAGAGTCAAGTAGACCGACACCGAGGAATATTAAAATTCCACAAGTCTGCGGAATGTTGGGCCTTGAAAAAAATTCCGCTTAACAGCAAAAAAATGTTTTCTCTTCGAAATTGAAAAATGACTTCTTTATGGCTCAAGTTCGTTTGGATAGCCGTGAGAAAACTTCGACAAAACCGTTAAACGGACGGTCGGGGAACGAATTCGACGACCCAATGAAAATCCGTGTGATTAAAATTTTTAAGGGGCCGTTGTTACACCTCGAAATCTTCTCACACTTGCCGCATGGTCAAATAAACCCAATTTTTTGTATTTTTTTTTTTTCGGCGTTGTCATAAAAAATAATGACTTCTTCTTCGTTTATGTTTCGTCGTTATTCGTGAGAAGAAGTTGCGACTGGTCTCAGGACCGTTCGACTCTGTGCGTACGTTATTTCATTTCATTTTTTTGTAATTTTTTTTTTTCCACTGACTGCATGAAAATTTTTATTTACATTTTATTTTTTCCCCTTTCCGTCCATTGTTCGTTGAGGTAACTTGTGTAAGTAAGAAACAGGGCGCCATGCGAGATTGGAAGGTCTCGAGGTTACCCCGAACGATTGAAAAGGACTAAGTCTCCGTGTGACCGCGTGCACACCTTGCAATCTCGGCTCTACGGGACTGCACCCGGTAGGACACTTCGCGCAAGGTGTGCAGCAGTGCAGGTGGCAGGTTCACGCCCTTTCCGGAGACGTAACCTCCGAAATAATTCGCAGGATACATAACGTACTAGACGACTACACTTTCTCGTGTCTCATACTTTACCGAGCTTCGTGAGAACGAAGTTTTTCGTTATGGTAGGGTTTTTCGATTTATTATTATTATTATTATTGTTATAATAATAATAATTATTATTATTATAATATAATTACTTATAATAATAATAATAATAATAATAATAATAATAATAATAATAATAATAATAATAATAATAATAATAATAATAATAATAATAATAATAATAATAATAATAATAATAATAATAATAATAATAATAATAATAATAATAATAATAATAATAATAATAATAATAATAATAATAATAATAATAATAATAATAACAATAATAATAATAATAATAATAATAATAATAATAATAATAATAATAATAATAATAATAATAATAATAATAATAATTATTATTATTATTATTATTATTATTATTATTATTATTATTATTATTACTATTATTATTATTATTATTATTATTATTATTATTATTATTATTATTATTATTATTATTATTATTATTATTATTATTATTATTATTATTATTATTATTATTATTATTATTATTATTATTATTATTTTGATTTTTATTCCCGGTTATTCTCGAAGGACACCTGTTTCAAAAGAAAAAAACCAACGAAATTTCAACCTTATGAGGTCCCGATGTTTATTCATTATTTAATTTTTTACCATTCTACAATTTTATTTTTTATGAATAAAATTTATTGTAAAAGATCTTCGCCGTATTTTTTCGGCAGAATTACGATGTTATATTTTCGAGTGAAGTTTCTAATTTCAAAGTCAACCTCTTCGTTGATTCTGTTCTGTTGGTTGCCGTGAGAAGGTTTGGAAGAGATAAAATCGGAATTTCTCGTCGACGACATTTGTTCCTCGAACGAGACGAATTCCAGAGAAATATAATGCTCGATCCCTCGACCGCCCATCGTCTTCCGCCCTTCCCAGATGGTACGGGCAGAAAGGTGGATGGACGAATGCTGTAGCCATTTAAATTTTAAAAACCCGACGAACACATTTCCAAGAAATTCCATACCGAATAAGCGCAGCAAAGTAAAAAAAAAACGAACACAGATAAAATATCTACGATATTTTCTTCTCTTTCGCTCTTTGCATTTCTCGAAGCTACGTCGCGTCGACCATACCAAACCGGTGAGAAAAATCAATGTTTCTGGAAGAGCACACATGTAATGGTGTACGATACGCGATACGAGAAAGAACTCGGTTCTCACGCTCCGTGGGAATGTACAAGCGGACGAGACGAAAAGAGAGAGAGAGAGAGAGAGAGAAATTGAGCGCCCATGAAGATCGTTGCAGCATGCAGCGACTACGAACGACGAGAGAACGAGAAAGGGAGAAAAAGTGAGATAAACACGACGAGACCGATGGATTCGATTGTCCAACGTACGGTTGTAATTTTTCTTTCCATATCTAGGCAATGGCATTGAATCTGTTGGAATTTCTTCGAGCCATAGCCATAGCCGCGCCAAACTGGGCGAACGCGGCGTACGATGAAGGATCCCATGAATGCGCGTATACACTTGCACTTGCAAGAGCCGCGGTCGATGCAACGATCGACCTATCACCGCAATGACTGGTCGAAACGGCGGAAAGTAAAAAAGAATGGATGGCCAAGAAGATCCAAGATGAGGATTCGAGCAAAAGTTGCAGTTACATACCAAGACAATAATAAACGTGAAGTGAAGTAAAGTACCAGGTTTTTTTCGTTAAGATGCCCATGAGCTTGTATTCGGATTTTGGATTTTGAAGATTCTCGTGTTGTACGTAAATAAAAGCTCATGAGCTTTTTAACGGGAAAAAATTGATTTTGAAATAATATTGATTTATCTGAAAAAAGTTTATTTTTATTTAGATATCGCAACAATAAAACGGTATGAAATTATTCTTCTTATGAAAAAATTATAAATATCTAAGACAAGCAATAATTGCAAAAAGATCATAATTTACTTATAAGTAATTTTCATTCAGAGGCTGTTCTTATCAGGGAAATCCAAGTTTGTAATGAAAGAATTGTTTGTCGACGAATAAACCCCATGGGCTTCAGCTTGGAAAACGAAATGCAAACACAGGCTCATCTGAGACTTTATTTAATTAATTATTAATAATTTAATCATTGATTATTTACTCTTTATTATTTATTTCGAGTAAGTTTGTAATAAAATAAAGAGAGCCCGGTGAAAAAAAAATCTGTGACACACATGTTCAGGTACAAAATCTACCTGTAAATGTTTGCATCTACCATTGAAAGCCACCTTACGAGACCGTACGATTTTACTCGTCGTCTCAAGAATTTTCCTCTTCAATGATACGGCCTCAAAAACGTTTTTCCAACGGGCGGCCCATGAATGGGCGAGCTTGCTTGTAGGATCAAAGAATTTCGTCGTTTCTTTTGCTTTTGAAAAAAAAAAAAAAAAAAAAGAAAGAAATCGAGAGAAGGTCGTGGATGCTGCGGTGAGTCTTTTCGGGCGCGAAAGAACGAGAAAAGTGACGGTTTTCGTCCGTTGGTCCATCGAACACGTGGTTCGAAAAGTCCCTCGAGACTTTATACCTGATGAGAACGGCGGGATAAAGAAGGAGAAAGACCGCCCGTGCGAGTCGGCACAGACGTTTGGATCCGTTGTGCCGGAGACCGTGAGAACTCGGGTTCCAACGGTGGCTTCTCTTTCTCAGGGTTATCAAGCGCTCAGCAGAGCCGAAGAGATGTCTAAGCCACGAGGGCGAGCCTGATTACCGCCTCATCGAGCCTCGCGGATGCAACCGAAACGGGAGGGAATCATTTCTTCTCGATGCAACATTTTATTCGTACCTCGAACGATGATTCCAATATTTTGGAGAAAAAGATTTAAAATTTATTGATTTAGCAATTTTATGGATTGGAAAATTTAGCTTTTAATTTATTGTTTTTCAATCGTTTCAGTCAGCTCGTGTTTTTTCTAATCAATTTATTAAGTAATTGGATAGATTGAAGAATTTGTTTTTAAATTCATTGATTCCGAAACCGTTTTTGGTGATTTTTGTTTTCCTTTTGGTGGTCTTTTTTTGCGATTGGCGTAAAGAAAAATTCTACCCTCGAGTAATTTTCATTGCATCCACAATAGTCTCGCGACATTTATGAGCAATTTTCATCCGTCGAATATCCATCGAAACTTCCTCGATTCGACTGATTCCCTAATAACTGAGAATAAAAATTATCGCTCGTCGAAGATTCTTTCTCACGCTTGCGAGAGAGTTTCACGTCGCGCGACCCCCGCTCGGCTTGCTCGGCCTCGAGGATCCCAAGCTTCGTAGTTCTCACGACGTTCTCACGCCTCTTTTATTCATCCCGAACGTTAATCCCCGAACGAAAGAAATGGTCTTTCGGGCCGGAGAAGGAAAAAAAATAATCGAAAGAAAAGACGGGCTCGAGAAGCCGAAGAAGTTTGAGAATATACGAAGATGAAGAATGAAAAAAAAGGAAAGAAGAAAAAATTCTATCGTCTATGAGTTGCCCATAAGCTCAATTTTTTTTCGAGGAATCGCTTTTCTAAAAGTTCACAAGAGACCCATTGACGATGGATGGATCTTCGGTCCGTGGGTCTGCCGAAGAGGGCTTTTCACGGAATCCCTTCACGGTTTCGTGTCATCTCGCCGGGAGCAATGCTTGAAAAATTCTTCGGCTTCTTCACCGCCCTTAACGATGGGTACATCGACGCCCTCGTGACCGCACAACCTCGTTGGTTTCACGTGTTTCCTGGAAATAAGGTTTTCACCGAGCCTCGTAAAATATCGAACAATATCTTCGGCCCGTTCGTTCAGACCTTTGACAGTGGGAATCGTGAGTGTTGGGTCGGATATGTACATACGTATGGGTACATATATTTCATAGTCTCGAGCTTTCCATCGCTCATTTGTTCATGATGGTCGTGGGTCGGATGGTATCCGAAGGTTCGATCAAAGGGGCCAGCACCGGCGTGGCTTCAACGCAGCGGATTACCCGTTTAAAAAAAAACATACATAGAATATACGAAGAATATGTATATAGTTCTATACGTGGAATCGGCGATATATAGTCACTGTGGAGGCTGTGTGGGATCTATAAACAATTCATATACAATAAATCGGATGGTATTTGATATACAATCGTATGTTTACCCCCAATACTGTCTGGGTACAATGTATAGTAAATTTATATTGAAAACCCTGCTACGAGATAATAATATAATAATTATTAAATCAATTATTCACGTATAAATACGTAAGTAAATTCTGTGTATACATAATATGTCTAATTTCGAATATAAAACTATTAATATTTTTCCATTCGGCTAGGGAGAAAGAGAGAGAGAGAGAAAGAGAGATAAATATAAATATATGTATACATTTATATATATGTATGCATCCCTCGGCTGCATCGAAATTCCTTCGTGGTTCAAAGGTCCGTCGGCCAGCGGTGCCAGGGATCACCGAGGTGGTGGGGGAGGCGAAGAGATCATCCTCCCACGACCCTCGAGGCGCCCCGAAGACGCCATGCCGCATAAAACGGCCTTGCGACGTCGAGCAAGCCCCGATCGTGAGAACGATCCTCGCCTGCGGTCAAATTCACAACCACGAGTATTAGGGCCTCATGGTGTCGAAGGAACGATATCCTCAAGATAACTCGACAACCCATCGAACAAAATTTCCTCCCTCCGGACAATGTTTATTGCCCCTCAAAGATTTGCCCCCCCCCCCCCCTTCCTCCCCCCGCCCACCGAAAGGCAAGCGTCGCTAGACGAGACTAGAAGGATCGATAACACTTTCTTTGAATACCGAATATTCCATTGTTCAAACGTATTTGAGCGTGAAAATTGAGCTTTAAGCGTGACGAGTCAACTAGGGGAACAGAAATTTTACAGAGTCGACATCGAACCACCCCCGCAGCCTTGGCCGCGAGAGGGGCGGGGGCTGGTCGATGCGTTCCGGAGAAATCAGTCGAGTCTCGGGTGTGTCCTTTTCGTCGGTAAACCATGACTAGGGTCAATTAGGGTACTATGAGAAAGACAGGGAAATTCCGCCGTGAGCCATGAATAACGTTATATCGTTTAGTAACATTGCACTATATCGCATTGTTTTGAATAATATTGTGCGGTGCATGATGGTCCATATTGTACTATTGTAACGTTTCAAGAATGTAATGTTGTGCAATATTGTTGTGTCGGAAATGATAAAATATTGTATTGTATTTTATCCTAAAATATAATATTGTGTTGTGAATGATAAAACATTGAACCTATTTCATCATATTATCCGGCCTGTATCATGACAAAGTGAAATTGTAATGTTCTAATTGACGCATTAACGACGTTGTAATGTTCATTGTTGTATCATAATTAATAAAATGTTACATCGTTTGTATCGTAAAACATAGCATCGACGTATTGTAGATGATAAATAGATTTTATTTTCTAATGACACCGTATTATCGTATCGGAAATAATACAGTACAGTAAGATTCCTAATATGGTATTGTTGTGTACAATAGCCGCTTGTAATCAAAGTTCTTTATCAAATGCTCGGAGCATTTGCGCGTCGTGGTGTGCGCACTGCAGTGGTACAAGGCTATGGACAGGAGTCCATAGAAACGCCGAGTAAGCAGAGCATTGCCGCGCGCGCGTTCCCCGTACCGATAAGACCGCATAAGGCCGTGCAACAACGCCGCGGTCCACGAAGTGAGGCTGGCTGTATAAGGGTTAAAGGAAACCGAACCGTTCGCCGTTGATCTTTTTATCGCAAATTCACTGAATATAACTGCCTAATTAGCGAACAGGGTAGTATGATTCTCGAGTGGTACATCGGTACTCGCACGACACGGAGCTTTCACCCTTTGACCTACGGATTATCTATCCTCTGAGTCACGTGATTTCGCGAACGCTAATCCATCGAACTCTCGACAAAATGGTCGCGCGCAGGCTTCGGGACGAGTGGAACTTTTTTTGTAGGACTTCCGAGGCGGTCCTCGACCGAGTTGTCCATCATTGCCCTCATTGCGCGATCGTTTCGAAGCGTAGGGCCCGGAATGGCAGGCAAAGGGTTGAAATTTGTAAGCGAAGTGAACTACTTTGAAACCAGGGAATCATGGGAGTCGAGGAGAATCCTTGCGGCGGTAGGCTTGTAGATTTAATTCGAGGACGAGCCGGGCGACCGACTAAGGTCGGGCAGCAGGTATACAACGTTGGCCCTTAAAAATCCGGCTTTGATGATACGCACGAATCCTGGTTAAGTTTACCCTCGGACCAACGGCCGGAGAGCTCCGCAGTCGGCCGGAGGTATCAGGAGCCCAAAACGTTATTGGAAAGTGATCGATGCTCGACGGCGTATAACAAGGTCCCATAAAAGTTTCGGAGTTGTACACAACCCTTTCGCTCCATGTGAGATCCGGAGAAAGGGAGAAAACATGTTACGTTCGCTATCCGTTTGGTCTATATATGTATCGGGATAACAGGAGCGACGAGAAGTGCTTCGTCGCTGACGGACAATTCCCCCTGTTCGGACGACGAGAAGGGGACAAGAGGGGAACGGGGGACGAGCTGTGTCGAGCTGTGTGCCCTACTTACGCGCTTGCGAACAAACCGAGGGTCCACGAACGCCATTGTATGGACGATTGTAAATGGAAAAGAGAGGCCTTCCGTATGACCTTTTCCATCAGGACAACAGTCGGTACGGGAGGTACTTTTCAAATAGTGTGAACACACCCTCGTTTTGGCACGGACCCGGGCTATGGCCCGGGTGCGAGGGAGGTTCATTTTGTTTTTTCACGTTTACATTTTGCAATTAATTTTCACCGCAGAGCGGCACGTGCGACTGTATGTACAAAGTGAAAAACTTGTCAGTACACCTTCCTGGAAATAGAAATTCGCTTTATCGTTCGTTTCCTTCTCTTTTCCGATTATTATTTTTTATTTTTTCTTTCTTAACAAGTGATACATTCGTATCTGCCACTGTGGCATGGCGCTTCGAGCGGAATGAAATTCGACAAGCTCTATAATCGAGCTCCGCTTACGATTGAATGCTCAGATTTTTTGTCCCCCGTGGCCCAGTGTCGTGTGTGGAAGAGAAATTGAAATGCATATAGATATGTACAAAACCTCCCTACCCTCCCTATGCCGCGTCCACGGATGATCCATGTATAAGATATTAATTACATTATGATTACAATTAATGGTAATAATAATATGGTAATTAATTAGTAGTGATAGTAATTATAATTATAATAAAAATAATAATAATAATAATAATAATAATAATAATAATAATAATAATAATAATAATAATAATAATAATAATAATAATAATAATAATAATAATAATAATAATAATAATAATAATAATAATAATAATAATAATAATAATAATAATAATAATAATAATAATAATAATAATAATAATAATAATAATAATAATAATATTAATATATGAATTGCATGAAGACAGCAAAGAGTTTGCATATCAATCTTTATATATATATAGTAATAAAATATTAATGCGACTAATTGTACATGAATTGTCGACGGATTGTAAGCCATCTGTATGCAAAATATACATGTCCAATTCCACATCTACTCTACACAGTCTTTTCATTCGTCCCGGAGCCACGATGCTATTCAAACTCGAGCTCTTGAAAAGTACAACGTAAGATGTATACCAAGCAGGCCGACCGTTGTAGTGTCAACGATTCGGGGAAGCTGGAGTCGCGGGTACGAGCGAGAAATGCGAACAGGCTCGAAGTCACAAAGATATAGTCAGACACGGGCGGAAGGAGGGGGTTTAAAGAGAATAAGAGACGAGCGAACGGACTGCAAGATCAATGAGGGA
The DNA here is from genome assembly GCA_963971145.1 of Sussaba pulchella. Taxonomy (NCBI): domain Eukaryota; kingdom Metazoa; phylum Arthropoda; class Insecta; order Hymenoptera; family Ichneumonidae; genus Sussaba; species Sussaba pulchella. Next base: position 7,228,200 of record OZ020170.1, read on the forward strand.
CAAAACGTTGTCGTAGGTTCGGCACGGGAGCGCGTGAGAACATGTGACTCGAGGACACATCGGCTTCCACATATGAAGCAGAAAAGCAGGAGCCAAGAGGAGCTTGTGACATCGATTTCTCAGTAACCAACCAACCCGAACTGTTCCAGCCACGAGGGTTGCCCCAACTCCTGTTCCGGCTGGGGCTTCATCGAAGCAGCTCGCACGCGCGCGTGTGAGGGGCGCAAACACCCTCGTCGTCGCGTGTGTGTCTGTGACACGTTGAAAGTACTTGCGAGCGTCA
>OZ020170.1:7228682-7314191 GCA_963971145.1 Sussaba pulchella
AACGCCTTCCGCGGAGCTTCCGCGCGCGTGCTCGCGACGCTGGATGTAATGGTGCTGCGGACCAAGTGGCCGTTGATCAACCGATCGATGGCTACGTGGTGCGATTGATCCTTCGCCTGACCCCCTCCACGCGGCTATCGATACGATGGCTCGCGGATTCCGTGTAGCGCGTTGGTCGCTCGCTCGGCAGTCACCGTCCGGCCACGAACCGCGACGGTCGGCAGCCTGTCGATTGTCGGCAGCCGTACCGGGTCATACGCGTCCTTGCTCTCGTCGTTGTTCCCTAGTCCGTCTGCGCTCTGGTCCTCCGGTTCCTTGTTGATCGTCAGCGGCTCCGTCGCACCGGCTCCATCTCGGCTGAGCCTTTTCGCTGCTTCCTTATCTGCTTCCTTTTTCATCCTCGGAACGGCTGTTTATACCGCTCCGGGTCCTTCCAACGGTTCCATCCTGTCCCTTGATTGGCCGAAGCCCCCTTTCCTGCCGTAGTCCGTCCGTTGTCACGTGCCCGAAAACGCAGAGCATCGACTGCGGACCCCCCAAGACCGTTGGGGTGCTGTCGATTATGCTACGTAACGTTACAATGTATACAATGTATACAATGTAAAATATTTTTTTCCTCCGATTCATTACCTTTTAAAATCCAGAAGTAGCCAAGCATGCCATTTGACACATGAAACAAATACGCGATAGAAGTAGAAATGGTCGGAACAAACGGGAATTTTTTTTTTTTTTTCGTAATGTCACAACAAATCGATGAAATAAAGAATGAAAATTAATTAATTGAAGGCATATTTGAAACGAGTTTTTTGTGGAAGTCTCATAATTGTACCTAAAAAAGAACGCGTTCAATTGGCCATTTAAAATTTTTTTTCATTTTTCAGAAATCAAGTTATGTCCCAAAATACTACACTCAGTAAAAAAAATAAAAGGAACAGAAATTTTTCCATTTTTTTACGTGATTTTTGCGTGACTGTAACTTCGTGAAAAATTTTCGTATTGAGATAAATGATAAAACATTTTCAAGCTTGGCATGTCTAGTTCTGAAATCTTATGATGACATTTTTTTCCTGGTTATTGATCATGGCACAATCGAGAGTAATTTCACAAAAAAAAAATTTTTCAAAAAATTCTCCGTTTTTCAGAGTTGTCGCTGGGTCCGAGAACATTTTTTCTGACTTGATCAATAATATAGTCATTCAGCCTGATTCTTCACCTTCGATTTGATTTTTTTATTTTTTCTGTATCACCATTTTTCGCTGAGATATTGGCCGGTGAACGAAAAAACATCGTTTTTCGTTTGATCATCGATATCTCATGAACCGGTAATCCTATAGCAAATCGACTCACAGTTTTGGAAACTCAAGGAAACTGCGTATAAGATTTAATTATTGTTTTGAAAAAAAAAAATTTTTTTTCACCCCTTGCATTCACTTGAAAAAGATGCGAAAAAAAATCACTTTTTTGGTTACCTAGAAAATTAACCAGTACTTTGCAAATATTGCTGAAAGTACAAATGTTTGTAGGTGCTCCGCTCCCTCAATGTATCCCTAATAACCCTGTAAAATTTCGAATTGATTTGTCCGTCGACTTTTCTACCCTGAAGTGGCAACCTTTAAAGAAAGTTGGAGGAGCTCCTTTTTTGCCCGGATGATTATTGAGATGGATTTTTGTTGCTGATTCTCGCGATTCGGCATTGAATACTCATAAAATTTCTTGTTTTCATAAAAAAAAATGAAAATTTTTTTTTTTTAACTTTCACACTAGAAATTTTTCAGAAAATTTGATGTAAATTAAGTAACGAAGTGAATAAAACTGATTAATTTGCGTTTGAATCAGTGAGAGAATAGTGGAGCGGGTTATGTGTTATATATTTTTTGTTGTTGTTTGATGAACAAAAATTAGCCGGAGGTATAACTTTTCTTTCTCATTTTATTAGCTTCCCGATTATAGGGAAGTTATTGTAATGACCCCGAAAATCAAAAATCGTTTTTTCGTCAGATCTTCACGTTTCGAGGTCATTGGGGTCATTTGAGCCTATTTTGAGCAAAATGTTTGTTTGTGTGTGTGTGTGTGTGCGTGTGTGTGCGTACGTACGTACGTACGTACGTTTGTTCGTTCGTACGTATGTGATCAATTTTTCGTTAACGTTTTCTTCAAAACTAATGACGCGATCAGAATGATCGATTATGCAATCGATGTGTCTTGCTGAGACTTAGAGCTGATTAGATTTTGGTCCAGTTTGGTCGAGTAGTTTTTTTAGTTTTTTACAAAAAACATAATTACAAAATTCTTTCGTAAACGTTTTCTCTAAAACTAATAACGCGATCCGAAATTTTATTTTTTTACTCTTTTAAATCTTGTTCAAATTGTTTTTTTTAAATTAACTTCCCGATTATAGGGAAGTTATTGTAATGACCCCGAAAATCGAAAATCGTTTTTTTGTCAGATCTTCACGTTTCGAGGTCATTGGGGTCATTTGAGACTATTTTGAGCAAAATGTTTGTGTGTGTACGTACGTACGTTCGTTCGTACGCATGCGATCGATTTTTCGTTAACGCTTTCTCGAAAACTAATGACGGGATCGGAATGATCGATGATGCAATCGATGTGTCTTGCTGAAACTTAGAGCTGATTAGATTTTGGTCCAGTTCGGTCGAGTAGTTTTTTAAGTTTTTCAAAGAAAACATAATTTCGAAATTCTTTCGTAAACATTTTCTTGAAAACTAATAACGCGATCCGAAGAAAAATAAAAAATTTTTTTTTTTTCTAACTTTTAATTTTTTTTTTGGATTTTTTATAACTTCCCGATTATAGGAGACTTTATCCCCCTGGGCATATTATGCCCCCGGGGCATACGCCGGATGGTTGAGCACTTGTATTTTTTATGTTTCGTGTCTTCTGGATACATCCATGTTGGACCATGAGAAGATGAAAACTCCAATTCTCAACTTGATGAGAATATACTTAATTAATAATGATAATGAATTTAAACTCGCGAATCGGGAAGTTACTTGTGCGGCCCGTATAGGGTCACACGCAAAATAAATATAATTAGCTACAGGCATTACGAGCCATATCCACTACTAACCAAGAGCACAACTAAGCATGGATACTTCTAACCATAGGAACTGCTAACTATGGGCTCAACTATCCATGGTCACTATTATCGATAGACACCACTAATCATAGGCCCGCTAGTTAGTTCTGTTATTGGACGGAGATATGAAAAAGTTGAAGAAATAAATATTATCTTACGAAATAAAACTTATCTTATAAAATAAATATTATCTTACAAAATAAATATTATCTTACATAGTCATGGTTCAAAAAGCGATCCGAGTTTTATGCTGAGGATGATCCTAGTTATCTGCTAAGCAGTAATCGTAGCCTTTGGCCGAGAAGCAATCCTAGCTATTGGCCGGAAAGCGATCTTAGATGGAGGCCGAAAAGCGATAACAGTCATGAGCGAAGAAGCAATAGTAGCCAATGGCCGAAAAGCGATCCGAGCGTTAGGCCGACAAGCTATCGTAGCCGTAATCCGAGAATTAATCTTAGCCAGAGGCCGAGAAGCGATCTTAGCGTTGAGCCGACAAGCTATCGTAGCCATAAGCCGAAAACCGATATTAGCCAAGGGACAAGAAGCAATTCCAGTTATGGTTTGAGAAAAGATCCGAGTTTTATGCTAAGAATCAATCCGAGTTGTCTGCTGAGTAGCAAACGAAGCCATTACCCGAGAAGCGATCGTCGTCAAAGGTCGAGAAGCGATTTGTGTCATAAGCCGAGGAGTAATCGTAGCCATTGGCCGAGGGGCGATTTTAGTTATCTGTCGAAGAGCAATCGTAGCCATTGGCCGAGAAGCGATCTCAGCCAAAGGCCGAGAAGCGATCTGAGCGTTAGGCCGACTACCCATCGTAGCCATAAGTCAAGAACCAATCGTAGCCAAAGGCCGAAAAGCGATCTCAGTTATAGTTCCAGAAGCGATCCGAGTTTTAGTCTAAGAATCGATCTCGGTTGTCTGCTCAGCAGCAATCGTAGTAATTGACTGAGAAAGCATCGTAGCCATTGACCGAAAAACGATCGTAGTGATCTCCTAAGAAGGTATCGTAGCCATTGGCCGAGAAACGATTTTTTACAGAGACCAAGGAGCGAATTTAGTCACAAGCCGAGAAGCAATCGTAGCCATTAACCGAGAAGCGATCTCAGCGTCAGGCCGACAAGCTATCGTAGCCATAAACCGAAAACCAATCTTAGCCAAAGGCCGCGAAGCGATTTCAGTATAATAGTTTGAGATAAGATTCGAGTTTTATGCTGAGAATCGATCTGAATTGTCTGCTGAGCAGCAATTGTAGCCGATGACTGAGGAGACATCGTAGCCATTGGCCGAGGAGCGATCCTAGTTATCTGTCGAAGAGCAATCGTAGCCATTGGCCGAGAAGCGATCTCAGCCAAAGGCCGAGAAGCGATCTGAGCGTTAGGCCGACTACCCATCGTAGCCAGAAGCCAAGCACCAATCGTAGCCGAAGGCCGAAAAGCGATCTCAGTTATAGTTCCAGAAGCGATCCGAGTTTTAGTCTAAGAATCGATCTGGGTTGTCTGCTCAGCAGCAATCGTAGTAATTGACTGAGAAAGCATCGTAGCCATTGACCGAAAAACGATCGTAGTGATCTCCTAAGAAGGTATCGTAGCCATTGGCCGAGAAACGATTTTTTACAGAGACCGAGGAGCGAATTTAGTCACAAGCCGAGGAGCAATCGTAGCCATTAACCGAGAAGCGATCTCAGCGTCAGGCCGACAAGCTATCGTAGCCATAAACCAAAAACCAATCTTAGCCAAAGGCCGCGAAGCGATTTCAGTATAATAGTTTGAGATAAGATTCGAGTTTTATGCTGAGAATCGATCTGAATTGTCTGCTGAGCAGCAATCGTAGCCGATGACTGAGGAGACATCGTAGCCATTGGCCGAGGAGCGATCCTAGTTATCTGTCGAAGAGCAATCGTAGCCATTGGCCGAGAAGCGATCTCAGCCAAAGGCCGAGAACGATCTGAGCGTTAGGCCGACTACCCATCGTAGCCATAAGTCAAGAACCAATCGTAGCCAAAGGCCGAAAAGCGATCTCAGTTATGGTTCGAGAAGCGATCCGAGATTTATTCTGAGAATCGATCCGAGTTGTCTGGTGAGCAACAATCGACGTCATTGACTCAGAACGCATCGTAGCTATTGGCCGAGAAGCTATTTCAGTTAAAGTTCGAGAAGAGATCCGCGTTTTATGCTGAGAATCGTTCCGAGCTGTCTGCTGAGCAGCAATTGTAGACATTGACTGAGAAGGCATCGTGGCCATTTGCCAAGAAGCGGATTTCGACAATTGCCGAAAAGCGATTTCAGTCATAAGCCAAAAAGCAATCATAGCCATTGGCCGAGAAGCGATCTGAGCGTTAGTCCGACAACCTATCGTACCCATAAGCCAGAAACCAATGTATGGCAAAGGACAAGAAGCAATTTCAGGTATAGTTCGAGGAGACATGAAAGTTTTGTGCTAAGAATCGATCCTAGTTATCTGCTTAGGAACAATCGTAGCCATTGACTGAGAAGGCATCGTGACCATAAGCCGAAAAATAATCTTACAAGGGGAGGGCCAAACATGTTAATAACGGATTTTGATGGGTCTCAGTTATATTGAAGGGGGACCCTTCCTGAGTACTAGGCTCACAGCTTTTCCTTTACTGGGCCTTGGTTCCGGAGAAAAATTTTGCAGACCCCTTTTCCGCACTAGATGTACCTCCGACGTTCAACACTTGGCAGGCAAGCGAGCGCAGCTCAGTGGACATGGCTCGGGACTGGCACCCGCGCGACCAGGGTTCAAGACTCGCCGTATTGTCGTTTTTTTTCTAATTTATTCATTTTTTTTTTAAATTCTAACGTTTATTTCCATTTCTATCTTTTGATTTTCTATCGTTTTCGACTTTTTATTTTATTTCTATGGATATTTTTTTCTCCCAATAATTAAAACGGTCAATAATAATCCATCAGGCGTATTTCTGGTACAAAATTTACGCTGACGTTGAAACAATTTATTACAAGGAAAGAAGCTACACTTTAAAATTCTGTCGTATTTCATTCGTCAAATAACACAGTGTATATTATACATCAGTCGCTGTCGGTTCGAAAGTTGAAATTCGGAATGGTTGAGGCAACGTTTGTTACCTGGGTTTATTATTCCTGACTTTTTTAGCATGAAGAAGTGGAGGCCGACATCGACTGATGTATAATATACACTGTGTTACTCCACGAATAAAAACTTATACGACATAATTTTGTAGTGTAACTTCTTTCCCTGTAATAAATTGTTCCAACGTCAGAGTAAATTTTATACCAGAAATACGGAATACGCGATGGATTATCGTTGACCGTTTTTATTAGTGGGGGAAAAAAATATCCATAAAAATAGAATAAAAAATCGAAAACAATAAAAAAACGAAAGATAGAAATGAAAATAAACGTTAGAATTGCAAAAAAATGAAGAAATTGGGGAAAAAACGACAATACGGCGAGACTTGAACCCTGGTCACCCGGGTGCCAGTCCCCAGCTATGTCCACTGAGCTACGCTTGCTTGCTTGCCAAGTGTTGAACGTCGGAGGTACATGTAGTTCGGAAAAGGGGTTTCCAAAAATTTCTTCGAAACTAAGGCCCAGTGAAGGAAAAGCTGTGAGCCTAGTACTCAGGAAGGATCTCCCTCCAATATATCTGAGACCCATCAAAATCCGTTATCCGTGGGCCTCTGGTAGCCAGCGGCGTGGTGGAGGTCGTAAGTGACTCCGTGACAAGTGTGAGAGGGCTTCTCGGACCAGCTGGTGACGGGCTAGTGACAGGGGAGAGCCGTTGTTCCCCCGTCACATGGTGATTTTGCGGCCCCCTGGTGGTGCCAGTCTTCTGGCTCCCGTTGTTCGGACCCAGCCGTCTCCGGACGTTGCGGCGGGTCGTGTGCCGACCGGAGTGGCCCGTGCCGCCGCCTTCGCCACCCTTTTTGCTTTCTGGGCCCTTGTGACTCTGACAAAGGGTGGCGTTGGGGTGGGTCCTGTCGCTGCTGGTGTTCTGGGTGTCGTCCCTGGCGACGGTGCTCCCTTGGCCGCCACCATCATCCGCATGAGGAGGAGGGTGTAGCTGTCGGTGTAGCCTCCCTGGGGTGGGCCTGTGGCGGGGTTTCTTCCGGGGTGTTTCTTTCCGCGGGTGTTGACGATGCCACCGGCCTCGATGATCCTGGCGATGTTCTTGGTGTGGGGTCAGCAGGCCTGGGTTCTTCGGCGCGGCCCCTGGAAATTAGCCGGGGGCGGTTGTGCGCATTCCGGCACCCAGCGCAGCTGTCCGGGTACCGGTTCGTGTCTGTTTGTTTGTGTTCGTGCGCGCTTGTGTTTGTGTTTGTAGGTTGGAGGGGTGAGGCTGTGCTCGCCCCATCGGCCCCCCCATGGACGCGGCTTGTTCATCCGCTTCCGGCTGCGGCGGCCCCTCGTGAACGGTTTTATCATGCGATGCGAGCATTTTCCGGGGGTATTTACCTGCCCCCTGGCACCCGCATTCCCTGCACCTGAAGACTGTTGTGTATTTACCCGCGTGGTAAACCTTCAGGTGCTTCACGTAGTCTTCGTGCCGCCTCTCCCCCGCGAATCTCCCTCTCACCTTTGCCACCCCCGCTACATCGAGTCTTGGGCAGAATTCGCACCATATGACCGCGGGGTATGGGTAGTCTAGGACTATTTCCCTTGGTGTTGATGGCTGACTCATTTTATGTTAAGTGCCCTGACCCCGCGAGAGAGAGTTTAGAATACGAAAAGCGGGTGAATAAATAAATAAATCAATATATAGATAAATAGATAAGCAAGTAATTTAATAGACGACTAGTTAAAATAAATGAATTAATAAAAACTGAAGTTAGTAAAATAGTGCGTAAGCGGACGGATACATGGACGGTACGTCGGTATATTACGAGAAGTAGACAGGTGAGGATGGCTGAGAAGAGGCAAGTGTCGGAAAACGCTGAAGAAAAAAAAAAAAGTTAAAAGTTAAAAGTTGAAAGTTAAGAGTCGAAGGTTAAAATACTGTTGAGTAGTATACCTGTGGTGAGGTGTGTCACTACGAGAGAAGAAAAAAAAAAGTTAAAAGTTAACAGTTAAAAATTAAGAGTCGAAGGTTAAAATACTGTTGTGTAGAATACCTGCGTTCGGGTGTGTCACTACGAGAAAGAAAAACAAAATAATAAAAAAGTTAAAACTTCAAAGTTGAGTTAAGTTACGAGTTAAAAGCCCAATCACTGTTCAGTAGAATACCCGCGTCATGGGGTGTGTCAGTATGTGTAAAGAGGAAAGACAATAGATAAGTCAGTGAATAAATAAATAAATAAGTAAGTAAATAAGTAGGTACGTAAATAAATAAGTGGCTAACTGGGTGGATAAATAAATAAGTCATAAGTAAATAAATAACTAAATAGTTAATTAATTAATTAATTAATTGATTAGTTAAGTAGCTAAGTACACAAATAAATAATGAAATAGGTGACTAGGTAGCTGGGTGCATAAATAAATAGATGAATAAATTGACAAGTGAGTGAAGAAATACGTTAACGGACAGATGACTAGTTGGGAAAATATTTCAATAAATGGTATTGGGATCAGGTCCTGTAGCATGTACTATAGGACGTCGTGTAGCATGGGCTGCGGCCGTTGGCTCTACCGCATTCCTTCGAGCTTTGATCGTGTCGGCCTTGAGTGGTTATGCCTGTGTACAGAGGTACAGTTTGTACAGGACCGTTTGAATTTGCTTGCTCGAGTCTTGTTGTTTTTCGTTTACTTCACCTCTCCTCGTCCTTCCTGTCCTCGTTATTTAACGGTTAAATTATTATTTCTAAGGTCTCTCTCGCGGTAATTTGTGGAGAATGATGATTTCCCAGAACGGTTTACCGATATTGCAATGTTAATTGCTTTATCGGTCTGTTCCGGGGCACGGAGAACTGGGGCCGGGCTTGTAACCGGCGCCAGGGGCGGATTATTCTTTGGGGTAGGAACCCGCAACCTTCCCGGTGGGTTGCGTTCAAGGAAAGGGTTAGGTTAATAAGTGCCGTCCTGCCCTACTTCGCACCAGTGTGCCTCGGGTCGTCCACGGGAGACTCAGGAACGGCGAAGGGATCTCGAAACGTCTCGTCCGGGCGAGGTGCCACCACTGCGCCAGTGGCAATCTCCTTTCTTTCTCTATGTTATATAGTATTAATTGCTATAAGCTTTTTTTTTAAATTTTTTTTTAAATGAGTTTAATGCTTTAGCGCACCGTAGTGGCCCTGTGCATGTATCTTATTTGGCTTTAAAGTCTTTGTAATATATTCCTTTGGCACTGGACAAGCGTAGGCTCCCACGTCACGGGTTCAAGGTCGTTTCGAGCGTTACGGTGTTGGGATTGTATGACGGGTACGAAATGAAGGATGGCGGGCACTTACCTTTTCGATGAGTCAGCTGCTTCGCTCGTTGGTGAGGGGATGGGGCGCAGCAGCCGTCCACGGTAGCGCGCCGGCAGATCGCTTCCCGGCCACATGTTAACACTCGCGTGTGTGTTTATGCTAGCTTCGTGGTCACTCTTATCACAATTGTTTCACTTCAAAATAATGTAAGAATAATTTAACACAGAAAGTTTAACACAGAAAGTTTAACACAGTAGAAAAAGAAAAAAAAAGAAAAAGAAAACGATATATAAACAAATGGACAAATAGTTTAATAATTTAACACTAGTAAGACTAGTAAAACGGTAATAATAATTTAACATTTAGTGACTAATAAAGAATTGACTAGCATTATATTAATAAGTGTAGTATGTGTTTTAGTATGAGGTGGAGTCGTCTGTTTTTTTAGAGGTGTTGTGTGGGCTGACACCAGCGGCACTGCTATGCTGGCACAACCCTTGTCTGCCCCGAGCAAGCCCGTGGGTCCAGGCGACTCACAAAAATTAGATGAATATTCTGGCTCCTCAATGAGGAGCGTATCAGATATTAAGCTGATAAGAACAGATACAGTGCGTTTATTTAAAAAAAAAAAACAATTTCCCCTTTCGGGGTTACAGCTCCCACTTTCCTTCGCACTTTGGCCTAAGCCTTGCTCATATATACATAGTTATTTTACATTTCATTTGGCGAATGGAGGAAAACAGAAAAAGAAAAAGGAGTTTATACTTTCGCACGCCGGTTGAATTTAATTTAATTTAGTTGCCGGCGCGGCCGCGTCCCGTTTGTTCGCTTTTGTGTGCGTGTGTATGGGGTCGCATCCTTTACCTCCCGAGTCCGACAACCCCCTGTTTTGCTGTTTATTCTATTTTTTTTTCTCCCATTCAAGCAGTGTATTGTCGGACTCCAGAGACATGCTCGACGTAAATGTCCCTGGACCAACGGATGGTATCGCTCACCATCAGCGCTCAACATCATTGCAGCGTATCGAGTATTCACGCTGAGGAGACGGAGGGCTCGCTCGTTGTCCGGGTCCCAGGAGCCCAGTGCGCCGACAAGGAAGGCCTCGATGTTTACGGTGTAGCCGCGCCGTTCGAGACTTTCCGCAAGGGGGGTGTACTCTCTATTTTTCGCGCTCTCGCATCTTCCATCGCCCCCTTGCGGTTCTCAAACAGCACAGCCACATCCACTATTATGACCTTTTTGGCCTGGTCGTCTCTAATTACAAGATGGGGCCTCAGGGTGGAATATTCCTCGCCAACGCCCTCGACTCTCTGGTTGAGTTGAATGTCCCCTGGTGAGTGGTTAGCAGTTGCCAGCCGGTTCAGAATCGCATTGTGTCGTCTCTGTATTGCGTCCGCGTAAGGGCCGCAGTGCCCGAGGACGTGGGGAAGGGATTCAAGCTCGTACCCGCAGCGCCGGCACCGCTTGTCACCATCGCCCCAGCGACGCGCTCCGTTTAACGGGAGAACGTCCAGCCGGGCCCGATGGATGAATCTCCAGTCGGCGAAGCGGGTATTTCGTCCGCTCCTCATGAAGTGGTTTGAGACCAACGAGGACGCGGACACCTCAAATACCTTCCCCTGGTCAGGCTTGTCCAGTAATGTCCTTAGATAGTGGCCGGACACTGCCGCCCTCAAGCGGCCAACGATCTAATTTCTCGCGCAGGGTGGTATTATTACCGGCCGGCCTGATTCACCCCCACATTCGATAGCCAGCTCCTGGCGCTCCTCGCTCCATCGCCACGATGTCCCGGATCTGGCTGAGCTCCAAGTTGTGGCCTTTCGCGCCCGGCTCCATAGTGACGGGGGGCCCGTGTTGACCGGCTTGGCAAAATCCCCGTCCGTTTTACCGGACAGGTAGCCGGCTATATCCTCCCCCGTCGTGGCCCGATCGAGTCGCAAAGAGACTGTCTCCTTCAGGCGATGCCATGCTAGGTCCCTCACCACCTGGTCCCCCGCAGTTAGCATTTTAAATGCGTGGGCAATGGTGAGGGCACTAGCCATGTCTCCGAGCGGGAGTAGTCCTGCCCCTCCCCGTTTGGTGGGAGAAAGACTAGTTCCGCGCTTGCTCGTTGAGGGAGACTCATCCACCCTTTCACCAGTCTCTTCGCGAGTCGGTCAGAATCTTTGAGGAGGCCCTTCTTGACATCCGCCCCCCGCAGGCAGAAGTCCAGCCGCGGCAGGATGAAAGTTGCCGCGGTTTCGATCTTCTGCCATGGTGCCAGTAGCGAGCGGTCCACCGCGTGGAGGTCCACCATCATCTCCTCTATCGTGGCGAGTGGGGTTCGGCGCACCTGGAAGCCCGTGGGGATGCCTAGATGTTCGTACTGCTCACCCTCTCCCAGCGGCCTCACGTCCTCGCCTTGGATGCGGAAGACCGTCGGCCGGGCCCTCCCTCTCCCCCTTCCCTTTAGGTGTAGTGTGGCGCATTTTTTAGAGTTGAAGGAGAGCCCGACCAGCGCCGCCGCAGTTTCCACCGGCGTCAGGAGGGATCGCATTTCCTCCGGGTTGTTCGCGATCAGGGCTGTGTCGTCCGCGTACGTCAAGTTGGTGAAGACGTGCCCCCCGAGTCTGTACCCCAGTCCCATCCGATTTACCGATCGGAGCACCGGCTCGAGGGTCAGGTTGAAGACCACGGGACTCATGGGGCAGCCCTGGCGAACCCCGGAGCAGATGTCGATCGGCTCTGTGAGTCCGTCGCTTGTTTGAACGCGGGTGGTGACGTCGGTGTATGCGTCCTTTATGAGATTTCTGGCTGCCGCCGGGACCCCGTGCAGTCGGAGCGCCTCGTGGATTGCCGCATGCGGGACCGAACCGAACGCGTTCGTGAGGTCCATCCACGCGACAACCATTTCTTTATCGTGCCTTTCCGCATCACTCAGTATTTCCTGCAGGACGAAGTTGTGCTCGTAGCACTCCTCGAACGGCAGGAATCCTTTCTGTGATGGGCTGAGTCTTTTGTTCTTTAGGGCCCAGGCGGTGAGGCGATCGGCCATGAGCGCTGCCAGGAGCTTGGCGGTCGTGTCGCCCATCGCGATGGGCCTCCAGTTGGAGAGGCTGTCCCGATCCCCTTTTTTGTGTAGCAGCACGGTGGTCGACTGCTTCCATAATGCTGGGACAGCCCCCAGACGGTGGCAGGTGTAATAAAGTGCCGCGAGCACGCGAGCCCCCGGATCGGCCCTCCGCAGCTCGTCGTCGAGCATGCGGGGATGTTTCCCCTCGTGTGGTGTTGTGTTCTGTGTGTGGTGTGATCTGTTCTGTTTTGTGTAGAGTGGTGTGAGTTGTGTGGTGTATTGTCGCTATGTTCGCGCATGACATTTCGCGCTGTTTCGTGTTGTGTGTGTTGAGTGTTGTTTTGTGCGTTGTTGTGGCTATTTTTTCGCGTGTTCTGGCTATTGTTAATATTATTTTCCAGGGGCGTTTCGGGTCCTGTTCCCGCTGACCTGTGCCCCGGTGCCCGTTGGTTTCTCGGGGGCACTCTTTCCCATTGGTGTGGCCGCGTGTTGGTGGCATCGCCCGTCCCCGTTTCCATACTAGGCCCCGGTGTCTGCCCCGCCCGAGGCTGTTCCCTCACGTCCTCGGCCAGGACTTCTGTTGGTGCCTATGTTGAGTGTCCGGCCGGTGATGATGACGCTCCTGCCCGGTGTTGTGGCCTCCCGGTAGGCGGCGGCGTAGTGGTGACTAGGACTGGTGACATGACCGGGCCGCCGCACGTAGTGGTCGTCGTGGTCGTTGTCGTCAGTGTCGCCGTGGTGAGTGTCGGAGTCCTTCTTGGAGCAGCCGGTGGGGAGCTGGTGACGGGGGTGAGATGTTGTCCACCCGTCAAATGGTGGAGGCTTGCGACCCCTCAGGTGGTGTGGGGGTCCTCCTCACCATCTCCGCGAAGGTCCTTGTCGGCGACACTGGTCGGGTTGCGGGGGCTGATGGTGTAGCGTCGAGGTCCACCAGTCCCAGTCTTCTGGCTCCCGTTGTTCGGGCCCGGCCGGCTCCGGACGTTGCGGCGGGTCGTGTGCCGACCGGAGTGGCCCGTGACGCCGCCTTCGCCACCCTTTTTGCTTTCTGGGCCCTTGTGACTCTGACAAAGGGTGGCGTTGGGGTGGGTCCTGTTGCTGCTGGTGTTCTGGGTGTCGTCCCTGGCGACGGTGCTCCCTTGGCCGCCATCATCATCCGCATGAGGGGAGAGGCTGTAGCTGTCGGTGTGGCCTCCCTGGCCTGGGCCTGTGGCGGGGTTTCTTCTAGGGTGTTTCTTTTTGCGGGTGTTGACGATGCCACTGGCCTCGATGGTCCTGGCGATGTTCTCGGTGTGGGGTCAGCGGGCCTGGCTTCTTCGGCGCGGCCCCTGGAAATTAGCCGCGTGGCGGTTGTGCGCATTCCGGCACCCAGCGCGGCTGTCCGGGTACCGGTTCGTGTCTGTTTGTTTGTGTTCGTGCGCGCTTGTGTTTGTGTTTGTAGTTTGGAAGGTGGGGCTGTGCTCGCCCCATCGACCCTCCCGTGGACGTGGCTTGGTCAGCCGCTTCCGGCTGCGGCAGCCCATCGCGGGGGGGAGGCGGCCCCTCGTGAGCGGTTTTATATTGCGATGCGAGCATTTTCCGGGGGTATATACCTGCCCCCTGGTACCCGCATTCTCTGCACCTGAAGACTGCAGTGTATTTTCCCGCGTGGTAAATCTTCAGGTGATTCACATAGTCTTCGTGCCGCCTCTCCCCTGCGAATCTCTACTATACTTCGATCTTAGCTTAGTTTTATTAAGAATCGAACCGAGTCGTCTGCTGAGCACCGATCGTAGCCATTGACTGAGAAGGCATCGTAACCATTGGCCGAGAAGCGATCTTCGACGAAGGCCGAGAAGTGATTATAGTCATAAGCCACGACGCAATCGTAGCCTTTGGACAATAAGCTATCTAAGCGTGAGACCGACAACCTATCGTAGCCATGAGCCAAGAAACAATCGTAGTCAAAGGCCGAAAAGCGATTTCAGTCATAGTTCGAGAAGCGATCCGAGTTTTATACTGAGAATCGTTTCAAGTTGTCTTCTGAGCAGCGATCGTAGCCATTAACTGCGAAGGCATCGTAGCCATTGACCGAAAAGCGATCTTAGCCAAAGACCGAGACGCTATCTTAGCGTTAGGCCGATAAGTCATCGTAGCCATAAGCCAAGAATTAATCTCTGCGAAAGGTCGAAAAGCGATTTCAGTTATAGTTCAAAAAGAGATCCGAGTTTTATGCTCAAAATCGATCCTAGTTAAATGCTGCAAAACAATCGTAGCCATTGACTGTTGAGGCATCTTAGAATCAACTGAGAAGCAATCGTAGTGATCGGTTGAGAAGGGATCGTAGCCAGTGGTCGAGAAGCGATGTTAGACATAAGCCAAGGAGAAATCGTCGCCATTGACCAAGGAGCGATCTCAGCGTTAGGGGAACAAGCTTTTGTAGCAAACGGTCGAAAACGAATCTTAGGCAAAGTCCGACAAGCGATCGTGGTCTTAAC
The DNA here is from genome assembly GCA_963971145.1 of Sussaba pulchella. Lineage (NCBI taxonomy): Eukaryota > Metazoa > Arthropoda > Insecta > Hymenoptera > Ichneumonidae > Sussaba > Sussaba pulchella. The sequence goes on from OZ020170.1 coordinate 7,243,649, forward strand.
CTGGCGAGCTATCGTAGCCATGAGTCGAGAAGCAATTTCAGTAGTAGTTCAAAGAAAAATCCGATTCTTATGCTCAGAATTGATCCAAGTCCTCTGCTGCTCAGCGATCGCGGCCATTGACTGAGAAAGCATCGTAGCCACTGGCCGAGAAGCAAACTTTGACAAAGGCGGGGAAGTGATTATAGTCATAAGCCAAGAAGCAATTGTGGACATTGGACGAAAAGCGATAGAAGCGTTAGACCGATTACGTATCGTAGCCATAAGCCAAGAACCAATCGTAGCCAGCGACCGAAAAGCGATTTCAGTCATAGTTCAAGAAGAGTTCCGAGTTTTATGCTACGAATCGATCTGAGTTGTCTGCTGAGCAGCGATCGTAGACGGTGACTAAGAAGGCATCGTAGCCATTGGCCGAGAAGCGATCTTCGACAGAGTCCGGAAAGCAATTTCAGTCATAAGCCAAGAAGCAATCGTAGCCATTGGCCGAAAAGCAATCTGAGCGTAAGTCCGACAACCTATTGTAGCCATAAGCCAAGAACCAATCGTAGCCAGCGACGGAAAAGCGATTTCAGTCATAGTTCAAAAAGAGTTCCGAGTTTTATGCTACGAATCGATCCGAGTTGTCGGCTGAGCAGCGATCGTATCCGGTGACTAAGAAGGCATCGTAGCCATTGGCCGCGAAGCGATCTTCGACAGAGTCCGAAAAGCAATTTCAGTCATAAGCCAAAAACCAATCGTAGCCATTGGCCGAGAAGCGATCTAAGCGTTAGTCCGACAACCTATTGTAGCCATAAGCCAAGCCACAAGCCAAGCCATAAACCAATCGTAGCCAGCGGCCGAAAAGAGATTCCAATTATAGTTCGAGACCCGATACGAGTTGTTTGCTGAGCAGCAATTGTCGCCGTTGACCGAGAAGGCATCGTAGCCATTGGCCGAGAAGCGATCTTCGACAGAGTTCGAAAAGCGGTTTTAGTCATAAGCCAAGAAGCAATTGTGGAAATTGGCCGAAAAGCGATAGAAGCGTTAGGCCGACAAGGTATTGTAGCCATAGGTCAAGAACCAATCGTAGCCAGTGACAGAAAGACGATTTCAGTCATAGTTCAAAGAGAGATCCAAGTTTTATGCTGAGAGTCGATCCGAGTTGTCTGCTCAGCACCGATTTTAGCCATTGACTGGAAAGGCATTGTGGCCATAAGCCGAAAACCAATCTTAGCCGAAAGGCGGGAGCCATTTTAGTTTCAGTTCGAAACGCGATTCGAGTTTTATGCTCAGAATCGATCCGAGTCCTCTGCTAAGCAGCAATCGTAGCCATTGACTGTGGGGCATCGTAGTCATTGGCCGAGAAGCGATCTTCGACAGAGTCCGAAAATCCATTTCAGTCATAAGCCAAGAAGTAATCGTAGCTATTTTCCGAGAAGCAATCTGACAAGGGGACCACATGACCATCGGATTTTTGTAATTTTTCATACTCATCGTACGTAAAGTTCACACCCCAAATATGAATATGCTGAAGCAGTTCGATGCCATATTCAGAAGTTTTCGAGAAAAACGACTTTAAAGTTTTGCGAGCCGCTTATGAGGATGAACGAAATTGCATCCAACAACTGGCCTTGCAGTCGAGCGGGCAGATAGTGAGACTAGTAATCGGAAGGTCCACAGTTCGATCCTTACCGTGCGAAATTTTTTTTTTTTTCATTTTTTTTTTAAATTTCGAATTCCTACGTATTTTAAATATAAAATTCATCAAATATATGCTCATTAACATGTTATCATTAACAAATTATCATTTTTTATGAAAATTGCACATGAGTTAATACAATTATTTGAAATGAATAAAAATAAAATTACAAATAAAGTTTTGGGAACGAAAATGAAAAAAACCTGGGGTAGAAAATGAAAAAACCTGGGGTAGAAAATGAAAAAACCTGGCGTAGAAAATGAAATGCTTTTTATTGAAAGTTATCGAAGTTGTATTCATTTTTCGCATTCACACGAGCCACAGTGATAAGCGTCGTAAAAACACAGGAAACAATAATTTTCACGGCATCTAGCACACCGTATGAATGCTGCGTTTTTACAGGCAGCTGTGGATCCCTTCGCAGGTAGCTTGGTAGCTACGTTCTATTTCAATGAATTGTAAGCGTCAGGCTAGCCAAATAACTCTTCGTAAAGAGGAGCACTCTAATATTATTTTTCCGCTCCACCAACGTGCAATTTTCATAAAAAATGATAATTTGTTAATGATAACATGTTAATGAGCATATATTTGATGAATTTTATATTTAAAATACGTAGGTATTCGAAATTAAAAAAAAAAAATTCTCACGGTATTTTCATAGAAAATAATAATTTGTTAATGATAATATGTTAATTAGCATATATTTTATGAATCTTATATTTAAAATACGTAGGAATTCGAAATTTAAAAAAAAAATGAAAAAAAAAAAAATTTCCCACGGTAAGGATCGAACTGTGGACCTTCCGATTACTAGTCTCACTATCTGCCCGCTCGACTGCTCGGCCAGTTGTTGGATGCAATTTCGTTCATCCTCATAAGCGGCTTGCAAAACTTTAAAGTCGTTTTTCTCGAAAACTTCTGAATATGGCATCGAACTGCTTCGGCATATTCATATTTGGGGTGTCAACTTTACGTACGATGAGTATGAAAAATTACAAAAATCCGATGGTCATGTGGTCCCCTTGTGAGCGTTAGTCCGACAACCTATTGTAGCCATGAGTCAAGAACCAATCGTGGCCAGTAATGGAAAGACGATTTTAGTTATAGTGTAAAGAGAGATCCAAGTTTTATACTAAGAATCTATCCGATTTTCCTGCTGAGCAACGATCGTAGCCGGTGACTGGGAAGGCAACGTAGCCATTGGCCGAGAAGGGATCTTCGACAGAATTCGAAAAGCGATTTTAGTCATAGTTCAAAAAGAGTTCGGAGTTTTATGCTACGAATCTTAGAAAGCATCGTAGCTATTGGCCGAGAAGCGATCTTCGACAGAGTCCGAAAATCCATTTCAGTCATAAGCCAAGAAGTAATCGTAGCTATTTTCCGAGAAGCAATCTGAGCGTTAGTCCGACAAGGTATTGTAGCCATAGGTCAAGAACCAATCGTAGCCAGTGACAGAAAGACGATTTCAGTCATAGTTCAAAGAGAGATCCAAGTTTTATGCTGAGAGTCGATCCGAGTTGTCTGCTCAGCACCGATTTTAGCCATTGACTGGAAAGGCATTGTGGCCATAAGCCGAAAACCAATCTTAGCCGAAAGGCGGGAGCCATTTTAGTTTCAGTTCGAAACGCGATTCGAGTTTTATGCTCAGAATCGATCCGAGTCCTCTGCTAAGCAGCAATCGTAGCCATTGACTGTGGGGCATCGTAGCTATTGGCCGAAAAGCGATCCTAGTGATCTGCTGAGAAGGCATCGTAGCCATTGGCCGAGAAGCGATCTTCGACAGAGTCCGAAAAGCGATTTTAGTCATAAGCCAAGAAGCAATCGTACTTATTGGCCGAGAACCGATCTGAGCGTTAGTACGACAACCTATTGTAGCCATCAGCCAAGAACCAATCGTAGCCAGCGACCGAAAAGCGATTTCAATTAAAGTTCGAGAAGGGGTCCAAGTTTTATATCCAAAATCCATCCGAGTTGTCCGCTGAGCAGAGATTGTAGCCATTGACTGAAAAGGCATCGTAGCTATTTGCCGGAAAGCGATTGCAGTAATTTGCTGAAAAAGCATCGTAGCCATAGGCCGAGAAGCAATTCTAGTTATCGCTTCTCGGCCAAATTTGCGAATTACTCCGTATATTTTCCCTATTCGCCAAACGAAATGTTAAAGATAAAAAATAATAATAAAAATGTATATATGAGCAAGGCCTAGGCCGAAGTGTGAAGGAAAGTGGGAGTTGTAACCCCGAGAGGGGAAATTGGTTTTGTTAAATAAACACACTTTAATCTGTTCTTATCAGCTTAATATCTGATACGCTCCTCATTGAGGAGCCAGAATATTAATCGAATTTTTTTGGGAGTCGTCTGGACCCACGGGCTTGCTCGGGGCGGACAAGGGTTGTACCGGCATTGCAGTGCCGCTGGTGTCAGCCCACGCAACACCTCTAAAAACAGACGACTCCACCTTATACAAAACACATACTACACTTGCTATTATAATACTAGTCAATTTTTTATATACTAGTCATCCAGTGTTAAATTATTAAATTATTTATTACCGTCATCAGTGTTAAATTATTTACTGTTTACCGCCATTTAGTGTTAAATTATTAAATTATTTGTTATATACCGTTCTTTTTCTACCGCGTTAAACTTATTGTATTAAAATTTTCTGTGTTAATTACTACATTCAAAAAGTGAAACAATTGTGACGACGAAGCTAGGACAAACACATACGAGTGTTAACAAGTGGCCGGGAAGCGATCTGCCGGCGCGCTACCGTGGACGTCTGCTGCGCCCCATCCCCTCACCAACGAGCGAAGCAGCTGACTCATCGAAAAGGTAAGTGCCCGCCATCTTTCATTTCGTACCCGTCATACAATCCCTACACCGTAACGCTCGAAGCGACCTTGAACCCGTGACGTAGGGGCCTACGCTCGTCCAGTGCCAAAGGAATTCAGTACAAAGATCCTTAAAGCTACATAAAATACATGCACAGGGCCACTGCGGTGCGCCAAAGCATTAAATTCATTTAAAAAATAAGGGAAAGCCTATAGCAATTAACAATAGATAGGAAAGGAGATTGGCACTGGCGCAGTGGTGGCACCTCGCCCGGACAAGACGCTTCGAGATCCCTTCGACGTTCCTGAGTCTCCCGTGGGCGACCCGAGGCACACTGGTGCGAAGTAGGGCAGGACGTCACTCATTAACCTAACCCTTTCCTTGAACGCAACCCACCGGGAAGGTTGCGGGTTCCCACCCCAAAGAATAATCCGCCCCTGGCGCCGGTCGCAAGCCCGGCCCCAGCCCTCCGCGCCCCGGAACAAACCGATAAAGCAATTAACATTGCAATATCGGTGAATCGTTCTGGGGAATCGTCATTCTCCACAAATTACCGCGAGAGAGACTTTGGAAATAATAAGTAAACCGTTAAATAACGAGGGCAGGAGGGACGAGGAGAGGTGAAGCCAGCGAAAAACAACAATAGAGCAAATAAACCCAAACGGTCCTGTACAAACAGTACCTCTGTACACAGGCCTAACCAACCAAGGCCGACACGATCAAAGCTCTAAGGAATGCGGCAATGCCAACGGCCATAATCCATGCTATACGACGTGCCACAATATAGTACATGCTGCAGGACCTGATTATTCATCACCTATTCATCCATTTATCTAGCTACCTGTTATACACACACGGACTAACTCCATGACGTAGATACTATGCCGAACAGCGACTGGGCTCTCAACTTAACTTTTAACCTCTGACGCGTAACTTTTAACTCTTAACCCCAACTTTAACTTTTAACTCCTAACCTTTGACCTCGAACCTTTAACCTCTTTAACTGTTAACTTTAACTTTTAACCTTGAACTTCTAACTTTTAACCTTTAACTTTTAACTTTTAATTTTTAACTTTTAACCTTTAACTTTTAACTTTTAACTTTTAACTTTTAACTGTTGACTTTAACTCTGAACTTTAAACTCTGAACTTCTAACCCTCAACTTTTAACCCTTAACTTTCTACCAGCAACGTCTTAACTCTGAACTTTGAACTTTTTTTTTTTTTTTTTTTTTTTTTTTTTTTTCCCCGCTCTTCACGCCCTGACACTGGTATCGCACCGGACAATATTCTAACACCTAACCCTACAATTCTCAACTCCAACTTTTTTTTTTTTTTTTTTTTTTTTTTTTTTTTTCAGCTCTTCACGCCCTGACACTGGTATCGCACCGGACAGTATTCTAACACCTAACCCTACAATTCTCAACTCCAACCTTTTTTTTTTTTTTTTTTTTTTTTTTTTTTTTTTTTTTTTTCAGCTCTTCACGCCCTGACACTGGTATCGCACCGGACAGTATTCTAACACCTAACCCTACAATTCTCAACTCCGACTTTTTTTTTTTTTTTTTTTTTTTTTTTTTTCCCGCTCTTCACGCCCTGACACCGGCATCGCACCGGACAGCATTCTAACACCTAACCTTACAATTCTCAACTCCAACTTTTTTTTTTTTTTTTTTTTTTTTTTTTTTTTCTCAGAACTTTGCGGCACGCGCCACCTGTCTAGTCTACCTAGTCTACCTAGTCTAATTAGTCATTTACTCACTTCTTTACCTATCTATTTATTTATTTATTTTTTTATTTACTTACTCAGTGTTCCTAAACTCTCTCTCGCGGGGTCAGGGCACTTGGCGCAAGATGAGTCAGCCATCTACACCAAAAGAAATAATATTAGGCTACCCATACCCCGCGGTCATATGGTGCGACTTCTGCCCAAGACTCGACGTAGCGGGGGTGGGAAAGGTGAGAGGGAGATTCGCGGGGGAGAGGCGGCACGAAGATTACGTGAAGCACCTGAAGATCTACCACGCGGGAAAATACACCGCAGTCTTCAGGTGCAGGGAATGCGGGTACCAGGGGGGAGGTAAATACCCCCGGAAAATGCTCGCATCACATTATAAGACCGTTCACGAGGGGCCGCCCCCCCCCCGCGATGGGCCGCCGCAACCGGAAGCGGCCGAACAAGCCGCGTCCACGGGGGGGCCGATGGGGCAAGCACAGCCCCACCCCCCCAACCCACAAACACTAACACAAGCGCGCACGAACACGAACAAGCAGACACGAACCGGTACCCGGACAGCCGCGCTGGGTGCCGGAATGCGCACGACCGCCACGCGGTTAATTTCCAGAGGCCGCGCAGAAGAACCTAGGCCCGCCGACCATGCATCAGGAACATCGCCAGGACCACCGAGGCCAGTGGCATCGTCAACACCCGCGGAAAGAAACACCCCGGGAGAAACCCCGCCGCAGACCCAGGCCAGGGAGGCCACACCGACAGCCACAGCCTCCCCCCTCATGCGGATGATGATGGCGGCCAAGGGAGCACCGTCGCCGGGGACGACACCCAGAACACCAGCAGCGACAGGACCCACCCCAACGCCACCCTTTGTCAGAGTCACAAGGGCCCAGAAAGCAAAAAGGGTGGCGAAAGCGGCGGCACGGGCTACTCCGACCGGCACACGACCCGCCGCAATGTCCGGAGATGGTCGAGCCCGAACAACGGGAGCCAGAAGACTGGGACTGGTTGACCTCGACGCCACACCATCAGCCCCCGCAACCCGACCAGTGTCGCCGACAAAGACCTTCGCGGAGATGGTGAAAAGGTCCCCCACACCACCTGAGGGGCCTCTAGACCACCATGTGACGGAGGGACAACACCTCACCCCCGTCACCAGCTCCCCGCCGGCTGCTCCAAGAAGGACCCCGACACTAACCACGGCGACACTGACGACAATGACCACGACGACCACCACGTGCGGGGGCCCGGTCATGTCACCAGTCCTAGTCACCACCACGCCGCCGCTCACCGGGAAGCCACAACACCGGGCAGGAGCGTCATCATCACCGGCTGGACACTCAACACCAACAGAAGTCCTGACCGCGGACGTGAGGGAACAACCTGGAGCGGGGCGGACACCGGGGCCTAGTATGGAAACGGGGACGGGCGATGCCACCAACACGCGGCCACACCAATGGGAGAGAGTGCCCCCGAGAAATCAACGGGCACCGGGGCACAGGTCGGCGGGAACAGGACCCAGAACGCCCCTGGAAATTAGTATCAAAAATAGCCACAGCAAGCGAGAAAATAGCCACAACAGCACACAAAACAACACACAACACGCACAACACGAAACAGCGCGAGATGCTATGCGCGAACACAGCGACAATACACCACACAACTCACATCACCCCACACAAAACAGAACAGACCACATCACTCACAGCACACAACACCACACGAGGGGAACCATCCCCGCATGCTCGACGACGAGCGATGTTTCGCGCAGTTTGAACGCGGGACCAGGTAGGGGTGGCAGCGACCGAGGGGCCCCGGCAAGAAGGGCGCAAGCTAACCGTGAGCCCACGAGAGCCGCCGCGCGACCCCCCTCCCGCCCGGTGCGGGCGCGCGACGCACTCCCCAGCGTGATCCGCCGACCTCTCCGGCCGGAAGCAGCTGAAAGAAATGACGGCCACCCGACAACAGAGGACCGTCAGGATAGGAGCAGACGGCTCAGAGAGGAACAGCTGCAGCTGGTCGGGGAGATCGAGCGGGTCGACAGCAGAGAACAACTTGAGCTGGCCGCCGTAAAGGCGGCGGAATTCCTGGGGAGGTTAACGGAGCGTCGTGCCCCGCCGGATGGGGGGGGGGGGGGAGAGCGACGGGGACGGCGGAGAGAAGATCGGAGAGACGGGCGCCGTCGGGGGGGCGAGAGCGTCGCACCGGAGGGGAGAGCCGAAGGGAGGGGCGTAAGAACCCAGGGAGCGGTGGCGGCTGCTACCCGGCTCCAGAAACTGTACCGTAGTAACCGACGCAGAGCGGTGCAGGAGGTGCTGCTTGGTCCACGAGAACATTGCACTATAAGCAAAGCGGGGATCGAGGAGCACTTCCGGGCCATACATCGGCCACGGGATCTGGAGAACGGGCTGCCGCCGGTGTTCCCGGAGGATGCGCCGGACGAGGTGAGCTGCGAGGCCCTGGAGAGACCCTTCACGGCAGACGAGGTGAGCAAAAGGCTTCGGGGGATGACTAACTCCTCCCCCGGACCCGACGGCGTAACCTACTCAGAGCTGCGGAGGGCCGACCCGGGGACCCGCGTGCTCACGGCACTTTACAACACCTGCCACCGTCTAGGGGCTGTCCCGGCATCATGGAAGCAGTCGACCACCGTGCTGCTACACAAAAAAGGGGATCGGGACGGCCTCTCCAACTGGAGGCCCATCGCAATGGGCGACACGACCGCCAAGCTCCTGGCGGCGCTCATGGCCGATCGCCTCACCGCCTGGGCCCTAAAGAACAAAAGACTCAGCCCATCACAGAAAGGATTCCTGCCGTTCGAGGGGTGCTACGAGCACAACTTCGTCCTGCAGGAAATACTTAGTGATGCGGAAAGGCACGGTAAAGAAGTGGTTGTCGCGTGGCTGGACCTCACGAACGCGTTCGGTTCGGTCCCGCATGCGGCAATCCACGAGGCGCTCCGACTGCACGGGGTCCCGGTGGCGGCCAGAAACCTCATTAAGGACGCATACACCGACGTCACGACCCGCGTTCAAACAAGCGACGGACTCACAGAGCCGATCAACATCTGCTCCGGGGTTCGCCAGGGCTGCCCCATGAGTCCTGTGGTTTTCAACCTGACCCTCGAGCCGGTGCTTCGGTCGGTAGACCGGAGAGGACTGGGATACAGACTCGGGGGGTGCGTCTTTACTAACCTGACGTACGCGGACGACACAGCCCTGATTGCGAACAACCCGGAGGAAATGCGATCCCTCCTGGCGGAGGTGGAAACTGCGGCGACGCTGGTCGGGCTCTCCTTCAACCCCAAAAAATGCGCCACACTACATCTAAAGGGGAGGGGGAGGGCCCGGCCGACGGTCTTCCGCATCCAAGGCGAGGACGTGAGGCCGCTGGGAGAGGGTGAGCAGTACGAACATCTAGGCATCCCCACGGGCTTCCAGGTGCGCCAAACCCCACTTGCCACGATAGAGGAAATGATGGCGGACCTCCACGCGGTGGACCGATCGCTACTGGCACCATGGCAGAAAATTGAAACCGCGGCAACCTTCATCCTGCCGCGGCTGGACTTCTGCCTACGAGGGGCGGACGTCAAGAAGGGCCCCCTCAAGGAGGCCGACCGACTCGCGAAGAGACTGGTGAAAGGGTGGACGAGTCTCCCTCAACGAGCAAGCGCGGAACTGGTCTTCCTCCCACCCAAACGGGGAGGGGCAGGACTACTCCCGCTCGGAGACATGGCTAGTGCCCTCACCATTGCCCACGCATTTAAAATGCTAACAGCGGGGGACCAGGTGGTGAGGGACCTAGCATGGCATCGCTTGAGGGAGACAGTCTCTTTGCGACTCGGTCGGGCGACGACGGGGGAGGACATAGCCGGCTACCTGTCCGGTAAAACGGACGGGGATTTCGCCAAGCCGGTGAACACGGGCCCACCGTCACTATGGAGCCGGGCGCGAAAGGCCACAGCGTGGAGCTCAGCCAGATCCGGGATATCGTGGCGCTGGAGCGAGGAGCGCCAGGAGTTGGCCATAGAATGTGGGGGTGAATCAGGCCGGCCGGTAATAATACCACCTAGCGCGAGGAACCAGATCGTCGGCCGCTTGAGGGCGGCAGTGTCCGGCCACTACCTGGGGACACTACTGGACAAGCCTGACCAGGGGAAGGTATTTGAGGTGTCCGCGTCCTCGGTGGTCTCAAACCACTTCATGAGGAACGGACGAAATACCCGCTTCGCCGACTGGAGATTCATTCATCGGGCTCGGCTGGACGTTCTCCCGTTAAACGGAGCGCGTCGCTGGGGCGATGGTGACAAGCGGTGCCGGCGCTGCGGGTACGAGCTCGAATCCCTTCCCCACGTCCTCGGGCACTGCGGCCCTCACGCGGACGCAATACAAAGACGACATAATGCGATCCTGAACCGGCTGGCAGCTGCCAACCACTCACCAGGGGACATTCGACTCAACCAGAGAGTCGAGGGCGTTGGCGAGGAACATTCCACCCTGAGGCCCGACCTGGTAATCAGAGATGACCGGGCCAAAAGGGTAATAATAGTGGACGTGGCTGTGCCGTTTGAGAACCGCAAGGGGGCGATGGAAGAGGCGAGAGCGCGAAAAATAGAAAAGTACACCCCCCTCGCGGAAAGTCTCGAGCGGCGCGGCTACACCGTAAACATCGAGGCCTTCCTTGTCGGCGCACTGGGCTCCTGGGACCCGGACAACGAGCGAGCCCTCCGCCTCCTCAGCGTGAATACTCGATACGCTGCAATGATGAGGAGGCTGATGGTAAGCGATACCATCCGTTGGTCCAGGGACATATACGTCGAGCATGTCTCGGGAGTCCGGCAATACACTGCTTAAAGAAAAAAAAAAAAGAGGAAAAACAGAACAAAAAGCAGAGCAACAGGCTGCCGGACTCGAGAGGTAAAGGATGCGACCCCTCACATACACAAACAAGAGCGAACAAACGGGACGCGGCCGCGCCGGCACCTAGACTAGATTAAATTAAACTAAACAAAAACCAAAGTAAAATTGCGAATTACTCCGTATATTTTCCCTATTCGCCAAACGAAATGTTAAAGATAAAAAATAATAATAAAAATGTATATATGAGCAAGGCCTAGGCCGAAGTGTGAAGGAAAGTGGGAGTTGTAACCCCGAGAGGGGAAATTGTTTTTGTTAAATAAACACACTTTATCTGTTGAAGAGCAATCGTAGCCATTGGCTGGGAAGCGATCTTCGACAGAGTCAGAAAAGGGATTCCAGTTATAAGCCGAGGAGAAATCGTAGCGATTGGCCGAGCAGCGATCTTAGCGTTAGGCCGACAAGCTATCGTAGCCATATGCCGGGAACCAATCTTCGACAAAGGCCGAGAAGCGATTTCAGTTATAGTTCCGGAAGAGATCCGAGTTTAACGCGAGACACTGTTCAACGCCGAGTATGCGGGGACCTTTCTCCTCGTGTTGTGTTGTGAGTGTTGTGTATGTTGTTATGGGGCGTTTCCCGCATATTCTGATTATTTTTATTATTGATTTCCAGGAGCCGTATGAGTCTTGTTCCTGTGCCCCGTTGTTCGATGCTTTTTCGTCGCTACTCTCTACCACTCGTAGAGCCCGTGTATTGGTGGCATCGCCCGTCCCCGTTTCGCTGCGAAGCAGTTGTAGCTATTGGCCTAGACGCAATCTCAGTCATAAACCGAGTAGCGTTTTTAGTCATTACCCGAGAAGCCATCGCAGTCACAGTCCGAGAAACGATCTTAGCCTTAGGCCGAGAAGCAGCCGACTTTTCGGTCGGAATTCACTATACTCTGTTGATCTTGGCGGGAAGTTCATTAATTGACGAACTTCTAATTTCCAGTTCGAAATCTAAAAAATGACATGTGTCGGGAATCATTAAGAAGAGATTTTTTTCCGTCTTCGCTAACCTCACCCGTCTTTTTTTCATTTTAAGAATAAACAGAATATAGAACAAATAATCTTATGGATTTATTGTGAAGTCACCGATGAACAATACATTATTAATCGCGTTTTCACGTAATGATTTGCCGTCGAACAAGTGTTATCAAGACATGTTTTTTGCGACTGTAGCAAAACTTCAATTCCATATGCTTTTTAAGTCATAACCCGAGAAGGAGTAGTAGCCATCTAATAAGAAGCGATGTTGGCTTTAGGCGGCAAAGTGATCTAAGTCGTAGGTCGAGAAGCGATCGTAGTTATATGTTCAGAAGCAATCGGAGCTATTGATCAAGAAGCCATCGTAGCCATTGGCTAAGAACCGATCTCAGTTATAAACCGAGAAGTGTTCTTAGTCATCACCCGAGCAGCAATAGTAGCCGTTAGCTGAACAGCAATGGTAGTCGTCGGCCAAGAATCTATCGTAGCCTCTGGCCGAGAACCTATCGTAGCTAGAAGCCGAGAAGCGATCTTGGTCATAGTTTGAGAAGCGATCCGGGTTTTAGGCTAAGAATCGATCCTAGTTATCTGCTGAGAAGCAACCTAGAAAAGTACCTTCGTAAATCGGCGAAATCGCGTATATCGCACCCTCCGTGCAAGACGGGTACAACTCAAAAATTGCGAGTTTCGAGGTAGTTGTGGTTTCGAGTTGCCGTAGTGGTTTACTTTGTCTGTGGAAAACGGGGATGCATAAAGTTCGCTCTCAGTCCGCTAGATAGGGCGCGGGTTTCTCTTCCATGCATTGGATGCTATGGCTCCTCCGGGAAAGACTTGCAATTTGCCGAGATTCGCAATTTTTTAGTTGTACCCGTCTTGCACGGAGGGTGCGATATAAGGCCTTAAAAATAGCTTTTTCGCGACTAATTCGATACTTTGATCCTCAGCCATTATCTTAGCTACACGAAGTTATTTCAACCATAAGCCGAGAAGCAATAGGCTCATCGGTCTTAATCAATGATACTTCGTTAAAATTATTGTAAATTTTATTGATCAACGAGATTAAGGTGCTCCAGGAGATTTTTACGGTTCAGGAATGTCGAGGAGAATCGGTCCTTTCTTGTCGCTAAAATTAGCTTTTTTCAAATTTTGTAGAAGAAAAACTACACAGGAAATTGATTTGGAAGTTAGCATGTAGATATATCGTGATCTTTCTTACACACGATACATTCTTCAATACGTTTTCTTTCTAAAATAGTTTTTATGACACGCTGCGCGTTAACGCGTTTGCGCATTTACGCCCCTTGTGACATAAAAATTCGTACGATACTCGTACGAAAAACGTTTTCTGGGGTAGGTCTCGAAATCCCGAATCTCATTCGGCCGAAAACCATCTTCACGCGGTACAACGCGTGAAGCGAGCTACGCCACTATATCTATATATACGTTTTCGGCAGAATGAGATTCTGGATTTCGAGACCTACCCGTTTTCTGGACTCGTGTGATTGCAACACTCGTCTTCGGCTCGTTCTGCAAACTCACACTCGTCAGAAAAAAAATTTTCGTACTAGTGTCATAATGTACTATTTTCCTACTGCTTCACTACTGCTTTGACCCTCCGATCTCACCCATATCCTAAGAAACCTTGATTACCAACATCTTTCCCTGTGATATGTTATTTCTCTAATGTTCTTAAGATGTTCTGCTGTGCCGATTTGAATTAACCATCCTGTATTTGTATCATTTTACCTTTAAAAATCAGCAGTAATAATTCTTGTACTATTTCCCGTAAAACCAAAAATTCGTGGAATCGACAGCTTCATGCATTTCATTTAATTACATTCAACCCGATAGTGTTAAACGTATAAAGGCGATAGGACCGTGCTCGAGAATTCAAGGAGTTCGCCGTGACGCCCAAGGTGACCCGAGTCACAACGGGCGGCCGAGTTACGGTTTCGAACGTCTCGGCTTTTATGAGAGAAGCATCGGCGGGAACGAGGTACAAGCGTGAGAACGAAGATAAGATAAGAGGCTAGTAGCACGAGCCCGGGTAACCGGTCGAATAATTAATTTTCCGAAACTTCGTATTCCACTTCGAACGTGTCAGCGAAACAGACGAGCGCGCTCAACGAGCTTCGAGAAACAGCCGAAACAGCAGCGGTACGACGACGGCGTTTCGGAACAACTTTACCGAGACGACGCCCGTTTCGAGTTGTCCGAGATGTAGTAATTCTCTCAACTGCTGACTGTGCTATCCCACGCGTACTACCAATTGCTTGCTGCGGCAGCTTTTAAGGTGATGTGTTACAACGCCTAAGTCGCCACGAGTACGATCGAGATAGCACTATCGGCAGTTGCGGTGGAGCAAGGGAGAACGAGAGAAAATTATGCGGCACATAACGTTAAGTCGAACCATACGTTGTCTAACTTTTCAGATTGGTACGAGCGCAAGGTAAATAGCCGAATATTCTCTGAGTGTTGTTCTTCGCCGTTGTTGACTTTCTGTGTTGAAAATGAGCACGGTTGATCGCAGAATTTTAGGATGGGGTCGATTGTTCGCGTTTTTTTATCCAAGGCATCAATCGTGGGAAAGTATAATGCGTTACAGCGTTATGCGGTGCTCGTTCCGGTCTCTTTCGCTCCATCACAACGGCCGATGGATCGATCTTACTCGCATCAATGGCGATTCAGTCGATGGAGCACTAGCAATTCACGTTTATATGCACTTAAAAGCAGTTACATACATATGGGGGATTCCACGGTGAAACGGCCGCTTCGAACGGTTGGCTCAACATTTTTGCCCGCGATTTTTTCACAGCAATATACGTTGAAAACAAAGAGCCACGTGTTTCGTTGAGATACAGTGGAATGATGTTTTTCAATTATTTTCGAATCGATATATCTCAACAACGGCCGGTGATAAATTAAAAAACCAAGTGAGCCTTTTGTTTTTATACGGTCGATGAGATAAAAATACGTACAATCATGTTGTACCATTTGAACAATTATGAATTAACAATTGATCGCCTAAACATTGAATACCTCAAGAACAAACTTTTAATTTTTTAAATTTAAACTCCTTGAATAAAAACAAAAAGTTCAAGACCTTCCTTAACTTGGGCAGAGGCTTTGTTTGGAAGTTACAGCTTGTTTGTCATGAAACTTTAAATTTTCAATTGTTAATAAATATTTGTAACATCAGCGCATCGTAATCATGAATATCTTTATCATATAGTGCGTGCAAAGACGAAAAAAAACACCTGTGGTTTTTCCCTTTATCACTAACTACTGCTGACATATCGATTCGAATGATCAAATACGGTCAATAGTTGAAAAATTTCATTTGACTGTATCTCAAAAGCGGGGCCTCAAAATAAAAAACCCCGAAATACGGGTAGGTTTACTTTCAACATATATTCATGTAAATAATTAGGAGGCAAAAATGTTGACCCAAGGGTCAAAGCTGTCTGAGTTGACGTGGAATACCTGACAGGAAAAGGAATTCTTATATTTTTTTCCGGTTGTAAATTGACCCACTGCATTGCCTGGATTCATTTGTTAGTTTTCCAAATCATTCATGTCATATTTTCGGTTTTCACGAAAAAGTTCGAGAAAAAAAATCTGAAAAATATATATATTGTAAAAAACTATACCGCGAGAGCACCAAAAAAAGTTGGCATTGGTCCGGCAAACATAACTTAAAAATAAAAATAACTTCCCTATAATCGGGAAGTTAATAAAAATCGACATTGAATTTCTGTTAGGTGTCACGCAGCCGGTAAAAGAATCCATACAAAATATATATCGTAAACAATGATGTTAGAAAGTAAGGAAAAAAATGTGGTGATTGTATAAGAATTTAAAGTTAAAGAAAAAAATATATTTTTTATCGGTTATGTCAAAATTTCATTTCGAAACTAATTTTTTCAGTCGAGAAGCTCGGTGATGTCAATGACATATTGAATTTTTATCCAAGCCGGTAGATCCGTGCAATAGTTATTGATTTTTTACAGAATATTCTGGAATAAGTACAGTGAAATACCGGATTTATCTTATTTTGATTCCTTACTAGTAGGAGAAGACGGTACGGTGTTTTAATTTTCAAAGTTGATTTCCAGCTATAACGAAATTTCGAATTCACCATCTGTGTGCACCAATTTGAAGCTCGAACTCTCACCTTTTCAAAAACATGTTGAAAAGTGAAAGCCGTCCAGAACGAACAAAGTTATGACCATTTTTCGGGGCCGAAAAATAAGAGTGATATTTAAATTATATTAACCTGTAGGGCACGGCTCCATATCATCATAAAATGGTCTGGGTAGGTCGAACACTTTTGTTTCTATGTATACTTTGATTCTAGGGGGAATTGCGAAAAAATTCCAACTTTGAAAAATAACGGACACCCTAATATATATGGGGTATTCCTGGGAATCTCGGCAACTTCGGACAGTTGGGTCAAAATTTTTGCCCCCCAATTTTTTCCATTAATATGTGTTGAAAATAAAGAGACACGTATTTCGGCGTTTTTTATTTTGAGCCCCCACTTTTGAAATACGGTCAAATGAAGTTTTTAAAGTATTGACCACATTCGATCATTCAAATCGATATATCTCAGCAACGGTTAGTGATAACTCGAAAAACCACAGGTCTTTTTTTTTCGTTTTTGAATGCTCTATACAATGAAACCATTTACGATTATGTTGCACAAATTCAACAATAAGTTATAAACAATTCAAAATTCAAAAATGAAATAAAACAAAAAAAACACTTTTAATTTTTGAAATGTATTTTTTTTTAAATTCCTTGAACAAAAACGAAAATTAAGCCACCTTGAACTTTTTGGGCCGACGCTTCGTTCGGGAGTTATAAATTTTTTTGTCACAAAAAACCCGTAAATTTACGTATTTTATTAGTAAAAATTTGCATTAAAAAAAAGTACCCTTAATTATTGAAATTGATTTTTTTTTCAATTCCTTGGACGAAAAGAAAAATTTTGAGACCTGGCCCGACTTGGGCCGACGTTTCGTTCGAAAGTTATAGCTTTTTTTGTCATAAAAAACCGGTAAATATACGTATTTTATTAGTAAAAAATTGCATGAAGAAAACGCACCCTTAATTATTGAAATATATTTTTTTTCAAATTCCTTGAACGAAAACGAAAATTTTGAGACTCGGCCGGACTTGGGCCGACGCTTCGTTCGAAAGTTATAGCTTTTTTTTTTAACAACCGGGTAAACATTTACGGGTTTTTGTGACAAAAAAATCTATAACTCCCGAACGAAGCGTCGGCCCAAAAAGTTCAAGGTGGCTAAATTTTCGTTTTTGTTCAAGGAATTTAAAAAAAAATACATTTCAAAAATTAAAAGTGCGTTTTTTTATTTATTTCATTTTTAATTTTGAATAGTTTATAACTTATTGTTGAACTTGTGCAACATAATCGTAAATATTTTCATTGTATAGAGCGTTCAAAAACGAAAAAAAAGACCCGTGGTTTTTCGAGTTATCACTAACCGTTGCTGAGATATATCGATTTGAATGATCGAATGTGGTCAATACTTCAAAAACTTCATTTGACCGTATTTCAAAAGTGAGGGCTCAAAATAAAAAACGCCGAAATACGTGTCTCTTTATTTTCAACACATATTAATGGAAAAAATTGGGGGGCAAAAATTTTGACCCAACTGTCTGAAGTTGCCGAAATTCTCAGGAATACCCCATATGTATGCACATATATGTTATGAATGTTCGTTACAACGAGCGGCCAATAGTTCACGGTGCAATATGAATTATCGCTGAGATAAATCAAATTAAACGTGTTTTTCATGACAAAAAAATGTACCTTCGAAAAGAAGCCTCTGCCCACGTTAAGGGAGGTCTTAAATTTTTCGTTTTTATTCAAGGAGTTTAAATAAAAAAAATAAAAAGTGTGTTCTCGAGGTATTCATTGTTTAGGCGATTAATTGTTAATTCATAATTGTTCGAACGGTGCAACATAATTGTACGTATTTTTATCGCATAAACCGTATGAAAACAAAAGGAAAAGCCTAATGGGTTTTTCAGTTTATCACTGGCCGTTGTTAAGATATACCGATTAGAAATACCATATATATCCATCACCGCCATCATTGATATCGTCGATAATTGAAAAACTTTATTCCACTGTATCTCAATAGCGGGCGCTGAAAACAGCAAATCCTAAAACACATGGCTCTCCATTTTCAACGCATATTGGTGTGAAAAATCGTGGAGCAAACATTTCAAGTTAACTGTTCGGAGCGGCCGTTTCACCGTGGAACTCCCCATGTACAATTTTAAAAAATCTAGATTTTCCAACGGGCTACTCCTCAAATAGTTATATCAGATAGAAAAAAGTGCTACCGAAAGGTAATTATTCTAGATAGAGTGGAAGATCCGCCCCATTTGATTTCTTATTTTTTCTCATTTTTTATCGAATTTGACACAAATAATTGTTGGAGTACTTTGTTTGTTCTGACAGCTGCCAGGGGGTCACCATTTCAACTCTTCAGTTAAGAGTTAAAAGGGCAAAGTACATGGAAATAATGATAATACTGAGATTTTAATATATGATATTGAATATAGACTGATGATTTAGAGAAGTACACCCTGAAACAACTTTCGTATAATATTTATTTGTTATCACTAGATTATTATCTTCCTTTTCCGTCATGGATTTTTTAATGGCTCCATGGAGTCTTAATTATCGATGATATTAAGATTATAGGTTCACTGGTTTACAGTATTAATGATTTTTTTCTTAAATGATGTTTGTTAGAAATATTGATGCTAGCTCTTCCTTTTGACAAATGGAATACTGCTTGAAATACAATTTTACAACTCGCAAAAGCTATTGCCTTTGATTCTCCCCATTTGTCAATAAACAATTAAAATCCTGGGCCAACGGAACTCTCTCAGCAGTATCATTAACTAAAATTTGTCTCCATCTGAGTCTTCAGAAAATTCATTACGGAAAAGGCAGACAATAATCTAGTGTGATAACAAATACAGATTATACGAAAATTACTCCAGACTGTACTTCTTTAGATCATCAGTTTATATTCAATAATGAATATTAAAATCTGATCAGTACAATTATTTCAATGTATTTTTGCTTATCAGCTCTCACCCTAAGAGTTAGAATTCTGAAAAAATCGGATCTGAGACATAAACTTATCCCCTAGCAGCTGTGAGCACAGAAAAAGTTTTTACTAACAATTATCTGTCTCAAATTCGATAGAAATCGAAAAAAATGGAAAGTCTCATTTTTCAGAGAAACACCCTACATGTATGAATACTAGCTCCGTTCAACACATGTAACCGACATTCAGCGACAGTTGGTATTGTGTACATCGATCGACAGTACAAGATAAGAAAATTCTCTTCCTTACCGGATGTACGGAAATCCGACTTATCACCGTCGACAGTGACGTGGCCTTCTCGCTCGACACGTCGCAAGCTGACGTCGTGCCACGTGCCGTTGTCCACGCGCCGTTTCGACGCTCGTACCTTGATATGCCCGCTACCTAGGTCGATATGAAGGTATAAATGTCCATCGAGAATCTCGAAGGCGAAAAGATCCGACTGCAAAAACGAAATTCACATTGAATTCGGTTCGTAGGAACGTTTGGCAGAATTTGGTAGGTCGGAAATAATTGTAAGGAACGTTTTATCCGCTTTTGTTTGTTTTCGTGGGTTATTTTGTAACAGATAGCGGCCGTCATACATGGATAGAGGTAGTGTTTCTCGTCTGTATATAATTATTGTGTATGAAGCGTTCCACCAAATCGAGTTTAAATAACCCATTCACAGAAATCGTTTAAATTATTTCAGGATGTTGTCTTTTATAAAATATATTTGCCTGATTTTTTTAAGCCTATTTCCTCATTGTTTTGGATATTATTATTATTATATTGGGCATTCCGCGAGAATTCGTTTTTTGTCAATTCAATTTTTCAGTATCTTATCGCAAAATAAAATTTACATTCAAAGTGCATATTCGTGTAAAATGTTCTCCACTTTTCGTAAAAAAATTTATTTTTATTAAAAAAAATTTAATTTTATAAATTATTTTTCAGTTCTGATAAGCTATCAATCATTTGCGTTTTTTCACTTGTCTTCTATATAAAAAAAAATACGGTGCCTTCACTTATTTTCAGTATCCTGTCGGAAAAAAATGCATACGATTGTTAATGTTATGAAATTGGAAATAGAGCTTCAACAAATTTTAAAGTATTCGTTCAATTGCATTTATATTGATATTTCTCTTTTGCCATTTACTGAGGGTAAATTACTTTAGGAAGAAACTGTTTTTATTCACATCTTGAGAACTTGCACAATTGAAAAATTTTAAGAATTCTATGCAGGCCTCACCGTAGCGGAACCAAGGTTGTTAGGAATTGGGGAAATATAATTTAACAATTGGGTCCTTTCGACTGCTATTAAGCAAGATCATAATTTCATCCGATGTTGGTTTTAAGTTCAAATATTCCGTACTTATAATAGTCATGGAATTGACATTTGACGGACTTGAACATGCAGATAGTACGACGATTCGTTTCAATTTTCGAATGCGTCATCTGCGGCATAATTATTAATGTGGCCGGCTCCCAAGCAATGTTTAAAATCATTTATTTTTCTTCTGTAAATTCTAAATCATAGAAGAATATAGATGATTTGGTATCGTATTCATCAAAAGGCCAAACTAAATACAATCAAAATTATGAGCGATCAAGAACATGATGTTACGTTGGTAAAAAAAATTTTTTTGAATATTTTAAAACTTCATTGACGAATGGATTTTTTTTTTTGAAGTTGTAAACAATGGTATAACTTTTTTCTTCTACGGGATATTCGCCGTTACTGAAGACATTGTATTTCTATGTAAAAAAACGAGGAAAAAACTCAAATAATTGATAGCTCGTGAGGATTGAACAATAATTTATACATTTTAATTTCTAAATACGGAAAATAAAAATTTGTTTTGGCATTGAATTTTTGCATTTGATTCCTTCCTAGCAGTCCTGGCATGGAATCCAACAAGGATTGGACATATTGAAAGTGGAATCGTCTCAGAATTCGGAACAAAATGTTGCTATTTTTAAAGATACGCATGCCTGAAAAATATCTTTTTATAATTAAACCTCGATGTCAATAGCTTTTTGTAAGCGCAAAATAAAAATCAATAAAATGCTTTTTCGGAAAGTAAAATATGCACATAAATATGCACTCTAAATGTAATTTTCATTTTGCGATAAGATAATGAATTTCAAATGGGAAAAAAGACAATGTCTCGGAATGCCCTATATAATTAAAGCCGAGATAATAAAGTAATTAATGAGGAAAAAATCCAAGTACATATATGTTATCAAGGAAGACATCCTGAAATAATTTCCAAGATTACCGTGAATGGTTCATCCCAAACGTCGTCTCGATTTGGTGGAATGCCTTATATATAATAGGGTACGTTTCTAAAAGATGTATTAGGCAAGTCTCAGATTTAAGGTGTATACTATCAGAAAACATTTGGCGCAATCTGAGCCCAATCGGACAATTTCAAAAGGTTCCGCAGTCACTATATCGATGTTGCGCTTAATCGTGAGGTGATTTTTTTTGACCAGTTGAAATCGATTTTTCATGAGACAAATATCAATATTCGGGTGTTGAAACTGAATGTAGTACATGATATTACGCTCACTTCAGATAGCGAATCATGAGTTCTACAATGACATTTTTTTATTAATTACAATATTGTAAAGTAACAAAATCGTTTCGAACTTAACAGAATCGTCGCGTTGTGGTTTGATAATTTTCAGTTGGGTTCAATGCAATTAGATGAGTAGAAAAAGTGATAAATACATGAATCGGGTGATTAGGGTGATATTCATATTTACTGCAAACATTAATTTCAACTGGTCAAGCCATTTCTTTCATGTGGTAATTAAATAAAAAATCTGTATCATAACGGCGGGACCTATTAAAATGGTCCAATTGGGATCAGATTTAGCCAGATATTTTCCGATAGTATATACTTTGGATCTAAGAGCTTCCGATTTTTTTTCCAACAAGACACTCTAATATATTTATATAAGAGATTTCACATGAAACCGGCCACTTCTGACCCGACCCCCCTGCACTTTGGATGAAATTTTTCTTCCTCAAAGTACTCAATGACCACATTCGACATTTTTTCAGATTTTCGTCGTCATAATTTTTTTAGTAATGAATTTTAACAAATGTCGATAACCAATTTTTTAATTAAAAATGTCGTCGTGGCGAAACCAGGGCTTAAAATATTTGCAATCGGACGCGGAATATTGATAAAAAAAATTTTTAAAAGCGGGTTTTTTTTCAGAAAGTGGATTTTTGTAATTAAAACGTAAAATAGTGATATAGATTTGGAAAAAATTGAATTCGCAAAGATCAGTTCAAATGCATATTTTGACGGACGGACGATTTGATTTGGATGTTTCGCCTCGGAGTTATCTGCATTTGAAAAATCGGTTGACGAAATTGAAACAAATTTATTACTAAAAAAATAATGACGCAAAAAAATCTTTGAAAATTGTCAAATGTTGTTGTCATAAAGTACTTCGGGGAAATTTTTCTTTATCTAAATCAAAGACCGGTCGGGTCAGAAGATGCCGGTTTCATGTGAAATCCCACGTATACACACAGACGAATACATACAATTTGTATATTTCTACATTGAATTGAAGGTTCGACTAATCGAGATGGCGAAGTATTAATAGTTCCAGTCTTAAGATATGAGCTAACTGACTTTTTTTATTTCAGGGTCAACCAATCGATTTCTTCCTCTTTGTTAAGAGGTTATAAGCCTCTTACATTAGCCATTCCCGTTGAAGAACATGTACGTAAGCTCTTCACCCATTCGAAGAAAATAATTTTAACGAATATTCAAAGATTCTCGTTATAATTTTCTCATCGATGTAAAACTGTTCAAACGTTTATGAATCCTCACCCGAGCGGATGCACCACTTCTACTGTACATGACGAGGCCGTTGGGTTCGTTCGTACGAATTTTAAAAGATATAACACCAGAATCAGCTGACGTCCAGGGTGGCAGCACCTGAAACATAGGAAGCATCGGTCTCTTATTTCACTGGCACAACTGACAAACGAACTTCAAATCAAGCAACAAAAACGTCATAATTCATTGTCCACCGGTCAATTTGTTTTCCATGGTGTCGCGTGGGAAATTAACGATTCGCGTCAATCGTCGGTTTGACATCACTGAAATCCGAAATCATTGAACACAGTAATAGCTTCTGCACATGTACCAAACATTTCCCTCGTTTTTTTTCGTGTGTGATAGATTTATTATTTTATTTTTTGACATTAAATGTCGTCTTAGCGAGAGAAATACTCCAATTAGGGAACCAAGAGATGTTAGTTCGTCTTTCTTTCACGTTTTTTCATCTCTCTCCCTCTCAGATCCATTTACTCTCACCAATTAGACGTTGTAGAAAGCCACTGCGTAACGAAAAGTACAGACCAAGCAGGAGCAACGAAACTCAAGAGCCCTCGAGAATTTCACGAATTGCCTAATCCTCGTCGGATTATCGCCGTACAAAGTACTTCAGGCGTTTCAGCTGCTCTTCGGTACACATAGCTGTAGCTCCACCTTCTCCCACCATCCACACCGGCGCTGACTCGCTTCCTAAGAGACACGACGTTTATGTTGCGGTTGAGTAAACGTAAAACTCGAATGCAAAGCATAAGATTCTTGGGCTTTTTATTTTTTTTTTTGCCTTTAAAACATCAACTAGCTTTATTTGCCGTAATTGTACCCGACTAAAACGTGAAAAGTTGCAGAGCTGGTAAAGTGTTGTTTATAACGAAGAAAGATGTTACTGCCGAAATTACGAACAATGAAAAAGAATGAACTTGAGAATGGCACAGTATCATCCGAGGATCTTCCGTTTCGTCTCTGATGCTGATTCATGACGGTTGCTCGTGGATTGCATTATTCAGGAAAAGACGCGATAAGGACGGAAGAACGTGGATTCAAGTACTGCCTGCTTTAAATACGACCGTGCCACTTAGACCGAGCGGAGAGATGGTATAATATTCCGTGGACTCGGGGGCCAGTGGAAAAGTCGAGCTGAGACTATCTCGCGTTGTCTGAGGGAGTCTGCGTTGGATCCGACCGAGACTGACGACGTAACCCAATGTTCTCTTGGTGCTCTTGTTTTTCTTCTGCATTTCAACCGCAGAACGAAGACGGAGACATGGAAACCGAAAGAGGACGAGAACAAAAAATGAGAACGAAGAACCGGGAAACGTATAAAATGTTCGCGTT
The DNA here is from genome assembly GCA_963971145.1 of Sussaba pulchella. Lineage (NCBI taxonomy): Eukaryota > Metazoa > Arthropoda > Insecta > Hymenoptera > Ichneumonidae > Sussaba > Sussaba pulchella. Next base: position 7,268,105 of record OZ020170.1, read on the forward strand.
GCGAGTTTCCGTTTTTCGCGACGGCTCGCGGCCAAGTGTAAGGCCGCGTGGCGACGGTAGAAAAATTAGGAGGGATATCTGCGGGAAATCCGCACGCGTCCCATACTCCAGACAACGTTACCGCGAGTAAAGCGTCCGCGGGAGCTCGAAAGCTCGAGTTCTCACCGTCGCGAATAATATTACACGTAGTTCGTAGGGTGAAATGGGGTGGAAAGCGGGGTGCGAAAGTGCCCCTGCGGCATGGTAAAGTGACGCAGTACAGTACTTCATTCTTGGGAATCACGTATACCGCACTGCGAAATTTGCTTCCATCGTGAATGAAGAAAGTGAAGATGGATTCTCTTTTCGTGCGATATAATTTTGTGAGAATTAGAAATGATGAGGAAAGAAATTATTATAATGCGATTGTGATATTCGGGTGATGCCGTTCGGTGTTGAATTTCGTGTCCACGTTATGTTGAATTTGTGGAAATTGAAGAGTAAAAAAATAGACCACGTTGTCCGTTCGCTCCGGAAGGGTTTTCTTTTCATTTTTCGTAATTGAAGTAAGTTCTCATCGTACCCAAACAGATGTGAGAAAATAGTCTTGGCAAGATGTAGAACACAAGAGGACGAGGAAAGCCGACAAACATCGGTAACGTGTTGCTGCATTCAGCAGGTGGGCCTTGGTTCGTCATTTCGTCTACATTCCTATGCTGCAACACGCGCGCTGACGTTTCGCTCGGTATATCCATGCCTAGAGCATGCATATGCCCGACGACTACGCCACGCCATGTACAGAGATTATCTACTTCGTTGGTCGTGGTTGGTTCTCCAGTTCGCCATTTTATGATCAACAACGAGATGGTCGTTACCGCGATTCATGAATACTGCTAATTATCGGTACGAGAACAAAAGTTCTTTTTGGCGGTTCGTTCTGGGTCCAAGAATAACAAAGACCTTACCAGCTTTTGTGGACAGCGTGTACCTTGTTCGTTAAGAAGTTTTTTTTGCCGAAAGAGATGGCTACTGGACGGCGAAGAGGACGAAAACCGCACAAAGAAAAAATGGACGCGTAGCTCGGTCGTACAGCCGGCCCTTTGTTCAAGTGTAGAATTTTTCTACGATGAACATCGGCTGGCCAAGTTCGAAGACGGAAAAGACGAAAAATAGAGAGTCAGTCGAGCGAGAGATTGCCCGAAAAAGAACGGAGAAAACCTACAAAAAAAAGGAAAGAGAATCAAATATACGAAAACGGGAAGAATGAACCTCTTTCGCCGGTGGCCCTCGAATTGCTATCGTTTTTCTTGGCTCAAGGAGTCTTCGAAGCGCGATGGAAATTGGGGCAGAACGTCGAGAGGGTGCGGCGAGAAGTGAGCGTTGTTGGCAAGAGAATAGAGACGAAAAGTCATGGGTTATGATGGATATCGACGTTCCACGAATTCCCCAGAGGTTATGACGATGCATCATGCAGTTTGAGCGTGCAATTCCTCAACGCCACCTTGTTCTCTCGGCCCTGCACGCGACGATTAACGGCGAGGCGAAACGGAAGAAACGAACAAGAGAAAGAAGAATAGTGAAATTTGCGGTGGTGCAGGATCACTTCCGGTCGTCGCGCCTTCAAGTCGCATTACTCTTCCTTTTTAACCCCGTCTCTTTTCGCACTTCAGTCGTACTCGTCATTTTGGCGTATATCCATTTGCAAAGCAATGAAAAAGTCCGTATAGCCATCCTTCTTGGAAGCTTTTTCTGTGTTAATATTTTTTTTTCAAGAGTATTAATTTTCCATCCATTCACTGTTTTTCTACCTTTCCCAGATCGAAGGTTCAGGTGGTGTCCCGGTGCATATGCCGGCCAATGAGGATATTTTTTCCCATAATTAATCTCACTATACCGGTCTTCGCCTTCTATCATACAAGCCCCGGTCGTATTCGCTGTCTCGTTTTTCTCTTCATCGTCCTTATTCACAACGTTCGGTATTTTTCCTTTTTCGTTTCTGCTCCGACCAGCTATTACTGTCGAGAGTTGAAACGTGTAAAGTTTTCAGTTTACTGTAGACGAGTCAACAAGCCACCTACGGTTTCGGCGGGTACTGGTGACAATCAATTATAAAAGTTAGATTACTTCCTAAAATTGATTATTCACTAATCACAGACTCTATCGCGCTTCAACGACACACGGACCCCTTCTTTCACCTCCTGCCCGGAGGTAAGCGCAGGAATTCCAGTCCTGCGGGTCGATTCCTCGTTCAAAGACCGAATTCAGGTTTTTGTCTGGCAAACTCCGCATTCCCGTCGATAACGAACGCACTGTCGAAGAACTCTACGATACACAACCTCTTACCGTCTGTTGGACAGCAGCTTCGGGAGGATTCCCGAAGGATAGGAAGCTTGCCGTACCACGCCGAGGCCAAAGTTTATTGCTTGAACGGAATTTAAAGTCAAGCACATCAAAGGTGCTACGAATCAGTCAAGTGAGATTTTCTCGACGATGGCCCACCATTGGAGAACGTTTTTGACGAGATTTTACCGCCAGTTCTGGTGAATTCTTCTTAGTCCGAAAAAGTCGGCATTGAAGATCATTCCGGATATTTGGATGAAAGAAAATACGCTTGACTAAATCACCGCGTGGATTTCAAAGCGTTGGATCGCATGAACATAGAAAGCATCGAGAAATCACGACAACTGCTGCCATGAGGACCGAAAGCTTCGAGGCCTTGTGTCCGACGAACCTTCGGCCGAGAGCTTGCAGAGCATCGGAAGACTACTCGAGCACTTGTGTGTGTTTCACGGGCTTCGTCGCAAAGGGTGGAATTTTGAAGGCAGTTCGTTGATTCCAAAAGCCAAGCAAAATGGTCGAGGCTGCGGGTGCGGAGAAAGCTTTGTCGAGGCTTTTCTGCCTCGCTCGCCCGAGAGTTTTAAGGGCCAAACTTTAGGGTCGCGGTCGAACGTCGTTAGGTGAACTCGTCGGAACTGGTCAGACGGCCGCCACCGGAAACGAGCTTTTGGGCTTGGCCGAAGGATCCTCGACCTCGCGCGGTACTCGTATCGACCTGTGTTCGCAACAAGCTCCGATTCGAGGCTGGACATGGAGTTCACCGGGTTTCGCTCAACCACCGTGAGTGCCTCGTGCATCTCACCTCCTTTCTCCGCCTGTTATTTAATTGACTCCAAGTTTTAGGTCACCGTCATTATTCTCCCCCGACCGTGTCTCGTTCCACGCTACGAAGTCGAGAAATGTGGACGATCAATTAAATACGAAGAGTCATTGACACGGCTTTTCTTTGGTTAAGGCGAGTTGAGCTTATTTCCAGACGAGTAGGATTAAGAATCGGTGAAACGTTTTCGCTCGAGAGACTATGGCATGGGCCACCGATCATGGCGAATGCAAAGTTCTAAAAGGACACTGATTCGAAATTGACGGGTCTACCAACGAAGATTTGAAAAGAATGAAGAATTCGTAACTGCTAGTGAGGCTCCAAGTGAAAGCTTGTTTCTAACTCCATTAAGTTGATCACTTGCCAGTGGTCAGCGACTCTGTGGTTTACATCTTGATCATTCGATGGACCCGGTCTATACAATACAGCTGGTCGGTAATACGGGCATGCCGGTTGCTCGGTGGTTTGTCAGCTCTCCATCTTGTCTCCTAGCTACTGGTGGAACCAACCGCATGGCTGCCTTGGTCTCGGTTCTTCTATTCCTAAAGCTCTTTGCCGAGGACTTTGTTGGGCCACTCGCCGGTGCGCGCGGAGTTAATTCCCCGCGGGGAATCGAGACTACATGAGCATCCGGACGAAACCACACTTCCCCGGGTCCCATGCCGAAACGGTAACCGTTAGTTCTACCTGCTTGACATCGAGCCACATAGATAGTCGAATCGGTGAGAGCCGCAACAACGAAGACGACGCGGATAAACCAGCTGGACGGGCCTTCGAGTGCGCTTTCCGAAATTAATCTCCGAGCCAAGGCTTGCAACGCCGTGCATGAAACTTCGGTGGAGATTTACTCGTCGATTCGAGTGAAAACGACGGAGGGACGACGTTCTATCACCAATTCGATTATCCCGTAGGTACCGGGAATCCCACGTCTCGGAAATTCGAGCTTCACAAGGTCGGCGAACTCGGCTGGACCATCAAGAAAATCCTGATTCATTCGATGTAACTCGAAATTCGAGATTTTGTATTCTCTGCGATAGAGTACGGAAATTCGTTGATACCCAATATATATGGAGTATTCCTGGGAATTTCGGCAACTTCGGACAGTTGAGTCAACGTTTTTGCCCCTCAATTTTTTTCATTTATATGTGTTGAAAATAAAGAGACACGTATCTCGGCGTTTTTTATTTTGAGCCCTCACTTTTGAAATACAGTCAAATGAAGTTTTTGAAGTATTGACCACATTCGGTCATTCAAATCGATATATCTCAGCAACGGTTAGTGATAACTCGAAAAACCACAGGTCTTTTTTTTCGTTTTTAAACACTCTATACAATGGAAAAATTTACGATTATGTTGAACAAATTCAACAATTATTCATAAACAATTCAGAATTAAAAATGAAATAAAACAAAAAACGTACCCTTAATTTTTTAAATGTATTTTTTTTTAAATTCCTTGAACAAAAACGAAAATTTAGCCACCTTGAACTTTTTGGGCTGACGCTTCCTTCGGGAGTTATAGATTTTTTTGTCACGAAAAATCCGTAAATTTACGTATTTTATTAGTAATAATTTGCATGAAAAAAAGTACCCTTAATAATTAAAATTTATTTTTGTTCAAATTCCTTGGACGAAAAGAAAAATGTTCAGACCCTGCCGGACTTGGGCCGACGTTTCATTCGAAAGTTATAGCTTTTTTTGCCATAAAAAACCGGTAAATATACGTATTTCATTAGTAAAAAATTGCATGAAGAACAAGTACCCTTAATTATTGAAATCTTTTTTTTTCAAATTCCTTGAATGAAAACGAAAATTTAGAGACTCTGCCGGACTTGGGCCGCCGCTTCGTTCAAAAGTTAAAGCTTTTTTTCTTAACAACCGGGAAAACATTTACGGGTTTTTTGTGACAAAAAAATCTATAACTCCCGAACGAAGCGTCGGCCCAAAAAGTTCAAGGTGGCTGAATTTTCGTTTTTATTCAAGGAATTTAAAAAAAAATACATTTAAAAAATTAAGGGTACATTTTTTTATTTATTTTATTTTTAATTTTGAATTGTTTATAAATAATTGTTGAATTTGTGCAACATAATCGTCAATGTTTTCATTGTATAGAGCGTTCAAAAACGAAAAAAAAGACTCGTGGTTTTCCGAGTTATCACTAGCCGTTGCTAAGATATATCGATTTGAATGACCGAATGTGGCCAATACTTCAAAAACTTCATTATACTGTATATCAAAAGCGGGGGCTTAAAATGAAAAACGCCGAAATACGTGTGTCTTTATTTTTGACACATATTAATGTAAAAAATTGGGAGGGCAAAAATGTTGACCCAACTGTCCGAAATTGCTGAAATTCCCAGGAATACCCCATATATTTATAATCTAAATATTATAAATTATGTATGTATATGTTACGGGTAAAGTCCGATAAACGGGCCCTAGGTCCCCCCGACGGACGGGGCCCAGGTTTATCCCGGTAAACTCCGTAATACCCAGGAAACATGGGTAAAGTTCGAAATATATTTGGGATTGCACACGTTTCGGGATTCACCTGGGTAAACCACGTTCTATCCGCATTCGCTTGGGTAAAGTCGGTTTTCGCTTGGGTAAACTTGGGCGTACCAAAAATGACAAAGCCATAAATGTTTGAGAAACATATTTAATTAAGAAAAATACATTTTACAAATAAAGGTAAGAATACTGTCTACTAAAGTAACGGATACTATACTCTATTTTTTGAAACAAGACAAGCTGCCGTGACATTTCGAGTTACAAAGATTTCCAATAGCTTTACATTGACATTCATTTAGGTTACTCGCCCGAGTAGGTTAAAGCCCGAAACGTGTAAAATTTTAAATACATTTTGGACTTTACCCAAACCAAAGTGGATAGAACGCGGTTTACCCGGGTAAACCCAGATTTACCCGTTTATCGGACTTTACCCGTAACATATATCTATGTATACATTTTCGGCCGAATGGTGCATACCATATCACTTGGTCGGTAGTGGTGCAAATTTCACTGGACACACAGAGCGAGTGAGCGAAGACAGCATGGAGAGAACGGAGGTACAAATACAACTCGGATATAGATACTATACATGTATATGTGTACTATCTGTTCTTACGGGTTCTTTAACGCCCACGGCGAGCTATTCCCACGTGTCTCCCCCCCATCCTCCCGATTGCGGAGTACGTATGACTCTGCGCGCTCGGGTTCCGCAAGCTCGCGTATTTGCACTTGCGGGAGCGTCAGCGGTGTACCCGTACGAGATATACGCATATGTCGAGGGAAGAAGCGAATTTGAAACCCACCAGTTGGATCGCAGTCGTATCACACGGTGATGTACGTACACACATATACACATAAATCGCAACGGGGGAGGTTCCGCGGCAACCGAGGTTTTCCCCTTGGCTCTTGACTCAGGGTTTGTCCCTCGTGCATTCGCGCAAGGGTGAAAGGCTCCGAAGGCCGCAAACACCAGACGAAGTTCTCTCATCCACGCTCCGATGTGTGTATCTACAACGATATTCAGACTTTTGCCCAATCGCGTCGCAGCGAACCTCGTCCCATCCTCTCGTGCGTCAACCGCCGTAGCCAACTGCGGAACGCAGCGTGTGGGTTATGTCGTCGGCTCGTTCACTCTCTCACACGCTCCAAAGGGCAATATCATCCCTCGAGGCTCTTCGACATGAGGTCTCAACCACTGTTCTCGACTCCATCGCTCCACAACGGAACATTCCTCGGGCATGAGCTTGCGACGTGATAAACGCGACACCTGTGGAAAAATCGTTCAATCGTGAAGCACAACTTTTTTCGAGACATAGACCGCGGAGCCACGGAGACTTGTAATCCCGTTAGATATTTCGAGGTCTCATGCTTTGAGCCTGCGACGTTCGTCGGCTTCACCGTAGAACGGCAGGAATGTTGAGTCTTCCTTCGCAAGCTCCGACTCCGATGGCATGTCGGAATTTTTTTTCGCCACTGATCCTCTCGCGAGCAGAAGCAGCTCAGACAGGCGACATCTGTGGTAAAACTTGTTCACCGGTAAATCATTTTTTTTTTCTTATTCGCTGTTTTTTTTTTTTTTTAAATATTTGCTTTATAAACCCGTGAGACGTAGAGGTCGAAGAACATTTTCCCCGAAGGTACGGAAATCTTGTTGGAAAATTCATACCTCGCGTCTTTAAAAATGAAAAAAATTAAATAGAAGCAGATCATTTTTTTTTAATTACAAAACGGTAATCAAACTTTCAATTTAGCGTGGAAGACATCAACGTTTATCGTGCTGGAATAACAGTCAGTCATTACCATTTCTTACCTAGAGGCCCACCCGGTCGTGCCGTTGAATTCGAAGACCATTTTATCCAATTTTCTTTTGTTTGTTTCGATCTCACGATAATCGATCAAAGTGGGGTCGAACGTAGTTCTTAATGTCAGAGTGATTGACAGATTGAATGAAAATTCGAGAGCGATAATTTTCACGACGATTGAAACAGTAATCGTGGAAGAGATATTGTGGGTATTCCGAATGACGAGCTTGTTTTGGGATTGCGAGTGAATAGACGAGTCAAGATGTGAAATCGGTGACGGATAATAAATAAATTACGATCCTGACGTATGTCAGAGAACGAGCCGGTTCACTCGTCGTTCCCACATACGAAACGTTATAGCAATCGATAACCAATTATCGGTAACATATCACCTGTAAAAAATGAAGAATAACGTTTTTGTTTTATTTTCCTTTTTTTTATTATTAATGTCGTCATTGTTATTCATTGATATTATTATTATTATTATTTTTTTTTTCGTTTCGATATTTTTATGCGTTTTCTCATGCAAGCGATTGCTTTTCTCTTTCGTGATTCGATCCATGCAATTGTTTGGTGCACGAGCTAACACATTGGATTGCCCACTGAATATAATACAGTTTCGACAGCTGTGGTACTTCATTTTTTCTTCTTTTCGATACCACACGCATGAACGTACCGTACTATATTCGTGTCGTACAGGCCATTCCGAGATGTGAGTCATGATGGAATGATGTATGAATGAAAACGATAGCTCGAACGCGCCGGCGAATAAACGAGCGTGGAATACCTATCGACATGGATCGGCGACTATCCCTCCTGGCGTTTCTCTCTCTCCCTCTCCCTCTTTCTCGTTTTCTCTCTCCGGCTCGCAGTGAAATACGACGAACAAATATTGAATTCTCTGTTATAATCATTTCGGCAACAAAGCGAATTTCCGGAGGATAGAAAAAATATTGGAATGAAAAAAAAAAAAAATTATAATAATGAATAAAGCTTTTTAGCAAATTCGAACTATGTAACAATAACAGTGAAATAAAAGAGCGGAGATTTTTTATTCATATTTCGACCCTGAACAAAATTCTGTGTCTGGAAACGTTAGTTTTTCGTTGCCGCTCATTTGATTGTTATCAATTAATGAATCAGTCAATTTATTTTCAATGATTTTACAGCGCGGAAAAAAGCTCACATACATTTTTGGTTTGCATACGTTGAGTGGTCGAAATAAAAGTATTTCGTATCGAGCCCTTGTGCGGTAAAACTGGAAATATTTCTCGTAGCAGTTTTATCGCGAAACAAGATTGCCGATCTTTCTCCACCCCGGAAGTCCCCCGGCGCGCGGAAACATGGTATGAAATGGGAGAGCGAAGTGACATGATGACAGGCGTGCATGTGCATCGTAGCGTTCGGTGATCCAGTCTCTCTTCCATTTTTTTTTTAATTATCTCCTTTTTTTAAACACATTTTTCATTTTTTTTTCTAAATTCTATGTTTTCGTTTTTATCCTTTGCATTTATAATAGCGTGTGGTACACAAGAGGGTCATTACACACTAGGCGAGATGTGTGATTTCATCTCAGTCTGCTTTTATAATCGTCTAACTATACGTCGACTTTCCTAATTTGCACGTCAACTACATAATGTTTTTTTTTTCGTCGAAGTTTCTCACGTTGCAAACATTATTTACACACTGGTTGAGTGAGTCATACCTATTCATTCGCTAACAGTAGTTGCACGGTATCGAGCATTCGGTAATGTATCGTTTCCCGAAGATTCGAAAACGAATTAAGCGTTCATTAAATTCAATTCTCGAAAATTATTGTATGAATGCAATTTTTATGTTATCGGAAATGGACGATATTCGAATAAAAACGTATCGATGATGTTTTTTTAAATTTTTTTTAAAGATTATGCACAATTGTTCGATAATGATGTAATAATTTTTTTTTAATTTCATGATGGTTCGTTATCAAAAGTAATTCAATGTTATTCGATGAGAAAACTATTATTCTCGAATTTCAGTCCAAACGTCGCTCATAAGATTTGTCTTGTTTTTTTACATTTTTTTTTAACGGTCAATTGAAAAGTAGAGCACATAAATTATGTCAGAGATCCAGTACCGAGTCCCTTCAAGCCGCGTGAGGGATAGGTGTGAGTGTTTGAGGGATTGGTGCGTTTCGCTCGTCTCTAGAAGCTAATTTTCGCGTGAGCGATACATAAATATATAAATATCTATGCATCCACGTGCATATGTATATCTATATATTTATATATCGAATAGCCAATCAAGGTGCGTGACGTTGGTGAAGAGGCTATTACAGCTCGGAGCGAGCAGTAGTCGCAGCGCGAGTCGGAGAGTCCGTAAATTACTTTTCTCGTCTATCTCCCGTCCCACCAAAAACAAAGAAAAATTAATAATGCGACGAGACAACGATGAGAAATATTTATTCGCGACTCTCGCTCTCTTGCTCTCCGTTAAAGCTGGTGGTTTGTGGATACTCTTGTGATGGATTGGGCTTACCAGGTGGGACTCTGGGCTGGTAAAGGTGACCATGGCGCCGTGTAGTCGCCGCGCGCTCACCATCGCAGATGCCTTCTTTATCGACGCGGTCGACGTGTGTGTGTGTCATCCGTATTCGTGCATGTCAGCGACGACCACGAGACCATAGAGATCGCACGAGCGCACAGACAATGATTCAGATTTTTTGTTTTGTTTAGCACATACTTCCACACTCCTGCCACATTTATACGAGTCCTTCGATACTTCGTTTCATCATTTTTTCCGTTATTTGTTTTGAAGAAAAAGAAGAAAAAAAAATGTTTTCGCTCGCCTTCGTTCTTTGGTATTTTTACTTTTTTTTTTTCAAGCACGCACACACTATCACGCCTTTTCTGCAGATCGATCGAGATTCCGGCTGACTGATTGACCATCGTTCCATCACGTATATGGATATATTTATGTATATATATGAAAATGATGAATGTAATAACATATGGGGGAAATCGCGCCGCTGCGCCTGATCGAAATACCTCAATGTGGTCGATGATTTTTTTAGTATCTTTTGAATCTTCGGCTCTCACAGATTTTTTTAGAAGTGTTGACCCCCCCCCCCCCCTTCCCCTCTCGCCCTTAAAGAGGTAACTGCTATCTCGGACAATTTTACAATTGGATGCCATTTTTTCCCCAGATTCTTTATCGAAATTGAAGATTTTTTATCATAAAATTGAAATGGGCGTTTGTCTTCCTAATATTTAAAAAAAAATTCGCAAATTCCAAGGAAATTCGAGTTTTTTCGGAATTCCAAGATATGATGAAAAGAAAAATGAAATCTATCTTGCAAGGAATCGATTTTTTAATTATTTCCTATTATTTTTATTTCATGAAAAAATGAGCAAAAGATCGTTTTTCTATCGGAAATAATAATGAAATCGATTTTTTGCAAGAGAGATTCTTCTTTTTAAATAGGAAACCATTACACATTGAAATCTTGAAAAAAATTTCAAAGCTATAAGGAAGTCGAGCGTCATTTCACTTTTATGAAAAAAAATCCGCAATTTCGATGAAGTATGTAGGAAAAAAATGCCATTCAATTGGCGAAATAGCAGTTACTTCTTGATAGAAAAAAGTGGTTGCAGTGGGGGAGGTGAAGGGGCGGGGGCGTCGAAAAAAATCTGAAAAATCAGTGAGGGCCGAGGATCCGAAAGATACTGAAAAAAAATCATTGACCACATCGGGCGATAGGAGGCGAAACGGGGCGAGTCCGCCATATATATTATATATATATGGACGCTTCACGTATATGAATTGTATAAAAAGTTGGTGCGTTGATTTCTTTTTAATTTTTGTATCAAGTGCTGTGTATGATTTTCATCCCTATTATTATTATTATTGTCATTATCTCAATAAGCGTTCGGAGGATCTATCGTCGAAACTGACGCGTATAAATAGCGTGTGAATTATGCAATTTTCGTTAGAGGGAAAGTTTAACATACAGGTGGATAGTGGTTGGCAGTGAAGGGAATGAGTGTGGGAATCAGCGTGCTGGCACATCAACGACGACGTTGTAGATTTCCGTGTAAATCCCTCTTGTAATGCGAACGATACGTCGCGCTTTATCGTTCCGCCGTCTCTCCCGCGCAATGCAGCAATTCACGCTGCACAGCGCACGTGCCCCACCGACGCAGTATTTTTAAACTCCTCTTCATGGAATAACGAATTTATCAACGGTTTTACGTTGAAATTGTTCGTGGAGCGATGCTCGAATTGAAAATGTAGTTTTGATCGACCGATTTTGCTAATACGGGTTTTACGGTATAGATGATAATAGAAAATCGCATGAAAAATGTGTGAGCTTTGCTCGATTTCGGAGGGAAATTTGATGACAAAAATCTTTCGTCGACAGGTCATCATTGTCAACGCATCAAAGACGAAAGCTAAAAAATGTACGCGTGCTGTAATCGACCAGAAATATATTTCGAAAAAAATGAGGTAAAAAAAAAGACAAAAACAGAATTCAGGTCGTCATCTACGATGGTTATAAAACGTCTCTCGTTACATGCAGCACATATAGGATTGGTCGCAGCTCCATATCCGCTTTTATCGACTTTTTACATCATTTCAATAATAACTCAGACTTCAAGTCTTAATGAATCTATTTTTTCTGCACGATAACACGGATTCTGTTATGAGGCAGCAAAATAGAATGACATGGACATTTTCTGCAACGTCTCGACGGCTGATCTACTTGTTTCGTCAAGCTCGAAGGTGCGAACCATGACGCCAAGTCATATCTTTATGGAGTTACTCCGCGCACACACGCATACACGACGCATATACACGAGAACCCGTAATCTCGTCTGTTGCGCTCGTTCAAGTTTCTCGGTTGAACCGTGTCGTCACATCGAACGACGGTATTAAGGGTGCGTCGTCGTAAATATGACTCGACACGTTTCCGACAGCGCAGGTTGCTGCTTTACAGTTTTAGGGATGTAAGGGGATTTTCCTATATCCGAGAAACCTCGTAAACTCACCGGGATGTGCATAATAATGCTTCAAACATTATTTTTTCCCAAGAAGCTGTGAAAATTTGTAAAAGCTTCGATTTTTTTGTAGCATCGATATCGGCGGTAACCACAACCTCGTAAATTTCGTGAATACTTTTACCTTGCTTTTTTTTTTGCTTATGCCTCGACGGGTTACGTGCGGTTTATTCGTCGAATCGATGAAGCGCTCACATAAAAGTTTTTTTCCTAGCCTTTCAGCGATTCTAGAAGTTGATTAATTTTTTTTCAATTTTAATATCTTCTTGGGCCGTATTTATTATTGAATATTATTCGGAGATTACAAATTTTCATCAATACTTCTTAAAAATGGCTATAAAAACAAGAAAATTGACGCGTACAGGTTTTTTGAAATTTTTTTTACATTGTAAAAGTCGCTTCATCAATTTTCGATAAATTGTTATTACGTGCGCATCTTCCATTTCGCGGTGCAGCTTTTCAAAGTCGATAAAATGCTACATACTGCTGTTTATACCCGACGTTTCTTCCGAATGCGCGAGATAACCAGTTCAGAGTTAAACCGTCCGACCCCTCATTGACCTCGACTACTCGAAAACTGCAACTCCTATGTACAACCATCATTTGACGTAAAACATGACGTGGCGCTCACGTCCGAGGTACCAGGAACAGCGGAGTTGCCGTGCTAGTACGATTCACGTCGGGGTTACATTGGGCTTTTGACTTTATTGTAATAGAACTAGCGTGACGGGGTTCGTTGGCAAAAACGAGTTTCAAGTGACCAACCACAAATCTTACAAAAAAATCCTCCGCGTGTGCAATCGCGTTGCCGACTTTGCAATCACACGTACATACTGCAACTGTGGTAAGCAAGTCGCCGGTATTGTAGCATCGCGGGATCACGTGACTGCAAATCCGTGATTAATCGAGCGTTGGAATAGTTTTTTTCGTTGAACAACCGATAAGAATTTCGAGGTCTAACGCGTGTTACGCGCGAGCGAAAGTTCGTGGTATCGCGTGCGATTCGGCTTTCCCGCCATTCTGCGTTTTGAAAATAATGGCGTACTGTTCTCCGTCGAGGCCGAAGAAATCACGGAGACCTCGGAGCTTGCGAGCGTCGAGCTCCGAGGCTGTAACGTTGTTTGTATGCGGTACGAAAAATGCCTGCTAGAATTTCTTCCTTACAATTTACCTCGTGTACACAATGAAGGTGAGGTGATGTATGGACTTAAAAAAAAAATGAATTATTTTCAAGCTGCCGCGACGTCGGCCCCTGGAAAGAGGGCCCGGGGAAGGCTGGGCATTTATTCGGACGTGGTGAACCGTTGGGATACGGTATTTCACGACGAAAAACGTCCGGGAGCGAGCGATACGCCGTTTGTTATTGCAAAACGGGCCGCACGCTAATAATGAATATAAAATGCGTGCCACAGAAGTGTTGGAGCTCGAACGTGCTCGGCAAAAGTTCTCGCTCGTGCAAAAAAATATCCTCCACGTCTTTTCCAGCGGGCGTTCCACGTGGAAATGTTTCGGCGCAGCTTAAAAAATTCGAAGCCAAAAAGTTTGCCGGCCGAGTTAACGTAACGTATTGAAATCCGAGAACAATACCGAGATTTGGAAATCAAGGCATGAAGCTGCGATTGGATCAACGTCGAGCAGCAAAGCGAAACTAAGAGTAATTCCTTGAAGACGGAATGACAAAACAGTTTGCATTTACAATCCCAACGTTCGTGGAATGAAGCTAATCCTGCATGAAAAGCTTCAGCTTCCCTCAACATTCCGTAAACCATCAAGAAAATCCGGAAACAGTTCGTTCCGTTTCTCGGCAGGTTACTGCAGGCATCGAACTCGAGTTATGCAAGTCGAAAGGATTCATGCAAATGTGAGGCTGGAGCCCATCGACCAGGCTGTGTAACGGAACGCGAGGGTCGGGGCGAAACGCGGCGACGGGAAGAAGTGAGGCAAGCTCCGACACTCGCGTAAGTAGCTGAGGCTGTGCGGAAGTGTGGACGGAATGAGGAGGATGAACGCCGGAGTTGGAAGGTGAGCAAGAACGGATGAGCGGAGAGCGAAGGAGTTTGAAGGTGGTAAGGCCAGCGGCCGGATATTCGCGGTAATTCACGAGTCTTTGCCTAATTGGATTACCCGGGGATTCCCGTGTTTTGCTTATTAAGGCATACCACATTGTGCCGCATTTGTTGTACTTTCCGTGGTTCGCTCGTTTGATGGTGTTTCGTTCTCTTTTGTTTTTTCAGACGTTTGACTAACCTCATTTTGCTCCCTTATTTATTATTCTTGCGATGACTTTCGACATCCATTTATGGTATGTTTTTATTATCATTGGCCAATCCGCGACTTTTGACAGTGATTTATGGCAACTGTTTACTGTCATTGACGGATTCGTGACCTTCGAGAGCCGGCAATAACATATCATCGTCGCTGTAGGAAAACCTGTGACCTCCGACAGACATTTATGGCATGTATTTATTGTCATTGGCTAACCCTTGACCTTCGATAGTCATTCATCGCAAATGTTTATTGACACATTCATGACTTTCAAGTGTCGGCAATGACATATCGTCACTGTGGTCGGGAAATCCTTGACTTTCTACGGCTATCTCTTCATTGGCATGTTGCATATATTGTTTTGTAATATATATTGTCATTGGTTGATTTGTGACCTTCGAGAACCATCAACGGACAATCGTCATTGTCACTGGTGAATCTGTGACCTTTTAGGGACTTCGATGTTCATTGCTAATAATGAATCCATCGTAGATCGCATGTCACCGAACAACAACTCATCTATCATGCTCACATTGTTGTCACAGAGCTTCCCGCTTGTCATTGAAATACGTAACGTTTTGCGCGTGATGTCAAATTCATTCATCGCCGACGGATATTAATTTTTCACCAACGTTTCACGAACTATTTTATTCGAATTGCATTTATCCGACATGTTTCGTGCATCGAAATTTTACGGCAGTAAATCTCAATTGAATCGAGAATACCCGTCTAATCTCCCGTGCGTACTTGCCGTTCCTGTTGCCGCTGTCGCTGCGGCTGCTGCTGCCTGGTGGCTCGACGAAACGAGCCGACGTGTCTGTGTGAAAGCTCGTATGAAAATATCCGAGAGGCATGTGGCGGGTGAGAGTCGCGAGGTAACTGCCGCTATACGCGCCGGCGGTAAATACAAATTAATGGGGCTTGATTAATATAGATCGTTGTTGGGTCGTCTCGCAGTCTCGTGTTCACTGCGCCAGTCACGTGTCTATTTTCCCACATGTGGAAATACCGTGATCAACTGTTTCTCCGCGATAACGAAAATACGAGAGCTCGAATAAGAATGTTAAAAATAATAAATCATTGAATGAATAATTTAATTGGTAAATAGAGGATTCGCGGCAAGAGAGATTCAAAATAAATATTTTCCATTTAAGATAATCTATAAACCGCAATTTAGTTGATGTCTCACAATTTTATATGGAATCACGGAAATTCTCATTTATTAATTGAAACATAATTCGAACGGAGTGATCATTTTTAGGGTTCCGTAGAAATCTAGGAACACTTGTACTTTCAGTCAGTGCGTTTGTCCGTATGTCCGTCTGTCTGTCACAGTCATCCCTTTCTCTCATGTATGTACCGATCGAGATAAAATTTACTACACAAACGTAGATCGATGACTCAAAAGCAGAAATGCGGAACGTGAACTCGTAATATTTTTTGGCTCACCTTATCGAGTTAGGTGCCTTCGAATAGAACTGTTTAGATGCAATTTGAAAGATTCTAAGACCTTTTTTAAACTAAATTTAAAAGAATTTCTAAACTGTCAATATAAAAAATCGGAAAAAATTCAGAATGCCGCTCATAATCATTACGTTCAAACCAAAATTATAACGAATACTGTAGCAAAAATATGTCATGGAAAATAAAAAAATTACTCTTTTTCGAAATGAGCGAGAATGGCTACGAAACCCTATATCATGAGCGTTCCCAGCACCCTCTTGACCAATTATTCTACAAATAAATTAAATTCCTTTCACCGCAATTTTCATTCGACCATCTGAATATGTTTTTCGTTTTAATTGCAATTCTACGAAAATGAAAAAGAAAAACAAATCCGGAAAAAAAACAGAAAAAATCGCCGTTATCCACAAAAAAGCTATCAAGAAGTTGGGAATGGAGGTCGAAGTACGTGAAAGAAGAGAAACGTGCGCCCGGTCGTCGTCCAGCGGTGCGTCAACGTCGTTACCAGGAGCGTCACGTTTTAATTAGACTCGGCCCCGTTCCCCGGTCCGTCCCCACGTGTTCTCCGTGTTTCGGATTAATGAGGACAAGAAGGGGTTGACGAACTTTTGATGCAGCCCGACACACTCGGCCGGATCTGCTGTACAGTTACGTATATATCCTCACAACGTTACTTTATTGCAGGGTATGCATCCAAAGCCGCGTGTGGAGGCTGTACGAGAGACTCTGGTGCAACGCGGCATTCTGTTGCTCGCGGTTCGCTTCGAGCGTAAAATAAAAACGAGAAAGAAGAAAAGGAAAAGTTGATCAGTAAAAAAAAAAAAAAAGTCGAATAAAGTTCACGGTAGGCAAAAACGCGAGTACAGTGCGGCGTACGATATCCCGCGACTGAGTGGGCGAGTGAGGGCGAATGCGAAAAAGAAGCAGAGTAAACAGGAAAATAGGATTGCCGCTGGACGATTTGGTTCTTCTGTCCGGCCGACCTGCGAAACTCTGAAAACCACCCTGATGCAGCTTGTTCACGTTTCCTCGTTTCATTCGCTCGCCGCGTTCTCGTTTCATTCCCTCTCGGTTCATCGTCCCTCCACGTCTCACCCCTTAGCCACCTTCGTTCGCCGATCTGTGTTTTTTATTTTTATTTCTGTGTATTATTTTAATTTCCAGTTCGTACTTTCATGTTTCGTTGCATAATGTCTAAATACTAGTCCGGGCAAACTTTTGCAACGAAACCGGCCGTTAATATAGTCGTAATTAAGGGGTGGAAGATTAAAAAAAAAAAAATTTATTTATTTATTTTTCAACAAGAGTCGAATCGAGGAGCACTTTGGCTAATATTATTTATGCAAAGTACTCTTATGGGTCAGGAATTTGTAACTTTCGGTCGTTATGGTATTCCTGGGGGTGCGCGATAACTGATGACAGAACTGCCAGCCGCGAGAGAATCGCGGTCAAAGCAGCAACAGCAGCAACACTAGCACCAGCACACGGATACAGCGGGGCGCGGGATGCTGTGTACGTGTGGGCTACTCGAAAATGACTGCCAACAACGGTGGCCGGGTTTGGAAGCTTTGCCGGAGCAAGGCAATAATATGCCCTCGCGTGTAGTTTGTACTAAACCGGGATTAACTCTTCCGTTCTACGCGGAGCTTTGCCAAACAAGAGCTCGCGTCTTGCTCTCCACTCGGCCCGGAGGGGGGAGGTGATAGGACCGAGGCTTTTTTTCCCTCTCCGTTGCTCCTGCTCCATTTTGCACGAATTTTTTTGTTCCCCGAATTTTATTTTTTCGTGCTCGACAGTGAATCGGGTATGAATGAAAGTCTGCAGTGCGCAAACCCGAGAGTTTGGAATTAAAAAATATCTATTTCCGCTCTTGTGTCGAGGAAGTTTCTTTTTGTGTTCTTAATTTATTTGTTTTAATTTTTGTTATTTTTTTAATCCCGAAGAAAGATTGGATTTTCAATTTAGTCGTGAGAGTATATTGAGTGATGCGTGGAAATTCAATGAGAAAAAAAAAATTATTTCGACAATAAACCCGAGGCGGGGTCCCTGAACCGCGGCGAGTATTCTTTTGTGAATATTTTTTTAAAACATTTTCGTCAAAAGCTCAACTGCGAAACGATGTGCGCTAAACCGAACTCAACGATGATCGTTAAGTCGAAACGCATCGACCCGCGTGGCGAACGTACGGATAATTGAATCAGCGCGTGCGTTGCACTACCAATTTGCCGGATAAACCAACAGCTATAAAAAATTACTGTCGCACCTTGTCCGACATTTCGCGAAAATAAATAAAATAAAAAAATAAAAAAATGTCTAAAGCCTCAACGATTTTTTTTTTGCTCGGTCATAAAGTGCCCCAATTATCTGCGTTTATCGCAGTTTTGCGTCCAACCGGGCTGTATCCGTTTGAGGGTCGCACGAGGGGCGTAAAAGTAAAAAAAAAATAATATATCGGCGGTGAATATGGGATGACGTCACGACGAGTATCCGCAACGAGCTCCACTTATGCTACAAAATTATTGGCCAATGGCGTGTTCGCGAGCGGCGGCGGGGGAGTTGAAGAGGAAGGGGATGGTGCATGCACGGTTGATAAATATTCGAGGAATAGTTGGTTATCGGTCATGAAGTGAGTTGCTCGAGCTCGATAGCTGCGGTTGTGCATAGCTTTCACCGTCGTCCGTTGTAAAATGCAATATAACAGCACTCGAGACCCTCTCGCATATGAGTCTCGCGAAATTAATTTTAAAAAACTCTACAACTACGTAAGGGCCAACCCCGAGTAAAATATTTCATCGCTCTATATCCGAAAATCGTATTCTGTCCGCTTTTTTTTTCGAATATCCCCAAACCTGAGAACGAAAAAAAAAATCAAACCGCGAAGCCGCATTTTTCTTTAATTACAAAAAAACTCCAACGTCTTTTTCCGGATGATTAATCGGATTTAACGTAATTATTATCAATATCGAATGTCCGAATGACACGGTATGTACGATACGACGTGGTACAGGCAATTCGCGATTCCTTTGAAAGGGTCCGGAATCGCTTACACTTGTCGTAAGCTCGTAAGCTCCTTGTCGCGCGACGAGCTTCATCCCTCTCCCCCCGTGGACCTTTAACTGCGTCACAAGCGCAATTAGATGGAAACGTTAAGCCGGTTCAACTCGGAGTAACGCCCGGTCCACGGCCTTTGTCCCTTCTGTACCGAGGGTTTCACGTTGCGAACTACGTGCCATCGGTGAAAGGGTTTACGCGAGACCGGCCAGAGCTCGCGGGTTCGTTTTAATTATCGGTAACTATAACTACGCAACGCGGGAAGCTTCTCTCCCGAGTGTCCGCACAATTTTCCCGGCTTCTACCACGCCGACGTCCGAATTTCCACATGCCATCGGGCTTCCGTTACCGAAATTTACAGAAGTAAATTATTCCCCCGTCCCATTGGAATGACCATCGTCCGATTACTTGCTCGGACGACTCGGTTAAATGCAAAATTTACGGGGCGGGCTGCGCATTCGGACGATCGCGCGGTACGTAACTTGTCCGTTAATGTGAAGGGCGATTCAACGAGAGCACGGATTTTCTTTTTTTTAAAATTAAACTCACGAACAGTGGTCGAAATTTATTATTTCTATTTTACCGTGTTCTTTATTTCATGGCATTGTGTATGAAAAACAATATTTATTCTGAAAATAGCAGCGATGATTCGTTTGGCAACATAGGATGTGCGTATTTAAATTTTGAATGACGAACGGTTGAATTCGGTTCAACGAACTTGATTAGGACAAAGGGGTGTTTTCGCATTTTGCATCGACCCGAATTCTTGACATGTTTGTACCAGATGGCTTGTAGGACTGGTTCTATTGACCGAAAAAATCGTGCAATGCGTGAAATACGTAGCATGCAAACCGAACGTTTTCATAAAACGCAGTTAAAAAAAATAGCAAAAAACATAAGCATCTATGAATTAATCGCTGTAAGAAATCTGCACCTTTAGTGAATCACCCTTTATAGACGATTCTTTTTCAACTGGGCCACTTTTTTTTTCAAACCCCAATTTTTTTCATAATCTGCCAGTTTGAAATATTAGTCAAAAGGAACGTCTTCGATTTTTTTAAGATTTTTTTAGGCGTCTATTCAGAATTTTCAATTTTTCATTACGAACACTGTACCTCAAAAAATATTCATCGAACAAAAAAAACATAAGGATAAAAACTTTTTTATTTTTTTCGCTTTATCAAAAAAAAAAAAAAAATCATAATTTTTTTGGATTGAGAAAATTAAAATTTGGCAAATAAATGAGAAAAACATTTTTTTAACCGAATAACACACCTTCGATTTCAGTACAAATTTCACAGGATGTCTGTCATTCGGTAAAGTGTGTGTGTGTGAATTTTTCCAGAATGGTACCTGCAATGGTTACGATGAAAAAAAATAAAAACCCTGCGAAATCTCATGGATCTCATAAATCATAAATCATTTCGCAGGGTTTATATTTTTTTTTATCGTAACCATTGCAGGTACCATTCTGGAAAAATTCACGCACACACTTTACCAAATGACAGACATCCTGTGAAATTTGTACCGAAATCGAAGGTGTGTTATTTGGTTAGAAAAAATGTTTTTCTCATTTATTTGCCAAATTTTAATTTTCTCAATCCAAAAAAATTATCATTTTTATTTTTTTCGATGAAGCGGAAAAAATAAAAAAGTTTTCATCCCTATGTTTTTTTTTCGATGAATATTTTTTGAGGTAAAGTGTTCGTAATGAAAAATTAAAAATCCCGAACGGACGCCTAAAAAAATCTTAAAAAAAAATCAAAGACGTTCCTTTTGACCAATATTTCAAACTGGCAGATTATGAAAAAAATTGGGGGTTGAAAAAAAAAAAATGGCCCAGTTGAAAAAGAATCGTCCTTATATGGAATCGAAATCGACGTAGGATCGTCGTGATCCTTTCATTCGAATCTTTGTATTGAAAATAATCGAACTTTTTATTGACAAATAAATTGATTATCGACTAAATTGTTTGTCAAACATTTCTCATCAGACACGAATAAACGAATCTAATTGTCCGATTATACGTTGTTTGTTTTCACTTTTTCGTGGACAAAACTCACGTTCGATTGTTCACGTTTGTGTAATTCTTCAATTGATAAAACATGATTTTGTTACATAAAGTATTGTGTGCATCTTAAAGGCGGGCCTTCGAACGGTTCGCGCAATATTTTTAGTGAAAACAAAACGTCCTCGCCGTAAAAAGTTCCGACTTGCCTCCTCCATACACAATATATTTTTTACGACGTCAGTCGTTGAATATTAGTAGGATAAAAACTATTATTTCACAGATCTAAACTTTTATTTTTCGAAGCTTCGATTCCGTATTAATAATGAAAAACGCGTTTTAATCGAGTATCTTACGACAGTCTGAATCGGCCATTTGACGCATCCAGTTTCTCTTTTTTTTCGAGTTATTTTCCATTCAATTACAGTGCGACGTTATATGCGTTGATACGAGTTTTGCGGTAATAAAATCGTCATAGCTTTGTAATACACATTATACGACTCCGTGGGTTCGTTGAGCGGGCTTTATCGAAGCGATCTATATCCGCGCGTAGCCCAATAACATCAAGCTTGACGATCGCCAATGGCCATTCGATACTTTCGACGTACATCGCGGACAATATAAAAATCACAACCCATCGGCCATATTGACTATATCTCCCACTAACGTCTTGCACAAGCCATTGCCCCGACTATCGTTCGTTATTTTATCCATCGCAAAAACATATTACTATTTATATTCCCACAAAACTACAAATTACGAGCATCGCATTCAGCGAGGACATTTTCGAAGGACGTTGAATTTATCGTTCGAGCGCGTCGACGAAGCGACGGGATAGATGGACCGGATTTTTCCGATAAGATGCCCATGGGCTTGTAAAAATCCTTTTTTATAATTTCAAAGGTTCTAATCTTCTACCCAAATAGAATGCCATGGAGTTCTAAACGACAATTTTATTTTTCATTAACTGCATTTTTATTTTTAAATAATATATATTTGATTAATGAATTTATTTTTTCATTATTTTCATTTGAAATATTTCAACAATAAAACGGTATAAAACAAAAAATGATTCTTATTACCTTGCAAAATGATAAATACATAAGACAAATAAGAAACAAGCAACAATTGCAAAACGAGACTTATTTCTGTTAGTAATTTTCGTTCCAAGACAAACCAAAAAGCAATCCGACTTAGTTTCGAATAAATTCCCTTTTTGGGCTTTTATTTGCAAAACAAAATCCCAGTACAGTACCAAACCCTGCGTCCAGGTTAGGCCTCTTGTCGGAAAACCCCGGTACGTATGGCTAGTCAACATGTAGAAACTGCGCAGACCATGAAATTTGCGGTTTGCGAAGTCAAACTAATGTGAAAGCTGTGTGCAATGGGGAGCCCTGTACACGACGTTTCTGCGTAGTTATTGGCTCTCGCGGTGACGTATGCGCAGCTGGAACATTTGCCATACGTACCGCGGATTCTTGGCTTGTATGTACACAAACACATATGTAGAAGCGACAGTGGGACAGAGGGGGGGGGGGGCAAAGGGAGTAATATACGGTGATGTGGATACAGCTACAACTTCGATGGTCCTCGATCGTATAATCGAAGTGCCATTACTCGTGTACGGTTTGGGTGAGAGCTCGGTCCGACCGAGGGAGACTCGACTACCGGATCTCTATCGTAAACAGGCTTCCGCAGTTCCGCGGTGTTCTATGATGTTTGTGGAATGTGTAGCTCGCCCAGTAGTCGGGGTAGGTTATAGGTCAGACCGTTTGCCACACTGTCACGACGACGTTTCGGTCGGACGTCGTGCGACGTACTCACGCGTAACTGTTGTGTTTATGTGTGGGTACGTTGGCGAACATTCGGAAACGCTTACGATGCAACGTTTGCGAGAGGCCTGGATCTTCTATCGTTTCCTCGACCGCGGTGGTGCTAGTGCGATCTCACGAGACGTGACGTACTCTCTACGATCTGGAGGAAAGAGAGATACGGCCGGAAACACGGGTCGGAGACATCGAATGGCGAATCTGTATCGTTTCCGGAATTGTGATCGCGGAACAATCGACTGAGTATTAAGATGATTAATTACTCGAAGATCGAATTTATGTGTATATATTATGTGTATTAGGATGTTTGTACAGATGGTAATTTTAGATTTCTGATGCTCCTATACTTCGGAACGAATCGATATATGTTTGAAAAAATATTGGATCAAATTGGAGACCTCTACTATGTAGGGACTAATCCTACTTTCTTCAATTCACCGAATAAATAAAACACCGTTCAGTAACGTTTTATTGTAAACTGAATCGATTTATTTGCTTCGATCGGGATACAAACTTAACACGACCGAACTTATTCAGATCCTCTGACCGATTGTTTTTTCCACAGCTCGGCCGTTGTCTCTTTAATATTTTTCCGTGGCTTGGTAACGAAACTGACCGCTCGTCGGTTTGGTCCGAGTCGATCCATGGCAATTTACTCCCTACAACTATATTATTAATCTTTTCCAATGAGCAATGATTATACGGCGGGTCTCGATCAATTCAATTTTTTGTTAAATATGGCATAGAAGTATTCAAATGTTCTTTTCACAAACTAAATCACGACGTGTCTTGTTGGTGGAGTGTTATAGTTTTGAACCGAAAAAAACTTTGATGAAAAATTAACTTGAAATAATGGAAAAAATGTAATATTATTCAAATGGAAAACATCAATTGATCGACGGCACAGGTTGATGATGTAGTAGAGGTCGGCAGTTTGGTCCAGATTTTTTCAGGATATATATTAAATCGCGGTAGAGGATGGGACAATGAAAATTCAAAATGACCACATTAAAGAACACCCTAAAATGTATACACCATCTATGTTTGTATCTGCATGTACGAGTGGTTCAGCATATTGACTGCAAACTGACCCAACTTTGAGCTCATTACTATAGAACGACTGTGGAAATCACATTGCATTTGAACTATTTTATTGCAGCATTTAATTTTTTCGAAAGCTCATTAGAAATATTTTTCCTTCAGCGGAATTTAATTGTAAATACGTCCCAAAAGTTGTAAAGAATCCATCGATATGTCCCGCTCCTTATGATTCTCGTAAATTCGATTTCGACCTGACTCGAGCCCTTTCGAATTATCCCGATAAGGTTGAAAATAAATACATCATTCTTTTGCAGTTGTTTTTCTTGATTTGAAATTGTTGTTTTAGACAAAGAAATATTTTGCCATTAGTGAGAATACAATGAAACGTTGACTGTTCAGTATCTAGATCTGATCCTTAACAACACCCTTATCACTTTGCGAAACGGGCTGTTATAAAGCAACAACGTTATTTAACACGTGCAATTGTATATCCGTGACTCGATTTTAAGTCCGTATTATCCCGTGCTTACTTTGACGATTAATATCAACGATTATCCCATTCCCCGTTTTTAGAACTCATCCGAAATAACTGCTGTCATATTTAACAGTGCAGCAAAAAGCATTCATCGCATTACCAACCCCACAACAACCGGTTTATTTCATCCATTTCTCCCTTAAAAAAAAATTGCCCATCGAGTCACTCGTCGTTTTCCTGCGGAAGCGCTCGGTTCTCGCCAAACCCTCGGGAACGATAAACATGGATTATGCGCCTCGGGGGTTGACGGTGGGTGCGGCTTTGACCGAAGGGTTGGAGAAAATATTCGAAGCGGCAACGTAACGTTGAGGAAGTGAAGGAAAAAACAGCGGACCGCCGGGGGGCCGAGGTTGAGATCCATCGGGACCGTTCGGTCGATCGATGCGCAGGTCACTTTGATCGAGTAAGCGTAAACTTTGCCCGATGAAAAAAGTTGAGTCGCCCGAGTAAGCTTGACTTGCGGAAGTCGGGTTGTGTATCCGTGCGCGTGTGATGTGCCACGCACGTGCTCTTGGATGTTTCAAACGGTGTATCTTTACGTTCCTCTTTCTCTCATAATATAATCAAGTCGACTACACGTCGCTCGTCTCGATTATTGAATAATAATAATAATAATAATAATAATAATAATAATAATAATAATAATAATAATAATAATAATAAATAAATAAATAAATAAATAAATAAATAAATAAATAAATAAATAAATAAATAAATAAATAAATAAATAAATAAATAAATAAATAAATAAATAAATAAATGAATGAATGAATGAATGAATGAATGAATGAATGAATGAATGAATGAATGAATGAATGAATGAATGAATGAATGAATGAATGAATGAATGAATGAATGAATGAATGAATGAATGAGTGAATGAATGAATGAATGAATGAATGAATGAATGAATGAATGAATGAATGAATGAATGAATGAATGAATGAATGAATGAATGAATGAATGCATGAATGAATGAATGAATGAATGAATGAATGAATGAATGAATGAATGAATGAATGAATGAATGAATGAATGAATGAATGAATGAATGAATGAATGAATGAATGAATGAATGAATGAATGAATGAATGAATGAATGAATGAATGAATGAATGAATGAATGAATGAATGAATGAATGAATGAATGAATGAATGAATGAATGAATGAATGAATGAATGAATGAATGAATGAATGAATGAATGAATGAATGAATGAATGAATAAATAAATAAATAATAATAATAATAATAATAATAATAATAATAATAATAATAATAATAATAATAACAACAATAATAATAATGACAATAATAATAATGTGATAGGTAGTTAAATGTTCGAAACGAAATTAGGGCAGAGAGGACGAGAAGGCACAAAAATAATGAAAAAGTTGATCGTTAAGATACACCGCCTGGTTACGTCGTCATATTATTGGAAGGATATTTGAGTAAAGGAAAAATGGAGTTTTATAGATTCAGTGACAGTATCGTGGCTCCGAAATTGCATTTGAAGTTGCTTGACCGATGTATGTTTTTCTACGCAATCGACCGTAGGCCTAATTCAATGATGTTTGTGTTATGCAAGTTATTCCGGCTGGATGGAGTTTGCCGCGCGTTATTTTGTCAGAGTCCGGACTAGACAATGTGGTATGGCGTTTTTTTTTTCACAATTAACCACACAGTATTTTTCTGAGTACCACGCATACATACACACAGGAAGCTCATAACGAAAGACGATAATATTATGTATTCGTCGATAATAGAAAAATACTCACGAGATGAGAGTCTCGAGTTGTAAATGTGACGGGATCGGTCTTGGGCTCCCGACACTGAAAATCTATTCTTCCCCAGGCGGTCGTGCCCGCGGCTTTGCTACGAGCCGCCTCGATGAGCTCCATCGCTATGCCCTCCGCTGCGAATTCAACCTGCAACACGAATAACGATGGATTTCTTCACATATTTTTTTTTCTACTTAGCAGGCAGTCTATTTATTCGCGTGTATTCGATTATGTATCATCGAACGGGTTTCTACATTTTTAAGTCGTACATCTTCGCACGGATTCGGTGGTGAGTTTTTCCTGAAATATCATACATTTTCTTGGTAAGAAGATTGGGGCCATAAGTAACAAGGGTAGGTTTTAAAAATGCGTATATCTCCTGAATGAAGGAAGAATAATTAATGGGTCCACGGCGATGATGGAGCTTAGACCTCTGTGGTAGAGCTCGTCTTTATGCGAATCGCGCATACGGAAGCATCGTGTCGGGTTTTGTTTACATTGCGTTAAGGAGGCGAGGTGAGCGTTAGATTTACTACGTTGTATTTTTTGACTCCACTCAATATTTTACTTTCTTCCTTTTCGATTATTGCTTATTCACAATTGTCATTTATCTACAGATTATTTTCACATGAAGTTCCCGATTTATTAATGTATTTGATTATATTTTTTTTATGAATACCAGATAGAAAATTTCGCGTCAAAAGTAAGTTGTAAGATTGTTGAAACTTGCCCCAACCGATTATTTAGGGTGGCGTTATCTTAGTATGTTTGCTTGTGGTGTTTACTATATTCTACAAGATTGCAAAACCTTGCGAGAAAAAATAACTGTAGGGAAAACGCCTGTAAGCGTTTAAAAAATACGTCCGAAATCGGTCGACGAAAAGAAAAAACCGGCTAGAAATCGGTTATCAATGGTAATATCATTGAATTTTTCTTTCGTTCATTGAATTTTAAATACTACGATTGACAAATGCATTATAACATATAAAAGTATTTTTTTTTGCATATGACAGATTTCGTTTTCAAAAAATCATTATTATATTATTTTTGCCATCTCTTTGATGCAAAAGAGATCAAAGAGATGAAATTTTGATTTGATGAGTGGTGTAACAAATAAACCCACGGATCCGAACCGCAAAAGATTTTCCTCGACTGACACATGAATTGTATCACGTTTCTCTCCAGGAAGGTTCCTCTATAATGAAGTGTCACAACTTGGCCCAGCGCTGTTACTTTTGACCCCAACGCGGGGTAAAACGTAACGTTAAGCACAAGACAAAACAAAGTTGAATAACTTTCTATTTTCAAGTAATTAAAAATTATAAAAAATCACGATGGCAGTGGAATAATCAATGATCAATATGCTATCGAGAGATCGTAAATATATTCAGTGAATCGAAGTATTTCGATTTCGGTGAAAAATGTCACAACTCATCGCACGCTCCCCCACAAACCTATCGTTCGCTTTTATCGAAATATCATATTGTTGTATTATATTGTTTTTTCTATTGCGATCTTTCTTCATTCACAAAAAAATATTTACAAAATTATTGCTTTGATTTCTCTCAATTTTTTGGACTCTGATCATTTGCCGTCAGTAGAACGAGTTCGACTCGAGTCAGACAATTATTAAACGTCCCAAATAGAACCAATCAACACGAGTGAACATTTAAAAAATTAATTTCTTCAAAAACTTGAGTTTAACCGAATTGCGAGACCTCGAGTTCGCTAAACAAAAAGAAATAAACCATTTCGAATTCGAACAATGCATTAAAGATAGATGGCTTAGCGAGATAAGAACAAATATCGAAATAAAAATAAATAAGTGAAGTAAATTAATTATTCGCAAGGGATATAAAAAATTAAGCGTTCACTGGGATGGTCAAATGCTGAGGGCGTGAGCACGTAACGATATATCGTTACAAATCTGCAGACCTCTGCGTTGCGTTCAGTCGAGTGTTGCGGATAGCGAGGCGATAACGAATTAGAAATGCATAACGTTATTGTAATTGCCGTTTTTTTTTTTTTTTTAATGGGCGTAGTTCTTGCCGCAGAATGTTCTCGGAATACTAATAGGTTCTCCGTGAGGAGCTTTTTTACGAGGGACGTGGGTGAGACCAGTTTTACCTCCCTCGCAGCGAAGCCTCGCCGAGGGCTCTTCTTCCGATTCATTATTTCCCCGCGTAATGGCTAAATTTCCATTTTATTTTTCTCTCTATCTCACTCGCCGCGATTTGCACTCGAGTCTTTTTGCTGCAAGCATTGCTTTGACTGTTAAAAAAATATGAGAAAATAAACGAAAAACTCCCAATTGCGGGTCCAGCACTCCCACGCAATTTTATTTCGATCCACGAGCGTGATCGACAAGCAACGAGAAGACTCATTAAACATTTGAATCGACTTTCATTTTTTTTTCTTAATTAAGTAAACTTACGTTGTTTATTTTTTTCTTTCGTTGTTTCTTGATTTTCGCACCTTTTGTCGATGTAGCGGTTATTGATTTTTCATTCGTACAGCTACCGTCAACGTTACGAAATAATAGTTATAAATGTGGGTGAATTAAATTGAACTCGATGAACTGACCTTTCTCAGACAACCGACGAAGTTCGTTATCCCCTTTGCTCCTTGAAGTGAATTCGTGTCGGCCCCACCGCCGACCCGCAGCTGGGAGCTTGCCAATCGCGTAAACGATCCTGCTGTATGGCCGTGTTCCGCGTAAATTCCATCCACCACTGCCGAAAGCTGCAACAGTCGAGAAACAAAAAAAAAAATTATACGTAGGTATACGTATATACATGTATAAATGTGTATCTCATTGGTAGCCGCAACATGCGATGTAATTGAATTATAAATTTGAAGCTCGTTGTATAGAATCGTACGTGACACCGCGCATGATTGTCGCGAAATTTATCATTACGTTCTCTGGATCCATATTAAGGGGGGATTTTATATTTTTATTTTCGCTGAACGGAGGACTGCTTCTTTTCGGAATTTTCTGGTGAAGTAATTCTTCGATGAGTCAATTTAGAATTTGGCAGGTGGATTTATTTCCATCTCACATAAATACAAAAAAAAAATCGAACGGTTTCTTCCAAGAACACGCTGCTGGTCGTCACGATATTTGCAAAACTTTCAAACCGCTCCACTTTAAATTTAGACGGCCTGTCAGGCAAACATAATTTCATCGTTTGGCAAATCGTAGAAGAAGAATGAAAATACATCGATTGTTTAAACTCGATGCCAAAAATGAGTGAATAAAAATTACCAAAGGCATCGAGTCCCCGACTCGCGAAGCTTTTCTTCCACGAGCAATCTCGGTATAATCGTGATTATAACCCCATGATAAATGATGAGACGAATAAAACTCCGTGCAATGCTCCGAGATTCAACGAGATGATGGAAAGTTGAAGCGGTGGTAATGAAAACCCTCTCGAACAACGAAAGAGCCAGACGAGGAAAGATAAAAGCTATACGGTTTGAGATTGTGAGGAATCGTTGAAAGGTGAATCGTTCGGTGGTAGTTGGTGCGGTAGAACGTGGCAAAGCGATCGTATACGTGGAAAGGGCGATTCGGGCTGCGGAAAAGTCGTGGAAAATGAAGAAAGTTTGGAGAAAACGAAACAGGGCAATCGTTCTCATTGAGTTTGCTTCGAAGCAGCACCGAGCGATTTCTGGACGATTCTTCGAGCCAGCGTCGCAATTGTCGGCCGCAAGCGGGCGCTGCCGTACGTACAGCCGCAAGAGCGTACGTAGAGGGGGAGGGGGGGAGCACAGTAAGGAGCGAAAGGTAGTGCGGGAGCTAATTATACTCGAGGAAGAAGCGGCACAACTCTCGAGATACCGTAGGAATCTCCCGGGTACAAGATGAAGAGCGGGGCCGCTGTCGGGAAGACGAGGAGAATTGCTTTGCCGAGATAATGACTATTGACGAGCAACCAGCGCCAGCTCGCTCTGCCGGCCGAGATTCGCAACCGCACGGGGTAGAAGTATGGGATGCACTTTTGTGCTGTTCAGTACTTTTTTCTGCCCTCAATGGTTACATGAATATATTATCCATGTGTCATAATGTGATATAGTATAACAAATATTATGATCATATATAATACATGATTTGATATTATATGTATCGCAACATTGATTCTGCTATTATTATAATATATATCATATAAGTATACTATTATATACATCAATATACATATTATATTGTCATTTATTCAATATATATTTATAAAATTTTATGTAAATATATATCAAATGAAAGTCATAAGATCTCGTAAATATTGATAGTATATATAATACAGTAGTACCTAATAGTAATAGTAGAAGTAGAATATATATAACAGTATTATGTACTATATTATTATACAGCTTACTATATTATATTATAATTATAATCGTATATATATGTTCAAATTTTTATGTACACAAGTAAGAAGCATGACGAGATAAACCCAGCGTTTATTCAATTTTCCTCTTGCACTTCTCGGTCGCCAAGTGGGCCGCCCGAAGATAACCGCAGCGAAGATCATCGAGAATGATTCTTTCCAGTCAAGTTTCTCGCAAACTTGGTTGAGATGCCATAAAAGCACAAAACGAGGGAGGATCCCTAGACTGGTTATTCCTTCTCCCGGTTAGATTTTACTTTCCTTAATACAATATATATCACAGTTCACCCGTGCAATTATCAACTTTTCTCGATCTAATTGTGAAAACCTCGAAATTATCATCGCTACTTTGGGGGTTGAGAAATTTTTTCACCGGACTATTAAAAGTGTTGCTTCGATTCGAGAATTCACCCTTTTACGTGTCGTCTTTTGGATCGAATTATTATTTTTCTTTTTAGCAGTCAATGTGTGTGTGTGTGTGTCGGGGTGTGTGGGAGAATTGCCGACGGTTTTCTCTGTGTGCGGTGGTGATGCGGGCTGTGTCGTGAGCAACCATTCTCCGCACGATTACTTAATGAAAGTGCAATTTAATTAAGCGCCTGCCGGGCTCAGGCACCTTCGCCACCGGCGAGGAGCCCCTCCATTTCTACCGCCGATGGTAGCCGCAGCACCGATGGCAAGAACGAACCCTCGGTACCTAATTGAACCAGAACGAACGTCGAGCTTGTAAAGTTCTCGGTGCAATTTGGTTGGTTTGCGCAACGGGAGGGTGGTGGGGGGGTTCGTACGTGGTGCTCATCGTATTCTCACCGCTTGATAAAACGATACGTTATGCTTGCGTATGGATTTCTGATTTGTCTTACCCGGTTTTATTCTGCGACGTGCGGATACATTTTATTTTTATTTTTTCGATGGGTTTATTCTAT
This sequence comes from Sussaba pulchella, assembly GCA_963971145.1. Taxonomy (NCBI): domain Eukaryota; kingdom Metazoa; phylum Arthropoda; class Insecta; order Hymenoptera; family Ichneumonidae; genus Sussaba; species Sussaba pulchella. The sequence goes on from OZ020170.1 coordinate 7,299,873, forward strand.
TTTATTTTCGTGTCTGGAATTCACAGGACTGTTTGAGATTTTAAGTAATGCGATTTGAGGTCTCATGACAGTGACTATTGATTTTAATCCGTTTGTAAAAAAATAAAATAGTGTAATCTGTGAAACTTTTTTATTATTGTCGTTTTTCTTCATTGAACTTTATTTATTGAAATTATCGTATATTCTATTCTGATTTTGCATTTAGAATGTTATCTCGATTGAAGATAAGATATCATTGGAGTGAAATACACGAATAAAGGACTAAAATGATGGTTAAAGCAATCACACTATTTGCGATTGCGTTTCAGCAAGTCGATATCTAAAAATCCTTTTAATTTCGAAAAAAAAGTTTCGAAGTAAGCCTCTCAAAAATATACAGTTTTTAAACGTCGTTACAAATTAATAATTCTTCATAAAAACATTCTTCGCCTGTCTTCATCTTTTTACAATCAATTCACATTCTATCGAATGAGCAATAAACATTTTTTTCCAAATTTTCGTTGCGCCGTCTCCCGAAAAGTACGAATAAATAAAACGATTCGAAGGAAGCTCGGTGAAACGGGTTTCTGGCAATCGTCTCGGTTCGGTGAAATTGCAGCGCGTTTGGATTAATTGGCTTAATTAAAAAGTTCGACAGAGCTCGGCGAATACCCGAGGGGAGGAGAGAAGCCGAGCCTGCGGCCGAGCGGCGAGCTTCGTTTGTCCCGAAGCCCGCCGACGGGATTATAGTCTCTGCGAACGCGCGTTAATCCGACATTACACGAGACTCACCCCCGCGCACCTTCACCCTTCTCCCCACACCGAGCTTTACCTCGATTACCGAAGGATTTCACACGACTGCCAGTTCATTTCATTCCGTATCCTGTCTCGTTTCTTATACTCTCGCGTATCGTTTCTCCAACGACGAAAAATCGATATCCAAAACCTCTCTAATGCATTGCGATCACTTTCATTTTCTTGTCAAACCTTGAGATTAAAACATCACAGAGATTTGAGCATTACGTGATTCAAAAAACGGTGTCTGTCTGTTGAAATTACTACTTTTCTTGTCAAATTTGATATCACGCGAGGTTGGAATAATTGATTTGTTTCATATTTATTTATTATTCGACGGTGTCTGTATCCACCCTAGAAACAAGAAGGCTCATGACAAATCATTCCGATTATTTTTACAACACAAATGATGTCCAGAGAATGTATTTTTTTCTCTCAACGTCACATTACGCTCGCTTGTTGTATCCTCAATCGCGTTATGTCAGAAAAATCGAAATTGTTCATTCCTCGACGTCGACGCTCCTTCTGCTCCTCAAGGACGCGTTATTGATCAAACGTGGACGGTATAATTTTCCCAATTGACAACTGGCATGAGAATCCACAATCGGTTATCGATCGTGGATTTTACGACGATTCAGGGGATCGCAGCATTGACACTTGTCGGGGCCAAGGACTGCCGAAATCGAAGACGCGAAAATAACTCACTACTAAATTGTTAACGAAAATAAATTGTTGTAAAAATTAATTTTGTTATATGTGTGTATGTGTGGAATACATCAGACGTCTGTCCTGACGGAGCGAGAAATATGAGACCGAGGATATCTGTCGAAGTGATAAAGGAACCGGGACAAGGAAATTATCTGCATTAATAAAGGAGTCGGAGAATTCCAAGTAAGTTGGTGAAACACATATATATTTTGCTAATGAAAGCTCCCGCTCTACTTCCATTGGCTCGCAGATTAGAACCGTTAGAGATCATCGAACCAAATCCCCCTCAGTGTATATATCCTACTTGTCCAGTATCATCAAATCGACCAGAGAATTTCTAAATGAACATTTCTACCGGGCTCCCAGTCAAATCTGTGAATATTAACATCATTGCCATCTTAAATCTATCTTTGCGCTCTAACAGCTCCCACCCCCGGTCACGTTAGGTGTAGAAGACGTGTGAAAATTAAAATCAATCATGAAATCATAAAAAAAAACGAAAACGTCCTGTCTCAATATCTTCGAAGCCCCTCGAGGGTGGTGATTACCTTCAAGAGCTTATTTCCGTGATTATGTCTCCATCGGTTTTCATCCCTTCGCCGAGCACCGACGGCGACGGATCGTTAGAGCACAGCGAAATCAAGAAACAGGGCGAAAGAGGGATGGGAGAAGTGCGGTGATCGGAGAAGGGAAAAGAAGGATGACAGCGAATTCGAGGTTTCAGGGGTGAGCGAGCGGGAGCGATGTTTCAATGAGATCCGGAACGTTGAGTCGCAACGGTTCGCCGTGCTTGCGCGTGCGAAACGAGACGAATCGAGGAAAATCTGGTGTCGCGATATACCGCGCCACATCGTCCGGAAATTGGAGAACTGCTGGGGCGATGTTGCGCGGCATTGAAGGATGAACGATGGAGGAGGATGAGAGCGTCGCAACGATGATGTTCCCGCTATCTCCGGCAGCGTCGAAGTGTGACACAATTAAAAGTGTGACACGACGATGGAAACGCAGACGGAAGGAAGAAGGGAGAGAGTTATGGAGAGAGGTAGAAACGGTGAAAGCAAGTTCCGACGGAAACGAGAAAAAGCCGCATCGGCGCTAAGGAGGAAATCGAATTGTCACATCGTTCGAAAGAGACGGATGAGCATCATCATTATTATCGAAATTCTAATAAGGGAACAATGTTCGTTGAAATAAATAGCATCAAATGCTATCCCGTTGATTCGACATCTGTTATTCTGTTTTCAATTTTTTTCGAAAATATTTTATTCGGACGATCGTGCGGTGTATAGAGGTGAGATAGAAAATGGAAATGGTCTGTTTTCAGTCAATTTTTTTATTTTGTCGGACACATAGCTCCGGGGCGAATAATCGATTGTCGATAGAAAATGCGGTCGTTTTTTGAATTCTCAAAGCTTTTGGTTTATACATTTTTTTTTCGGTAAAAATGAGTGTATGTGGCAATATTAAATTCACGAGGACGATTTATTTGCAACGAAGGGCTGGGGGTGTGGTGTGGAGTCGTTTTTTTTGCCCATAAAAATATAGTCCGCGAGTCCGTGCTAGATCGGCATTATCTACTGTAGGCGTGCGAATCGAGTGAACTCAATGAATTTCACCTGGTTGGTGAATTCTATGGCCAAGAATTATATATCGCTTCATTGGTCGGTGGATGTAGAACAGAGCAACCGGTAAATTCGAATAATTATACCTCGATTTGTGGACCGAAGATCCCCACCTTTATCGTGTTCTCCGGGACCGAGGGCTGGGGGGCCTTCCCATTTCGGTGAATTTATCTCGAGAGGTTTATGCTCGTTAAGAAAGCGACGGGAGCGAAGGGAAAAAACGATCGCAGAGACTGTGGATTAAGGCTGTAATGCAGTCGTGCTACTTTTATCGTCGGGAATAAACTCGAACGCGAAGGAAGAAAAAGGTTGAACAAAACAATCGTCGTAAACTATAGAAGTCAATTGATCACCGTGAGATATTATTAATTTTGATAAGTTTTTTATATCGTACAATATTCAACTTCTTTTCAAACATGCTTACGATCGTCTCAATTTTTGTTCAATTTTTCAAACCCGAAAGGAGTATCAGAAGAATTAATTCCCCTTTATGTTGATACTGTGAAAAGTTAGGAAATGATCAAAATTGTAGACATGTATTTTCCACGGTTAAGACGAGTTTTCAACGTAGTTGTCTGGCAGAACAATAGATACGGGCTGCCGTATAACGCCAGAAGTGCGATAAGAAGGGTTCTTGTGAGGGCTCGGAAGCTTTGAAAGCTCTCCCTTTCTCTTTCCGTTCCTCCCTCTCTCCCTCTTCCACGCTCACTCCCTTCCTCTCTTTCTCGTTGCCTTCGTCCTTGTTGCGAGAAGACGCCCGCACAGTACGGTTGGAATAAAGTTTTACGGTGAGCCTAAAGGCGAGCCGAGGAGGACTGTAATTGAAGAAGTGGGCGAATTGCTCGGGCAGCCCCACAGCGCGATATGCTGCTGCTATCCGAGGCGTCGAACTTTAAGTTCAAACTGTTAACTTAAAACGCCAGTCCTTCGACTTTTACTCGGAAAGCAGCAGCAGCAGCCGCAGCAGTAGCAATGGCAGTAGTAGCACCGGTCGACGGATGCCCGTTGCGAGTAATAAAAAAAACTCTCGGCGTCGTTGATCGTGGGTGGGTATAAATCCGTCCCACGCTCACAACCGTCGCTAGTGCGATTTCGTGGCGCAAGAGCGCACACGACAGAACCGGAAAATCGAGTAAAAACTCCGACTGCGTGTTTTCACAAATGTTTAACGCGACAGTATCAATTACTCGATTCCAACGAATTTCGATGAATTTACGGACATTTTGTTTTCATATATTTGTTTTACGTTCGTTGAAACTTTTTGGTCGTTACGTGGGCGTTGGGCCGCTACCCGTTGATGGTTTAGTTTGTTCGAAGCTCGTGGATTTACGCGCATTGCAGAAGCTCAAACGAACAAGTGCGGATTTGAATTCGCTCTCGAAAGGTCGTTCTTCCTATCAGGGATATTTATTTCATTTAACCCGGGTTATATGTGTTTGCGTGTCGATTCCTCAAAAATCAATTAATTTCATATCTCTTGTTGACAAATTCGTCAACATAGCCAGGATTGAAGAACATTTTTTTCAATACTTAACTTTGTTTTGTATTTATTATTTCATTAATTAATTTATTATCGTTGATTGATTAATTATTCTATTATCGTCGATGTGTGTAGAGGGTCGATCAATTGGTGCATTCGAACTTTTGATAGCGATTGCCGCCATTTCATGAATGTAAGGCGGCATTTGCCACGGTGCATCGGACCCCGGAAGGTCTGCCATTTTTCAATTCCGGAGTATAGCCCACAACAACGAACCGAATAATGGTATTGTCGGAAGAAAATTCTGGTTACTCGATTTTCTCGAAAAATGGACCTGTTAATTGGCCACCACGTTCGTGTGATTTGACGCCCTTAGAATTTTTTCTTCGAGGTTATGTTGAGTCATTGGTTAACGCCAACAAACTACAAGCGTTTAACGACTCAAAAGCAAATACGAAACGCGAAATCCACGATATTCAGCCGGATTTATTAAAAAAAAGTGCTTCACAATTCGGTCCATCGAATGCGTGTTTACAAACGAGGAAGAGGTGGACATTCAAATGATGATTGATTCAAAACATAAATACCAAACCTTAAGTTTCAAATAAGCCCAATTATTTTATGTCCTATCTTACACGGTTAATTTTTTTATAACAAAACAAAGTTCGGATACAGTTATTGTTAGACCCTGTATTTTCGTTATCCTGTCGATGTTTCCGCGCTTGATCACTCGAAATCCGTATTCGGGTCACGAAGAGAAAATTTTGCTCGCAAGACGAGAATCTCGAAATGTGAATTAGCAAAGCTTCGCAAGAACACATAGCGACATTGCGGCCGATGTAAATTATACACCGGGTGCAATGCGGCGGCTTGCTCTCATTTCATTAATTCTCCGGACGCTCTTCTGTCTCTCTCTCTCTCTTTCTGCCCCCTCTCTCCCCCTCTCTTTGCCGCTACTCTCTCCGGGCCTGTGGTACATAGGCAGACTTCCATGGGTTCTGCCTCACCTTAGATCGTGCAGTTGCCTCGTTTTCTTCAACACATTTCTGCACCCAGGTTTATACTATACATCGCGTTGCTACCCCGCAACGTCTTGGCCCAACTGAAGAAATATTCGTGCGGGTTACCGGCGTACGATGCTCCTTCGCCCCTTTCCTCTCGACCCGCGCGCTGCAGCCCAACTCGCGATGCTCGTTTATTTCATTCATTCCACCGGGCAGAAGGTGCAACGCGGCATACGCTATTAATCTGCATTAAATCTTCGTTCCACGGTCATTTGATACGAAATTTTTCAGCCGATGAAATTTTTTTTAATTAAGAAAATTATAATTAAAATATCTTATGAAAAATTATTTATGTACGAATCTTTCCTCGGAAAATATGTGATTGATTGTTGAAGCAGGAAGATGTTGCATTCACGTTGAAAATATATAATTTCTCCGACAGATTTTTCGTTGAAATATTTTTTAATTATGTGAGAAAAAGAAAAACCATCTATCTTATGATGAAATAATTTTATGCAAAGTTTTGACACTTTGGAATAGCGACACCGCGTCGGCGATGAACTTTCGGAAAGTTGTAAATATCAATTTCATAGGCAAATGCGAGAGAACGACGAACTCTCTCGGCCTCGCGAGACTGGCAGCCAGTAGATAAGGTCGCCGTATGGTCAGCCGCACTTTACAGTCTCCGTGAAAAGCACGAGGCCTCGTTACTCTCGTGAACTTTTCCGCGTTCAACGTTCACATAATTACATTCAAAAGTGCTTTCGAGTTTGATACTTGATATTCCACGTTTCACGCGGGATAAATTAAGATACGAATGAATTTTTCGAATTTTTTTTTTCTCAATTTTTTTCTCAGATCCTGAGGGCTCTTGGACTCGACGCAGATGCACTTATCAGTAACACTTTTTCGCAGACAATGACGAGATTTGAGACTCCATAGACGCCTCATTCCCTCGAGGTTTCGCCGAGGTTGAGACAATTAGTGTGATAAGAAACTCGTCTCGCGTGCGCTTTTCTCGAGACTCAAGAATATTACATCGCATAAATCATAATTTGCACGTCACCTCTTCTCCTTCCTCATTTTTACGGCGAATATTACCACCCAGATGGTGTGTCTTCGTCCTTAAATGCTCTTCATTCTTTCGCTTCTATTTTGTTATTATCTTTCGTCTTTTCGTCTCTTGTATCACCGAAGTAAAAAAAAAATGAAGCGTGAAAAAGTAAAATATAAAAGTAGAATCCAGAGAAATAAGAAAAATAAGTAAAAAATGAAGTAAATTAGAACGAAACGGGTAACGATGATTAGTACTCATTAAAATGATTAGCTTGGGTTGGGGATGGTGGTTTTCGTTACAAGTAAAAACGCACGTGGTGATAACAAATGATCCATTGGACTTCTTCCACTTATCCTCCTGAGTTTCTCGCCAGAGTCCATTCTCACAGGCCGCAAGCTCTCGCTCGCATAGTTAGCAACGTCGGGTTAATTAAAATAATTCATCGTAGCTTTTGTTCAACGAGTTCGCAAATTACACGTGAATATGTAACGCTCCACGTCCAGCCGTTCGAGCTGCGTGTACGTAGCGAATAGCTATTACAACGACGAATGCATTGCGAAAGACACGCAACGTCCATCAAATCGTATGATAAATGAGGTACACGGTACAATCTGTCCAATCAAGTTTGTGTACCTCATTAACAGTTCCAATAATCATTCGGTGCAATCGGTGCGAATTAATTTCGTCAAATACGAAAATTTCTCTTGGCCAATATTTCACCATCACGGTATTCGTGCAATCGTCAAATCGAATTAAACGAATATCGTTAATCACTCGTTATATCGATCGCAAATAAATTTTATTATTAATCGGATGTTTAATCGTATGAAACAAAAAATAACACACGACTGTAAAACGTATGCTGTGAAATAAACTATGACAAGCGCACTTCGTTCATGTTTCTCTCTATCTTATTCGTATTTTTTTTTTCATGTTCGAATATTGGAAAATGAAAAATTATCAACCCGCCCCTGGTGTCAGTTGCACGAAGGCCTCGGAGCGCAAAGCTTTTTTCAAACAGCCGAATGTACGAAGACGTATGAAGAGGTGAGGAGGAGAGGAGCAAACCAAGTTGGCTGCACTATACCTACTGCTGCTGCTGCTGCTGCTGCTGCTGCTGCTGCTGCTGCTGCGATGAATTGTGGCGCCAACGTGCTGCAGCACTTTGCATTTCCCATAGCACAGCCTAGTCTCTCCCGCGTTCTATCCACGAACCCTTCGCATCTCGCTTCTTTATCCGCACGAGTGGCTACGAACGCAGTCAAGTGCAGGTGTGCTTGCAAGCTCAACGAGCTCGCCTCGTGGCTCCGCGATACGTTTTTATCCATTTTTTTTTGTTGTTTTCCGTATTTTTTAAATATTATTTTGCTTTAATCCAAATACTGCTGTAATACATGCGTTTCGCTGCCTACCATCGGAATCCTCTGAGCGGCGCATCCTTTTGCTCGATTTTCTCGTTCGCCCTCTTCGTGCTACCGTATAAATACGTCGAGCGTATGTACCACTCCAATAAGCCACACTTTTACGACCCCCTTTACCGCTCTTCGTTCACCCACGGACGTTTCATTATGGCCCCGTAACAGATACACAAAGTGACGGTTATTGAACCATAAACCGTTGCGTTATTCTTGGAAATTTGCGAAACACACTTGTCGGAAAAAAACAATTTATTTTTCACCGATAATACTTCGCAAGCTTGTGTATATCGTCGACAATTTAGAGCGAACGCGGTTAGAAATAATCTTATATTTTATTATTTATTTTTCTTACCGAACAAATTTGCGGGTGGCTTATTGTGGAAGAGGGGTTTTTTTTGGTTTCTATTACTTCTTTGAATTATAAACGTAGGTGTTGTTTTAAAAAATAATCTTCTGTCATTATACGTCCTTGACAATTCAGGAAGTAAACGCTTTTAACGAATGGCACCGTTACCGATAGAAACCTTAGAGACTTATCGTCTTTCCGCGTAACAGAAAGCGCGATCCCCCTTCCCGATTACCCGGCGATATCGCGTAAAAACCTCCACAGAGAGAAATTTTAATGCTGCTCCAACTCACCTCAAGCTACCGCAGCAAATCTGTATGTCAGTATAGTGACAGCAAACGGTTTAGTTACAGTAACAAACGTTTTTAGTTACAGTAACAAACCGTTTTAGTTCGAGTAACGTTTGGTGTGCTTCGGTAACAAATTTATTTGCTCCATTGACTATTGGTATTGCTACTGCAGCAGAGCGACGGTTTGCTGTCACTATACGCAAGAAATTTTTCTCCGTGTCCATTCGACGACAAATACATATTTAATGTTAGTGTCGAAAAAACGATACAGCTAGATAATTTATGTTTTTAACGCGATTACGCTTTCTATTACACTTCTGTATCGGAGACAAAAGTACAGATCATTTATTAACCGATTGAAAATAAATGGTGCATAAAGCTCGATAAAAAATAAGAAAATAATTATTATTTTCCATTTTTCGATTTTCCGTGTCTTAATTTACCATTCAAACATTGTATGAAACAAACTGGGTCGAGTGCGACTCTGACTCGGGTTCTGAGGGTTCCATATCATCAGATTATCGTAACACTTAATAAGTAGTTACTTACCGACGCCGATGGGTGTGCGGTCGGCGCGCGGTTTTGGCAATCACACATGTCAAGCAGCTTTCCTTGCGATCGGTACTTGTATGGTGACCGCTTACCGTGCGCCGGCCGGCGCACCGCTCGGTGAGCGGGCGGTCAGTTTCTCTGAGACTTCGGTGTCTGCACCGAAGTAAATTACTTCCGTTCATTCATCGGGGAATCGGAGTAACAAAGGGCCGTCTGTACCGGCAAGGATTTTCCGCAGTTTCCCCGTGCCCACGGCGAATGCGGTACAGTGTAGATAAATTGGCTGTGGACGCACTGCAAGTTAGGTTAGCTTAGCGAAGTGCGGGTAGGGAAGTTATAGGATGGGAACCAAGAGGGGAACGTAAAAACCCTGGAGGGTATACGATAAACTACGAGAATGTAATAGAAGTAGTCACTCAATGATTCCCATTAAATTCGAATCATATTTGTTTGGGATAACTCGAAGAAGAATACATAACACTATATTTCGCTGACAAATTTTAAGATTCTAGATCGACTGGAAGTATCCTACAGGTTTTGAGTCTATGAATAAATTAATAAATGAAAATAATTGGTAATACAATCAGAAATTTATGATCTTAGAATTTTCTCTTTTCTTGTACTACGAGACCTCCGTTCAATCGCAAGAAACCTATATGTAGGTTTTGCTGATCGGCAAGTAAAAAACAATAATTATTGTACATTATATTGGAAATTTGTTTTGGTCGCTTTGTATTTATATGTACCGCAAGGCGCGCGACCATCACGCATGAAAATGAAAATGTGTGCGGGAGATATCGTTTGTCTAGGGGGGATCTCGTCGGTCGCTCGATGACGTTTCTTTCTCTGCCTACGTTTGGCAATCGTAATTTGTAGGTCGGTATGATTTTCTACCCGGTGACGCGAGTTCCCGAAAGAACAGCGGGGACGTCGGGCGACTTTACTACGCCATTACCGATTCCGATGTTATTCGTCTTGTGAGTGCGAATTGTGGGTACGAATGAATTTCTTTTTTGCACACTCAGCAAAAAAATTGCAGGAGCAGAAAAATTTCACAATTTTTTAGGTTATTTTTGAAAGGCTGTAATTTTGTGAAAAATGGTCGTATTGAGATGAACAAGAAAGCATTTCGAAGCTTGACGTGCTTACTTCAAAAATCAACACATATATATAGTGTATACAGTTTGTTGCATTTCACATGCAACAAACTTATTAAAAGTTATTATTAAGAATAATGTTTTATTTTTCTTCTTCGATATTATTATTTGATGGTTTATCCATTCCTCTTTCAAAAGACTTTTAGAAAATATTTTTTTTCATGAAAAACCAGAATTTTCTCAAAATTATCTCATTATATGTCACAACGTTGACAACAAAAAGAAAAAGTTGTCGTTGAAAACAATTGTCTATTATTACAATTTTTTCTTACGAAAAAAATTGTCGAAAGCATTTTTTTTTCAAACCAATTGATACATCGTATCAAAAAAAATTATGATTCTTAGAACATAATGTTACAAACATGGGCCATTACTTTAGCCATACTTTCCCCGTCCAAGAATAAAAAATCACCTATTCGTCCTTCAGTTGGCTGTAATAACGATAAAATGAGATATTGGCATAAGGGTAGTTTGTGGATGTCCAAATAAAACGGTTGGGCCGCCGAAAACGAAAAAAAAAAATTGTCTCCGCGATAGAAATAAGTGAGAAAGGGAGAGAGAGAGAGAGAGAGAGAGAGAGAGAGAGAGAGAGAGAGTATAGAGGAGACTGGACCGTAGTAAAGGTGAAATACGATGAGATGGAGTAGAAGGCAGAGGCTGTTATGGGGGTAAAACTTGAAGCGCCGAGTTCGTGGGCCGAGAGATCGTGGAATGGGTTTCGCGAGCGTCGAGTTATACTTCTTTTGTGTATTCGGAATATTTTCCGTGGCCCTCATCTCGACCATGAGCGCGCGTCCACACACTCACAGACGGACGCGCACGCGTGTACAACACGTTCAGACTCGGAGGCATAATATAGAAGCGACAGATGGGTCCAAGCATTCGGAGGCAAAGCCACGGAAAGCGTAGCTCGGTGCCGTTTTCGTTCTCAGTTTTCCTCGCCCGCCTTCGCGTCCGTACACACAGTTATGCCGCACTTCCGGCAAGACCGGGGGGAGACTTTGCTGTTTCCTCGTCTTCTCGTTCTCTCCGCTTCGAGTTCTGAAAACCGTCCAGTTCGCTGGCCGCGACGCGCCGGTACGAAAATGAAATTCCGAATGATTTGCATTTTGATTTAATTTATTCCTCTTGTACACACGCCGTGGAGGAAGCGAGAAGAAGCAGGGATGTGCGGCTAGTGAGAACGTGTACGTGTACGACCCTTTTGTGTATGATGTCGGTGTTAGACGATGGGTGTATGTGTGCGTGTGTGTAAGGGGGGGGGGGGTTCTATTTGAGTACGGTAATAGTAGTAGGTCGCTTTGCTCGTGCACAAAGATTCTGTATAGAAACGCGCCAGCAGATGTCGATGTACAATTTGATTCACAGGGATGCTCCACTGCGGAGAAACTTTATCTAGGCTGGATGAGAGTATTGAAGAAAAAACGAAATGTTTGTTGTTGCATTCGTAGAAAAAAAAAACAAAAGACGATGAAAAAGAAATATGAAGATATTTATGGATCCGTGGTTTGAACAATTTTCTATTGAAATTAATTTTTATCTTCTTTATTTTGTTTTTGTTTCCGGGCTATCGATTGGCGGCGAATTTATTTTCCAATGCGACAAGAAAATGTTGAGGATAAAAAATGCGTCTCATTCGTCAAAATAAGGAAAACATAGAAATAATGAAAATGTTCATGCATTTATCTCGTAGATGATTTTTTTTTCTCCCGTGCAAGATCACAGATAAGTCTTCTGAACCGCAGCGCAGCCTGAGACATTGCAGCTGCGTGAAGCTGTGCAGCTGAGCTCAAGATTTTTCAGACCAACATTTATTCCCTTCCCCATCCATGTTTCTTCTCGTCTTTCCTTTTGCACCGTCGAATCGAGAGATGAGCCAAAGTCCCGAGACTCGTGCCGAGGCATTTGCTTTCTCTACCCTCCTCGCCCCTATCGCTCTCGCTCCCCAGATAGACGCGGAATGAACGGTCCGGGAATCTCAGTCCGAGCACGGAAACGTATTTCGCTGCGGCGAGGAGTCAAGCATTTTACAAGCAAGTAAAATGGGCTCTCGAGCGACCGTGAAAGGGCGGCGAGAGGAGTGCCAGGGGATGGCTGAGCCTCGTTGCCGAGGCTTTCGCGGCGGAAACTCGCAAAGCTCTGTCTCTCGCGCTTTAGCGTATTTTTCTTACCGTCATTTTCGAAAGCTTATCTCGAATCCGCGACGAGCTGGCCGTACACCACGCTTCACTATGAAAAAGCTCGCTGCGCGAAAGAGGAAGGATCTTGCGCGAACGAAGGGCAGAAGGCAGAAGCAGAAAGCGAAGAGGGAAGGGCAGTAAGGGGGATGGCCCGTAAAATTGTGCAGGAACCTTCGTATGTTTTCGCAGCATTCGTAAGAATAATATTAATGTCACAAGCACATACACGCAACTGCAGAAATGAGTTATAATCGATACATGTTCACTCATACGGAAATTCCTGAATGTATCATAAACTTACTAACATAACAGCTGTGGAGGAGGCACGCTTGACTAAGGTCCACGTGTTTTTCTACTAATCATCCGACAACATTTTTAGACAAATGAACAATAATGATGATGATAATAATAATAATAATAATAATAATAATAATAATAATAACAATAATAATAATAATTATAATAATAATAATAATAATAATAATAATAATAATAATAATAATAATAATAATAATAATAATAATAATAATAATAATAATAATAATAATAATAATAATAATAATAATAATAATAATAATAATAATAATAATAATAATAATAATAATAATAATAATAATAATAATAATAATAATAATAATAATAATAATAATAATAATAATAATAATAATAATAATAATAATAATAATAATAATAATAATAATAATAATAATAATAATAATAATAATAATAATAATAATAATAATAATAATAATAATAATAATAATAATAATAATAATAATAATAATAATAATAACAAAAATGATGATAATAATAATAATAATAATAATAATAATAATAATAATAATAAAAATGATAATAATAATAATAATAATAATAATAATAATAATAATAATAATAATAATAATGATAATAATATTAATAATGATAATAATGATAACAATACCCGATGCTTTTTAGAGACTATTGAGAATTGCATTGGTCCATGAAATCTAAAAAAAAAAAATTCAGACACATCAGGGCGTTATTGTCAGTACTCACCTTGCAGAAACTCGTGATCGCTGATATCTGAAACAGAAAGAAAAAGTCGTATCACCAAGATGAATTACAATATGAAATAAGTAACTCTATAAATCAATTGGTTATAAATTCAATTTGAAAACAAGAATGCGGTCGCGGTCATTCCATAGTAATCATATATGCTTCAGAACAAAGTTATCCACCGTACAATGAAAACCGCGGTGGTTCTGTTGTAACCGTCGAGGAGCTTTTGAAAATTAGAGAATTTTCCGAGTTCTCGAAACTAATACCCATCACATTGAAGTCTTCTTCACTGCCAATTATTTTGCTCATCGGCAAAGTGTGAGTTTTAGGGAGTGAGACATGATAATTGCAGCATGCAACGTGTTCGTTGGTTGCAGGGGAGGGGGTTTGAAATATACAGAGAAAGTACTTGATGTACTTGATGGCGTTTAATGGTTTTCGTTGAGGAGATAACGGGTCTTCCCACTTCGGTCTCTTTTTAGTAACCACGGTATGGGCTTTCTCTCTCCCTCTCTCTCTTTCTTTTTCCCTACGTTGTGGAAATTCGCGAGTCTCCGTCGGCGTTTATTCTTCCCTCGCCCCTTACTGCTACCTCGCGCTTCAAGCAACTCTCGTCTCGATGATTTAATACGACTTCACGGCTGCCGTAAATTGCGATACGCCCTTGTCGAGCTTTCGCCTTCATAACTG
>OZ020170.1:7314391-7464546 GCA_963971145.1 Sussaba pulchella
TGCCCGGTGATATTGTTTTATTTATGGCCATCAACTGATTTCACGTACGAACGATATTGTTTAATGAGTTCATTCTTTTTTATTCAACGTATGATAATGTTATCAGGATTGTGAAAAACGTGAATATTGATGTTCAGCCGGACGATGTGGTTATGCCCAGTGATATTGTTTACCTCGGTGGAATTGGCAATTCGAAAGAAAAAAATTGTTGTCGGATTCAATTTTTTTTACTTTATCTTCCAACCGACAAAACTTTAGACACAGCGATTTGTCAGAATGCACAATATGTATATTTGTTTTCATTATTTTTCCTATATGAGTCAGGTCCATTTCGAAGCTGCATTCATTCAATGTTCACCTGCTCAAGACATATTCAAAACCTATAATGACTGGGAAGGACGAGCGGAATGCACTGACATCTGGTCAAGGCTACGTCGAGCCGCGCTCGAAAACTGTGCAATGCGCAGACATTTGGTCTAGGCTACATAGAGCCGCGCTTATAATCTCCATAATGCACTGCGATTTGGTCAAGGCTGTATTAAGCCGCCCTCAAGACTCCACGATGGGCTGACAATTTGTCATGGCTACATGGAGCCGCGCTGAACAATCACATGATGCGCTGACATTTCGCTGAGACTGTACTCAACTGCGCCCAAGGACAACCAGCATGTGCCGCAGCTCGTCGATACTTTCAAAGTCTTGTCTCATCAAATTTCTATACAGTGGTCACGTTTTACGATATTGAATCGATAAACAATAGTACATTATGACACTAGTAGGAAAAATTGTTTTGTGACGTGGACGTCTTGTTCGAGCCAAATGATTCCAATCATTGGCGGACGTGGAGAAAATTATATCAAATTATCTTTAAAAAGTATGAAATAAAATAAATTTAAAAAATTTAAAAAAACTCCCGGCTGGAGTAAAAATCGAAAACAAAAAAAATTAGAACGAAAAAAAAGTAATCTGATAGAAAGCATGGATAAAATTCATGAATCTAAAAAGAATACAACAAATTAATAAATTTAAAATGGAAAAAACAAATTAGTGAAATTAAAAGAATGAAATAAATAAATAAATTCAGAAAGGATGAAATAATTCAAGAAGTCATCTTAGTTTATTCGTAGTTTGAATTATGATCGTTCGTTTGTATGAGTTCAATTTTTTGAATCGTGGTAATTTTCTCACTGCCCTCAATTCAGTCGGGAGACGTCATTCATTAACCATAAATATGATATAGGATATAGATGTTTGACAGTGCAAAGAAGACGCCATTAGATAATTGAACATGAAGACGATCTGGATTTAGATGTTCGACGATACGAAAGAAAACGTCTCCCGACTGAATTGAGGGCAGTGAGAAAATTACCACGATTCAAAAAATTGAACTCATACAAACGAACGATCATAATTCAAACTACGAATAAACTAAGATGACTTCTTGAATTATTTCATCCTTTCTGAATTTATTTATTTATTTCATTCTTTTAATTTCACTAATTTGTTTTTTCCATTTTAAATTTATTAATTTGTTGTATTCTTTTTAGATTCATGAATTTTATCCATGCTTTCTATCAGATTACTTTTTTTTCGTTCTAATTTTTTTTGTTTTCGATTTTTACTCCAGCCGGGAGTTTTTTTAAATTTTTTAAATTTATTTTATTATTATTAATTTTGTTGTTGTTGTTGTTGTTGTTGTTATTATTATTATTATTATTATTATCATTATTATTATAAATATTAATATTTACAAATTTTTTTGTGTTTTCACTGAATTTAGACTCAAAAACACATACATTGGCCTAGTAGACCAGTCGTTCTAGACATTGAAAATAAAAAAATTTAACAATTATTCCAAAAGTTTTTAAACTTTGGTGAACTTATTGGTACACCGAGAAAACAATAAATCTTAATTTGCAACCCTCTCCAAAGTCCGGAACATTGGTAAATTGCAAATAAATAAAAATTTTCTGTATTTTCGCAAAACAAATTCCAAGAATGCTGCAAATTTGGAGTAGCGTTAAATGTGTTATTTTATACAACCTACCCGATTTGCAACCAATTTTAAGGGACGGAACATTTTTAAAAATTACAAATTAATGTTTTTTTTAAATAAACTGACCGACAAAATTCCAATAGGTCTGTAAACTTGGAGGATGCATCGGAAAAATGTCCCACACAGTAGCATAAATTTGCAACCTTTGGCATTGAAAAAAAAAAATGTTTATTTATAGAAATCTTTATTTGTGGTCATTTCTTCGAGCAAAGTAGTCTCGGAATAATAACAAAAGTTTTAGATTTTTGTTGCAAACGCTCAGAACATCAATTGTGATGCATTTACAAATTTGCACCCTCGTAAACAATCCGGAACATTATGCAATTTTGGAAATCGAATTTTTAAATTATTTCGTCCTCAAAAAAAAAATCTATCAAAGGTAAGATCTATCCATCTATCTAAGGTAAGTCTATTCTTCTTACCAATTGCGATTTTATTTATTTCCCGCCATGCTCGACCGACGTAATTATTGTCAAACATGGACATAAACATCATCGCCACACGTCTATATTCGCACGTTCCCGCAATAATTATTTCTTACCACGGTAGCGAAACGTTCGTTAATCACTTATCTCTCCCACCTGAATCACAACCTCTTATCAGATTTCCCCACAGAACGGTTCACAAAGACGCAGCTCATCCGCAACGGCATACAGTTCAACATCCGATCGCGTCTATAGCGCGTGTATCCGACGATACCGGTTTCCGTTATTTCAGACTCTCGATATCTGCCCCACATTCTGACGCAATCGATCCGAACAAGTGGCATCCCGACTACTGACGTCGCCACACATTTTTTCCACGACGATCGCGATACTCAAATTCGTCATCGTCGTCAAGGAACTGCGTCACGCGAAACAAAAAAAATATAAACATATATTAGGATGTCCCTTAATGAGGTAATTTTGGGATTTCATAGCGGCAAGTCGCTAATACTGTTTAAGGTATATTTTCAAAACCTGGCTAAATTTAGAGACCCGTGCGACGCTTCTAAGGGGTGCCTTGAGCCATTGAAATTTCCCATTTGTGCAAAATGATATTTTTACGATTATTTCGATGAAATTTCTTCAGCTCACTGACAGACCATGTGGTGATCGCAAGTGGAAAAGTAATGAAGATAGAGGTCATGAATTAAGGGGGTACATCTGTGTAGATTGCCGGAAAAGTAGGTGAATTTTGGGAATTATTATCTCAAAAACTGTTCGTCCGATTAAATTCAAGTTGGTTTTATTTGAAAGTATATACATTGAGGTATGTTGACGATTTTTTATATAAATATATAGTGAATGGGAGCGCTGTTATTCTGGCCGGCGTAAAACAACTTTGTCGTCGGCACGGTTTGCGGTTCCCGCTTTTTTTTTAGATAACGGATAGACCGATTCCTTTGAAATTTGGACATAATATGCACGGATAGGTAATGAAGTTCGGCACGTAGGATTTTTTTCTGATCTAATTTTTTTTTTTTTATTAACCAAAAAGGGCGTAAATTGAGGTTAACAAGGAAATTTCAATTTCAATAAAGCGCCATTTTGTGAAAAAACAATTTTTAAAAAATCCTACGTGCCGAACAGCTCGAGACGTTACACTTTAAGAATCTTCTTGAAATTTTTGTTTCAGACCAACCGACTGCGAGAAAAAGTGGGAACCGCAAACCGTGCCGACGACAAAGTTATTTTACGCCGGCCAGAATAACAGCGCTCCCATTCACTATATATTTATATAAAAAATCGTCAACATACCTCAATGTATATCCTTTCAAATAAAACCAACTTGAATTCAATCGAACGAATAGTTTTTGAGATATTAATTCCCAAAATTCACCTACTTTTCCGGAAATCTACACAGATGTACCCCCTTAAGAGGTATGACCACCAAGATCGTTCGAAAAATAGCATTATTCTGAAAAAATCTGTAAACTCGAAAATATGAGATCGAATTGATTAGTTTGTAGGTTATTTCTCATGGTTCATGGCTTCACGATTCATGTTTATGGTTTTATGATCGTCTCTTATAAATTTAAATTTTAATTATCAAACAATGGCGGCGCTTGAACTGTTGGGTGTGGAGGTCCTCCACCAACTTCTATTATTTGGATGCTCACAGTTTCTCTGTAAATGCTACGGTTTTTTAGAGAATGGTCTCGTATGATTTGCGTGAAAGGATTTCCTTACTCGGTGTAATTGAATATTCAATACATGGAAATAATTTTCCACGCAATAAATAAGTGTTCAAAGTATTTTTTCTTTTTCT
Organism: Sussaba pulchella; assembly: GCA_963971145.1. Classification (NCBI taxonomy): domain Eukaryota; kingdom Metazoa; phylum Arthropoda; class Insecta; order Hymenoptera; family Ichneumonidae; genus Sussaba; species Sussaba pulchella. Next base: position 7,318,698 of record OZ020170.1, read on the forward strand.
CAATTTCCGTTAAGTAAAATTATCTGCGAGTAAAAGTACTTCTTTGGTTGTGGTTATTGCATATTTTGCTAGTGAGATTTAGTAATTTTGAACCAAAAAAAACCATCCCTGAGTATTGAATCGAAATAATCGAAAAATGTACTTTTATTCGAGTTGGCAATTTCAATCGTGTGGAGGCACCCCTTAAAGGTGTCGTATGGGTCTCCAAATTTAGCCAAGTTTTTTTTTATATACCTCGAATCGTATTATAGATGACAGAGGTTATCAAATTCCAAGATGATCTTATTAAGGGATACCCTAATATACATGGAACATCCATCTTATGATTCGGGAATGAAAAAATAATTTTTGCTCACTTAAAAAAGGAACTAAGTCTTGATTGATTGGGTTTAAGATAAATAATTATTATTCGAAATTGATATATTTCGATTAAAGAATAATCATAATCGATAATAATGTCTATCAAGATCAATATTCACTCGATAAAGATAATTCATCCAAATTATTTATAATTATTCCGGAAATGTGAACACTTTAATCGATGCTCCATAGTAATCAATTATGGTTCGAAAGTATTTGAAATCTATTTTTATTGAATAAATGCCCCCCCCCCCCTTCCCCCTCCCCCGGATCCCTGGGCCTGACGGGAATACGTGTGAACCAGTTGCGTAAAAAAACCTGGTCCAAAAACTCATTTAAACTCAACCCCTGTCGAAGTAGACCTTTATTATCTACAAACTGTGTTTAAATAATGTCCCCACAAAACTCTTCTTATTGTTAGCTTTAGTATTAGATTATTTCGGATTAAGTTATTTCCGTACTTTCGTGCAATGTAATCAAATTTATTCTATCCACTATTTCATCTGCTTATGTCGTATTCCTCAAAATTAGAAGTTTCAGGTTGCCGGTGTTAAGGAGACTGAGTCACCTAAAAAGTCGAAGGAAAAAAATTTTTTTTTTTGTGACAAGATCAATCTACATTTTCATTCTAATTTATCCTTATAAAGTATCTATACTTAGCTATCTTTTCAAATTTTTTCAGAACCATATCGAGCATCCGAACGCTGTGATATTTTCCCAAAGTTTGGGAGCTTGTCGTAAGATTCAGACCGAACAACTCAACCGATCGTGAACTTTGACGTCTCATTTTGTTCAGTAAACACATAATTCCGAAGTGAATGTGGGATTTTTTTTTGATGCACTTTAAACATTTTGGCAGCCTATAACGTAAAAAGGAAACAAAGTTTGTGGAAAAACAGTTGAATAATAGGTCACCATAACTTCATCGTACCTCGCATTCCAAATTCCCACATTCACTTCGGAATTATGTGTTTTCTGAACAAAATGAGACGTCAAAGTCCACGATCGGTTGCGTTGTTCGGTCTGAATCTTACGACAAGCTCCCAAACTTTGGGAAAATATCACTGCGTTCGGATGCTTGATATGGTTCTGAAGAAATTTGAAAAGATAGCTGAGTATAGATACTTTGGAAGAATAAATTAGAATGAAAATGTAGATTGATCTTGTCACAAAAAGAAATTTTTTGTTCCTTCGACTTTTTAGGTGACTCAGTCCCCTTAATGTCGATGAGTTACTTCAGAAAAAAAATGTTCGGTACAAAAAAAATGTTGTTTGAGTTTTTTGGAAACCTTCTTTTGTTTCGTCGGACTTGTTTTCATGGAGGGTTTTTTTTCACGGAGTCATTTCTGATACAAATTTTTAGCAATGGACGCAGTCCGCCGATGCGTGAATTTCATGTCGAGAATATTACAGATTGAATTTGAAGTATCTACTTGATTCGTTATTTCTGCCCGTTGCGGCGATTCAAACTTTTAACCCCAGTCCGGTGTAAAAGTGAACCACGGACGATGAAGAGACCGGGAGAGCGAAAATAAGCGCGAGTGGTCCAGCTTACGCTCTGTCTACATACCCAGAGAACCAGAAAACGCGGTTTCCCAGATCTCAGGCTGTCACGAAGAGCCAACGAAACGTGACCACGCTGTACGTTTATCTCGGCCTCTTTGCACGGTGAAAAACTAATTCTTCCTCCACTATGGCCTCAACCGAGCGAAAGTCCATTCGCATTGTTCCTTCGCTGACGTTCGCTCTCGTCATCTCGCCTTATCACGCTATATAAGCTTGAGCCAATCACCGTTGCAGAGACACGCGAAAAAAGACTTTGCAAGGTTCTTTTTAGCTACAAAGTTGGTGTAGTCATCTTAAGAAAAAACAAAAAATTTTACTTCATCCCTCATCACCCGTTTTACAATCTTATTCTTTCGATTTTTTCGAGCTTTTACGATTTTTCGAAATCACTAAAAGCTCGGCGACAAACTGACCATTGTTAAGTTCGAGAGAGAACAAAAAAATTACCATATCGCAGGAGAGAAATCTTTTGTGATTATAAAGAAACATTTGGGATTACTCGGATTTCGTGAAATTCGTTTTTGCTGAAGCAAACTTAATTGTGCACATTCTCACGTGTATTCGTGAGGTGAAGATGAAAATTATCGTTTCGTAGATATTGCCCGGTTGGATGGATAACGATTTCTCCTATCGATTCGCAATAACGATCATTACCTCGCCTTGCTCTGAACCCTCCAGCCCTTCTCAATCCCCCATTAACGGAGACCATTTCTTCTTATCGACGGAACTCTATCTCCGGTGAAATGTTTGGAATAGAATGTGCGCATGGACGACGAAATGCTTTCTGGAAAAATCTTACGAATCTTCTGAGGTCACTCACTATTGCACTCACTATCTATACCTATTGTAAAAGCGTAATAGCAAATTACAGGATACTGTAAATATATATATACAATAATATATATGCATAGAATAAATGATAATAATTATTATCCCTCTACTTTTATGAATAATCAATATAATTTAATTTAATCCTCCTGTAATTCTTGTGTGTGATTAATCATCATAGTCAATATATATGAGGGCATTTCACATGAAAGCAGCCAGTTCTGACCCAATCGGTGTTTGGTTCGGATGAACATTTTTTTCATCCAAGTACTTGGTGACAACAACGTTCGAACATCTTTTTATATTTTTACCATCATTATTTTTTATGTAATGAATTTTTTGAATGTCGTCAAAAAATGTTTCAAATGGAAATATTTCCGAGTCAAAACATCCAAATTCAATTGCCTGGACGTCAAAACCTGCGTTTTTAACTTAACTTTCAGCGAAAAATAGTATCACTTTTCAACGTATATTACTTGTTTCACGTTTTAATTACTAAAATTGACTTTCTGAAAAAACGCCACTTTTTCAAAAATTTCTTCTCCGATTGCGGAAATTTTAACCCCGAAGTGAGAGTGAAAAGACCATATTTACTAGTTCTCTTTGAATTTTGAAGTTCATTAAAAAAGTGAAAACTTGCACAGTATATCCGGAAGGCGACGTTCAAACTTAATCGCCCGCACGTCAAACGCGTTCTAGACTAATATTTGACTTTCTCAAAAAAAAACACCGAGAAAAGCAGAGAAAAATCTTTAATGTTTTCGAAATTTCAAGCAGAGTGGATTAACGTTCCGTTCAAAAGGTGCACCTCTTTTTCTCTGATTGAAAACACATTTAATGTGGTTATTTAAGTAAAAAATTTGTAACACTATTTTGAATTTTTTAGTTTATTTTCTCTCAACTTCTCGAACAAAAATGAAAATTCTAAGACTTTGAACAGAGCTACATTTCGTTAAGAAGTTATAGGTCTTTTTCTTATTAAAACACGTTTAATCTGTTGATTTTAATCGAAATTGAAAACCCGTTTCTCATTTAAAAAATTTCGGAATGTTCTGAATAAAAATGAAAATGGTGGAAAAAACCTGTCTTGGATAACAACGTTTTGTTTCAAAGTTATAGCTCTTATAAATCATTAAGCGTGTTTTTAACAAGAATGAAAGCTATAACTCTTATAATATACCCTTACGAAACGTTGGTCCACTCCGTTCAAGGTCTCCAAATGTTTATTGTTATTTCAAAAATTTAGAAAAAAATAAATTTTAAAAATAAAAAATTTATTTTTTGAGTTTCTGTACTGTTATTTTTTATTTTTTATTTATTGATAATCGTTGCTGAGATATATCGGTTTCAAAAACTAAAAATCATCATTACCTAAAAAACATAATTTACCTGTATCTTCCCTATCAATTCATGTCAACCCTTCAAAGGGGTCTGAGTCCCGGTGAAATGCCTTATATATATATATATGGATATAATGATTAATTATAATTATCAATCATAAAAGAATTCAATAAATAAAATTGTTATGTATGTTCATACATAAATATATATGCATATGTATGTGATGTATATTATAATTGATTATTATTTATCACAATCGACCTACATGGTCGGCTACGTAAACTGTTGTGTCGGATGGGGTGTCAGAACCAGAAGTAAATGCGTGGTCAGTAACTACGGGTACTGTATACGATAATGGGCGACATCTACCCAACCAGCATCTCTACTCGTCTCAAAATTTACATTATTACAGGCCAGAGCCGAGGAAGTCGGGAACGTGGAGCGAGAGGTAAATGGGGTTGGGAGAAGAACGGGCCGGGTTTCGGGGTGTAGGACGAGATAAAAAGAGGTTGCTTTAATTAGTAAGTGTTAAAACTCACTGTAATCCCATGCCCAGTAATCGCCAGCACCGGCCGTGGGCAGCACCGTGCTCCATGCCTCTACGAAAACGAGAAAATAAATAAAGAAAGAAATAAAATGAAGTATACGCAGCCGTATACTATGAGAGAAAGAGTGGAGATAAAACAGGCTATGAGCCATGCACCTCGGACGGTCGTGTGCCCGACACGCGATGAAAAACGACAAAGAAACAAAAATATATATATATAAATATATGTATTCGTTCCGGTACAGATAACGGGTATAACATTCAAATGAATTTCAACCGCGTAAATTTGACGAATAAAATTGTTATTTATTTCTTTCATGTTAAAAAGAATAACTGCACGCCGTCGTGTCGCGATGTAAGAGTGAAAAATTGTTATCTACGGAACACCGAATTTTTGCGACTGAACGCAATTTAAAATAAATCATTTTGTTTAGATTTCTCTTCGTCACAATGTCATATTCTGTTTTTTAAAATATCGTGAATAAAAAATGTTGTTATGATTCGCGACAGAAGCCTGTCCTCTCGTGTATATGTGATCGATGAATGATGTAAGTAAAATTTATGAGTATAACAATGAATTGTGCAATTTGTGAGGTTCTCGAATTTCATGAAAATGTGTACTTTGCTTTTTGATTTTTTTAAATTTGATTTGCTCTTTGAACGTATGTACACAGTCGAGGCGGAGGAAAATCGTCCAAAGGCATGACGATCGGACGAATAATTCACGAAATTGTTACTTTGATTGATCGAGCTTAAGCTGATTGACCGTACATTCGATATTGGTCAATCCTTTTGTGTTATCAAACATAAACCGACGTAATTTGCGATGCACGGTATTTGTGCCAATCATCGAGACTGCGGGCAGTCGCTGACAGAGTGGGGGTCGGGGTCGAAGTGTGAATGGCCGAGACTCAATGACACAATTGTCTGATATTCGCCCATCCTCCGTCGCTTATCACAGTTCTATCCTGACCGTCGACAATAATTTTCGGAATTTGTTGCAACATCTAAAAAATATAACCGACATTGCTCGACAGGTTTTTCCCTCGTTCTGACGAATCGGCAGTTAAAACATTTTTTTTTTCGCGTGGGTCGTATGAATACTACCGAAAATTCTGAAAAATTTCCGTCGCTTTTACGAAGCCTGTCATTCGATCTGCACTGTGAAAATGACAAATGCACGACGCCATCGGGTATATTGGAATTTAAACTGGGTCAACAATCAAGCGACGCTCAAGACCTTTTGGTGTAGGTCGGGGCAGTGACGCGAGACTCAGAGATGGAAGGATGAGAGATGGTAGGAAATAAGGAGAGAATAAAAAGAGAAATGCTTATTCTGGAATTTCTCATTTGCATCTTGCCATCGTTTTCTCGTAATAATATTTTATATAATGTAGGGGAGACCGGGCCGAAATTGTACTAATATTAAATTGTCATTATTATTATTATTTTTATTATTATTATTATTATTATTATTATTATTATTATTATTATTATTATTATTATTATTATTATTATTATTATTATTATTATTATTATTATTATTATTATTATTATTATTATTATTATTATTATTATTATTATTATTATTATTATTATTATTATTATTATTATTATTATTATTATTATTATTATTATTATTATTATTATTATTATTATTATTATTATTATTATTATTATTATTATTATTATTATTATTATTATTATTATTATTATTATTATTATTATTATTATTATTATTATTATTATTTTTTTCTTATTATTATTATCATTATTATTATTATTACTATCATTATTGATTGATTGCTTTTCGATTGGACCCAAAGATAAAACCTGCTACGACGCCAAATGTCTACAAATTTCAGGAAAATAAAATACTTGAATTTTACGATATTGTTGAGATATCCCATTCTACCTCACATACTAAATTTCGCCTGACTGTCCCGTTTCGGCCGGGCGGCACATATCGTTTCGCTATCTGTATCGCGATATTCCGTTTCATTTTGCCCCGTTTTGCAATTCCATATAAATCTTACGCACGGAAAATTTCTTCCATTCTATTTCCGCTTATGCCGTATTCCATTATAGCACTCCGACGTATTCAGAACCATTTCCATCTTGAGTCGTTCGTTCGTTCGTATCGAATTTCCCGAAACGTGGTACGGAGTTTTCAGCTTTCCGGAGTTTTCACCGATCGTTTTGTTTTCCGATTGCCTACTAACTCGTCCAGTCGCGCCTCATCGATCATATCGTTTGATTAATACACAAGAAACACGTGGGAGCGTCGATTCGTTCCGGTGTATTCGTGTTCCGTGCAATGGCGATGGATAGAAGTGAGGGCGTAAAAAGAGAAATTCAACGAAATAGCATCGAGGGTAGAGCGATCCACTCACTTCCAATTACACTGCATAATCCTCGTTAATTCATCTGCCGCCCCGATACGGGTCCATGGGTCCTGGCGGTGGCATGGTCCGTGGTCATTGAACGTTTCGAATCGAATTGTACAAAATAACAGAGTGACGTGTGGTTATTCGTATATATGCAGATGTATATTTATATATATTGCGTTAAGCCCGGGTCAATTTCGATTCGAGCTTTTTTATTTAGGATTTCGCACTAATTTGATAATCGTTTTATCGGCGTTTCCTCGATGGTAACGAAAATTTTCCGGATGAAAATTTTGTCAAACAGACTGACGATGTTTTCTGTATTAACTAAATCAAGCCAGAATCCCAGTGGATTATTTTTTTTTTCATTTCCAACCATGCGATGGATATCGCTACAGCTCCGTGCAGTTCGACGGATGGTGGATTTTATAGGTGCATTCGAAGGAGCTTGAGAACTTTTAAAAAACTCGACCTTCAAGAAAACGAATTATCATTCGTCTTATAATTGTCTTAAAGTATTTCTTCTTGAACAATCGATCATTCAAGTCGAAATATTTACACAAAATCGACAAAACAATCGTCGAATCAAAGGAACCTGATGTCAATTTAAGGATCAATCAATCCCAAAACAAAACCCGGGGTACAATGAAAACAATAACCGAAATAAAATTTGTCCGACATGTCCCACTTTGTGTCTACAATGAGTAAGTTATCAAGGGCGGCTTTTGATGCACTATTTCCCTCCGAACGTCGAGTACAATGAGACCGGGGGAGTTCGACGCTCCATCGCACTACGGTGCTCCGGCCACAGGCGAGCTTTGAGAGTGAAGCGCGGTACGTTGACGAAGCCGCGAGAAAGTAAGACGTCCAGCGTATATGCGCAGGTACACGAGAGATCCGTCACTCGTTGAGCCATAGAAATACGAGTCGTACGCTCGTTCCTTCCGTCACCCCCCCCCCCCCCCCCCCCCTGCCCAAACCCCTCACGCCGGTAGCTCGTCATCAAAACGAATTACTTGCCGGTGTGCGCAACGTCCCAAAGACGTTGGGACCGAGAGTAAGACGCCAAAACGACAATGGGCAAACTTGCCGGAAGTCACGTTCAAGTTGTGGCACAGCCGTGGTCGGGCTCGAGGTTGTTCGCGTTTTCTCGGCAGCTTCCAACCGGTCCACCCGGACTGTCTTCGCATTCCTTCAAACGTCCTCGTATGGTTTCCCAGTCCACGATGTTCGCGTGGATGTCGCGCGATCCACGCGAAGCTTCCGTAAATGTCTCCGGGCGACGAACGACGAGAGAGATAGATAGAAGAGAGAGAGAGAGAGAGAGAGAGAGAGAGAGAGAGAGAGAGAGAGAGAGAGAGAGAGAGAGAGAGAGAACGCCTGGGTTGCTAATGATATTGAAAAGTTTGCGCGTAGATGACTGGGGGAATTCGAGCACTGGCTCGAGTCGTATTATCCGCCCCTGTGAAACCAACGAACCGGAAGGTACAACCGCGAAAGGGAATTATTATACGTTGGGCCACGTCTCGTCCTTCCATTTCTCCTTTTCCCTCGCAGCTTCCCAGCTTCTCTCGTCTCGTTTAACGCCGGATAAATTACCGAGTGAACTCCGCGGACGGGGCGAGGGAAAGAGGCTCGAGGGGCGGGAAGGGGTGTCGAGCGAATGAAGCTATTCCAGACTCGTGGAGAACCAAAAGCGTGTATGGCATTCGCTCCGACGATATCTTATTCAAGACGTGTAAATATCCCACACGTTGCACTATTTATTCATGGACAACACCATTTACATTTGTCTGCCTTTATTTTGTTAAATTTATTTTCGGTAATTTGGATTTTTTAAATTGTCTTACGAGATTTAGAATTTTTGAAGATAAATAAATATTACGTGTATGAACGTTTTCGGCTGAATATCAGTTTCACGTGAGTATTGTTAATTATTTTTATTTTTTTTGCTCTTCTGTTCGTTTTTAACTTTTTTCTCGGGGGTTTCGGATAATTATTCAAATTAGAGTGAAAAATGCTATATTCGTAGGTAGGTTGAAACTTCGACTTTTTTTTTCAATAATCCAGTACGCAACTTCACAACTGAAGTTATAATTCGAGATTGTCGCAAGCACGGAAGGTTCGCCGGATGGGCTTTTATCGTCCATTCTATCAAAACTCGATCTTTTATCTCTCGTTTCAAGTGCTCGGAGCCATTGACTTTGAATTTTTTCTGGTGGACTCTGACTGACTTCCGGCTCTTTAAGCTCGATCATCCTTTCTTCCGGCCTTTGTGCAGCATTTCGTCGACGAGAAGACGACCCTCCGGACGGACGAAACGGAAAAGTTTACCGCGAGAACGACGAAGACGGAAGAAATAGAGCCCGATTTCTGCTGGTCGTTAAGACCGATGTAATTGCATCAAAACTTGTAACACCGAAACGTACAACGTAGTTGCCACCGTCACGAAGCTCCGTTGAACTCCTCACACGTTTGTGTACAACTCGTAACTGTCCTCAATGCAATTGTTACAATTGCACTCGATAGGATTGTACGAGCTTTTGTCATTCACGTCACAAACAGCGTCGTTCGAGCTTTGCAAACAAAATTCGTTTGTCAACCATTTCGCGAAGTGAATTGTGTCTACAACCTCGATCGTTGTATCCCGACGACACGAAAATTATCGAACAACAACGAAGAAAGATTTGTGTCTCATCGCTCGAACGTCTTCGAGCTTTGAGATTTTTCGCCTCCATCTCGGGACTCCAAAGCTTTCGAATCTCGTCGTTATCGATACGAACAAATAAAAATCGAACTTTATTCGTGTCAGCGAGCTTACGAATTTACAAACCGAATTTACAGACCGCATGAATAATGATGAAAAAATACATATATAAAACTAAACGTGTTTCAACCCTCGCAATAATAATCCCCTAAATTTCGCAATAACTCTCGCGAACCGAAAAAAAAAAAAATAAAAAAATTTGAAAAATGTCCTACCTTTTTCACAATAAATTCCCTCGTAGTCGCCGGTCCGACACTCGCAAATAGGTCCGCTGTCCGTGGAGATGCATATTCCACCGTGCTGACACGGATCCCGAGTCTCGCACGCGTCGCTCGTGTTGGCCGAAATAATGTTCCGCAAGCTCTGTAACAATGCAACACGAAAAAAAAACCATAATTATAACATATATCTCAGTTTCATTCTCACTCCTCTTAATCTATTCACCACAAAAAAAAAAAAAAGCCAATCATAACCGCAGAATTAAAAAATAACAAGAAAAAAGGTTGCATTGTTTCGAACCTCGAAAGCTTCGTTCGTTTCATTTTTCAATTTCCATTAAATCCCGGAGGGTGAGATAAAACGTACGTTCTCTTCGGCTAATATTTTATTGGCCGATTCTCGGAGCCGTGAAAAATTTCGAGCCAACCTGCAGTATCCGCTTTACGTCCTTTCCCTTCTCTCATTCTTCCTACGGTCTTGTGTACCCTTCTCAATAACGGATTCAGGACACACCGTGTTATACTTGCCCTCGTGCTTTCTCACCCCTTTCTTCGCCCCGCCGGCCCCTCGCCGCCCTCCGTGCTCCGTAATCCCCCCCCCCCCGACCCACGGTTTCGTCGTGTAACCGAGGTGAAATCCAAGCTCGGAATTCTCGGCACGTCAAGACAATCAATAGCGAGACTGTGTTCCTTGGGAATGTGTATTCACGTAACCTACAGATTCTACAGTATAGTATGCACTGCGTGGCACGGTATTAGCTGTTGCAGGGGGTAAACCTTACACCCGGACGAACCGTCGGCCCGTTCTGCGGGTATCTCGACGATACGGTTAACGGCTACGGGGGGGAGAAAACGATGAAAGGGCTGCGTCGTGGTTCAGGGTAGAACGTTCCCGGGTTTCCATCTCCGCTGTACGCCCACCGCCATAGCTGCTCCCAATGCTGGGCCGCTGTTGTATTCGAGAATGCATTTTTTATCGAGCACTGCACGGCGAAGCTCGAAGCTTCGCGAGTTATATAACGTCTCGACGTTCGCTCGGCTCGTGGCAACTGAAACGGCCCAAAACCATCCCGCGGCGCAAGCTTCTCGCCGTTGGCCTCGACTCACGAACGATCGCGTTCCCAATTCTGCTCGACGCCCCGTGAAAATTCGCCAAATCGACCGAGACTGCGTTACTTCCGCCGAAGAGCCGCTACTCTGTATCGTTACGTAGCTTTATTGCACGATTGTTTCGTTTTTTTTTTTGGTTTGTTTTTGAATTTTTTTCTGCATTGGGTTTTTTTATTTTTCGTTATTTCGAGGATCGACGAGGATGGGGAGGTTTTGTGGGGAGCTTCGTTTTTATTTTTTGTATTTACTTATTGAGTTATTTATTTTGTTGTTTATTTTGTTCGGAGGAGGGGTGGCGACGGATTCTCATCAGGCTTGTTGCAACGAGTGAATCAAAGGTACAATGTGAGAAAGACCGGGAATACGCTAGGGGTGGTTGCGGATCTATCCGCGGGGCTTCGGCCGCGCTTTGTAAACTCGCGTGAGAACGACGGACTTTGGGAAACTCCGGACGCGTTCGGTCTCCGACGGTAGCGCCTTGTTCGACTACTTTCGTTAGCAACTTCGACGTTGAAATCCCTTGTTGCGCCGGGCGTTGGGGTATACCGGCAAACGCGACGAGCACAAAGACGATGAGTCCCGACGAAAAATCCAAAGTCGTCCACAGTTCTCGTAAATAAATACCGAACTTGTCTCTCGTTTCGAAAACTTTTTCCTCATCGCATTTTCCATTTCGCGGGAAAACGCGGTCTTTATTTTTCAGCCCCAACGATCGTCGGACTTCGCGAAAACTCTCACCATTCTCATTTCGTTTTCCATTGTTCGATGAGAAAATTAACGCGACAGTTCGGTTAGACGATGAACGATTTTCGGCTCAACCGGATCAATTTTGATGTTTCAACAGCTTCGGTCGAATTAACAATATAACCGTAAAATTATATCAGTGAAATTAATCAATGTATTTCCGAGTTAAATAAATGAATAAATAAATGAATAAATAAATGAACAAATAAATGAATAAATAAATGAATAAATAAATGAATAAATAATCAAATAAACAGATGAATATTGTATATAAATAACCAAAAAAACAAATAAATAAAGAAATAAATGCGATTAAATTATATTTTCGTTTTCGTTATATCTTTTTTTTTCTTTAATACCTCGTTGACTCGAAAACATCGTCGTCGTCGAATTTTCGTTGAAATATGTGATACGATAATTGTTGTTGGACGATTAAGCGGTTGTTGCGAATTTACAATCGAAGATAACTCATAGAGGAATTTACCTTCGCGAGATGATTCGACAATTTTCGTCGAGGCAACTGAGGTACTGTTATGTTGCACGAAGTAGAGAAAGGTTCGAACGTGCGATCGTGTAGGTATCTGCAATTCCACTGCGAAGCGGTTAAAGTCTGCGGTGCGGAAATTGTGGTCCATCGTATAGGGAATAGACGGAGGTTTGAGGCTGTGGCGTGAAGGCAATGGGCGAGGGTCGATACACACACTTATGTATATATAAATATACAAACGCCCGCGTATGCGTGTATGTACGTCAACGCACTGCATCAGATATATTGCGGTGTGCATAGGAGTGAAAGGTCCGGACCGGAAATGCAAGAGAAGGGTCGCAGCAGCTCACGGCCGGTCAAGTTTCACGCGTCGTTTACGGTCAAACAACCCCTACGGCTGTGAGCGTCCGATTTAATAGGAGAGTTTCGAGCCAACGAAATTCAGACCTCGGCTCGCAGCTCGCCTCGTGAAGGGGCGAAAGTGTCTCCTCCGACCCCCTCGGCGCGCGTTAACACATCGACCTCGATAAACCGAGTGTCTCCGCGTCTCGCCGAATTTCAACAATGTTCGACTCCGACGACGGCCTCCCGCCAGCCCTACGCTAGTTCGTCAACTCAACGTTATTTTTTTATACGGTCGATACCGAAATTGGAATGTGTGATAATTACTTATTGAATATCATCTATTAAAAATGATATCTTATACAATCTGGATCCAAGTACAGTCCGACCTCCGAATAAGCAACCAAAAGCCCCCAAGGAGAAGAGTTTTTCTTATAAATCCCATACCCCCACCAGGCGCGCGCTCCGCGCTCATTACCTCTGCCTGCCTCTCTCACTCTTTTCCGCATGCGATCCTCTCGACAAGAAACACGCTCGAACGAGTTCCAACTTTGTATTCACATCGCCCATGCAAAAACGTTCTTAAAAATTGGCCACGAGCTATGCTCGTTATGCCATCGTCTGGTGAGTATAAACGTTTTATTTTATGTCCATATTGTTTTCTCCCATTTGTACAAAAGAAGAAGAAGTCAATATCTCTGAGGATTCATCTCCAATGGCAGAGTTCGACTCTCTCGAAAATATTCCACCGTCAGTTGAGTGCGTTGCGGATCAAAATAATACGCAACAAGACGAAAACGCTTTTCATTACGTCTCGGACACTTTTGCTGTTTTATATAAAAATCTTTAAACGCCCTTATCGTTGTTTTTATTTTATATGGAATCTCGCCAACACACATATGTATCTTTTTAATGAATACAAAAAATTTCTAATAAACTTAGTAGTTTTTGTGTTTCATTCACACACGCACACACACATACTCACGCACGCATGCACACATCAATTTACACTGCAACGTTCACTCTATTTTGCCCGAATAATCTCTCCCAGGCTGGTTGCTTAACTAGAGGTTCGGCGCACAAAATTATTGACCTCGGAGTTCGAGTTGGAGTGGGGGCAGCGCTGGAGTGAGAAACTGGGGAAAGTTGCTTATTGCCGGGTTGCTTATTCGGAGGTCGGACTGTACTTGAATACAATTTTTTTTGCGCCGCATAACGCGACAAGTATTTTTTTACTAGTTTATTTCTTTTAAAATGTAATTTTTTATACTTCATGTCGATCGTACGATAAAATAAGAAGGCAATTTTTCCTTATAGATAAAATGATGATTGAGAGCCAGAAAAAGAAATTATGATTAATTTTTTAACGATCAGGTTGGATAATAGTTGTAGTGAGCTTTGTGAAAATGATTAAATAGGTGTTGACCGAGCATTACGCTTATTATTCTGGCGATAAAACCCGCAGACGACGGTACCATTTAGCGTGGCACTCTGTTGAAAACTGCTTCAACGGTCATTATCGAGCTTAATATTTTTCATGAGCTCTATTATAAGCCGGCGGAATAATTGATTTTGTATTCCCGGCGCTTTTTCGGGTGACCCAATTTATCGACTTTGAGCCAAAATATCCAAGACCAAGACGAACATTGTAGAACTTCCTCCATATCTACCGCAGCTACGAATAACCACAGATATCATACATATCGCACCTTGAGCATATCCGTCGACACCCCATTAATCGGTAATCGTCCATTAATCGGTGTTCCTACATCATTATCGCTAACATATTCAAGCCTCCATATCGGTTTTACCATTTTCATTTTTTGGGATTACAAGAGATCCTAACACGGATTTTACATATTTATGTGACCTTTTCCCAGCTTTCCGTGAATATCGCTTTTGTATCTCGATCTCAAGAGCTTACTATTATTAGCGCGAAACGAAATTGATTTTTTTTCGGAAATTTCAGACAGTTTTACACGAATATGCTCTTATTATGCAAATTTGATTTTCGATAAAATACTAATAAATTTAACTGAAGCAAAAAAAACAAAAAAAAACGGAAACGTCACGGAATGCCCTATACAATTATAGCCGAAATGATGGAAGCATAAATCCCAAGAAAAGTCGAGGGCATGTATGTTATCAAGGACAATATCCTGAATCTTTTTCAAAGATTTCCGAGGTTAGGCGTTTCAAGCCGTCGTCTCGATAGCTTAGGTCATTTCAAATTTCGATTGAGTTAAGGTCTTGATCGATTAAAAAAAAATGTTAAGCCTAGGTCGACCTTTCTTATCAAATTCTTGCCCCTCGCGGATTCGATGTGAAGGTTACCGTTCAAAATACATGAAATTTTGCTATCTTCCGGTACTGATTTCAGCGGGTCGGCTAATTATTCCTGGAAAAATTGATACCATACCAAATTGACGCGAAATTGAAAAAAAATCGCCTTAATATATACGGTATTTCCTCAATATAGGGTATAAGACTCAAAATGATTTTTCCCACGTGATTCCCATTAATTTGTGTAAAAAATTAAGGAAGACGTGTTTCGAGTTTTTCTGTTTTGAGCGATTAAAGGTTTTTCTATCAGGAAATAAAACCTATATCTTCCAAAAAAACGTTAGTTCACTCTGTTGGAGGCCTTAAGACCTTCGTCTTTATTCAAGAAATTCAGAAAAAAATAAATTCCAAAAATTAAAAATGGGTTTTTTAAATTTATTTTACTTTAAATTGTTCAACCGTTAATTAATAATGGTTAGATAGTGCCACGTAATAATAAATCCTTTTATCCTATAGCGCGTACGAGAACGACCAAAAAACACCCGTTTTTCAAAATTCATCAATAATCGTTGCTGAAATATACCGGTTACAAAATCTAAAAATCTTTTTTTTCTGTATTAATTAATATAATATAATTCGAGTCAATTGTTCGAAAGTGTCTGAGTTCCGGTTGATTGCCTCCTATATTCTCACGCTAATATGCATAAATATATACATACATGTACGGAGAGTTTCTCGCTATATTTAGTAAATATTGGTTTCGCATCGTCTCAGTATACGTACACACAAGCGATAACGATGTAGCCATGCCGATCGATGAACGATTAATCGAGTGTCGACGAATATCCTCGGGGTACGAAGTAGTTCGGGGATGCTCAATTCACCGTGCCGCAGGGTCGCTCGAGAATAGAAGAGCCGGCGGAGACGCATAAGCGAAGTACGGCATCGGCATAGTTGACCAAGTATGCGAAACGCCCGAGTGCCCGATTGCATAGTTGTACGGATAGCGGAGAGAGACGGGGGTTGGCCAGAGGGTCGCAAGCAACCGAGTGCAGCGAGTTGGATGTGTCGCACACACGTACACACTATTTCACCACATACCAGCATCGACAAATTGGGCGTTCCTAATTTGTAGTAAATCAAGAGGTGGCGCGGCTAGTGCGCGGTTCGTTCGGTCTTTCTCCCAGCTTCGCACCTACACCATCAGCGTCTCCCTTCGGTCGAGATTAAAACGCTCGACTTGCCGAGAACTTGGGTTATTATAACGCCTGCAGCGTTGCATAAAACCGCTTTGTTTTTGTTTTACCGAGCTCACCTGCCACGAAGAAATACGGTCCGCAACCTCCATAAGCTTGTGGGGTTGCGAGAGAAAGATGGGAGGAGGGTTAACGAAACGAAGTACGGTAGACTGGAGGAAACGTTGCTGTACAGAGTAGACGCGCTTATGGAAAAGCTGCGCTACCACCACTTCGATTCATCTCTTGAAAGAGGCTTCTCCGTATTTCCTCGCATCTCCTATTATCTTGCCACCTTTTCTTGCCTCTTAATTTCCATCTTTGAAAATAAACCACTTACCCCACGACCACGATTTTCGAAAGTTTAATTTTTAACGGGAGTCCGAAACGAGCGGCTTTTTTCATTCCACATCGACATTTCTAGAAGAACTCGATTGAACGAGCGCTCTAGGTCTTTCCAAAAAGTCCAATTACCAAATAAGCCGTAAACATTCAAACACATCGTCACAATTGTTCGAATACAAATTAAACACATCCGCAGCTTACAGAGCGCAAAGCTTTCCGCGTGTCCGTTGGCTCGGACGTTCGCGGAGTTATCTCCGCCTCGTCGTCACCTTTCTCGCTCGCAACCACAGTTTTCCGGTCCGTCATAATGCCCACCGAGCTTTAAACGTCGTACGTACATTTAGTTCCGTCGGATATTATGCACAGAGTAAATTTCACGTGCCAGTGTATTGTGTCGTGGGATGCCGTCGACGTTGAAGTGCGGAAGAGAAAAGCCAAGTTGATGTCGTTGTTGCTGATACATACCTTCGTGCCCTCGTGGTTCTCTCGTCGTAATCGTCGAGAACCAGAAACTAAGGTAATAAATAAACCGGAGACGCTGTGTGACCCCGACCGGCGTGCATGCCGGACTTCAACCGGTGTGTCCCGACCATCGTTAGTTTAAACGCCAACAGAACTGTTACTGGATTTCTCGTTGTAATTGTGCGAACACACGCTTGCCGAGCCCTTGGCTCGTCGAGGGTTGCCGCACACACCGGCGATAACTAGAACGAGAATGTCAGGGGTTGGGGCGAGGAGAGGGTTGCGCAGGTTATATGCCGGGAAAACAGCGGCGAGCTCTTGACTGCTACTTCCATCGACTACCTACCACAACCGCTGTCTGCACCAGTGGCTGAGCACCATGGCGCAAACTCCAGAGCGCGAACGAACCGTTGGACCTGTTAGTAGTACGAGTGTTGTTTGGTCCGGTGAAACGTGGGTAGGTTACCGGAATCCGGAGATAGTCCGTTTCGCAGCGGCATCGAACCCCTCACATACACGTCACCCGGGGCAAGGTTCTCCCGTGGCAAGGGTTCACCGATCACAGTGCCCGTCCCGGTCGGTGCACCGCGTGGAGATCTCGTTCGCCGTTTGTTCAGGTTACATCAACATTGAGAACAGCCGAAAACGTTGGAATCGGTCACGAAACCCTGATAGGAAACTTGACTTTGGAGCAACTCGAGCGTTGATCAGTTGAGCTTTCATGACATTTTCGTCGTCCATTGCATTCATTTTGACAAAAATGTTTGGAATAAAAACTACTTGAAGAATAAAAAATCAAATTCGAAATTTCAATGAAGAAGATTTGGACCGAAAGTCCATTTGTTGGTTCAAGAATCTTTGAAGTTCCAGTATGATGAGTTATTCTGGACTGTAGTCTGGTAGCGATTGCTTCCCGTGGCCGGGGAAGCGATAGAGCGACATGGCGAGGACGAGATTGGCTGGTAACTCGAGAGAATTTATACCGTCGCCCATCCTGTATGTGTATATTACATCGTACATTGAAGCACAAACTCCGTAACAAGCCCGTTGGCGTTGTAGTTACCGAACTTTCGTCGTATCTCTTGTATAATGTCGTTGAAGAAAGACTCGGAGAAGGAGCTGCGAGTCAGAGGTGTCTTGTTGCACGCCCTCGTCATTTTTATCGTCCTTCTCATGGCTCGATATTCCAGTCTGTGAGAAACTATGAAAATGTATTAAGCAAAATACGGAATCTCTCAACGATTGGCCCGAACACTCTTTTTAATATCTGGCGTCATCTTCGGCAAAAGTTTTGCATTATAAATCTTCCGGACTCCTTCCTCCAACCCCCGCGTTGCTGATCGTCGCCATTCATGATTTCTGCACTTCGAACAATGGTGAAGTTCGGAATTTATCTCGTTCCTATCTTCGAGTCTATCTCGAACATTAGGGCGTAATTAGGGAAAGCTCGTTAGGGGGCAGAGTGGAAGGACTCTTGAATTTCGAGAGCCCGTCTCTACCAACCCCCTCGAGACGACCGTCCCAAGGTAGGACGAGCCGTACGAAGGAAGATATGGACTATAGCTATGTACATCTCAGACATTCACTGGGTCTGATGGCGCGAGAAAGGAAAGACTGGAAGACTGTACGACAGGCGGAGCTTGCTCTCTCTCTCTCTCTCTCTCTCTATGTTCCTCTGTCTCTTTCTCTTCAACCTAGATATCATCTTAACGATTCAATTAAGAAGCAAAACGTTGTGCTTCTAGATTGCGCACGCTGTTGTATGCTGCCAAATCCACGTTTTGGATATTCCGCCACGACCATCCCCCCTTGCCGTTGATTCCCGCCGTCACGTTCGACCTTGACCCCGTCTCGCTGAACCAACGTCGGTGTAAACCCTGACTGCGGGGTCGTGGCATGCCTCCCCGGCGTACCTCGAGGATCGTGACTCCCCAGGAGTCCTCGAAACACTGATCCACCCATCCACCTCATAACTGTCACAGTTTGTTCCCAACCGCCTCGCTTAACCTCTCGTTCGTTCAATGTGAAACGTTTCAAATCTGTTTTGAGTTTCCAGAGATTGAGGTACGATGATTCATAAAGAGAACGTGATCATGCTCGTCGGTCAATTCTGACTCCTTCAAGGGATACTTGACCAATTTTTTTCTGATCAATTGTTGTGCATTTATTCGTTTTTTCTTAATTCTTTGGTCTACAAAGTTCCGGTAAATTCGTTGATTCTTAATAGCTCATCGAGCGTTGAGGAGAGCGATTGAAAATAATAACGGAGTCGTTGATTGTACAATAGAGTCGGCACGAACGGGTGGAAGTAGTTCATCAACGTTATCCACTTCGACTCCGGTAAATCTCCAGCGAGCCGTCATCGAAAACATTTGATAAATCCTTTTTGCCTTTTCTTAAATGTTTTAATTTTATTTATTTGGTATCGAGATCAGGTTTTCACGTGGGAGTTGTACGAAGTCGTTGGAAATACTCTTACATGTTTTTACGTGACTTTGCCTTTTCATTTTTCATTCAGTTTTTTTTTCTTCGTACCTCGTTTATGCTTCCTACGACAAAACCTCATCCGTTTAAAATGGCTCGGGGCACTTGCGTGCATCGCGGCTCGTCATTTTGTATTTTCCCCGGGTTCGCAAAGTCCGTGGTCTTGCCTTCGCTTCACCCGCGAACTTTGGGATGAAATATTCAAAACACGCTCGACATTCGTCGATGTTATGTATATGTACGTATATATATATATATATATCCTGTTGGTGTTGTCAGTCTGCATGAGTCTGGTGCAGGCCACGTCGAAACTTGCCGCGAATCGAAATAGATTCAACGCTCGCCCGATGCGGCTTCTGAACGTCAATTGGCGACGTGAGGAAATCCCAGGAGGCAGCTCGAGGCAGGACGAAAAAACCGCACGAAGGCCGACGGAGTGAAAATTCACGAAGACCAATGTTTCAAAGGTGGTCCAACGTTCTGCCGAAACATTCAGTAGTCGCAGTGCATTTCTCGATCGAAAAATAAAAAATAAAAGAAAGTTAGAGAGAAAATGCTGCAATGAAAACTGTACTAGAAAAAACGGAGAGAACAAACATTTATTTGCGAAAAGAAAGAAAAATGCAGTTAAAATTATTCACTTTTACCCATTCTTGTTCGAGCCTCTTCAGACTTCCCGCGATTAAAACGGAAAGCTTTGGAAAGCATCATATAGTGACGTCTGTGCCATCTCTCGCATTGTTTCAATAATGCAAAGA
The DNA here is from genome assembly GCA_963971145.1 of Sussaba pulchella. Classification (NCBI taxonomy): domain Eukaryota; kingdom Metazoa; phylum Arthropoda; class Insecta; order Hymenoptera; family Ichneumonidae; genus Sussaba; species Sussaba pulchella. Next base: position 7,338,962 of record OZ020170.1, read on the forward strand.
AGTACATTCAAACCCTCCACTGCAACTCGACGGCGAAACTTACAATGAATATATTTCCCATTTTTTCCGGAAGAAAAAAAATCAACTCCAAACGTTATATACTCATGCAAGAAAAAATTGTTTGCGCAATTCTACAGCCATGGACTCCGAGAATAAATAAAAGCGAGGTTCATTTGCACCGCCAATATTGTTTATCGACTTTTAATCAATTATTCCATCCCAATCGTGTCAATTTCATTGTTCCACATTGAACTCACGAATGTCTTTCTTGTAAGCCTGAAAACCACAATCCAACGGTCATCAAGCATTTGTTACCAACCGTCTAAGAATATTCCGAATAACGCACCAACGGGCTCAAAGTGCTAAAAGCGACGGAAACGATGGGTATACCAGTAAGGGCGGGATCAACAAAAAAAAACATGAAAAAAAAGAAAAAAACGTTTCAAGCGTGAAAAGTTGTACGGTCACGAGATATGCTTGACTGCTCAGCGCAGCGGTGTTGAAGGTGCCGCGAGTACAGCGCGGAGATTATTGCCGACGAGAGGATGAGATTTCCCACGGGTGGCGTTGTACACTCGAGGTACGGAGCCGTTTCTCATTACCGGCGGTGCACACCTAGGAGCTCTTCTGCTTTGCTCTCGCCCGGGCTACCTTGCTATCCGGCTGCCAGCCTCTCCCACGTATATATCTATTCGCCGGTGTTTGATGCTTCTCTCCGACCTCGCTGCCCCCCCCCCCTCCCTCCCCCACCCATGCTCCATCCAAACCCTGTCAACTCTCTCGAAGCTCATTCGTTTTTTTCCTGCTTTTTTTTTCCTCTTACATCGTGTATCGAGAGGGAACGGACGTACTTTTCCTCTTCCACTCTTTCCATCTTAGAACCCATTACGCTAACGGTCGTCAAGATAATTCCGAGAGCTTGCGGACCTTTTTCCAGACTGAAAGCTCGCACCGAAGTCGTCCGGTCGACGCGGCAATCACATTTACCTTGAGAGCATTACAGTCGTACGAAATACAATTGTACGGGTCATCCGGTGAAATCAACAATTTTCCGAAGTTTTCCGGAAAACAGCGGGAGGTTTTATTCGTTAACGCATCGAGAAGCTGCTACCGTACGTGTATTACCGAGCGTTTTGGTCGAGATTGGAGCGATGAGAAAGAAGATTCTTGGCCGCAAATCGTGGTTATAGCCTCGATGTCTCATTTGACGTCTTCGAGTTTGGAAGTGAAGCGAGTGATTGATTACAACACTCTTTCCCCCACTGAACCATTGCATATTTTCGCTAGCCATGGGCAAGGTGCCAGGGTTTTAGACCGATGTTTGGCCACAATGGTGAATGTGAGAATTCGAGAACTATCGATGTCAATTTATTCAATATTTTTTTTATACTTTATATCTATAATTTTACTATATTCGTCGTGAATGCAAGGCAATTGATTTTTCATTTGCGTTCATTGCCCGCGTCTTCGGTTCGAAGGATATAAGGCCGACGATAAGATGCAAACTGCCGAGCCACTCTCTTCCCCCGCTCAGCAGGGAGGAAGCGCATCTCGATTAGTTGTTTAAACTTGGTGTGCAGTCTGGTTGATGGAAATAGGGCTGAGAGGGTGTAAATTGTCGCACAATTTCCTAAACATCCGAACTTTGCCAATTTCCAGATTGCCGGTGAAACCCGTGACACACACGCGCGCGCACAAACACACTCACCGACACGAGACGGCCCTTATTCTATCTGATGACAACGCCAACTCCTCCGGGCCGAGGAAATTCACGCGGGCCACGTGGTAGAGCCACCGAACGTGATTTCGATTACCCTCCTTCCTCGTGTATGTTATGGAAGATTTCGAAAATTATTTTACGGGCGAACAATTGAATTCCAAACTGCGAAGACGCAGAAGCAAATTTCTCATTCAGTCGGGAGAGGGGTTTATCGGTCGGGAAAACGTTGCTCAAACAGATCACGTAGCAGAGAGCTCGGGGGTCGGGAAATTTGACGATAGAACTGGGTCATCTGGCACCGAAGCTATCATAGTATATCTGTATATTTGTGTGTATGTATAGATATCGGGTAAGTAGGTTACACCGGTGTGTTCCGCCGCTGTGGCTTCTGTGGCGTTTGCGACTTGTTCAATTATTCCAACGGGTCACTCGAGACGACTCCGAGACCCTGGGTCGAGGGATGCGACCACACGCGGACGCAGTGGATAAGTCACGAATTTCGGAAAGGATAGCCGAGACGTGTCACTGCGGTAAATTCACGCAGGACCCTTGCGAAACTCCCAGGATGAAGCGTAAAGTCGGAATGGAATTTCGTTATCTTCATTTCACAACGATAGACCGAAAAACGAAAAGGAGAATTAAAAAAAAATAAAAAAAAAACCTATTTCCCATTCGGAAGCTGTTGAAAATTCTTCGTTACAGTCTGAGCATTCGCTCAGCGTCAGTTTTCATTTGATAATTTGATTATCCTTCTAAAAGTAGCTCCCCGCTGGGTTTTGAAGACTTAAACTTTGTTATCTCGCATTAATTGGCTCGGTCTTTATTACGTTAATTGTGAATTCTTCATCCCCTGGTTGTTATACGGTAAAAATGTTGGTGGTGATAAAAGAATATTCGTTTTACAGAAATGTTGACAGTTTTTTTTGAGTAAAATCTAATTTTTCAAATGTTTTGATGGGGAAAAATATTACAGCTACATTTTTTAGGAACAATGAATATTTGCAAAAATATGTATCGAAAAAAATTCGTATCTGTTGTGTGGTACAATGATGAACGAGATATTTCACGGTAGTTACAGCTTATTGTGAAAATCTTGCCCGGAAGACAAGTAGGTTGTGGAATAAAGTAAGAAAAAAAAAGAGCGAAAGACACGAAGCGTATGGCAGAGCATTTTCCGGACGTCCCATGAAATATGGGACGTGGTTGAAAGGTGGGCAAGTTACGTTACACCGAGTAGTGCCATCCCCATGCTAGACAACCCAGCAGAACCTGCGGCAAGATCATAAATTTCATGGTTAGAAAGGGATGAGAAGTGTTGGAGGAGGACGGGGGCAAAAGGAAAGCTCGGTGTTGTAGTAAAGCGTTCGCGTCTCCCGGCATATTAATGTCGTATCGTAGCTCGAGCTACCCCTAGCTGCGCTGACACCCTCGTCACCCTCGAAGGAAAGGCTTAATCAGCGTAAATATCGTGGCCGCCGGTGTAATCATTGTCGAACGATAAGCTAATGTTTTGGCTGATGTCTCGATTGCCGCGAAGGCCCGTGAAAGGGGAAGCAAAGGCGACATCAACCCCCGCATCTCGACGAGGCTCTCGCTACCCCATCGCCGAAGTTGGACAGTCCTTGAACGCTTTTTACGACACTGAAATTATATTTCCGATGCCACTGTTTATCTCACTTGGTTTTCTATTTTTCTTTTTCTTTATTTGTCTACTTTTTTAAATTTTTTCTATTCACCTACTTATCTATTTTGCCATCCTTCTTTTCTCCCAGAAGATTGAAAAAATATCGAACGATCTAGAAAAAAAAAAAAATGTAAAGAGTAAAAGTTGTGATGCAAGAAAAAAAAAGAGTCAGATGTAGTTATTGCGTGCGGAGTTCTCGACTGGTACCGGTTTCGCCGACAATAAGCGATTTGCAACCGATTCCCGGCTCACGTACATACCCTTCGCCATTTCCCCCGGCGCTGGTATCCTTGTTTCGCGGATAAATACAAGTTTGAATAGAAATTCTCCGCACGTTTTGCAGATACATGTATTTATACGCTTGCGGGGAAATAATAATTGGTTGACCATGCAGAAAACGAGGTTTCGGCGGAGAGAAAATGCCCAACGAGAACCGAGCAAAATTATCGATCAACGTGTAATAATCATCGTCGTGATTCGGCGAGCATGTTCAGTAGCTCGATGCACGCGAGCTTTGTCGGATGTTTCATGACCGGATATGATCGTGGACGGGTTAATGACGCGTTTGGTACCATTACGAAAATAATTTTACAGAGAATTCATTGTTAAGGGGTTACATACACTTGTAATTTTCAAAAATTCGAACAGCATCAAATCGAATTATTAGAAGCTGCCAACGATGCGAACGGATTATTATATGGCCCTGGAATAGATGACTCCATGTAAGTTGAAAAAAAACGAAATTTACCACATGTAAAACGCTTTTGAAACTTTAAACGCGTTTTTCTCAAAACTATGTTTTCAAAATCGGTGATCAAGATTTCTCGAAAACGGCTGAACCGATCAGTCTCAAATTTTAACACAACCTTTTTAACTAGATTTTTTAGTAATTAATCGAAGATTTTTTTCTCCGATAAATATTTTCCATTTTATAAACAATTTAAGGCTTAAATTTTCGTTCAAAATCGAGTCTTTTATTTTGAGAAGTCGCCATTTTGTCAAAAATTATTTTTTCGCTAATTCCTTCGATTGAATACTAGATAATGTATTATATTAACGAAATTTATTTGGTTTTTTCATTTCAGATAATCCGGTCCAGAGATATCGTGATCACCGCAAAATTGGTTTTTTTTTGCGGAGCTCTAGGAGATCGGCGATAGCAACATTCGCGATGATTATTTTTACAAATAAAAAATATGTAAATATATTATAAGGTTATTATAATATGTACACCAATTTTCAAATTAATAAATTGAATAGTCTGCGCGAAAAAAATTCTTGAAAATCCGTCTTTTTAAAGCCTTCTAACTGTATGTAACCCCTTAATCGATTTTGTCTTTCCCTTGTTTCGTTTTCAAAGAATTCGCGGGTTACAATTGCGCCAAAATAATGAAATATATCAGAACATTGAGTTTCGTGTGTTTCCGAGCAAGAACAAACGAAAAAAAAAAAAAACGGTAGCGGGCATCACATCTCGCTCAGTAGATATTGACAGTACCGAGCAGACAGAGGGTGATAACTTCGGCAACAGTGATCGAAACGTGGGCGTGCACGTATTGTTCGAGAGTCAAAGTGAGTCGTGGAAACTTCGATGTGTACGTTGAGGAAACGGATGTGGACGATCGGTTTTGCATAGCAATCCCTCGAGGCTCGTCATGGTTTCCGAAAATGTTCAACGCGTCCGAGGTGAACCCGAAGAACGATTCGTCCGCAAAGCACACCGAACAAGATCCGTTTAATTCAGGAAATCGTTCTATGTCCACCCTTTGCTTCCGAAAGGTTAGGGTAAAGTTTCTGCAGCAGAACGAGGAGGCTGAAATTGGATAAAATATTTCTGCAGCGCGACAGAACGAAAATCGTGCGATGGGGTTGCATCGAGTAGGCGACGGGCTATTTTGTTCTGTTTTCGCAATGAGCTTTTTCCCATTGGTTCTGTATAACATTATGAAATAATGATTTCAAATAAAAAAAATATTCCTCTAAATTGAAACGAGTGATAGGATTGGTTGTGGACGACTTCACAACGATCTCATCGAGACCAACGATCTTTATCAAGTAGAATTCTCTCAGGAATCTTATACAAATAATAAAGCACCATTGAGAATAATGTTTTTCGCTCGAGCGAATACAACTTTTTTATTCGCCCATTCGTAACTCGTGCAACCCGTCATGGTGTGCCAAGAGTACCATTAAATACCATCGAAGCGTCTTTCGCTAGGCAATTCTGGCTGAAATGGTAAAACGGGGCGACACAACCCAGCCCGATGACGTTCGAAAGCAGGGAAAAATGGCATATGATGCATGGAAATGTATGTGTAAAAAAAATAAATAATATAAGCAACTGTACAGCAACACGAAGCTAATGGAGAGTCCACTGAACCACTCATTCGAGTTATTCAAAAAAATAAAAAAATTGTGAACTCGAGTCTACTCTGCCGATAAGAGCGACTGGGCCGATAGAAAAAAAACGTAGCAATACCCATCATATTTGTTTTCAACAATCGGCGACCGAGCGACACATATATATTTTTGGTGATTCAAAGACGACAACAACGCAAATTGTTCGGGACTGTAATACTCCATCCAATCAAAAAATGTTCTGTTTTCTCTCTCCGCCCCCTACAATTTTTTCCTTCCGCGTTTCAAAAGCTTTGAAAACTTGACATTTGACTGACAAGTGAGACCGGAACGCATTCGGTAGCAATATAGAGGCTTTTTTTTACTTTCTTCCTCAGTTATTCCATTTCACTCCGAGTCTTCTCACATACTTACATATATAAAAAAATTCTACGGAGCATCGCTTAAGCGTTAACAATTCCACAGCGTTTCGTTGCTCGTTCGCTTGAGTTCCATTCGCGAGTGAGAACATCTATTCGTCGTAACCCGTTTTCATCCCTTTTCCCTTTCCCGGCTTCCAACGACAGGGACGAGGTCCTTTCGCGCACTTCACCGATACACTCCTGGAATACCCGAGCATTCATGTGGCCGAACCGAGAGCCGCGCTATCGCACCGGGAAAACCGGCATGGAGACCGGTAACGGAGGCGAGGACCCGGTTTCGTTGGCGAAACGGAGCTAGCTGCGAGAGCACAGCTCTTATCGAGGTCGAGGACGTTTCCATAACGACCATCCCCCCCCCCCCTCCCTCCCTCCCGCCGTTCACCGCGTTTCTGTACTACCTTCGTTCTATTTCACCCAAGTGACTACCGCATAAGCAGAAGCAAGACCAGAAGCAAAAGTAGAAACGACGTCGCACGGGCGCACACCTCGAAGAGCAGATAAAGAAAGAATGGACGGAGGCACGGTAGATAGCTGGGTGTTCAACGAGGTTCTGATGAGAAATTACCCAATCGGTAAAAGCGATTACCGGTCGGTGAAAAAAAAAAAAACGACAATTTCGTTTCGTTTCATCTATCCGATGTCTCTTCGTTTTGTTTCGTTTGATCATTCCGTCTCAGACTTACGTTCGAACGATGGTATTAAAATAACGAGTACTTATTTTCATTACGTGAATAGCGTCATTCGCTTTGAGGGATTTTAAATTCGTCAAGACCACGATTGTTCGAACACTGAAATAATCGTTCGGAGAGAAGTAATGGAAATTGGAAATTTTCTGGTCTCGAGATCCATTGCAATTCCATTGCGTCGCGACCGAACGAACACCGAGAAAGTACGTGCGGCTCGTTGCAGATCGCTGTGGGTATCAATTATACACGTACGAAGTACTCATTAATCCGACACACCGGTACGGTGTATTGGTTTAATGAATTTCCGAGTCCAACGAGATATCTACGAGTAAATGGTGCACAGCTATTTTTCTTTGTTACGCAACGTCGATACATGTTTGTTTTTTTTTTTACGTGGCAATTTTACTGCCTTTGATCCAATGACGTGGCGCACACGTAGATATAGGGGTAGGAAGTTGAGTGTAGAACATAGGTTATTCCGAAAGGTTGGAGGTTTCGTGCAGTAGTCGTACGTAACGTATGGTCTGGCACGCGCGTTCCACTCGGCATTTACTCGATGCTGGTTGCAACTGCGGACTGGAAAGGGGGTGGGGGGGTAGTTTTAAAAATTCACGAGTACGAGCTCGGGTGTACACGTTGGGAGGGGGTGCATCGTTATGGTCCTGGTATCGTAAAGCTCTTGCCGCGTCGTGTGATATAAAACCCAACGAATGAACGAACGAACGAACGAACGTGGAAGCAAAAGGTCGAGAAACGGAATGAGAAATATATCGAGTGCGAGAGGTAGAGACTAGGAGATGTAACTTCCCGTCGCTGGGTTGGCCATCTCGAAGTCGGAGTTTCCAGCAAACCAAGTCGAAATAAAGCACGAGCATGAAATATTCATAGTCTACGTGTCATCGATCGCGGCTAACATCTGAAGGAATATCATTCGACGTATGAACGTAGCTTGGCTCACTGACCCGTTGATGAAAAGCGGTCATTGTGGCAACCGCTTTGAGGAAGGAACCGCGGAACTCGGACGACTATAAGAGACGACGAAAGTCTTACGGATGACATTCAATGGCCTTCTTCGCAACGTCGAACATCCGCCGTAGTAGTCCTCGCATTGCGACCTCGCTTGTGCCCTTTTTATTCGATACATCGATCCGTCTTGAAGTACGACCTCAGATATAATTTATTCGATTTTCTTGTGCTCTATTTTTGTAACACACTTCGCGGAATATGGAATTATTTCAGTTGATTATGAAATTCTCCGGGATTGATACGAGGATTCTTTGAACCATTGATTGAACATCGATATTTGTCTAAAATACACATCATTTTTACACACAACTATCGAAAGACTTCTCCCAGCTGTTTTTTTAATACTCTTGTTGGATAATAAAAACGATTCGAATATTTATCAATGTTATTTATAGTCAAATCCATGCACCCGTATCAGATAATTCAGACTCGTATCCGGAAAAATTCGCAGAGAACGGTAAATCGATCAAAGTATTTGTGAACTCGTGAATTTGTGATAAAAAGAAATATCGTGTTACGTTCGTGCCAAAATAATTACATATATTCAAACATTGTGTTTTATGTGCTTGCGAGCAGAAAAAACGACAAAATAAAAATTCGTCGAGGGCATCACGTCCCATTAAGTAGATATCTGTAGTATCAGATCAGACAGATGACGATAACTTCGACAACAATGATCGAAACGTGGGTACTTTTACATACAAATGTAAAAATATTTTCTCTCAGCTATTTGTTATTTTTCAAAAAAACTCTCGTTAGGTGATAAAGGTAATTCGAATAGTCGAAGACGTTATTTATAGTCAAATTCGTGCAAGCCGAATTGGGTAATTCAGACTCACGTCGGGGGAAATTCGCCGAGGATGGTAGGATAGATCGAAGAATTCGTGGACTTAATGGGAAGAGGTGTGCTCCCCCACGTAGCTATATACATCCGTATATATTCTACGGATTTTCGTATACGTATGATGTCGTGTATACGAAACTGGAAATCGTAAATTCGAGCTTACTCGAAACGAAGGGTGGGCGCGGGCCCCGGCGAAAGTTCCACGAAGCGACGTTCGCGAGAGTACGAATTGCGAGTACGAGAGTAGGACGTTTCGTATCGCCGAGTTGAATATTAGCCGGCAACGAAGCGGGGTCTCTTCGACCCCGGTATTGCCCTGGGGAAGGATTCCGGATCTCCTTCCAACGTCTCTTCGGCCGACTCTTCTCGACAATATCTTCGTACCCGGAGAGCACTACATCGATCGGTGGCAGATCGACCCGCCGCTGAGAATTGCCAGCGCGGCGTTGGAAGCTCTGAAATACGTACTGTACAGATTATAGGATACGAACGCCTCGGATTTATCGAATAGAAACGAAAGCACCTTATTCGCCCCATCCCGCTCGGTCCATAGACTTTCCCTCGTGACGTAATATTTGTGGTCCTGACAAGTCGAGATAGCCACGTGCTTAAACCAACTTTACATGACATTTCAATATATTGCCAGTCCTGCAAGTGCATTTAAGTTTCCTTTTTTTTTTGGAAAAAAATATATAGGGGATTTTGCCAGAATTCAGTCGCCTTCAACCAGTTGGGTCCAATGACGATTTTTCACATCAATATATGGGGAAAATAAAGGGACACGTATTTTGGTTCATTCGATTTTGAGCGATCGGCTCTAAGATAGAAGCGAATGAAGTTTTTCACCTATTGATGATTTTTAGTTTTAATGTATATTATTCTTTGGAGTTCTTTACGTTACTGAGATATAATTCAGCAACGATTATCGATAAAATGGAAATATCTACTTCTTATTCGTTTTTGTAAGCGCTCTACGATGAAAGTGTTCATAATTACGTAGCACGATTGAAACCATTTAGAAGTAACACGTGAACAATTAGAATTGCGTGAATAAACAAATTTATTTTCAATGTGATTAATTGATTTTTTCTCAATTTCTTGGATAGAAACGAAAATTTTAAAGCCTTCAACAAAGTAGACCAACGTTTTCTTTTAAACTTATCGCTTTTTTCTAATGAAAAGCTCGTTCAACGTGTTTATTTAAATAAACATTTAAAAGAAAAACATTTTTCATTTTTTTAGCTCAATTTTGTCTGAATTCCTCAAATAAGAACAAAAATGTTGAGAGCTCGAACAAAAAGAACCAACGTTCCATTAGAAAGTCGTAGCTCAATTTCTATTAAAAACACGTTTGATTTGTTTATTTCAATCAAAATAAAAAAATCCATTTCTAATTTTTTCATTCTATTTTCTTCTGAATTTCTTGAACAGAAATGAAAATATTGAGACCTTCGATAGAGTGGACCAACGTTACCTTCGAAAGTTCTAGCTCTTAAAACAAGTTAAACGTATTTTTAATCAGAAACAGAGCTATAACTTCTGAACCAAACCTTGGCCGACTCTGTGCAAGGTATCAACATGTTTCGAGTTATGGTACTTTTAATCGTTCAACTGTTAATTAATAATGGTTGCAATGGTGCAACGTAGTTATGAATACTTTTAGCGTGTAGCGCGTAATCAAACGAAAAGTCAACTCGGTTCTTTTTCTAATTTATCAATAATGATTCCGGATATATCGGTTTAAAATACTGAAAATCATCATTAGTTAGAAAACTTAATTTGCTCGTATCTTAATGACCATCGCTCAAAATCGAAAGACCCAAAATACGTGTCTCTTTGTTTTCAACGTATATTGTTGTAAAAAATCGTGGGTCTTGAAGTGTTAAGTCAACAGTTCGAAGGTGATTGGGTTCCGGTGGAATGCCTTACATATAACCGTTAGGGTGACGCTTATTTCGGTGACTTCCGATTTTTCACAAGCCGCTTTCCAAATAATCAGAAAAAATTCCCGCAAAGTTTCTCCGCTTTATCTCAATATAACAGATAGGGCAAGCTTCTGACCTCGGATTCGAGGTATAAAAAAAAATCAGATCGATATGCCGAACTTTTTCGATGAAGAAATTAAAAAATTTTAAGACAGAGATCAATATATAAATTCTTTAAATGTATGTATAAAAGAAAAATCGGGAAATCAATCCGATTTCGGTGACCGTGGGCTATTATAAAGTATCTACTTCCCGTAGAACTGTGGATAAAGATGAGCCAGATCGAACAATTTTTAGGGCTGTCGCTGATTTTTCAAAGTTTCAACCGTGAAAACCGTGAAAATTCGTAGCCACCCCTTAACTTGGTTCGATCGGGCTGATCTTTCAGCACGATTCTACGGATGCACGATACTTTGACCCTGACGCGCCCCTCGAAAATCGGCGAAATTTTTTCTTCTCGCCCGTCACCCTAATATATATATTCCTCGCAATTTCTGAAGTCAGATTCCTTTGGCATATTACTTCGGGACGCGTCCAGGGCTATTTGTGGGTTGGATGAAAAGCTCCGTTGACGAAAAGACGACGGAATTGCCACTCGGAGTGGATCTGAGAGTCGCGCTCGTGACGTCGTAATGGCTGGAATTTTACTTGGCGGCGGGTAGCGAGAGGAAAGGGGAATTGAGAGCTTTCGGTAGGAATAAACGGCTCGGGAAGTATCCGAGAAGTCTTCACGGTCTTTCGTTTTCCTCCAAGTTTAAGCTCTCCACGAATGCGCGAAACTACGCAGGGATGTTGATTCCGCGGAAGTAGATAAGGCGTTCTATAATCAGATGGAGTGCAGTATCACGTTTGATCAACGAAATGTTTTTAACGAGGGTTATTACACGAGCTTTTCGCGGTTATACTTTCAATGGAAATAACAGTGCGAGGATTTTCACCATGGCATGATAAGGTTTTTAGAGAAAACAAGTTGAAACTTGCTAATTGCTTTCTCAGAATTCAAGATATTGTACGAATCTTCCTCCATGATGAAGTATTTATATCGACTCTGGCTTTCTCAGGGAGGATGATTCGTGGTCGATTCTGCAGAAGCAATTTGCGAATTTCTACTTGCAGCTTATTCCCCATATAAATTCCGGTCCTTCTGACCGATCTTTACCAAATTTTGTAGATAGTACAGTCAAATAATTATTCATACCTGTAGTGAGTTCGGGTTCAATGAGTCAAAATTGCCGTGAGTTAGAACGAAAGGTGTTTTATTTTTTAAATATTTAGAATCCTATAAAATCTTAACTTCTTGATCGATCCAACCCAAATTAAATATAAGCTAAATTCGGGTCCAAACTTACAATTAATCGCGAAGACAGTAAATTGGAGCCACAGCGTCAACCATGACGGGAATGATTAAGACATTATTATAGAGCTGCACAAGTCTGAAAAATTTGAGGGCTGTAGCTGCAACCGTTTTCAAGTTGTACGAGTTTGAATTTGGGTAGACCATTACACACATACACACATCCATACGGACATTTTGTCCGAATGTTATCTCTCGACGTCTTAGCACATTCTAAACAAACTAAAATGAAGAACTAAAAAAAAGAAAAAAATTCTGCATAACATAATTCCTTATACGAGGAAGCAAAAGTCAATTACCGGCAACGGCTCTGCAATGGAACGGTTTTTCTTCGTAATAGAGAGTATGTCGCGGGGAGTGTGTTATCCGTACATCCAATCCAAGCAATTGATGTCGTAAAAAATTTCCCCGTTCTCAAGAATTACCTGACTTCCAACATTCTCGCTAATTGTTCAACCGTTTGCAGTAGTGATATCGCATATCGCGACGAAAAACCGACGTGACTTTTTGTCCCATCTTCGTTGGGTAGCTGCAGTTTGCTCTGACGTTTTAGTTCCTTCAACGCTGCAAGGTGGTTCATCCGCGCTCTTCGCCGGAGCGTGGAATTCATTTGTCCCGTTGTCATTCGTCGCTCCGTCCGACCAGCAAATACATACATTGCAGACTCTACGAAGAAAATAGCCAGCTTCACGGAAAAACAATAATTAAAGTCGCTTGTTGAAAGAAGCCAGCTGTATGTGTACGTCGAAAGAACGGTAGAACGAGAGAAAAACGAAAACAAAATATTTTTAAAACAATAAAAACAGAAGAAAAAACAGTGATGGACGATGTTCGTAATTATTTTCTGTGGTAAATGGAGCTGCTCGCAATTTTTCTCCGCATCCACCTCTTCTCCTTGTTCTTCATCTTCATTATTTTCCTTCGCTATAGAAAATAGCTTTTTTCTTTTTCTTTTCTTATCTAGCCGAAGCTTTTAGGACGATCGACGAGGAAAATTATCCTGACGAGATGCTAAACGATCAACAAGTTCTCCAATCCGTCAAAACTATTAGGCAGAAGGAAAACTATTTTTTTTTACCCGGGAAAAACATTGGAAAACATTTTTTTAACTCTATTTTCCTCGTCCAAAGCTATTTTTTGCATATACACTCGCGACGATTACACACAATCCTCAACGACCTACATCGACGCGGGGGAGGGTTGGGGATGGGGTCTTCCACGTTCTCGTCCACAGACCCGAGGTGAATTGGGATTTCGTTGATGATTACGAAGAGCTCGTAGTAATTTCCAAGGGGATTTCCCGCGCAAAGAACCCCCAACTCTGTTCTGTGCGCTCTACCGTGCGCTGCGTGCGCGTGCTTGTGTGCGTGTGTATGTGTGACCCACTTTTCCGGTCCCCGTTTTCATACACGGGACGCGCCTGGCGCCACGCTCGAGAAATATCAACGTGCAGGGAGTCAAGGGTTTTCTCGTAATTATATGGATTCTACTATATTACGTACTATACGTATTTCACCCGCGGTGTTTTCCGTCGGCGAGATATAATTATAAGCTCGAGATATCAGAATACCAAGTAGCTATTTCTAAACATCCATTTTACTCGCAGAAGCTGAGTGAATAAAAAAAAACCGAGCGTATGAAAAATTTAAATCAATAATAATAATAATAATAATAATAATAATAATAATAATAATAATAATAATAATAATAATAATAATAATAATAATAATAATAATAATAATAATAATAATAATAATAATAATAATAATAATAATAATAATAATAATAATAATAATAATAATAATAATAATAATAATAATAATAATAATAATAATAATAATAATAATAATAATAATAATAATAATAATAATAATAATAATAATAATAATAATAATAATAATAATAATAATAATAATAATAATAATAATAATAATAATAATAATAATAATAATAATAATAATAATAATAATAATAATAATAATAATAATAATAATAATGAAAGTAGACGGTACTACGATGTAATCTCGAAAACGAGACTCGTAATATAAATAATAATAATGTTAATAGTAATAATATAGATAAAAAGAGTTATCTTGCAGTGTATAAAATAAATAATAATAAATCAATTTCTTTCCTTTTCCGTCTCCCGTTTCTCCAGTAATAAATTAAATAACAATAATAGATCCAGTAACTCGTTTCAGTGATATAACAATAATGTATCGAAAAAGATGCAATTGTGACGAGCTTGTACGTCCCCTACGCTGGCAATAAATATGCTGCGACGATGGTACATAACACTTAATATCAATTACCACGATAGAGTAGTTGAATTGCCGAGGGTGAACTCGTTCCCCAACGAAGAGAAAAAAAAATCCTTCATTAATTCGCGCCTCTTTAATTTTCTGCGTCCTCAACGCCAGCATTCCACAGCAGTGCGAAAGCAACCGAGATGCCATTGATATACCAAAGTACTTGGGCCTCGCTCGGTCGTTTATACCACCGCATACATCACCGGTGTCTACGCGCCGGGTAGTTCTTCGTTTCAAGCCCCAGCCTCCCGTTTGCTCACGCTATAATCGAGTCCCTGTCAATTATGGCGCTATATAATTGGACCAATTTCGGGGGCTTTGCGGTTATACTCGTCGCGCCCTTGCGAAGGGGTCTCGCTGCAGCCCCTGCGAGACTCGAGGGCAATGGATGTGTACCACGTCTCATCATGAGCAGCAGAATAGCCCGACCCTCGTGGAAAATCAATAAATTTAAAAAAGAAAAAAAATCTCATTCCATTTATGGAAACTTTTCGTCGTTTTTTTGTTGGGTGCCGAACATTCATATGAGCCAAAATAGATGAGACATAAAATCGTTTTCTGAAAATTCCTCTCATAAATCTTAATTATATCGTCGGTATAAGTTACATATATTTTTCTCCACCCTCTATTTCGGGACGAATACATGTCACTGCGCGATCGTTCAGCACGAATTTGCCGCAGGATTCCGTCACGAATTGAGGGGGAAACCGTGGCCGGGAAATACATGCAGACGGCGATAGAGAGCTGTAGGGAATGTAAATTGAGGATTCTCAAACATGGAGGGAGAGTAGACCAATTGGGATTGGGACGAAGGACCTGGATATCGATCTCACCAATCTCCCACATGTTACCCGGGATGATCAGAATCGTCGTATATTCACCATTTATTTCGGTATCATCCACACCCCTAGTAAAATATGGAAAACGATTTTTGTTTTTTTTTTTTAAATCATAGACCAAAAGCGGAACAAATGGGTAAGCCATTTTTTCTTCCACCACTGTCTGTCAAATTTGTTCGTGACATCATCCGAATTGACTAGACGGATGCAGTTAAAATGCAATACGTCTTCGGTCCGAGACGGGTTTCGCTGAAATGAGGATCTTTCGGAGAATCGATCAATCTTCGTTCACGAAGATGGAGCTCGATGCGATTCAGGGCCAACGAAGTTATACGTTATCTGCAGCGGAGGCGAGGTTTCTCAGGGAAAACTATATTGGAAATGAAGGACCAATCGAGCGCGGCGGGGGTCGGATGGCTCGAGCTTGAGAATCGTGTCAAGGTGGTCGATTAAAAACTCCGTCGATTTAATCAAGTCAAACGTACGTGGAACGTGAGCCAGTGCGGCTCGGTGGTATCGGTCGATAAGGTAGAGTTCACGTGACGATGACGCTAGGTTCGACCGGTCGCTCGTTCGTTCGTAACGATCCTGCGCTGCCGTACTTACCGGTCCCTATTCAATTAATACGTACTCCTCGCGGAGCACCAATCGAGACTCGAACCACATTTCATTAATCGCTTCCGTAGTCTCCGTTCTATGTTTTATCCATTCGTCGGAATAATCGAAGAATTGTAAGGCCACTTTCATCGCACCAATCGTCTATATTCGAAGCCAATGCCAGTCTACATTAAGCGAACAGACCGACACGGATTATTATTATTATCATTATTATTGTAATTATTATTATAATAATAATAATTATTTTTATTATTATTATTTTTATCATTAATATAGTAGCCTTTGCTGCGCAACGAATTATGCAGGGCCTCTGGAAAATCATTATCGTTGAGAAACGAACCGAATGATTTTTTCTTTTAATTTGAGAGAGAATTCTAGTCTCGCTCAACTTTGGCATTGTCATAATTAAATCTAAACAAATATAAATGTGCTGAGGTAGTTGAAAATGCGGTTGAGCCGACAGCGAGGAAAGCCCGACGATTTGGATGACTCGAGCTAGTCGATTAGTCAACTCAGTCTCCCGGATCCTTATACCCTTCACGCAAATTATCGATTTATTTCCCATATTCCCGGGGGCATGCTATTTTCCCAGCTTATGAACACCATTAGACTCTTCCGTTGTGCCACGAATCCCCTAATATCGAATGTATGTAAAAATAAAAAAAAATCCGTATGTGTCAGCATCTGCCACTATAATATTGGTAGCTGTGACACATGTGGAAAGTAGGTTGAAAAGAGGTCACGCATTGAACTGACTCGGGGAAAGGTACGACCGTGAGTCTACGGCCGGGAACGAAAAAAAATTTAAACGAGTGTATGCTCCGCCGTCGTACACTCGTGATCGCTACCAAATTTCGAGCACGAATCCAATATGCCGAGTCCATTATTGCCCGCGGGAATAGCGAGGACCGAAACGGGAACCAGGGGCGAGGGGAGACGAGTTGGTGCCCGAAGGGCCGCCCGTGACAAAAAGGAGATGATAAAGAAGCGGGTGCACCGGTATCTGCGGTGGAATTCAGTGGGCGAAAGCCGATGAAAAAGAACGATAAAGAGCGAGGGCCTGGTGTGTGTAGGAGGCACACGTGAGGGTAGCTCGATGCTGCGAGGTCGTTGGTGAAGCGTGGCGGCGGTAGCGACAGTCGGGGATGTGGAAAAGCTATGAGAACCGTACGAGATGTTACGCGAACGGTAGAAGGATGCCAACCGTCGCGTGGAAAACGGTGATATTCGAGTTGCATTCGAAGGGATGGAAAGTTGCTAGTCGAACGTCGCGAGCGCACCAAGATTCAACGAATTTCAGGATGTTCCTGGGATTTCGATATAACGCGAGCTCGTTCGATGCACGAGGGGTCGTATGGCTTTTCATACGTCACACTCGCCTGTTTTCTTCGTTCCGCCCTCTGCTCCCCACCCGCGTTGGCCTCAAGATTTGCACCCCCTCCGGAGATCGAAGCGAACCGCGTGGGGAGGGTTTGTTACACGCTGCGGGGTTATCCGTCGAGCACGGACGAGTGACTCTCGATAATATAGTATATGGGATCAGGTCGAGCGCTACCTCGCCAAACGCCCTTTCACATCTAACTATGTACATGCCTTTCCACACACCCCTTCCGGTCTCACCCGCCCACTGTGCAAGCCAGTCCATTCCGCAAACCGGCACTCTCGCACCCTGATAAATTATGAATTGTTGTTCGGCGAGCCGCGTTATCGCGGCTACTACCACCCCTTACCCACCCACTCGCCTCACCCCTTCTTCCTGATTTCGCGATTCGCGATGCGTGCTACTCCACGTGTCGCTTTCTCTGCTTACACATTTACGTTAAAATGCTCCCTCTTCGTCCCCGGTTGCGGCTCTGTTGGCTGGGCTGCGGCTGCGGCTGTTATACCGTTGTTCTGCAACGGAATATGCGATGAACAAATATTTGTCGATGACTGACGCCTCGGCTCATGAACTATTTGCTCGAAAAGAAAATGATCTATTATCGATGAATTATCAGAACGGATTGTTGACATCAAACTATAGATAATTTTCGCTGGCTTAATTGAGTTTTTTTTTAAATTTTTGGTAAATAGTTGACGCCTGTACATGAACTACGATTTGTATGGATCAAAATGTAGTTTTCTCCGGTCATAC
This sequence comes from Sussaba pulchella, assembly GCA_963971145.1. Lineage (NCBI taxonomy): Eukaryota > Metazoa > Arthropoda > Insecta > Hymenoptera > Ichneumonidae > Sussaba > Sussaba pulchella. Next base: position 7,356,941 of record OZ020170.1, read on the forward strand.
GAGGTTGACCACTCTCGTTTTCGATGATGTTCTTTCGGCCCTGCAGGAAAATACGAAATACCGGAAGGCGTGAAGCAATATCACGCGAAGCGGAAAATCCAGTCGCTATCGGCGATGTTCGTCGAGCATGATAATAAAATAAAAAAGCCGTATCAGGGTTCGAACGAAGTCATTCGAAAGACCCGAATTATACGTGTAGACGTCGTACATCTTCGACGAATATACCGATAGGTCCGATGAACGTGGAGGAACCATGGGGGCGTTACGAAGAGCACAGGGCGTAGGTCGGACCCCCGGCTGAATCTTCATTACTTCCGGTCTGGGAAACCCGACAGACTGCGTTCTCGAAGCCATGGCTACGTCGGGTTCGAGACGAAGTGAAACTCAGATAGAAAACGAACGGAGAACGAGGAACACGAAGGGCCAATGGCAGAGTAGGAATGACGAATAGCGGCCGAAGAATCGAATAGACCCGAGAAAGGAATGAGATACACGACTCGGCCAACCGTCCCGAGGGAAAATACGAAGAGTCCCATTCCCCATCATCAATTCCGTTGGGCTATGATAACGCGAGTCCCTTTATACTGTCCAGAATATCCAAGCACCCGGAGTCACAGCCATTTTAGAGAACCACCGGATCGTCCTGCGTCGTATTCCTACCTTGGGATCTATTTCCCCGGGCGAATCCAATGTCAATAGTGATAAAACTCCGTCTTCGGCAAATATCTTTGCCACATTACGCACAGATTTCATTGTCATTATGCGCATTGGCAAGTGTACCAGGGTAAAGGTTGTACGTCGAAAAAAACGATTTCAAAAGTATCCGCGACTTCTGTATGTACGTGAGTGACGCCTGAGGCACGTGGTATTTATATAACCTTAGCAAATGTAAACCCAATGTCACGTGAAACCGCAGCTCGGTCGTTGGGAATATATCCAAAGATCCTTTAAAAATAATCATTGGAACAATCGTTGAGTACAGACGAATAAGTCGGTCGACGCGAGGTACTAATAAACTTCTGAATGCACTGTCTACTGAATCAACCGCTTGGCCCTGCCTTCTCTCCCCCTCGGTATAAACCCCTATCACAAGTGACGTCTGTGCAGCAGCCGCGATAAGCCGCAGAACCAAAGGGGTTACTGACGTGTTCTGCTGGCCTTGACTGGTCCGGTCTGGTCGGACGCCCCCGTGGTGGCGCCTCACGCTCCCAGCCCTGTAATTCATCGTAATTAGAGTTAATCCCCGACAAAGCCGCGAGATCGTCCGGGGACATAGCGACACCAGCCAGACTCTCCCAGGGTCTTGGCTCGGTATACTATATGCAGAGGATTCCGGGGCAAAATGGCACAATCAAACAAAAAAAGGAAACTCGAGATTGCGAAAGGCGGAATATGCTGCTGAATACTTATCGATATCATTTTAAACGACTACGTTCAACGTCCAAGGATAAATAGATTGAATACGTGGTCCGGAAAGAAATTATTATGTTCACTCGCTCAGTTAAAGCTTGATTTGACCTCGTATCTATTGCCACATGCGTGAATTGTCATTGTTTTTAAATGTTTTTCGGGTATGCCATTTCCCCCTTCAAATCGCATTCCACGGCTCTGTTTAACCCCAGTGTGCCGTTTTCACCCAGAATTCCCTATATAGGTAGTAGTCACACGCATACTACACTGTACTACATGAATTAGACCGATCCGCCAACAACATGCTGCACGGATGTCTTCATCTTAGCCCTTAGCAAGTTTCCCTTAAGCCCTCATCCCTCGTTACATCCATCAACGCCTGCATCCACATCGGAGACGCACTCGTCTTGACTCGGACTGAAGCTACGAACTTCACGAAACACTGGGAAAATTTTGAACGGAAGCGTAAGCTCTTATATCAAGCGCACGAAACTCGTTCTACACCGAAACTCTGTACTCGATGGCGACTCGATACGACACGCCTTGCATTTAGTTCTGTACATTATAACCCGCTCAGCTGAACTCATCCTTCTAGACTACCAGTCTCCCCCTGCCCATTCCCACCCCCTAATCGATTTTTGATGGATCGATTACGTATTCCTGCGCGCGAGCTTTATCACGTGTCATCCGGGATCCTCGACACAACTGCAGCACCCCGAGGGTTCTTCTGCCTTATCGAATTTTCCTCTCGTCCTCTGCCACACTTCCATGAAGCTTCCGTCTTCCGCCGGCAAAACTCTTGCGATCCTAGCGTTTTCAACTTTTTTCAACCCTTCATTTAATCCCTTCATTCAATCTCTCATATAAAATTTGGGGTCTATTGCGATCCTCCGCCGTCCCAACAGCTGGAAATGATCGAATGGAGACATTTCCGCTCGAGATAACGTTTGATGAGAGTCCACGTTGTTGAGTAAACTTTGAAAGTCATGTGTCTCGCGAATTTCACGTGTACATTGAGCCTGCATTCAACCTCGCGTAGCGTGTATTTGCGGATGACGTGGGACAGTGAGGTTAGGGGAGATTGGTGCGCGTTATGTGCTCGTGACGCTAATTGTAACGAATGCTTCTGGGCGGGCACCAGACGTGTAGCCGCATCCCGTCTGAACGCAAGAAGCAACCCATGCGCGTATACAGGAATATTATACGTGGATACACGTGTATCCTCCGCGTCTGGGCGCTTCGGTGACGTCTCCCCAGCGGGGACGCAAACAAAGCGGATTGATCTTGTTAGTTCGCCCAAGATCCTCGAATCAGGACCGATAAATACAGAAACTGGGGCTTCGTTAAGTCAAACTAAATGTGTATTCTAGGCATTGTGTGCTTGCGCGTCAAGTGTATTACGTGGAGGATGCATAAATTGTAAGTTTCGCGAAGAGTCAACGTTGTGATTGTTCAGTTTACTTCGTTCATGGTTGAAACTTTGATGGAGCTTCTTAACAATAACAGTAATAACATTGATGATCACCGAGATTGGGTTGAGTTATACACGTCGAATGGAAAGGATACTTATTGGAGGTAGATTTTCGGATGGAAAATGAGCCAGAGGCTGTGGTGCAGCATCGGTCTGTCGCCACGCCTCTAGTGGCTACGACGAGAATTGAATTCTTCGGTTCGAGCGTTATTTCTTCGGCGCCCAAGTGCCGATTTGGCATTCGGTTCTCGTACGATACATATGGAGGGCATTAGAAGTCACCGGCGTCAGAACTGTCAGCGCTACAAATCGGATTAGCGCAATGAGCGATATTCAACGCGGTACTTTTTCGTATCGAAATTGAACTGTGTGTTGAGGCTTGTGATCGTCAATGGTATGAAAAATTGTCTATTTTTTCCAAGCGAACCAGGTTCGATCCAAATGAATTAAACGAAAACGAAGTCGAGCACCTGTTAAGATAATTTGAGAAAGATAGATGGAAGACTGTATCCTATAAATCGCTTAATTCGTCGAGGTATTCGCAGGTCATGATATTCACGTTCACCCTATTGCAGTAGTTGAGGGTAGAGCGAGGTCAGGCCGTTCCCGAGAGATTGTTACACGACGCTTCGAGATACGGAATACCCATCGGTATATATACGGTAACCTTGCTCGATCTGGAAACTCCGAAACTATAATGCAAGAGGTCGAGATAAACGTAGTATTCGAGGTACAGAAGTTAACCCGTGAATCGAAACAACTGCGTTTCAATGCCGTTTGTGAGTTTTTATTCTCTTCGATTTTCCTCTTTCACCTTTTGTGGATCATAAGTTCACCGTATGATAAATTCATGATTTCGTAAATTCGAAGGAAGAATTCCCGAACCATGAAATTTACGATCGGTGAGTCAATGAAATTCGACGCGAGACTCTGAGATCTGAAAGAGGATGCGTTGAATCCTGAGAGACTGTGAAATCCAGCTTGGACAGTTTCCGGTAACTTCTATTCGACTTCGGACGTGAGAAAAAACATTCTTGACCGAAAGTTTTTTCATCGGAGCAACCGAGAAAAATGACCAAACGTCGTTGAAATTTCCACGTTTGGCGGTGTGAAGAGAAACCCGAGGTGTGAGAGGACGATAAGACAACGGATGTCCGGTGATTTATGAACGGTCGGTTATAACCGTGTGGACGACCTCCGTGACTCGGGATTCCGGAAGGGAACGAAAGCTACGGTCGCACGGAGCCGGCGATTGTGTCGTATCGGATAGTACGAATGAAAGCTCATCCGAGGTGGTCAATTTGAGGGCGATGTCGCTTGACTCGGCCGAAGATATTACGCGCAGCGCTGTTGTGGAGAGTATGACGTCGTCAAAGGAGCGCCCGAAACACCGTAAGCCGCTCCGTATGCCCGATAGCTGCAGGTGACAGGGTCGGGACACGGATTTGTCAGTGCGTGAATTGCGTGGGATTGTGGATGTGTCGAGTAACATCAGAACCCGAGGTCTCGCACGGTGAAGCTGACGAGTCAAGTACATCCACGTTCTCGCGGGAATTTTACGGTTGGAATGAGTAGTAAACCAGTCCGAATTCACGAAATATCACGGCTATGATATTTTTCGAGGTGACAGATCGCGGTTCTTCGTTTATAGTCGGGATGCAGAGAGACGCAAACATTTTGAGACGCGAGCTATTAAAGTCCGCGGCCGGTTTATATAACGTCATTCAGTCGTAATTCGGATCTACATCGGTGAATGATGCCGGTTGGATGTAGAACGACGAGGAGGCAGACGGAATTGTCTTTCAACCATGTACTTGCATTAATTATCCGTTCGATCGTGCGCGATTTTTTTTCTGTTTTTTTCTCGTTTGTTTGCGTTTATTTATTTTGCCCTGGAACTGGGGGCGAAAATACACACATATATAGGTGCACAGACGACTGGTTCGCGTGCGACAGAGTGCTTGCAGCGTTTTGTTTTTTTTTTTAAGTTGACTCGACCCTGGCTGTTTCTCTCTCCGTTTGGTCGAGGGGTATACCGATGTATATGTAACGAGCTCTGGCTTCGCAGTTGGCAGGTAACCATGATCGTAACTCCAGCTGATCGATGGCTGCTTATTTTCGTTCCTGGAAACGTGGGGGCGCGAGAAAAAAGACGGTAATTTTCCGTTGTTCCGAGTCTGTTGAAACGTCGTTGCCGGTTTTTCGACTACTCTTGGGTAATAAATAATGCAGTCTGTTAATTCAAACGAAATTCACGAAGGAAATTGTGCGCTACACGGGATAACGGTAGAATAAATTCAGAATCGTGGTTCATGTGAAGAGCCGTCACTCTAGTATTTTCAATGCTTATGAAGATGCATAACAAAAAATTTAATTGACTCATTATTTTTTGTAGCCTGGATTAGATTCGTTGTTGTTTTCGATTTCGTAAAAATTATTCTGCACCATAGTATTCGCACTTGTGATAATTGCGCAAAAGATTATTTTTTATTAATGTGTCCTGTTATCAATTTTTACTATTATTATTATTATTATTATTATTATTATTATTATTATTATTATTATTATTATTATTATTATTATTATTATTATTACTATTATTATTATTATTATTATTATTATTATTATTATTATTATTATTATTATTATTATTATTATTATTATTATTATTATTATTATTATTATTATTATTATTATTATTATTATTATTATTATTATTATTATTATTATTATTATTATTATTATTATTATTATTATTATTATTATTATTATTATTATTATTATTATTATTATTATTATTATTATTATTATTATTATTATTATTATTATTATTATTATTATTATTATTATTATTATTATTATTATTATTATTATTATTATTATTATTATTATTATTATTATTATTATTATTATTTTTTCTATTATTCTTATTAAGTGAAATTCTTTATTATATCAACTCGAGCTACATTTGAAAATAGGGCGTAAAATGTCAAGGGCTACGATTCGTTTATAGTAGAAGGGAAAGTAAACGATTAGGGTGGAGGAGACAGTTGGGTCAGAGTGATCGAGCAGGGTAGATGTGATCGAGCATGGACTCTGGCCGAGCTTGTGTGAAAAGTGGCAAACAGTAAATTCGATCTGATCGGTCTCTTCTTTCGCTCACCGTGGCGGAGTCGATTGGCCAATCGCGTGAGCGAACGGTGTCCGCAGAGGCACGGCGATGCGGTGCTCCAGTTTTTTACCCCCCCCCCCTCCCCCGTTTTTTTCATCGCTATCGCCGTTTTTCCGCTCTTTTCTTCTTCTCCTTTTTTATGGCTGACTCGAGTTCTCCCCCCCCCCTTCCTGCCCCGCGGGTTAAATGCGCTAATGCAGAATCGCTCTCAGAGGTAGGCAGGCAGGCGGTCGAACGATTTGCTCCGATGAACATCGAAAAGCGCTCCATCGTTCAGTTTCACGGCGCCGATGCTCGCTCGTAAGCCGTTTGTGGCCCTGCGCTTTTCTGCACCCGCTATATCACCTCGCTTGACTTTACATCATGGAAAACTGGTCAAGTTTTCCGGTTCATTCATATGTTTACGATAATCAACAAAATTTTCAGAATTTCGGAAATTTTTCCGCTTATCAATGACGTCATGTTTCGAAACCCTGCGTTTTTTGTGGAAGGGACAAAAATGCAATATCCGAATCCGGATTTTTTCTTTCGCGTCATCGGAATTCGTTGTTGACCGGCTGCTTACTACGACCACGTCTGGGTCGTACTAGCGTCACATTTCTCCACACGTCGACGTACCCCGTCTGGCTCATTACGTATGCAAGCTACTTGGTCGTGTCTGCTGTCACTGAGAATTAGAAATTACGATGCAAAGTGCCAAGTGAGGGCAGGGCAAAGGAACGTATCTCGAGGATTTCAAGGGGCTCACTGCGCGCCACTTGAAATCACTGTGCACCGCCTGCTGCTTTCCACTTTATGATACTTTTTTTAGGTTTTTTTTTTGTACTCGTTCGACCCTTGCGGGTACGTTCAACCCTGAGCGGCCGAGTGAGCGAGGACTCGCGGTGGATGCTCGCCAAAGTGTCTTTCTCTCTCTCTCTCTGTTTTCCTCTCTCTCTCTCGCCCTTTTTCTCTTCCATCGTCTCTCATCGTGTTATGCGCTTTTCTATACGCTCTACCGCTCGGGAAAACTTTTATTTTTGGTTTTATTTACCGCGTTATTCGTGGCACAAGGCAAAAAATGATGTCGCGCAAGAGAATTCGCAGTTCCCGGATGACGTGAATTTTTCCACTGAGAATCTTTTTTTTTCTTCATCCCTTTTTTTTTTGCAAGTTTCGTGTGCTCTAGCGTTAGAAACGATAGAATGTAAAATTTTAATTTTTCGCCATTCCGAGTCCGACCTCTCTACACTTCTACGTTCCAGCCCTCGCGCCCATCTGGCTTTCCCGTCGCGAGGCTAGACGGGATATTTTTTTATTTCCTTTTTTTTTACGATTCTCGTTAGCGCGACAATTATATACACGAAATTGTGAAACGGGGTAAAGAAAATATGCGGGGGAGGGGATAGATTTTAAAACTTTTCAAGCCGCGAAACAGCGCCAGTGGGTCAGCTGAAACGTGTGTTTGACGCGAAAATGGGTAGCGGCGGGCGGTTGAGCCGGTGGGAGGGGAAGAAAAAGATCGACTGGAGAGCGGCGATAGTACAGTTCGGGCGAATCCGCACGAATCTCCGTTTTCCCGTTATTTTTCGTCTGGCAGTGTGCGCGCGAGTGTGTGTTAGGTGTGAAGCAATATATAGTTGAAGTTGAGCGTCGGTAAGAAGGAAGGAAGGCGATACTAATTTCCTCGAGAGATTGCTGCGGATATCGCTCGGTACGTTGGCTGCTCCCGGTCGTGGCCTGCACTGCGCTGGTGAAGATAAAGAGGAAGGAAATCGACGTTAACAAGCAACACGAGTAATTCGAGTTTCAGCCGCGCGAGTCTGAGGGTCATAACAATTTGGCAGTGGGTACTGCGACCGGGCATTTCGAGTATTTGGAGCTTTACGTTTTTCAATCTGATTCGATCTTAATTTCATCAACTTCGTTCCTGTGAACCGCAAAAAAAAAATTAATCAACGCAATAAACCAGCAGCCGCGTATTGAAAAAAAAAAAATTACCAAGAATTCAATTACGTTCGGTAAATAAATATTTTCGAATGAATCGCGCTTAGTTCCGGTACTGAAGCGACAGGTTGATGAGAAAGAAAACAAGAGAAAAAAATCAGGACAATTCGTGGTCTCCGAAAGGTTCAGGCTTTTTGGTATCGTTTAGCTGTGCGCTGCTTGCCAATTCGAAGCGTTTTGCGGAGTTCATTTGAAAAAGTACGTCGAGTCAGTTGTGGCAATGACGAGCGAGGAGTTGCCCCCCCCCCCCCCCCCCCCCACGAAGAAAGCGAGAGGGATGATAAATCGCCTCTCGATTATACGACCGCGCGGAATGTTCTGGCTTTCGAGGAGGACGGAAATGAGGGAGGAAGAGACGCCGCATCACGTAGACCCTACCCGAGAGATATAAAACGGCATTACTTCACGACGGATTGTTAAAAAAACACAAAAAAAAAACGGAAAGTAAAATTTAAAAAAAAACGAGCGTGACGAAGAGACGGGAAAGGGGTGGAAAGCGGGACCAGGAAGGAGGCAGGAATGAAAGTAATTTCCGGAGTGAAAGAATCCCGAGGCTTTTTCCCACGAATAAAAACGTAATCAGTGCGACCAAGCGAACCAACGGGCGGCTTCCAGATACTTCAAGTTTTCTGGCTTTCGGAAACACACTCGTTTCATCGAATTCCCGGGCTAACCGGATGAGTTCTCGCCGGGTGCTGGGAGGAGAGAAAAGGAAAGGATAATATAACAAAACGCCGAAAGTGCACGACACGATAGAAGATACCGAAAAATTGCCGCGAAATCCGTTGCGGACAATTGCAGCTACAAGAAGAAGAAATAAATACGTAGGTAGACCATAAAGGAAGACATATTTTCCGATATAGCACACAACGTACTCTCCGATATTATTCTCATGTAATATTCCTTCCCGACAATGTCAACGCCAAAGCTTTCATCACATCATCGTAAAATTCTTACTTCCACAACCTCATCAATATTCTTGTGTCTGGCAGACACAAAAAGTTCACGACATGAAATTGCGCGAGTTTCGATCCGCGTGCGCCATATCGGAAGGCACGGATAAAATTTGAAAACGATGATTGCATAGGATGATAATATCAAATCAGAAGAGCCGGATATAATTCTATTCGCGTTGTTCACAGATCCAAGTTGGTCCACGATTTATCGTGACGTCACAATGGCGTCAGGGTGCGGTTGGAGGGAGGTAGACTGGGTGGACAATTGAACTCCGCTACCACTACTGCCGCTGCTAGTTCTGTTATGATACCACGGTTGATCCTGGTGGTCGTGGTGCCGTTTCGAGGATAACACTGCGCGTCGAATAGATGAATCAAATGAATAGCCGTGGTTCTCGGCGTTGTGCCAGGAGCGACGTCGGAGTCCAGGGTGCGCAAGCGAGGGAGACACCGGCGATGGAGAAAAGTACGCGAAACGATGGAAAACTGAATGAAAAATCGTCGATCGCAAAAGCGCGAAGCGCCGAGACACGAGGTAAAGAAGTGCCGGCTAGTTCCGTTGTGCCATTACCCGAGATAACGTAGCTCGTTTGTTCCAGCTGCTTCTGGTCTCAACCTTGGCGCTTCGAAGCCTCTCTTCCATCCCGTCAAGTGACGTTTCTCTTCTTTCATTCTCACTGCATCCTCGTGAAACGCGCGTTCGTCGCTCATTTTTTTCTCCCATCCCGCATTGGTTCGCCCATGTGCCATGAGCATTGTATGACGTAACCGTGAAAGTAAATACAGCCAACGAAGGACATTGTATAACTCTCGGACTCGAAAATCTTCGAAACGCGACCGAAAAGCTCAGGACGAGCTTTTCCACTATTGTCCGATGGTCTTGGATACGATGCGAGTACAACAAAGAACTTTCGATTATCTCTCGCGCCCGGGACAGCGAGTACGCCCGACGGTTGGTGGGTTCTTTTGGCGCCCCACTGTCGTAGCTTCGTAGGGATCCTTCCTTTGTTCCTTGGATTCAACGACGTCGGTTGCTCGAGAGACGAATGACCATCGGAAAAGCCGCGCGGGATAAAGACGAAGCGACTCGATAGACTCGAAAGATTCTACCGTCATTATGTGCGTGTCGGGATTGTGAAGCCATGAGTTCGCAAGACTCGTGTTTGCCCCCCCCCCCCTCTCCTCCACCCCCACCGCCGGTCGCTGCTCTCTCTTTTCACATCAAGTCACTGCGTCAGCCCGGCGCTTTGTCCCTGTGGAATCTCGTCAAAGGGAGTCGACAAAGTCCAGGCAAATCGAGTTTTAAGTCAAGTTCTGTCGGGAAACGTTGGCTGCATAGGTATAAAGTGTCCTGCAGTGGCGCCACAGCCACCAACGTGTTTCGCCACGACTTTCGCCATTATTGCGCGACACGGGGAGAATCAACGACGGCGACAACGACGGCGGCGACGACCAAGGCGACGACAACGACGACGAGGGAGAAATACAGGAGGTCGGGAGAGAATAGAACTTGTTGTGCGGGGGAAACAATTAATCTTGCGTCGAGCCGCCCGATACGCCATCTCGTTAGCGTCTATGGGCTCTCTAAATTTAGATCGATCTGCTGCTCTCCTACTGTGCGGTCCGCCACGTTTACTATATTGTGCATATATATGGTGTATATACATAATATATATATAAGGAGGATGAGAGACGTACATGATATAGCAGCCAGAGTACACGACGAAAGGACAGTGACGTCAGGGCTGCTGACGAATAAAATAAGGATGGTGTACGTAATATTTCTCTTCTACCGTTTTATCCCCGAGTGCGTTCATTTATTCTACTGATTCGATTTCATTCACGTTTTTACGCATTCGTACCGATGAATATATTTTGAGAGACTATATTTCATTTATACGCGTTATCGCTCCAACTAGCAAAACCTGTCTGAAATTGTACGCGAGATCGAATTAATCGCGAAAACGTGGCAAATGAAGCAGCGAGCCGGTTACTCGAACGAGAGTTTCGACGGGGCGAAAGGGAGTCTGTGAACGAGGGTAGGAAGCAAGTGGGAAAGACGCGAAAAAGGAAAGCTCGAGGGTGAAATCAAGGAGGAACGAAGGGATGGGGGGCGGAGTTGGATCGCGCAGGCTAGGGGGATGAAAGGTACTACTACCCACTGAGCATCCAATGCCACCGGGGTTATTGCGCCGGAAGCCCCAATCGATCGGGAAAGGCACCAGCAGCAGCAGCAGCAGTAGCAGCAGTCCCGGCACACCGCGCGCTCGTTCACTCGCGTCGTCGACGTCTCTTCGTCGAGCCCACTGGCTCGGAAGCTCGTATTTTTAGCACCTCGCGCCCTCGTATTCTCGCCTACGACACCCTGTGCTCACACGCGATCTCTCTCGCACGAGGCATGAGACACGGTGGCGAGAGTGAGAGAGCAAGAAAGAGAGGGGGAGAGTGAGCGAAGGAGGGACGAGGGATGAGCGGTGACGAAGGGAGTTATCGGCCGTCGATTAATCCGTGTGGGCTACAGGCACGATGTGACTGCACCCCCGGAACAGGGCGATGGTTTTTTTCATTACTTTACTTTTCTTCCATCTTTTTTAGCAGACAGAATCCTTTACAGACAATTATTGGCCGTTACGAAAGAAGTCGAAACAGATATGCAAGTCTGAGCTCTTTTAGCAATAATCACGTGATTCACGGTCGGATGAAGACATTGAGCATTTGAACCCAATCACGTTCTAACGAATGGGCTTCCTCATTCAGCTATAAAGATTGTTAACGTTGATTGTCATCGATGCGTGTTTGTCCTGCAAATATATTTTTTTAATTCTCTTTTTTGTCACTCTTATCGAAAAATACATTTTCATTGTTTTCATGATTCGGTGATGCATGAACCCTATAGACCTATTTCCGTTGGACCGCACGAGTTGACGGAGAATATGTGTAGGATTAATGACTGATAAGCCGGTTTTTTCTTCATCATGAGTTCCGATGAACGTATTGTCTGCACCCGATAAAATGGGGAATGCACGTGGATGTATAAAAAAATGGGTGACGGTGCTACTTCGCGATAAGGACACTCATCATTTTCGAGCAATATAGCGTTAGGGCGTCTCGTTCTCTCTCACTTTTTTTATTACGAGCGATATAGGAAAAAAAGGTTGGGGAAGCAGTTCATCGAGCCGGAAGTGGCGACCATCTACGCCAGGAAGGCAGAGAAAATCAAGAACGTGTGTATACGTGCGGTGTGCTTGTATCTGGAAGGGAGACTGCGAAAGACATCACGAGACACCATTGGGCTCGAATCGTGGATGGGGAAGCGAAGGATGCGAGGAAGAAAGTCGATAAGAGAGTTGATAAACAAAGAGAGACGGGGTTGGCTCGAGAATCTTAAGATCCGGAATCAAGGGAGAGGGATGAAACGCGGATGATGATGAGACCCGACGATGAAGATAAGACGGCCAAGGTGGCTCGTCTGGAGAAAACTCGGGTCGATGAAAACAGCAAGCGAAGCAACGCCGGCAGGTCAGCGGCGCAGCGTTGAGAACCCCTGTAGAGCGTTGAAAATACAATAAAATACGTTCAAGAACGTCTGAATTATTACTACTCTTATCGCTCGCGTGACGTATGATACAAACGTTTTATAAATAGTGATTATGAAAATAAGCTTTCGAACACGGCTGACCGTTTATTTGCATTTTCCACTTAAAACGTAGAGCCTGACTAAATCTGACCTTGCGACACGGATTGCAGCTACGAGCTAGACTATTTTCTATTCGTATCAGCGACCGAAGGCCGTGTCTACTTCAATCCTTCATCCAATTTTAGTCCTGACGTTATTAACTTTTGACGTAACGCAATTGATTCACGATGGGGGGGGGGGGGGGGGGCAATTCCTTCGTTTCCTCTCACAGCAATTTCGGCCTAGTCTCGAAAGGAAAACGACGCTGAGGGGAGAAATAAGGCACAACTACTCGAGTTACAAGGGGTTCTCTAGAATTAAGGGAAACTCGCTCGAGGCAGTGAAATCCACTCTGGGGAAATGTGTTATTGGGGAAATAGCGCAATCATGTGCTCTTCAAGCACCAAAACAATCCAAACTCGTCCCAAAATTTATCCCATTTTTCGTTGAAAACTATGCAGACGATTTTCGTTCCAGTAGGATGGGCGATGATCAGAATGGCTCCGGCACCCTTCAAATTCCTCGTGCCCCGAAGCTGTGAATCCCACCGAACTTATTTCCATCTCGTTCCCTGGAATATTTACCCCAATTAGATGGGATATTTCCGGAGTTTTAATTGCGGAAGTACTGAATCCGACGGAGAATGTACTCGTAATATCCCGGAGACGATACTCCACGGAATTGCGAATTTACCAAGAATTGATTAATCAGAAGAAATATCACGTACATTCGGGGATTATACAGTTTCTAGTCATCCGATAGAGTGTCACAGTTTGGAGCGACGAAAGTTTGTCACCCATTTTCGTGGCGCGAATACAAATGAGTATTAATTGAGTCATGTACAGTGTAGCCGCGTTGAGATGAATACAGCGGGGCAATTCGAAACGAGCTCGTTCGTCTCAAAGCCCTCGCTTGTTCGTAAATAGAATCTGGTCCATCTACCGACCCCTACGACGATCAATTTCAAGACCCAGGCAATCTTGTATTGTTGTGTCGATACCATATTGCTAATGCAGATCGAGAAAATGGCAAGGACAAAGTTGGATGAGACCCGCGATTGTGAGGATATGTAGGTATGCATCGCTGCAAAACACTAAACTCGGTAGAGGCCCAAAAACGAAGGCCGTCGTTAATGGAACGGCTCCTTCTGTCATCGTCAGCGTTCGTGTTTCTTTCGGTGGGACATTCGCAAACACCCCCCGACGAAAAGCTTCAACACTAGTGTGACAGAAGAGTTCCAAGGCGAACACGAGAAAGCCGATTTTTATTTCTCTACAGCTGCTTTCAGTGATGCTACTGCCGGTGCTGCTACTGCCGTTCCTACTTTCATCCCACGAGGCAGTTTGGTGAAAACACGGTTGAAGTAGGTACATCCCGCTTCGTCTCTTTCCTCCCCAACCGCTCGTCATGAATACCAGTGAAAACGAAGCGGCCACGACGACCGACTGCCACGAATACGTGGAGACATAGCCAACGTAGCCGTTGTGGCTTTCAGCTTGAGGTTCAAAGAGAGAAAAAGAAAAATAAGCGAAAGAAAAAGATGACTGTGGAAAGAAGGAGAGGAAGATGAAGAAACGAGAGTAGGTAAGCCGAAAGAGCACGTCAATGCGAAGCCCGAGGGGTTGGCTGAGGATGAGAGGTTGCGGACAGAGTGAGAGAAAGATATCACTGATGCGAAGAAGTGGAAGGGAGCAGATACGAGCGGAATCCGCGAGGTAACGTAATAGCGTTTTTCCCTGGGAGAGGCTCAAGGTCAGCGTGACACGGTTGAAGCGACGGAAGTATATCCTCACGACCCTCTCATCCCTCCGGCGCTCGGTCTTCGAAACTTCCCCAGCTTCCCCTGCCACACCCTCCCCCGCGGCCATATTGATCGGCACCGCCCCTACTTTCCCGCCATCGCTACCACCACCTCGACGGCTCGTCCGCCGTGGTTCCCCCCACCTCGCGCATCATCGTCGCGCGCTTCCCCTTCCATTTCGCCGCAAGAGTCGCGACGTTGCCGCGTCTTTTTCTCGTCCTCACGCGTTACCTACCCTCTATTCGCGACCGGCACGTATACACCGTTGTGGTACATGGCTTTTTCCTCGAAATGCAGTTAGCCAGTAGATAGCGGGTGACCTCGCGCGACCAATTAGTCGACGGGAATGGCGCACAACATTCCCCGCAAGCCACGCGGCACGTTCGCCAGTGACCAATCGACCTCCGCATTCTCCCTATTCCTGGTTCACCCTTGCAATTAACCCCTGCGTGTTCGGACCTCAAAGAGGTGCAGTCCTTCCGGAGCTTGATGAATGTAACCGGTACACTCGGGGACTCTCGAAAAATCAACTATATATAATCATGACCGGACGGGCTTGCGTTGTATTTTGCAGGGGTAATTTGGAAGCTTCTAAATTATAGCCACGTATCTGCGAGCAACATTTTCGTTCTCTAGGAACAACAGAAGTGGGAACAATATAAAAATAACGGCGGAGACTGCACAAGGGATACAAAGGAGGTGTGCCTGACAGGCCAGCACGCTTGCATCTAGTTCCTCGACCCTGCGCCTTCTCGTCTGATCATAAATCAGTCCATTAGCCGATCAGACACTCAGCTTCGCTAGAATTCCTGTTTCCTTGCGTCTCCCTCCCTCTTTCTCTCCTTCTTCTGCGATCTCCTCTCCATCAGACCCTTCCTGCGGTACTCACTATTTGAATACTCTCGAGCTTCTCTGAATGCAAGAAAAAGTACTATTCCCCAAGCCAATACCTACTGTCTCGTCAAACCGGCAACCCACGGACTACCCACGTGGCAACGTCGCCCCCACCAACCGATGGTTCCTCTCTCCGCTGCTGTCTAGCCCTCCCCTCTGCTCCGCCGCTTCCCGACGAGTCCGCAGTGCCTGCTCATTTGAAATTCGCGCCTTCCAACGCCACCTCGCGGGTCTGCATCTTTCGTCGCGACTCCTCCATGAGTCGCGACTCACGGCGCTGTTGCCATTCTAACGTTCTTCGATGCCTTCATGATTGTAACGCGTTCCATTCGTTTCTGTACCTTCTCTTCATCCTTGCGATGCCGTGCGATTTCATCGCTCTTCTTACCTCGCGTGATCAGACCTATTTTTCCATGACCTGCTCTCTTCTATTTTGTTCTTGCCGTTGAAGTTTCATAGACACGCGCAGCCTTGCCGCGGGCCTTACGGCCATTCCAGCGATACATCAACAGCTCTCGCCATTCATTTTTGACTCTTCCTTAGCCCAACCTACTGCCCTCTTTACAATTATTTTCTAAGATCCTGAAGCAGCTCTCTGAAGATATAATTTTCTGTCACTCCAGTAAAGGATTCGAATCTGAAATCTCTTGCGATTCCACTCCATCTCCCGCCCGTCCACTCATCACCCTTACCCCATAGCATTATTAGATATAGCATTTGTTCTTCCGACCGCCAACTCTCGAACTCGAGGCGAACCACTCGTCGTTCGTTCTCGTTTTATCGTCACGTCTCGACCAGCAGATTCTCCTCCAAACCCTCCATCGCCGATCGGACTCCGCGTTCTCCTTACCTCCTCCACGTCCGTTCTACGTGAGATATAGCTGAAGCAGGTTGCTTCTCCGACACGGTCGTGCTGCGCTATCTCCTCGAGGTTTTATCGCCGAGTCGACTCCCGGCGAAAACGCGTCGTCCCCGGCCATCCAGCCAGCCAGCCAGCCACGCGATCAACGTAGCTACATCAGCACCTGCCAAGTCCGCCTCTGCTTCCTTCTTTCTTCCTCTTTCATTTTCAGTAGACTTCCTTCTACAAGTCCTTGTCTCGCATTCTATACATAGTTCTCTCACCCCTTTTGGGAACTCGATATACAGCGATAAAAGCTTCTGCAGTCAGGAAAAGAAAGACGGAACCCGAGTCCAGCACTTCCGATATTTGACGTACTGCGGTGAAGTGCTTGAAAGCACGATATCAAAGGTACTTTTGTCTTTCAGTTCTGGTGCAACATCGAACTGTTATGGTGGGAAAAAATGGTAGTCCCATTACACGACGTAGATACCCCGAAGGTCCACACTTTCGATATTACGTGATGGAGTGAGGAGCGAAGGGTCGAACCATTCCAACGTGAAGTTTCATTTCCAGGCGAACCGTAGAAGAATGGCTACCGTTTCGAGGAGCTCGGAATAACGTGCGGAAAGCGGGCTGCGAATGGTCATCACGTAGCAGCAAGACCAACAAAACTTATCGAGTCCGATTATCCGCCCCGAGAGGAGCCTGCGGCTAGTCGACGGTTTCCCACTGATGCTGCTGCTTCTTGGCGCTTAACTCTGAAAGATTTATTTAGAGCCCGAGTAGCGAACCGTCCAAGGCTGGAGGGAGCAACGAGTTAAGTGAACGAATGAGATGAGGGGAAGAAGAGAGCCCGAACGAGGTCCAGACAAATCGACGACTAATCGGATGGTCTTAGCGCAAAGGCCAACAATTCGGAGCGCGTTCGTGCGCTTTATATCCCCTCGTTCCCTTTTCCTAATAACAATTCTATCGAGCGTAATAACGTCGAGCCGATCGCATAGACTACCTGTCGATCAACTTAACGCCGAAGCTGGGTTTATCCCTGCTGTTCCGTTTTTTCTGCAGATCGACGGCTTATTCCTATCCACAAAATCACCTCATCTCACCTACGGGACCCACGCTTCTCGCCCATCGACCGGGTTGATAACAATTGGAGATTGCACATTTGACTAGTTGAGAGATTCTGTCCTAGACTGTTGACAGGTTTTATGATAAAAGTATCGTAATTATAAATAAAATTCCGAAAATTTAAGACTGGAAATTTTACGAAAATTCCATAAGTTTCATCAATGATTGATTAAGGTTCTCTTAATGAATGTATTTTATGTGACTCTCTTAAAAATAATCTAAGGTTAGGTTAACTTTTCTCTTTATTTGACATTTCAGTCGACACCGCATCACTTTTCAACATAGGTAAGAAATGTTTAAGTGGAGACTCGAATTGATAAAGCTGCTGCTCTTCGTCCATTCGCACTTCAGAGTATTTTTTCCTTCGGAAAGACGTCGGTCCGGTAGTCACCTCGCGGTGACTGTGGAACCACCGAGCGGGGATTTATCGCGCAATACGACTTTATTTACAGTACACCGTACTGTCGATTCTCATTTGATTCAACCAGTTTGTCAATTCAATCTCGTATAAATGGAATGGTCACTTTTTATCGAGCAACAGTTCTCGTCATTCGACTGGAATGTTCGATTGTCTCTTTATCGTACGTAAGCGAGATTGGAACCTTTGAGTCACGTGTTTCAACGCTTTAACAGACACCGAGATACCGTTAAGACGGAATCGAATGGGGACGGTGATCGACTGATTAAATTGTTCTGCCACTTCAGCTTGAGACGCTATTCTATGTTTCTTTATATTCTTTGATTACGGATTGCAGAACTCAGCGAACATTTCCATCGCGTCTTTACCTTCTTGTCCTCGATCGAGTCGAAACACTTCTCGCTTTGTGCTGGTTTCTTTTCTTTTTCATTGTGTCTTTGTCCCATCAACAATTCTTCGCTTGTTTCTCGAACAACAGGCCGGGCTTTCTTACCTACCAAGGTCGAAGGGCTTAGAGATATTTTTTCTTTCTCTTCTCATCCATTATTGATCCTCCACATTTTTCGTTCCTCCCGAGATTCCACCAGCCTTACGTTCTCGTCGAGCTTAACTCGAATCTCGTTGAAGGATATTCGACTGACACCTTTCGTCGCTCGGGATAAACAGATTTTCATTGTCCGGAAAAGCTGCGAAATCTCTTTTCGCTGCCTCGAGTCTATCTCGATTTATACGTCGTGATTAATACGAAATCCCGTTCGAAGCATTTTATCCGAAGATGGAACGACGAGATATCTCGCGGTGGATTTTTTTTTCCTGTCATTAACATCGATTTACGATAATGCTGGGTGCTCAGAGAAAAATGCCGTCACGGCGTTACGAGCAATTATTTATCATTGTTTGGAGGTTAGAAAAGATCGCTTCGTGGGCTTCGTGAAATATCGTTGAATACGAGGCCTTTTCTCGGCACAGTTATGACCTATCGATTTTACCGAGCTCACCGCACCGTAAACGTCGCACTCTTGCCTTTCGCGAAACAACTAATAACCTATTAACGCGCGCCTCGGTCTTGCCAACATTTTTTGTACATCGTGAAATTGACCTTTTATCAACACAGACTGCGAATAAATGGATAAAGAGGTGGGTTATAATTTGTAATGGGCAGGTCTGCGGTTAAATTTAGTTCGCTTTCGAAGGGCCTATTGTTTCCCCCATGACTTCCATGATCCCAAGCATCGTTATGAAAAATGTGGGGTCATACGGTGTATCACTGTGTCGCAATATCGGTCTTTATTTTCGCTCCGTCGCGTTTATCCATTTTTCTTTTTTTTTCAATACCACCCTATTTGTTCGTTTACCGTTGCCCGTATGCCCCGAAGCAACGTTCGATCACGTTACGCAGCGTGTAATGTCGAAGCATATACGAGCAAAATATACCCGAAAGAGCTAGCCCGGAGCAATACGAACGGGATTTTTTGATAAAAGAATAAAATTTCAACAAATGGTATATCAAAAAAGCAATCGTGGAAAAAATTAATTATTTCATTTATTGCTAATTCATGGCCACAGCTATTCGGGTTTATTTGTTTTTTCTATTTCAAAATTTTTCTTTATGATACAATAAGTGGCTTTGAGTTTTTCGCAATTTTACCATAAAACAAATCGACCGGTTCGTATTATATTACGTCTCTTCTATGGTTCGCATATACAGGGTTGCGTGAAAGGATTGGAATAATTTATCTCGACTGCCGTAACCGCACGCGGCCCTCGCAAGCTCCCACGCAAGATCGAGAAATCCGATGCTACCCCTTTGTTGGATTATTATTATTTTTTTTTTTACTCCTTTCTATTTTACAGCGTTCATGCCGAGATTCATTATTCACCACACAGCTGGGCGCGCTTGCCGTCGGTTGCCCCGGCGTGTCCGCAGGTGACTCCTGCAGGAGTAATAAAGCTCGAGCACATCCTCTCTGTTTTCTTTACGCGAAAAATGTTTTCTCTTTTTTTGCCACAGACGCGTATTAGTCAGCTTTGCATAAGCGTAGAAAAAGATGATATGATAAAGCTGCGGAAACTCGTAGGATGAATTGGGATGTTAAATTATCATTTTTTTTTTTCTGGTCGTCGTGGTGGAAGCATTATTTTTATATGGGGCAAAAAACAACAATTTCGCGACTTTCATATCGGGTTACTCGGAAAAAAACACGTTTCTTCGCTTCACGCGATAAACGAGACTTCATTCCATTTACCCCATATTTGAAAATGTTAGAAAAACGTTGAGTTGAATTATCGCGCCATGCAAAGCAAACCAAAGACAAACTCGTTTCTCTGACCGACTGGTATTGAACGGTTGTTTTATTTACATCAAGTAAGAATTGGTCGAGGAGTCTGGACTTGCAGTGATTCGAATTCCAACAATTTTCGAATGAAACAGCTGTCTGAAAAATTGATATAGCAGATGAAATTTGAGGATACTTTGATCCTTAAGCTTGTGGAATGTAATTACGCTCGAGGATTGAAAGCGAGACTGTAAAGTAAAATCATGCCCGTTGCCGCCTCTTTTTCTTCACAAGACTAAAAACAAGGGTGCAAAGTCGAACCTTGCACATTGCTTCCTCATAATTTTTTACATTTGTCAGTTTCCTCTATGAGGAACTGTGTCGAACAATTTTGGCTTCCTCGTAGAGGAAGCTTTGGCGAATGTTAAAAATTATGAGGAAGCAATGTGCAAGGTTCGACTTTTCACCCTCGTTTCCATATAAAATCCGTTCGTAAATCCGTCCAGAATAAATATGTCGTGAATTCTATGTCAAATCTAAAAAATTGAAAGTCGCATTAAATCTGAACGTCTGGACGGATTTTGCCCGAATTCAATACCAAACATCTTTCAATAATAGTGCGGCTTTGTACCAAATTTTAGTCCGATATCTAGAAAATTGTGAAAGCTAGAGCACGCGCGTTTATTTTCGAAAAACTCCAAAAACGACAAAATATGAATGGCTCGATGGATTTTGCCCAAATTCAATACGAAACATAATCTTTAAAAAAAAAGCACTGCATGGATTTTTTTTCAAATTCAGTAACAAGCATGTCCCCGTAGTTATACAATATTCTACTGAATTTGAGCTCGATATCTCTAAAATTGTGGGAGCTAGAGACCGAAAAGAAATTTTTCACGAAAACAAAGCTTCCTCTATGAGGAAGCAAAAAGAAAACATTGTCAAACAAAACAGACGTGGAAAAACATTGATGTTAAAAAAAATTATATGTCAACGACGGAACCCGGATCGACATAATCCTGAAAGCTTTGGCCTCCGATCTTTTGCCTCTGCGGGGGACTTTTCCCCTCCCGTCGCGAAGAGCGTTAGCACTGTTCGGCGAAAAAAGGATTTACGTAAAAAAAAGGAAAAAAAGTGTCTTTCACCGTGGCGCCGTGCTCAACGTCAGAGCGAACAGCGTAGCGACACTCGGCGAAAAAGCTGGGCGAAGTAGGCCGTGAGTGAATAAAGTGGCTCGGTCGAGGGTTCCGTTGAAGTTCGCTCCCGCAGGTACGTTTCATGGTCGTCGATGCAGAAGCAACCACACTGGGCCAGTCGATGCGCATCGAGTGGTTGCCGTCGTTGTTTTATTATCACGAGCATTTGCAGAACCCAACGATTTCCAAGAACGGTAAATAACGTTCGGTATCATAGCCGCCACATCTACGTCGTTGCATTAACGGTCGCATTCGACACAGAAGTTATCGTTCGCGTGTTGGCAAAACTGCGCCCCTTCGATTGCATACAATCCCTCGGTTCGAATCTCCCCTTGTACTCGGAGTATGGAACTTTTGCGTTGCTACATAAACATAGATGTATATTGGGTTGGTTCTTATTCGGGTCATTTTCGAGTTTTCGACGCGCCACGGTCTCGATCGATTTTGTAAGAAATAAACATATTAAAGCTGAATTTTGATGTTGCGAGTCGAACTCTTACGGCAAGCTGGTTCAAGGTGGAGTTTCCGGTTCAAAATACATGCAAAATTTGTATTTTTTTGTGATCATATGGGCGGGGTGACTCATTATTTTTGGAAAAATTCAATACCATGCAGAATTAACGAGTACGAACTCTACTTTCACTAAAAATGGATATATTTATGGGTATTCTTATGCCATGCTTACACCGTTCATGAATGGAACGGTGTGAACATGGAATGTGACGACTTATACATGTTAATTTTTTTTTGTAAAAGTTGGGTTCGTACCTGTGAATTCAGGGAAAATGATAAAAGAAAAATTGCATGTATTTCAAACATGAAATTTCACCAAGGACGAGCGCGTAGTAGGAGTTGCACTAGAACAGTGAAATCAGGTTTAATATTTTCGTTGTTTTTTATAAAGCGATTGAGACCACGGCTCAATCATAATTCGGGAACGATCTGTAATGTAATTTCTTTCGAAATTTTCGTTAATTATTTCGTCTTCCAAAGGGAACACGAACACGAGTCGAAGGAAAAATGAGAAATGTGGGAATACAAAAATATTTATTCAATGAATAACGTCGTTTCATAATTTCAATTTATTTTATAAATGTCGGAATAAATCGAAACGAAACCAGATGTATACATGTATAGAACAATGATTACTTTAATTTTGCTCCAATCTTCCAGTCAATTTACATCTAGTTAAATCGAAATACTTATCTTCAAATTATAATTATAACAAATAATGAAGCGAGGTAAGATTATAATTGCCGGACTGTACAATTGCATAGCTCGAAACACAGTGTCCCCAAGATCTCGATAAATCGTAGATCGCGTCGCCGGCATCCCCTCTCGTCCACTCATCACAAACATTCCGGGAAACCGTTGCGCACTTACGTCATGAACAACGTAAACACGCCCGGTTCCTTTGAATTCCATTACATATCCAAGTAAAAACCACCCTTACATGTATGAAACAGCTTCCCGGTACAATAATAATTCTTACGTCGTATATTGTAGGTTTTGTGTAAAAGCAGCGTGCAAAGCTACAAGGCTGCCGCCACTGCGTTTCGCCTCATCGTCGGCTTCGTCGTAGAAGCATTTGGGACGAGGGAGCGAAGCGGTTGGCGAATCGTCGCCTGACCTTTACCTTTACCGAAGCTAACACGGCTATACGAGAAGCACCGGTAGCTGCAACCAACCCTACCAAACTACTTCCTACGCTCGTGCAATCCCCCGCCCGCCCCACGGCTCCTCGTCCTTTCGCGGTCTTTCTCACACGAAACACAACGTGTATAAACGCCAGAGACGATGCTCTACGTGTGCCCGCGCACAGGTAAGTGGTACAGGTAAACGTAGAGTCCGACACAGTTGCGGAAAGGGTAGTTGTCTGGTGGGCTTGCGTGTGTTACCGCACTCCCGTGTGGGTTGAATACCGGCTGGAATCGACCTACATTGACGACAACCTTCGAACTATGCGCGACGAAGGCGGTGAGAGACCGTTTGAAGCGCCGTATGAAGTACGCGTACACAGAGACGGGGAGACGTAGCTGTCGAGTCCTTTGTGCTTCCGATATACCTTCGATATATAATCGTATCACCGCGTCGCAGTTACTTAAATACCAAAGTGCCCGTCGTCAAGATCCGACGGAGTAGTAAAATCTTAAATTTACGATATTCTTTGTTTGAAAAATTGAAGAGAATGGAGGGAACCCGGAATTTTTCGATTGACTTTATCGAGGTGTTGCCGCGAATTTCGCTAAGAATAAATTTACGTGTGGTAATTTTCGACGGGAAGATACAAATAACGAAACTTCATACAAATATCGTCACATAACGTCAGATAAATATATAACTACGTCATATAAATATCATCTTTCTACGTAGTTCAGCAGGTGGTGGGTCTATGGAATTTTAGTACGACGCTGGGATAATTAAATGAATAAGCTCTCGAGCACCACTCTTTTTTCTTTATTATTCGTTAATTTAAATCTACTCGTGACGTCTGGTACACACGTTGTGTGGAAGTCGCGAACGTTAGCAAAGCACACTGTTTAATGAAACATCTCTGCGAGCCCCCGGCTATCTTTTTTATTTCGTTTTATTAGAACATTTTTTGTTTTTTTTTTTTTCATTTTTCAACCATCGCTGCTGAACGAGAATATTCTAAAATTCCGTTTGACGCGACCGGCTGAGCTCGTGTAATAACGAAGTCACATAGGAAGCACGACTGCGACGACGAAATCGTCGTCGTCGTCGGGTCCCTCGCCGGTTTCGTCTCTCGCCCGATCTCTTTGCCCATCGAGACTCGAGGCTCGTGCACCATCGGGACCAGAAACGAAAATAGAAACTGTCGTACGTATAGTTCGGTCCCCCGCATCGTTTCCGTCGGCTTGGTTCTGTGTATATTTGTCGTTGGTTCCTATGGCGAATGCGCGGTTTCCGTGAACAGGGAAGCTCGAGAAAGCTGAATAACGCTGGAGGCAATTATGCGAGCCTTCCTTTTGCGATAGCCCGCAACAAACTGGCTGCGTTGACTTTTCGTCGACTGCACAAAATAGATTAAAACGTGCGAGTTCGCAGACGACAGCGTTGTATCAAAGTCCTACACTTCGGTCCTGTTTATCAAAGTTCAACCTCGATTCGTAATGTTTCCAACAACTATCGAGATAATAAATTTATTTATTTGAGTATCGAATTTCCGCTACGACTCGTGACGTTACTGACGGGGAATTGGAAATTTCAATTCCTTGCTATTGCAAGGAACATTGATATAATATTTACTTGAAATTAAACACTCAACTTTACACAATTGAAGATAAGTCAATAATAGTATCAGTCAAAGTAATACAAATGGAGGACATTTTTGTCCTAAGTCTTCCATTAATTGAAAAATATAGTATAGATTTAATAAATTAATCAGGCTATGAATTTTTTCCGTGTAGCTTTTTTCTCTCACCAACTGTAGCAACTTTCCAAACGAGACACCGTTTATTAATATCAAAATTTCTTTCATAGAACTGCCATAACTGATTATTTGTATTCACAGCTGTCATCTTTTTTGACCATAAAGAAATTATTAAAATAAATAATAATAATAATTGTTCCGACAATTCAATCGGAAAAAATGTCGTCCGGCGAAGCTTGGAAATAATACAATATGTTATTAACCAATTAATCATTCACCAGTGACAACGACATAACAAGGAATGTTCGGAGGGTCGGGAAAGTAAAACGCCCAAGTGAAAAAATTATACATAGTCTATCATCAACTATATATAGAATCGAGCATATACCGTCCATATATAGACTCTATATAGACACTATATAGAGCCTGCATATCCCTCATTCCATACTCAGATTATGTATATAATTTTTGAATACATTATTATATTTTTAAAAAAAGAATTATCCATTAGTATTATTATTGGCGTTGCAGTATCTATTTTTGGATTTTTTTAAATCGTACATATTTATATAGAGTATACATAAGTTATATATGCCCATTCCTATGTATAATTACTATATGGACTATATATCATTTTTTACTCGGGAATACGATATGTTATTAACCAATTAATCATTCACCAGTGACAACGATACAACAAGGAACGTTCGGACGGTCGGGAAAGTAAAACGAGGCCGGAAAAAAACTGGGCCAACCCTTCGTGGATGGGTAAGTCAAAATAAGAACTCGTGAATTTTCTGACCACGCTATTGTCCGACCAGTCCATCCATCCATCGTTTATCGCCCATTCATTTCCATTGAGACCGTGCCATTATTCCCCAAGCCTTAAAACCTTCCATTGTACATGTACCGCGCGATAGAAATAGTCGCTACCAAAGAAAGAAGGAGGGAATGCGAGAAAGAACGATAAAGATAGGGAAAGAAAAAGAAAGAGAGAGAGATAGAGATAGAGAGAGAAGGCAAGAGCTTCGTACGAAGTAGATGCGAAAGAGATTTGACTCTCGAGATGGGCGCAAGGCGCGGCTGTGCTCGGGTCTTGCCATTTACGTAGATTCGATCGGCAAGGGTCGGAGGGTAAAGGGCGGAGGCCAAAATGAAGATTATGCAACCCCGGCACTAGTGCATACAGGAGAAGCTGAACCCTGAACTTTCAAAACATCAGCCGCGTCCCACGACTCTATCTGCGACGGTACAGGTGACTAATGTTTCGCGAGAAACGAGGTCGTTCCCTAATGTTAGGTTCAAACAGTATTAGCTTTTCGCGGAAAAAGTACATACAGGCATGAGAGAAAAAATGCGAGTAGTATAAGCCGAAATTGGGCCGACCGAGGTGAAGGACGGTGAAAAGCTTTTGATATTTTTCTCGGTTCTTTCATGACAACCGAAATTTGATGCTTCGCGATTCACACAATCGTGACATCCTTAAAGCCATCGCGTGAAGAATAATAATGTGAGATGAATGATGATCGAAGACTGATATGCAATGAACGTTCGTTGAAAACACTCGATCGAAACCTCGTACCGTCGACGGGGGTGAGTTTGGGTCACGGGGGGTAAGTATGGGACGTGGTAGATTTTTATTGCTAGAATCGTGATTATTGAATGTTTTGACTCGGCCGTGGGCCAAAATGTACCTTGAAGTGTTCCTGTCAATTGGCGCAAAACGTCATTAGTAGGCATATTATATGAACGGAGAAAAAAAATCGCGAAAAAATAAAAAACCGTCGAAAGAAATGTACGTGCTGCAAACGCCCTGCTCGACCGACGTGTTGGAAAAAGTTTTATATCAAATTCTGCAAGATAAGTGTGGACAAATTAGTTTTTATGATGTATGCGCAGTTTGGTAATTTTTTAACCACTATTCTCGAAGAAAAGTGTGAAAAACAGAAAGATTGGTATTTCGAAGGTAAGTGTGGGACAAAATTAAAACTGAATATTTAAAAGAAAATCATTCGGCATCTAATAGAGTGGATTTTCACGGTTTTTTTTTCATTTGTAAAAGTTTTTAATTGGTGCTATCATCTGAAAGATATGTAAATATTCATTTCACAGCAGAGCATTCGAACCTCAAAAATGACAGTTCGAAGTCTTTCGAACTTTTTTTTCCACAACGAAGGGGAAAAGGATTTTATATGATATCCGTCTGATCGATTTCTCGATGAAATGAATTTCGAAAAAATTCCATGTTTTGCTTTCTTCTTTTTGTAACCTTCCCCCTAAAAATGGGTATTTTTCAATAATTCTTATTCCAAGTTACTCGAGGATAACTACATGAAGATATCCATATGATACAGAGCCAAAAAAAATGTATTTATTAATTTTTGTTGACGATGACAAGACATGTCCCATACTTACCTCTTCTGGGGGGTAAGTATGGGACAAGTTTCAAGTCGATGTAACTTCGACAAACAAATTTTTTTTTTTATAAAACTTATCACACACCTTTGTAAGGATGTTCGCAAGATGCCTGCATTAAAAAAAACTATTTAGCGCAAAAACTGATTTTAGACGAAGCGTGAAAGAAAAAAAGGGCGACTTCTGTCCCAAACTCACCCCCGTTGACGGTACAATAAAATTCGCAAAATTTACAAGACGAACAAATACGTCGATGGTTCCGATATTTTAGAATTGCAACGTCGAATGTTTGAATGCGAGCGCATACCTATGATGGTACTTAATCAAAGTTCCAACCGCTCTGTGTGCGCAACGTGAGCTCGATCGGATATACCTCATGCGCATTCTATCTGTTTCTCGTTGTGGGTCGAAAAGCACTGTACAAACGAAGGAACTTGAGCGAAATGTTATACCGTACACGACTCAATCGAATACCATTCACAAACGGGGCAACAGGGCATACTTCAGTAATCAAAGAAAACAAGCTGCAAGTTGAAACTTGGAAATTCCTTCCTCAGAATTTTATAAAGCTGCAAGTACAAATTTGCAAGCTGCAGAATCGAAGATACTGTGAAAATCTATCTCTATGAGAAAATTATCTATGTGAACTTTGGCTTCCTCACAAAGGAAGATTCTTATAATATCTTGAATTCTGGGAGAGCAGCCATATTAAATTCGATCCGTTTTTCATACGTTTCACGGTTAATCGGTTTGATTAGTAGAAGCTGTGGTGAGTTCAAGCGAAACGTCACTTTTTGGAAAAATTCGTAGTCCTATAAAATCCGATGCCCCAAACTGATCATCACCAAATTTCATACATAGTACAGTTAATAGTACATTATGACACTAGTACGAAAATTTTTTTTCTGACGAGTGCGAGTTTGCAGAACGAGCCGAAGGCGAGTGTTGCAATCACACGAGTCCAGAAAACGTTTTTCATACGAATTTTAATGCCACAAGGTGCGTAAATGACGCTAATTGAGTGAGCGTAAAACCGCACATAAATAATCTTCCATTACTGAAGCGAATTTGGGCTCATTCTGTTAAAGCTCTCGTGAGTTAGAACGAAATGTTCTTATGTTCAAACGAACGTTGATGTTGCGAAAAATTCGAAATCCTATAAAATCTGAACTTCTCGACAGATTTGGCTCAAATGCAATACCAAACATCCGAGTGCGTAACTCCATATGTGAAGAACTATTCAGAGAAATATTTCAAAATTTGGGGACGCTAGTGTCCACACAGTTTTTGAAAAGTCCAAAACGTCGTCAAATTCGAGCCGCTGCGTCGATTGTTCCAAAAATTACAGATAATTTGAAGATTCAAAGGCACCAGAGCTGCGCAAAATTTGAGAGCTGTAGCTTGAACCGCTCTCGAATTATAGACGTTTGAATTTTAAAGGGTCGTTACATAGCCCCACGCATACATCCGGACATTCTCTCCAAATGTTATATCTCGATGTTTTGGGACATTTTAAACCTATTAACCTTAAAATTACGATAGAAATTTTTTTGGACTGTCACAAGGCTTCCTCTGTGAGGAAGCAAAAACAAAGAATTAACTTAAGCATTAGCAGATTCACACTCAAGCTGAGTGGTTGACTCAAGTCATCCAAGCCCTTCGGGCTAAAGGCTGTAGTGAGATTTCTATTTTTCATCGCATCAAACATCACTCATTTTATCCACCACGTCTCATAATTTATTTTTCGCACGCCCCATGGAATCGTTAAAAAAAACATTTTATGAGACGCTGCGCGTAAAAGTGCGGTTTTACGCACCTTGTAACACAAAAATTCGTACGATACTCGTACGAAAAACGTTATCCGGACTCGTGTGATCGCAACACTTGCCTTCGGCTCGTTCTGCAAACTCACACTCGTCAGAAAAAAAATTTTCGTACTAGTGTCAAAATGTACTATTTTTAGTAACAATCATTTTGCCTCTGAATTCGCTGTACGTACGCGTAGGTGTAGATGTTTGTGTACGTGCATGTGTACAAGTACGGCATTGAGATGCGATACGCGGGGGTGCGCCGGTTAAACTCGGCGTAGAACGAGACAAGAGTAAAGGTTTGACGAGCGGAAAGCTGCTGTTCCGGGCTTTGAAGCTCGCCTAGTGTGAACACGCCGATTAACCTCCCATCGGCTCCTTACCGCTCGAATCACCCTAGCTTCCAACCGATTATACTCAACCCCTCAACTGAGCACGAACCGCCCGCTCTTTACAGGTCTCCGAGACTGCTAACAGAGAAAAACGACTTTTTCTTTTCTTCTCAATATTCCCTTCGGCGTTTCACCCACCAGCATTGTGCTGCGGGTTTCTTCTCTATACCGAAGTTCATCGACGCACTACGGATGAAAAGTGCTCGAAGAAAAGTCCGATGTGGGATAGCTTCTATCTCAGTTTGTGAGCAAAGAAAATGTAATTTATAAATAAATTTTACGAAAAGAAAATAGTAGAAACGAAGTTCTGACCAGAAGAAGAAAGCCGAAGTTTCTTGAGTAATATTTTTTTTTTTGCGGTTGAAAGATGGTTCAGAGACGATGCGATATTACGTTGAGAACCATCGAGAACACCGGAAAAAGAAGAAGTAAAGCTGGAAATGGCAAAGCAAAGAAAAGTGAATTTTCATCTCGAAACGTTTCAGATTTTTTAAGTAGTCCAGCGAGAGTGGAATTAAAAAATAATGAATCTCATCGTATTAACGGAGACTCTCGCGATTAATTATTCAACGCTATTCTTCTCTCAAACAACTTGGCGGCATTCGTTATATTTATTTTCTAATTCTTTTAACATAATACGATTATGCCTCAGCGAAGAATAACCCGACGGACGTTGAACCAATCACCCGGAAACACGAGACACGACGGAAAAGAAGATAGAAAAAAAGCTCAGAACCTTATTCGCACGGCTAAGTTTATTTCAGATGAGATTGCCGAGTGACCAACTCGTAATTGGGAAGTGGACACCTCGCTGCAATTGCGGATAAAGTGGAGAGGATTCCGCGAGCAACTTCCGTGCGACTGAATCTTCTCTGAAGCACGAATCAAGAGAGAGACACGGTGAAGAACTTGAGCTTGCGGTTCGACAGCTCGCAGCGGTTGAACACGTTTCGACACGGTATAACGTTGGTTATGGTCGTTTCCACGTGGCTGAAACGATGCTTATCCAATGCCTATTGTTCGAGCATTGCCCGAGCAACACAACCGAATGAACCGCAACTATCTTCCATCGATTTGTCGAACGACCAACCCGACCCATCGCTGAAACCCAAAATCCATGAACTTCGCGGAAGACGAAATACGACAATTCTAGGAACTAAACGAGATCGCGGATATCTCGTATTCAACGTTAGTTCGAGAATTTACGCAAACGTTTCACTGATAAACAAAAATCAAATTACTAACGAATGAAGAAATATACGGTGACACGACTTTTCAACCGCGGATAAAATAACCGCGATATAAAAATCGAATTTTCCAAACGACAAAATAACCGGACGACAAAATAACCGCGACAATAGAACCCCGGAAAAAATAACCCAAAGACAAAATAACTGCGGACAAAATATTCGGGGACGAAATAAGCTGCCGATAAAATAACCGCAACAAAATAACGATTAATATTTTTAATTTTCCGTGTTTTGTGTTTTATTATTTTTTATTTATTTAGGTTATTTGGGTACTCGGGGATTTAGGGTTATTTGTTATTTATTTCTTTTTTAGGTTTTTTAGTTATTTAGATTATTTGGGTACTCGGTTATTTTTTTGGGTTTGCTGCGGTTATTTTGTCGTTCGGTTGTTTTGTCTGTCGGTTGTTTTATGCTTCGGTTATTCTGTCATTCGGTTGTTTCATGATTTATTTTTTATTTTGTCTCGGTTATTTTGTCACGGATATTATGTCGCAGTTATCTTGTCGTGCGGTCATTATGTCGCGGTTATTTTGTCGTCGGTTGAAATGTCAGGGAACCGAAATATACATATCTCAGGATTTTTATCGAGTAATAGATTTTAAGAAAGATATAAAAAAATGTCTATTTTAAATTTGAATTCACATTGAATATTTATCGTCATTTTCATCCTCAGTTTCTGATTATAAATTTTTCTCATTCATTCATCTTTCGATTTTTCGTTAAATTTCCATTTTATTGCTGTTCTCATATTTTTATAGATTCGTCGAAGGTACGATAAATTGGACGTAGATTTTGTTACCGATTTCCATTGAAATTGACCTCGCGTGTTGAATTCCATCAAACGCGGGTAACAGACCTTTCAGTATAATGATGACACGATCCCGCACAGACCGAGGGAGTCGTAGAACGTTTAGGAGGATACTACGGGGACCAGAATCTCGTGAACTTTCATCTCACGTGCTTGCAATCTTAAGGGAGATTCACAGCTTGGAAGACACACTCGTGGGAGATATTAGAAACTTTTCCCAAGCCGTAGCTTCATCCCCCGAGGAACCGGTATATATATATGTACATATGTATAACGCAGCATATAACATACTCGTTGCAGCGAAATAAAAAAAAATAATGATTACAATAATCTATGTTACTGAATTACCTAGCGATGAGTGTTGGTGTCAATGCCGGAGCATCAGTGGTCGCAGGTTCGAGAAAGAGTAAACAGCAAGTGGACGTAAAGTGAACGGAAAATCGTCCGGTGGTTTTCCACGTTAGCCGCTTCGTACACATTTCTCGTACAAGCTTTTCGACTACAGACATAAAAACTTTTAGTTCCCTTTATAGTTCGACCGGCTATAGATGGCAACGGCAAGCCATTCGTGCTGATAGATGAGACGTTGGGGGAGGATGTGGGATGAACGAGGAAAGTAGATATCGAGCTGGGTCGCAGAGCCACTCTCTTGGCATGAACGTTCCACCCGTAAATCATATCGCAATGCATATTTGGCCCGGGTATAATCTACACACTGGGTTTCGCTTCGACGGTCTCTGGATTTACGCCAGATATCTCGTTATTGTGCCATTGACTTCACCTGTTACCTCTCCTTGCTCTTTGGTCGTTGCTCTCGCGGTCCCTTTTGCTTCCTTCCTCGTTTGCAAAAATTAATATTCGCGAGGAGAAGGAAATCTGCAATTCGGTAACGAGCCGTAGACCGGAATAAATTATGATTTAGGGTTTGAATTTTTTGCAACGTTACGCCGTCGTGATTTTTCTTCTTTACGTAGTAGTAGTAGTAGTAGTAGTAGTAGTGCATTCATTGACAATAACTGACTGAGATTTTATCCTTAGAAATGTTGAACAATGTTTTGAATGACATTGCGTGAATTGTATATTGCCAATAGGCCATTGATCGAGGTTTTCTTCTTCCTTCTTCAACTTTTGTTTATGAATATACGTTTATGTGTATCTCTCATTGAAACAAAACATTTCGAATAGTGACATTGTAGGAATTGGATTTCGATTGTATGTGCCGCTCGAGGTTCGAGCGAGATAGAGGGGGGAACGGCGAATAATTCGCGCCCCTGCCCGAAAGCGAATAAACGAGAGATTTTGGACGTGGAGATTGCGATAGTAGGAAGCAGTTGCTTCCCAGGAGCCCTATGGGACGGCTCGAACTTTATTTACTCTTCTCTTTTGCTGTATAAGTAGGCCCGCTAATTGTGCCATCGACTTTAGAACCGATTTGAACCGAGCTAAGTACAACGAATTTATTGTTATATGTATATCGCATTTTGTCATATTTTTGTTCATGCTAATGTAAAATTTCATTTTTCGTGTTTATTCTTTACGGTTTTTCGTGTATACTCGTAACTGTGATTATTGATATAATTATATTATTCACATTGGAATCCCGACAGTGGTCATGATAATTTCGATAATCTTATTTTTCGCGTACCTTCGCCATTGCGTGCAAATTAAAACACAAATCTATGTTAAATATCAATTGCGTTTATTATAAGGATCCCGAGTGATCGCTGCTTTGTACATCCATTATAAAATTAATCATCTTACAAATAAATAAATAGTATCATCTACTTTTCATAATATTCCCACAATATAACATTATATTTTATTACCGTATATCCATTATAAAATCAATCATCTTATAAATAAAAAAATTTTGTGATTTGCTTTCATAATATTCTCGTAAATTAAATAAAATTTCATTGCAACATGGTTTTCCTTAAATTCCAAGCGACCTTATCGAAAATACAATTCAACATGAATTCGACAGAAAAATAATATCTGGAAGCGATATAAAACGAAATCGATAATAATAACTCCCCTAGACGAAAAATAACCGAGACTTCTGGAAAAACAAAAAAAATATACCCTTCTACGAAGCGAAGATGATTCAGATGCATCCTCGCCATGAATTTTCCGCGACAAAAATTCATTTTCATCATATTTACATCGGGGCGGAAGTTCCGTGCGAGTAGCGAAAAAGCTCGCCCACGGCTCTCGTACTTCGCCCATTCGTTGCAGTCCGAGGCATTCGGTGGACGGTCACGTCGCACGGGCACTCAAAATGTTTGTACTATCAGTTAAGGGGCGCCAGATGAGAGAGAAACCGTGGCCGCGCGGTTGCCCAATCGAGGTGGAAAGCTGCCACGACCCCGGTCCGAGTGGGTATACGGAAACGGCGCGCGCGGGTGTACTACACGTAACGAGGACACGAGCTACCGAAGCCGCGACCGTCGTATTCTCGTCCGGGCATTCCACGCGCTGCTCCAATCCCCGACCGTTATCCCGCAGTGTGTCAAGTGTCGTGCACTTTCGTGCATTCTAAATAAGCTCGGACTCTCGGGATCGCCTCCTCGGCACGCTTTTCCGGCACGAAAATTCTTCAACGTTCCGCATTCTCTCGACCGTTTCCGGGTCTAGTGTAAAATCCCTCACATCCACATTTCTTCTAATTCGATCGAAATTCATCGATGCGCGATTGATAATTGCATTTTTCGGTCGTTCCTCGACGACGTCTGATCGCACGCGGGTTTGCTCTACTGCGAAAAAAATAACCATGGTCTCAGTGTCGTGCCGCGACTCGAGGATGCAGCGCATTGCGTCAAGACGACGCGAGTATCGTGGAATGAGGAGCGTAACGTCGAAACCACGAGATCGAACGTATCTCGAAGCTCTCGATGCCGCAGCACAACCGTTAGCCGCACCTGATCGAACCGATTGAGTCTTCTCCTCGCGCCCTCGATCCGCAGTTTGTATATATCCCGTATCCTGTGCCAACTGAGAAATTTACGGTACCGTACACCGACCGGTTGCACGACCGACTTGCATTCGAACCCTCGATTCGACGAGGCTTTGCTCCGAACGCACAACCACCGTTTGGGGTTCTCCGTCGTCTCATCTCTGGGTTACGGAAATTTTCTGGCGTGAAAACGAGGCCGCCCGTTGCATTCCCACTTTGCTAGCACTCAAAGTCACCCTAGAAGCTCACATACCCGACGTTTGCTTTGTCCTCGAGCTTTCGCCCGTTTTTCCGACTGACGAGAAAAAAAAAAAACAAAAAATAAAATATAAAAACCTAGTTTGCAGGTACCGGAATTCATCTGATGCGGGGCGAATTCGGTTGAGTCAAAATAAATGCAATTACCTCGAATGACATTCAGTTGACTTTTACTAACTTCGGTTTGCCCAAGCTCTACTCGAGAAGTTGAAACTAAATTCCGCTGACTTTTTGCAGTCACATCTCGCTGCAAACTGCATTCAATCGGTACTACTTGAATACTTTACCGTCTGCTAGTATATTCTATTCGATCCGAGTCACACATGCGCATATCTAAACGTGCAAGCTCCGCTCGATGCGTCGTGCCACCGATCAAAAGTGCCCGAGGCGTGCAAACGCCCGAAGCACGGTCAGGTACCGAAGATACGCGTAAGCTCAGCTCTCATCCGAAGATATTTCGCGAAATTAAACGATAGACTTCGAGCACCATCAATCGCGGGTTCTATGGGTAGTCGATGAGGCGTGTTTGCACCGCGCATTGCGACGCTGAGACGACTAAAGACGATTGATGTTGAATCGTCGGACCTATAGGAAAATCGAACTTCGATCGTGTTATAAACGTCCGTGCGGGAGCTCTGTGCGCGACTCTGCGCAAATTGGTATAGATGATGGAACCTCGAGGCTCTCGGAATCCTCGAAGCAGAGCACAGAACGCGAATGCCGTTGTCAATGGTTAGGACCTACACGAAACTGCATAATGGTATGCAGATGCACGCTGGCTGTTCGGTCCTTGCCGACACGATGCTCACACACACACGCACGCGAACACACGTATAAAACCCATGTACGGATATGTATGGATGTATGTACAGAAAGGTACGGAGCAAAGCTCGCAGCTGAGACAGAAGCTTCCCGTGCGGTGCGGCAAACTCCCTTCGCACTCTCCATGCAAATCGGTCGCGCCAGACGAGGGAAAGCTCAAGAGAGCCGACGTTCAGGCACGAAGCGATAGACAGCAGTTGTTAGCGCGATGATTATGCGGGCCACCGTCGCTTTTGTACATATCGAGCACCACTCTATTCCCGCGGTGGATAGATCACCCGCGCCCTCGGCTTCCTCGTCGTTAGAAACGTTTTTGGTCGTTGACGGCGTCGCTCTCGTCTCATTAACTCGTTTGGTAGTGTCACGGCTGCGATGTTATTCTGGCGGATGGTATTATCGCAGATTTTTGGTTTGGCTAAATTTTGCAATTCGATTGTATTTTATTGAATGAATAATTAACCGATTTCGGGATTAAAATTTATCTCGTAGACATCGTGCATTTGATTGGATGACGAAAAATTGTTAATTTATATGGTTTTCTACGATTGGCAGAGTTTTTGTGGTTATTGTAAATCTTACGTTTCGATTGGTATTCTGTTGTGACGACTCGATGAGAGAAGGTTGCATCAAGATTTGGAAAGCCTTTTTGATCTATTGAATATTAATGTTAAGATCGACGAGCAATATTTTTGTTTTATTTTCGTAAATTTTTCAATTATTAATTTCGTGAATTATAAAACAAGAATTGTCGAGTTTTAATCACGACGAACGATCGGTTGATTTGGCTTTTCAACGGTTGGTCTTCCACCTGAGCGTTTGGCGTGCCAATGTGACAGCTTACTCGGTAGGAAAACGTTGAAAACAAAATAAAAAAAAATTTGCCTCGCGCCGCGCGGCTTGAACCCCGGTTTCGTGCTCGACGGCAGCAGCCACAAGCTGCTGCTTCCGTTTTCGACTCCCAAAAAGTAGTATGGCGGGCGGATTATCCACGGTCCATCCACTCGGCAACCGCAAAATCTTTCCTTTCGTTCTCGCGCACCGTTGAAGTCCGTTTCACGGCCGGTTACCTCCGAAACCGTTGTCACATAAGGCGAAAGCCTCTGGTACGTATTCGCTACACCTTATGCTGGCAGACATTCAACCAACCCGAATGATCCCACTGTGTGGAAAAACAGACTGTTACCAACGGCAAGTGGATATAAAACTGCAATACGTAGAATCTAGAATAAAAATTTCGCACCATCGAGGAAATTATTGTGGTATTGAAACACTTCACAACCAGAAACGAGAGGTCATGAAGAAACCACGATCTTCTTTTCTTATTCCTCCAAATCGAATTATAAATATGTTCTTCGAAAATTTGCCTTCAGAATTTTAAATAAACAATTATTCAATCATAAATTACCAATAAAGCAATAATGAAAATTGGACTGACAAATAACTCGGGAATAAATGTATAACACCCGTTATGCACCTATATCGATACGTACGAAATGTGAAACTTTGCCTTCCAGCATTTAAAGAACGACGAATAAAAGAAAACGACGAAGTATTTACCCTCAGAATGTAGAAAAGAGGAAACCAGACAGGGCTATGAAAAATTTCGAAAAAGTTATTCCATGAAGATTCTTTGAAAAACTTTGATATTGCCCAATAAAAGAGTCGAAACAGGAGAACCGGTGGAGGCTCCTTTCCTTTCCTCAGTTTTCCCATTCCACCCTCGCATCCACTCGTACCCTCTCCGCTCTCCGCACCCCTTTCGTACTAATATAAGCGGACGGTTTGTCTTGATCTCCCTGCCCCGCAATCGTTCCCTCCCCCATCCCGGTTCTCTGGCTTCCATCCCAACGATCCAAGCACACCGATATTGCATTCTCCTTTCGTACACCTACAGTCGACATTTCAACTATCCCAGTCCACCCCCAGCCCCCCCATCCCCGCCCCCCCGCACCCCCAAGTCGTTCGATTATCTCTACCGATGGTCTATATTTCTGTAACCTCATTTCGTTTCCCCGTCAAAGCCATTCGAATGCGAAACACGGGGCCGGATAAATCAAGCTGTGTTGGTTCGCCATAAATGATTTCCCAAACGATACACCGCGGAACGTTGCGGCAAACGACCATCGTGGGGGATCTCTGAAACCGTGATTCCAATGTTTTCCGAAAGGCCGTGAGAGTTTCCGAGTTTCCCAAGGCTCAACTCGTTTATCTTGTCTCCACGTAACTCCGTTCGAATCTTTTCCGGGGCTCTGAAAACTCAACGAGAAACCCGACCATGGGGCGGTCGGTTTCGACTCGAACCACTGCGTGCTCCTCTGTTTCGGTATATCATTAAGCAATAAATGTTTTAACGACCGGCCGCGAGAATAGCAGAACGACCCTCGAAAACCTATAAAAGGCGGCCTTGCGGATCGGCCATTGTCGGTTTGGCCACCGATTCTAACCGTGAATACGAGGCTCCGGCAAGCTATAAACGCGCGATGGTCGTGCTGCAACAATTACTACGGAAATTTCGCTATTTATCAACCAACTTTGACGACCTCTCGGGTCCACGCATTAATCAATGAATTTCGTGGCTGGCGTGGAAACGACAAGACCTGAACTAAAAAAAGGAACTAAAAACCAGAAAAAAACGACATCTCGAATCGACCTGTGAATTTTTATTCCTTAGAATTGATATTCACAGAATAATTTATGTAACCCATTTTTTATTAACAGATATTATTATTATTATTATTATTATCATAATTACTATCATTATTATTATTATCATTATAATTACCATAATAATAATAACTATTATTATTATCGTTATTATCATTATTATTATTATTATTATTATTATTATTATTTATATTTATATTTACTTGAATATAATTATATTTTTGTGTTTGAGTACGATTAATAGGTTAATTGAATCCTTCTCCATCACATTCATTTTTCGGCGAAATCAGAAAGTTCGAGATAATCAAGCTGGTCAATCGTCGAGATGCTAGAAGAAAGACAGTGAAAAGATAATGCCGCAAGCATTGACCAGTCAACACGGTCGATCAAGCAACCTCCGCGTTCCTGGGGTCTAGGTTAAACGACAATCGGATACCGGAACAGCCCGGATACACATATCTCTGGCGCTTGTACTACGCGGAGGGTCGTCCTCCGGCCCGGCTCGATGCCTCCCGGCCGAATCAATTATTTCCGTGCTCCAAATCCAATTCCCAATTATCCGCAACCCCGAACCACGTCGGGCGCTACAATAACTGTATACATCCAGGGCATAACCCAACGGCGTATCCTACCTTCGCACCCTCTCCCTCAACCTATCTTTTGACCCTGTGCACCCTTTGTATCCATTGAAGGTTTGTTTTGTGTTCTTTTCTTTTTTTTTTTATTTTTTTTTTTTCAATTTTCATCCGACAACCGCATTACCAATTTTTTTTTCCATTTTTCCCAACGACTGCGTAACGAAAACCACAAGTCGTTCGCGCTTCAGCATCGATGAACGTCCGTCCAAGAGAGATGGTGAGCACGAGAAAGAGGAACACGACGATCCAACAGCCACCGGCGCCGAATCCACACCACCGCCTCCCGCCCCTCGTTCACCGTGTATGTAAAAAACAAATTTTCAATTAATCCGGTGACGCGATTCGCGAACTCGTCGAACAGTCTCGCGCGGTCACGCAGAGCCAGTTCCATCAGAGCTTCGAACTTTCGCTGCAACTCGCATTATTATTCTCTTCTTTTATTCCGATGCGACCAATTTTTGTTTACGCGTCGAGAGATTTTATTTCGTTACCAAATGAAACTCGAAAAAAAAAAAAATCAAATATCTATTTCTGCGGATGGAAATTCGCATCCCGGTGACTGTTATATTCAGTTAGCTTTTGTATAAACCCCCCTCCCCTTCCGAGCATAGCTGATATCGAGCCACGCGAAAAACGTTGGGATCTGTGGGTTGTAACATTGAATCTCGTGAAACGATAATTACAATTTTTCATTCTATCGCGATAAATCGAATCTCCGGGATCAAGGGTGGCTTTCAGGTCAGCCTCGTTAAAAAAATTGTTTCTGAGGAGAGAAGCGGAGAGAGTGGGGGGGGGGGGGGGCGATATATTCGATAACCATCGACATTCGAAGGAGAAGATCGATGAAACGGATGTAGGCTGAACGAAATGGACGCCGACGATGTCCTCCCTCGAGGGTCGTAGGTATATCCGGGATACGGCTAAAGGCTTAAAACAAAACCCTATTAGCAGTAATCAGATGGACCTGATCCTCCGGGAATGAGAGAGCTTCGTAAGGTTCAACGTGGCGTGGGAGAGGATAACGATATCACGGGCTCAATACACCAATACTGTACTCTTATACATATGCTCGTATATATATAAATATGTGTGTGTGTGTTTATATACTCTATTTCACTGCTGCATCTTATATGGTGTAGATTACGAGTGTATTAAGGACGTGCGATAGGTACAACCGCCGGTTTATACACCGTACATCCACATGGCACAACACGTGTAGGCCATCAGCATAATTGAAAGTTCAAGGGAGTATCGAAACGGGTTCTATACAGGTTTGTTACGAGCAGATCGACTTCTCCGTCGTTAGGAAGTTTCTCGAAGCGGTAAGAGCTCTCTGATGCGGTGAAATGGGTATCAGAATGATACACAGGCCCGATAACCCGAGTAACGATGGATTTCACATGGACGCGGAGGGTGGCTCTTGATACTAGTCGTATTGTTCGGGCAGATCATTGACTGCGAGTTAAAATGAAAATGGCGAAATCAATAACACAAATTAAGGAGAGATTCAACTGCCTTGAATTATTTAACGAACAGATACATATTTCCATCCGGACGTTATAGTAATTTATATTTGGTGTTCAAATCTGTTATTAAACATTAT
Organism: Sussaba pulchella; assembly: GCA_963971145.1. Lineage (NCBI taxonomy): Eukaryota > Metazoa > Arthropoda > Insecta > Hymenoptera > Ichneumonidae > Sussaba > Sussaba pulchella. Next base: position 7,397,177 of record OZ020170.1, read on the forward strand.
ATTAATTCCACTTAAATTTATTTAGGGTATATTATGAAAATGCGACAAAAAATATTCTGTTTTTCGGTATGAAAATAAATGGCTTTCTTTTTCGCGTGATTACTTTTTTTGCTTGTATCGATCAGTGACACGTACACTGAGTAAATGAAAAACCTCACAACTTTTCAGGAGAATTGAGTGCTCGATCTTCTCTCTCTCTCTCTTTCTCTCTCTCTCTCTCTCTCCCGCTCTCTCTCCCTTTTTTCTCGCACAGTAGAAAAAAAGCCACATCAAAGATGACCACCAGGTCCTTTCGGCTCATAACATAATCGACTTTGCGACTGGCAGCTGGTTGAAACACGACAGGTAAAATGTATCAAGGGAAACTGCAGGCCGGGACATCGATGCGGCACATCGATGAAAGCATCGCGGGAGGGAATAACGTTGATCCGAGCGAGTGGTGAACCAGCTGCGGAATGACGTACAGTTAGCCGCTAGCTTCCATAGTGGGGGCTTGCTCGTTGATTTCGATAGATCAAAGGAATATGCTCACCACCGCTGGTCCATTAGCAGCGTGCCTCTACACTGAAACATATCGCGATGCCTCCGAGCTGATAAAATCAGGGTTTCAACCCTGCGATACGTAGAAATGCAAAAAAAAAACTGCATGCGAAACTTTTTCGTGTGATCGGAAGCCATATTTATTTTTCTATTTCCGCTCGTGCGAAACGATGAGCAAGTGACGAAAATTCCAACGGGTATGTATAATGACGAGGCGCCCTGATTTCCGGTGTGGTTCGGCGATCGGTCGATAGACGGCCAACCGGCGAAGCGTTTCTCGCAACCGTCCTGTATCATCATAACCGTGCACACTCAATTCCGATCCAGCAGCGGGATTTTTAATTATTATTTACTAATAATTTAATGTACTCCTATAGATGTATTATTTATGTTCATTTATCATGTACTTATTTAATTATTATGCACTAACGAAGGAAAATGTGTCATGGAAATTGAAAAAGGTGACACAGGAAAATTTTTGAAAAACTGACAGAGTTTTAAGAGAACATACTCGTGACGTACATACATAACTTCAAAATCGACATCAAGGAACATGACACCCGTGCAACAGAAAAAATAGTGGGAAAAAAACCCGAAATAAGGGAAATAAACAGAACTTCTAAAGAGGCCCCGGACAAAAGGGATGAAACGTAAAGAAAAGACAAAACCCATCATGGTCGTCCGTCGTCAAACCCCAAAAACACCAAAATCTTAAAACGGTCAAATTGGTCAATCTTGAGGTGCACTCAGTGTTCGGAAACCGAACCAAGGAGATGCACTGCTTACCAAATTTTACTTTCTCAAACAATAATATTGCACCTTCCATTTTAGTTGATAAGCAAGCAAACATATTGTAACAGGACAGATTTTAGGTGCTATTTCGAATGTACCTTCCGTCAATTCATCTTACCAGCCAGGACGACAGTGAAGTCATGCGTGCACACGTGCAGAAATGTTGTCACCCCTCCGTAACGCGATGATGCGATAAGCTTGCAGTCCGCAGAGATACTGAGCGTCCGGCTCTCTTGTAAGGTGGCCGCGAAATTACTACTAAATGTCGCCTTATCGAAATCAAAGTTTTGTTCGTCCCTTAGCGAACACGTGATCCTTCGGAATCAATATTACGAAGACTAAGCGTTCGGCCCTCGCGAGAGGTAGCCATAAAATTATAATTGAATTTCGTCTTGTCGGAATTATATTTACCGTCCGGTGCCTGAAGATTATCGCATTTTATCTTGTCAAAATCGCCAAAATCATCGTAGAACGATCGTGACCCCTCATCACCTTATCACCTTATTGAAACACTATCCGATTACCAACCGAAAATACTGTAAGAAGAAATGGTCGAACATTGTTGTCGGAGTATCAGAAAAACCCAGTGCGGCCGGTGAAATAAAATTTCTATCGACGCAACAACGGTGAGTACCTTGTCTTTCTCGTAATTCCAAGTGCTACGATTTGTCATACTTTTCGCTCACTGCTCGTGCATCAGGTTCGTCCAGTCAAATCCCCCTTCACCCCAATGTCTCTTGCTCGAGAAATAATCGAATTGTCTATCAAATTGCTGGTTAATCGATGACTAACCAGCGTCCAATTGAAATTATAATCAATAAAATATCACCCCTTGAATGCTGCCAGCAGCCACCGACCCGGTCCACGGCTGAAGAAAGTGTTACGCGTGGGATAATCCGTCAAACCGCGATAAAAGAAAACGCTCTGTCTCAATATATATATGTTCGTATATACGTGTGTACGTGTGTTGGTATGCATATAAAGTTGCGAGCGGATTGGTCGTTGGAGAAAGTATGGCAGAAGAAAAGTGGAAAAAGAAGTAGCATCACCAACGGTAGCAGTCGTGGCTGGCGCTTGCCAGAGCTACCCTTCCTCTCCGAAGGACCAAACCCACATCCCCGGCCATTCTAGACGATCCAAGATGAAAATAGATTGAGACTCGAGAGCCGGGCTGGCCGAGGCTAGGTCGTAGGTCGTGATGGAAGAGGTGCTGTTGGTCGGGGTTGCTTCGCTGCTCGTTCTGATATAGCTCGGGCGGCTTGCATATATGTATGTATACATATATATGTATATATACATATATGCGTGTGTACAAAAGACGTTGGAACGGTGAGGCGCGAAAGTACCGGAAGAGGAAGGGAGTCAGGCTGGGTGTGGGAATAGAGAAAGGAAAGCTCGGCAGGGGGTGAGAAGCTCGCGCGGGGGAAGAAAAGTGGGTGCTGCTTCTGGGCTTTACTATGTTTGTAAGCGAATGTTGGATATACTACGTGTAGGCCGTGTGTATACTGCACGTGGTATATGTATGCAGTTCGTACGTGTGTGCCTGCATCTAATATTTTATCCCGGGTATTTCTCGAGCTACATATGAGTTACCGAGCCAAGCACAGATGAAAGTTATGAATCTTCGGTTCCCCACCTACGGTTTATGACTCGGATTATATCTGTATGGAGAGAAGAAAGGCAATCTCGATCGTCTTTATTACAAAAGGTTTTGGTGTGATATATAATTCTGCATTATTGACGCGGTTACGTCGTTCCGTTCCCCCCGATTAATGTTGATTTAGCGTCCGTGTGCTTGGAATGTCGATATTGCGTTTGCGTGAATTTTGAGATGGTAATCGTGGCATTGATGCTTAAGGAGGGTAGTTTTGTCACACATTCTCGAATTCTTGGTCGTCTAGTATGGTGGTATTCGAAATAGGGCAGATGGATGTTCGATATTTTTTCATTATTTCGAAGTAGCGCCATTTTTCATCGAGTCTATTGCGGTAGACGCGTGAATTCACGTTGCCATGTCGAAGTGGCAAGGAAATGGCAGACGAGGGAGTGTGCGACGATCGGAAAAAGATCTTTTCGTGGACTTCAGGTGAGAATCTTGGAATCGAGATTGAGAAGAAAATGTAAGTAAAAAGGGCGAAGTGCAGAAGGAAAAGATTGGAGTCGGTTTCCAACGAAGACGCGAAGAGTTCGGTCGTCGAGATGAGCTTTCGTTCGGGGGGGGGCTTCGATCCCCGATGAAAGCTTCTACGCGAAAAGCAAAGTTCGCTCTCCTTCGAAGCTCAAGATTTACTACGTACTGCTGCATGCACTTCGGATAATAGAGATTCAGCACCTCTTCACAGTTGCTGAGGCCATGCAAGCTCATATCCGATCGGTCTATGGCTGGCTGGTCGACTTCGTAACCATTGTAAGCTTTTCGACTGACGCCGTGAAAAATATTATTGCAACAAAAACGCTTCGAATCGAAATACTTCATCGAAATTGAAAAAAACTCAATCTGTCAATAATAATTTTATTACATTCTGCCGAAAAATATAAGTCGTAATTCAAACTGTCTTCCAAATTTTCACAATTTACACAATTTTATGTGAGTTTCCAAAAATAATTGGTTTGAAATTGGTTTTTCATTTATCGCTTCAAATTTTTTGAGTTACCGTAAGAATAAAAATAAGCTATGAATTTCGAATGAGGACGAATTATTTTGAGAATTAAAAATCATCATATATATTTTTGGCAGTGTGTGATGAAACAAATACAAAATGAATACCATTTCCTTATTATATATCTTCACACTACAGAAGCAACGATTTGATATTCCGTCACGGAATACCGCCTGCATTATTAGAATAATTGGAAGTCAATGCCAAAGTGATATTTGAAATAAGACGTCTGTGAGTGCGTGATTTGTTGATAATCCCGTTGACGGTGATACGATGCCTCAGTGGATTTGATAACCGAGAAACGATTTTGACGGCCATGTTGCCTCGGTGACGAAGGGTCTCGTAGATGTTGATGTGCAACGTTGCCACGGTATTATGCATTCCAACCGGGAATATCTAGGCACGTTAGAAATAACCGAGTGGACAGTGAAACCCAAAAGCTGCATTGGGAACCAAGCTTGGTATATACGCCGTCTCCGTGTTGATTTCCAAATGTCAACGCGCGTCTCGCTGTGTAACTTCAACTCCGTTTCTCAACAAAATTCTTACATAAACGAATTTTCGAAAAATTTTCGACGGCTCCCGAACGACGTTTCTATTTCATCATAACACGTTTCGGCCAAATTCGATTATTTCGATACAAATGGGAGTTTACACAGTGCAGATCCAATATCACGAGTGACAGCGTTATGATGTCGGTACAGAAATCGCATTAGCATACATATTCATCGGGATATGTGTCCTGGTAATGGACTGCGTTTTCGACATATCTAGCCGAGCCCCGGGAGAAGGCGGGGGGGGAGACGAAGCACTGAAGCAAAACGGAATAGTCAAATGGAATGCAGAAATGGGGCAAAATGGCATAATGTCAACAAAACTCCGATAAAATTAAGGATTCCACGGAAAAAGGGTTTAAATATGTCCCATTAGGACTCCGGACTTTTTATCCTTCAGTCGCCCTGTATAACCATTTAAATTTCCAATGGTCCAGTAGCAGACGGTACATTCACGTTTTCTCTTCGTTCAACTCCGTCGTGCCGTTTTAGCCCCGGTGTGACTGGTATAGACCACTACGAGATAGTAATACGAGCATCGAAGCATGATCTCCCACAGATATCGAGAGCACACAGTCGCATGCGGCTTCTTAGGGCCTCTCCGATGCACCGTGGATTCGGTGAACATGCATATTATAATAACAGACGTTGCGGCCAAATGGCACAGCGAATCGACGATGCATAGGGAAGAGCCTACGTGCCCATTACGACGGAATTATGCATTAGCAGTGATAAGATCCATTTCCACGGAGAATTGAGATGGAACACGTTGATGCGGCTCGGCTAAAGTGCGAGAGAAATTTCCAGTCGTCCTAACGGCTGACGGATGTCGAGGAGTCGACCCTTCGCTATTTCTCATTCGCTCCTCTCACTTTTCCATCGCATCGCGAGTTGATGCTGCTGCCTCTTTCACGTTCCGATCATCGTTGGAGCAACGCGCGGCAACGTCGGCAAATGCAAATTTCTCGGTGCATAATGCACGTCATAATTTCGCGTGGCAGCGGTGTTAGCGGTGATGGCGGTGGTGTCTGGAGCTGTCTGGGGGAGTTGTGAAAGCCATGGGACAGGTCTGTTACCTCGAAAAGTCGGCAATGTCCTTGTGGGACAGACGAGAAATGGAAGGAGCGATCGGGGTGGAAACCATTTCCAGTTGTGAGAAGTGCCGGCGAGACGGTCGAACTGGAAATATCTCAATGTGACGGTTGTGTAACTGATTCAACTACTTGACTTCAGTGGCTTTTGGATTTCGATGGTGAGACTCGTTACTTCGTGACGGATGTTACAATTTTGTTCGGTGAGCACGAGAAAATTCGTTGTACCGAGAGAAATGATAAATTCACGATGTCGGAAATAATTTTTGTATAGTTGTTTTTGTTTTGAGTGACGTCAATGCAATACCGTGAATCGAGCTTCGGTAGTGGGTTTCATGAGAGATTTTAGGGATGGTAATGGAAATTGATATAGTGGATATTAGTGCGTAATTGTGTATGCGTCGAACTTTCGTTGATCGATTTTGGATGAGAATTGATATACTGGCGATGGGTGGTTATTATATTGGAGCTATGTTCCGTCTATTATGATACGATCGTATTCGCTGAATAACATTTTTTCAATAAATTTTCGAACCAGCTGGAATTTTCAATGGAATTCAGGATGAAAACTATTCCATAGAAAACGAATTGATTGCGTTAACGTTATTAATTTATCTTTATCAAAACGTTCGACACGGTTTGCATTGCAATCGAGGTCAAAGCATTCGGAGAAAAAATTAATGAGCCTGATTCAGAAAGGAATTCGTTTCATTCCGCTTACATTCCATTCCGAGAACGAAATATTCGAGTGAATGCACATTGCCCGAACGTCAAAACACATCTTCATTAATTACAGCCGCATCAGCACGAGAAATCCTCCCACGGCAATGGATAAACCTCGATAATTATTATAATCCTCGAATAAATAAATCAATTCGTCTAATGGACCGAACTGAGATAACAGGCGCCCCTCTACATTATGTCTAGCCGCATGGGGTTCGATAAAACAAAAATAAAATGAAATGAAAAAAAAAAATGTGAAATTTTTCGTTGGGTGAGTGACCGCGAAGCGAAGCACAGATTGAATTTTAATAATTCATCACGTTCCGTGAAATCCCCGAAGATTCGATATTTTTGAAAAAAAAAATATATATTATTCAATGACCAGAGTTGGACGAGGCATGACCGAATCTACGAACCGACTACGTCGATCCAACGAGCAAATCCGGACGACGGTTTTTCTCTGTACATCCGCATTGCTGCGAGTATGAAAGTGCAACTTCGCTACTACTGTGTATTTTTTTGTTAGAGAATGGATCCATTATCTCATTATTCATTCACAAGACAGATGTCACTGTGAGATGGTAAACGCTCGACGTGTACCCAACTGTGCCATACGATACACAAAAAAAGTGAAAAAATATAATGAAAAACTCCGGAACGTGACAAGGTCAAGCTCCATTTCTACTTGCACTATTCGAAGCCTCTTTTTTTTCCTTCTGACTTCCTTCCTTTTTTTCCTTTCTCAGGGGCCCACCCCTGGCCCGATAATATATACATTGGGGTGTCCCTCATTGAAGTCATGTTGAAATTTCATGGATGAAACTTTCTAATACGATTTAAGGTGTACAAAAAATCTGGGTAAAATTGGAGACCCGTACGACACTTCTGAGGGGAGCCTCTGTGCGATCGAAATTTCCCATTTCAATAACATTACATTACTTTATTACCATATTACTTTTCCACTTCCCACGTAATTGAATCGCAAAATGTAAGGTTATTCAAATGAGAAGTTTCGATCACTTGGGGCACCCCTTCACGGTGTCGTACGGTTCTCAAATGTTACCGAGATTTGTTTTTTATACACCTCTAATCGTATCGAAAGTTGCGTGAAATCTGCAAGCATCGATGTTGTATTTTAATCGAAGGAAAAATTCTTCTGATTTCACGTGACGTTGTTTACCGTGCAAGGACGTGTAAGGACCGTGTAAATGAAACTTTAAATTCTGAATGAATTTCATGAATCCACCAGGACGAATAAAAATCACTCTCTCGTTCTGCTTCAATTAATCGAGATCATTTTTACTTCATGAAACGCTGACTAATTCATTTATACAACTTCGAAATAAATAATTCATCGATGATAATCAACAACGAGGACAAAAATAATACTTCTCCTATTTTCAAATCTTTTTTTAAGACGATGGGCTACATCGGTGAGTGCGAGAGAGATAGCTGCAATCATGGCAAACCGTTGTTCGTCGCCACAATTAACATCTCGGATCAAAGATGAGAACTCTTGACCGCAAAATTCTGAGCCGCAGTATTACCATATCGTGTTTTATTCGACCGAACAATTGGGGCCCCAAACAATAGATTACAGTTTTCTATTACCGACCGAGCAGTAGCCCTTCCTCTTAAGATCGTTGAGAATTCAATATTTTTCGGTGAGGTTTAATGAGCACGGGGAAAAATCGTCGCCCCTCCAACAGTCGAAGCTCATTCTTCGATAAAAATGATAATTAATCGAAACGGAGAAATCCCAAAACGCCCCCGAAAAGGAGATTCGAAGATTTTACCGAAGGTTTATGGTAGAAAAAGGGGGAGAGAAGGGATGCGGGCGGCCATACACCGCAACCAAGATTTATCGGGGATTCCCGGGTGTTTGGCTGTTACTAGCATGCACGCAGCCAGTTTATCTCGCCCCGGCGTTCATGGGGCTATATACGATCGGTGGGTTCCCAAGGAGGGAGAGAAGCCTCTCTCGCCGCACGAGCTTTCGTGGCGGCGGAGACGAGGTGACTCCCAACAGTACTGGCTCAACACACTCTACGGTTTGACCCAGTTGTCGTTTGTGGTTAAACGCGATGTGCGAGCCGAGTCTTTCCGAAACCCGACTTATATGTATATATAATACATATGAATATATGTGGATATGTGAGAAGCTTCGCACGTGCTCAACCTCAAAGACGGAAGAATAAATTGCGAGCGACCTTGAATTTTGTCTTTTTTCAAATGAGATCCTCAAACGCTCGTTTTACATTGGTTCCAGAAATCAAATTTGCCATAACTAAAGAGCACACCATTCAAAGCCACTCGATTCACTACGTATATACACATAGTTCGTGCCACTGGCATCAACACCCGCCCGATGGCATTTCCTGAAAAGCCAACTTTGACCCAGTTTTATTTTCATTTCACGACAAATAAACACTCGAGTCTTAAGTGATATAAAGGATCTCTTGACTTTTGTGTCCAGTCACGTGGTACGAAATGCTTAGGAGAGAGTGTGGAATTTCATTAAGGGCTTGCATGGGTTTTTAAGGATAGGAAAAAGTGTATTGTCTCTAATTTTTTGGAAATATAATGAAAGAAGTATTTTATTAAAAACTTTTGAGTATATAAAAGAGCAACGTTTGAACAACATTTTATAAAATTATGATTTACAAAATTTGAAAATTCAGCCATTGGGACCTTGTTTGGGGAAAGCCCTTAGGAAAAAGTATCCACGCGGTAGTCAGGATAACTCATGATAGCTTCATGTAAAATCAAGAAACTAAATATTTGCCGTTAGTAGGGAAGCAGATCCCTCTATTGAACGAAGAATTGAAAACAAAAAAAAAATTTGAATTTTTGGAAGAGTCGTCTGCAAAAAAAAAAATTTTCTTCTACAATTAAAATAAGTTGTGATGAAAAAATTAGAGAAATACCTACGTTTAATCATTAGTCAATTCTTTTGAGAAGAAGCGTGCAAAATTTCAATAAGATCGGTACATTAGAATTTAAGAAATCGTATCCACCAACTTCGAAAAATAGAATTTTGAGGTCTTTGAAAAAATAGTCTCACCATTATATACTATGAGATTTTTTAAAAATTGAAAAATGGATTTTATGAAATTTCCAAACCCATGTAAGCGCTTAATATTTTTGGATGAACGCAATTTTGTACGCACATCGTCTCGAAAAAATCAAAAATCTGCGAAGCTCATTCACGGCTTGGTAATTTCGAATATGAGCTTTGTCTTGTTGATAATTAGACATAGGGCGTTAAAGCTTTTGTAGAAGAAAATGTCGTTGACGTTGAATATTGCTACGATAAGTTTTGCTTATAGTCGAAACGTTTGGCGTCGATAGTTTTGTCAGGCGGAAATTACGGGGTTTACCAAAGCTCTCGCGATATTGTCTCGAAATTCTGCAATTTATCATAATCGTGAGTCCCGTGCCATGTTGCAACCGGCTCGGAGCTTACGAAGATGCTTATGGCGAGCTTTCGCTCGGCTATATACGCACCGAAACCCAAATACATCTACCATACATAATATATACGCTTATACATGGGGCATTCCAGGACAAGTCGGCGAGGTCGTGACTATCATATTGTTTCATCTTTCTCCTCCTTATTACGTCACGCGTCTTCATAACTCACTAAAACGTGAATAAAGTTTAAGTTCTTATTTTTCAAATACATTATTCATTTTCTATCCTATGTTCACTCCTATCTTAGGCATAGTCTTTGACTGCTAGTCTCAAAAATTCACTTTTCGAACGAAGAAAAGACAAATTTTTGATTAAATAAAATCGTTGACATAGCGTTGGCATTGCCCATTTTTAGTAATTGTGACTAAGCCAACTATCGCACAGGGTCCAGCGATTTACATGTGGTCCGTTTCTATACTGTCATGAATTTCAAAGCTACCGCGCCCGCGTACATGTTTGTGACGTAATTGCGCGCCGGTATCCCATATACTATAAATGATTTTGTGGAGAGAAGAGGGGATTAGCGGTCAAGCGATCGACCGATTGTCATTAGATCAAGGAGAGTTGCTCGGACTGCCCAAGAAGTCGATCGTAATCGCCCTTTCATCCGATTTCATAAGTTCGACGATAAGCACACGAAATTTGACGATTCCGGAACCGACGGAATACACGATAACTCTTTTGATATATATAAATTACCGACGAGTCGAACGAGGGCGATTATTGAAATTATAAAAATGGTTGAATCATTTATCCATACACCGTTCTTTTACAATCGTTATAATTTTGTTGTATTGACTCAAATAAAAATTGGGCAACGTTTTTGTATTCATCTATGTTTATGTATTTGATCAATAATATATGTGGGTCGAAATTGTTCAATGACTGAAGATTTATTTGAAATGTCTTACTTATAAAATAACTATGAACAAAATAGAAATATAAAATGAAAAACTAATAATACATTACAATACGGCTCTTACGAATACGAAAAAAAAAAAACAATTAAAAAAAAAAGACGACGGTCAGGATTCCATCGATTTGCCTCGGAATGACCCATATATATAATACAATAGCTCCGATACGAAGCACCTGTCGCACTTGTTCCGTATGGATCATCACGTAATGCTATTACGCGCGTCTGGGTGTATTATAGATTCGTATAGAGACAACACGATACCGTTCGCTCGGCCATATCTCCTTTACTCTCCGGCTCTCGAGCCTTCGGCTATGCACGTAGATATACAGTACAAATCCGACATAACGCATGCACGACGCGCTTAATTACAACCCCGGATGGGGGAACATAGTATATGCACTCGCATGCTTACTCGCTCGCTCGGTTGCTTGCGTGTACTTTGGTACTTGCACGGGGGTTCTTCGGCTGCAAGTGCGTGTATGTGCGTGTGTGTGTGTGCCAGCATGTATGTGTGTGACGCGCCTACACAAGGAATATTTTGCTAATCGGAAACAAGCTAATACCAGCTATTAGCTCCGTTCAACGGATTCTGTGTGGGATGAAAGGCTACAATCCAAAACAGTCACACGTAAATATAGTTAATCCGAAGGGAGCTGTTGCCGTGATCATTGACGAAATCCGATTGCATCGTGAAATTGTGCGTCCGAGTGTCCGGAATTAATAGTCGACGTTCTAATCATATTGCCGGTCTGCTACCCACCGCCTACCCTTAAGAACGATGAGGAAGGCTAGGTTTTATAAAAATGGGAAATAAATTATGAACGATAATGCCGTATATTATATGTATTTATATCGAGTAATGCAATAATATTTCATTTGTCATTAATACGTTACCGAAATAATAAGTTGAAAATAAATGTACATTATTGGAAATAAAATACGACTGCAAATGAGAGAATAACAGCCGCTAATTTTAGCATCAAATCAATTCTACGATGCTGAACACGGGAAATTGGAATATAATTCGATAAAAATCATTGTAATTCGTGTGTACCGTGCTGGTTATTATGAAGCATATATAGTTCATATATAATAGCTGGTTTACAATCGAAACACTTTTTTTCGAAACCAGAGAAAAGAAAATAATTTGAGACCGAATAAAATTTTATTCCATCGATAGTACAAAGAAACAGAAAAATCGCAACAGTTATGCGAATACTTCGAAATATTTCGTAAAATATTACCAATATTTAGGATTTTTTTTTGAATATTTTATTGTCGTGAAATATTTCGATAATACAATTCTGGAGTAGCAGAGGCATCAGAATATAATTATTTCGAGACCAAATTCGAAAATTCATAAAATTTAATGATTTTCATGCTAATAAAGTGACCAGTGACAATTCCATAATTCATGTACGTAAAGACCACAGCCGCCGAGTCCGTTGTTATGCAATATGTAGGCATACACGGAAGCCCCAAACGTACACCGATGAAGAACGTGTACGAGGGTTTGCCGTTTCACTTCGACAAACTGCGATCATACGTATAATCACGGTTATGATCGTGCCGGCATTATATCAATTTTTATTTCCCCGGAGATTGAAGAGAGCGAAAGGGTGAGGAACGACAGTCTGACCGCTCTTGAAAACGCGATAGAGCAAGCCGGGAACCCAACGACACTGCGCCGCACACAGACGCGAACACACACACACACACACACTACATTGACGGAATCGTTCGATCGAGAGGAATCAAAATGCATGGCTTCTATTTTCCAGACGGTCCCCGCGGATAGATCCCGCGCTAGAAACCCAGCGAGTTGCGCTTTGCCATACCCACCCACACGAACACACACATGAACCCCATATTGTTACGCGTTATTCACACACGTACGTCACATCCGCGGTATTATTATCGTTGGAAACTCGGTGGCAACAGAGCGCGAGGTCTATACGCTAACAAACACGTTTACGCTCAACGGCATCGACCCTATCTCGACTTCATCAATTGGATTTGCGTAATTTGATTACGTAAGAAGGCGCCGGAATACCCTCAAATACGTAACTATCGCGCCGAACTTTGTTCATTATTCTTCGATGTGAAAAAATGGTAAATATAAATGAATCCATGCATAAGGAAGGAGCGACGACCGCCGATTTTAATGACGTCTTCATTATGTTACTGACCGTCGTACTAACTTATTTAACTTTGTACGTCGGAGATTTTTTTTCGCTCGTTTTAGATGGCAAGTCTGATGTGACTTTTGCATAATTGTGATAATAATAATAATAATAGTACAGACAATAATGATAATGATGATAATGAAAAAATATTGAGTGTATTCTCTTACCCGGGGTGTCTTGCGCAGGCCAATTCCTTCGACGCACGGGAAACCTCCGCACTGAAAAAGAATAAAGAACAAATATTCTTATTATTATTGGAATAAATCTGTCCGTGTGGTGCACGCGTAAGAAGAGATGTACGAGCAGTCGCGTAAGTTGATTCTCGCTACGCTCGTTATAATGGCAACCCGATCGCTTCCGCGATGATGAAGATGTTTACCCGAGAGGAAAAAAGGGTGAGAGAGAGAGGAAAAAAGAGGATAAAGAGAAAAAATGGAGTCTCAGGGAAAAGGAACGAAGGAAAAGTGGGACAGGGATCTTAGTGATCTTTGAAAAAAATTTGTGCTACCGAAATTCTAGTCGAAATAGGATAAGACGTATACGGGTGAAAGTGGAAGGGGGCGAGAAGATTTTTTTTTCAAAATAGTCGTAATTGAGTTCTTACGATTTATAATCGTGAGTACGTAACGTATCGGTAACGTACTTGCACTCGCAATTATTCATCACATCCCGAGGGGTAATTTACGTCCGTGTCCGCATGTACGTGTCACCGTGTGCACCAGAAATCTTACGGTACTGGGATAGAACGCCACCCGGTGTTTACGAAGGATTCTTAATTTCACGAAACGAGGGCGTTTTATGCGACACGCGAGGAGGAAGGAACGGAGGATGGCGATGGTAGAGTGATAGGGGAGGTAGGAAGGGGAGGAATGAGAGTAAAGGGAGGTAAAGTAGTGGTAATGGTTCGGGTGCACGTCGCGCAGTTGTGCTCTCGGAACGTTTTCCTCGTTCGGAAAACCATCAAATAAATCAAGGCCACCGGATGGCCGGGCGACACAACCGGGGGGGCCAAAGCTGCTGGTCACTTCGCACTGCGCCACGGTATAGTGCAGCTTTAGTGCGGTATACTAGCTGTGGAAATGGTATAGTCACGTACTTATTGCCAATGTACAAGCGATACCAAATCTACCGTAAGTCGAAATAGTCGCAGATTTTCGGGTGACATTGGCGGAGCTTACAAGAAAAAAATTGCCGAAATATCTGCGAGTTTCCAGAATAATAATGATAATATAATAATATTATTATTATTATTAATATAATATTAATAATAATAATAATAATAATATATAATAATAATAATAATAATAATAATAATAATAATAATACTAATAATAATATTATTATTAAAACACACCAACCATATCATATTATTATTATTATTATTATTAATATTATTATATATTATTATTATTAATATTATATTAATAATAATAATATCAATAATACTATATTATTATATTATTATTAATATAATAATAATAATAATAATAATAATATCATTATTATTATTATGCGGCATTGAAATAGCGTCAATCGTAGAATATTATAAAATTGCAACAAGTATGAAAATTATTCCTAATAAATGTAACAAATATTAAACTCGAACCAATACAATACGATTAGTAAATGTTCGCTCAATTGATGGATCCGAATCGCTGATTGACATTAATCGTTTCGAATTGTATTAAAGAGAAGTTGATTAAAATATGCCAACAAAACCACCCAAGTGGCCAATGAATGTGACCTATAATATTGCAGCTCCGTCCCGATGACGTGAAAATAAATTCAATGTGATTTGGGACACTGATTTCGGTGAGGGGAATATACGCGGAAGCCACGAGAAAAAAAAAAGATAAAACGATGACACAGAACGAGTATCGATTTTTTCTAGACGTTGCCATTGCGTCCTCGTCGTTGCTGCGAGCGAGTCGTCAACGTCGAGTCTTTTTACCCCATGATATCCCCCACTTTTTCGAACGAACGAGGGAGAGAATCGGAGTCGGGCAAATGCACGTCTTGGAGGCGAGATAAAGTCCTGTTTCGCCGCGCAGCGGCAGCAGCAGTTGCGGGTATCTACGTTGACGAGGATGACGCTGACGACGAGGGTGAAATTCGAAAGGACGTCGAGCCGGTACTACCCGCCCCCGCACTTCCGTCCACTTCCATTCTAGGAAACGTGGCTGCCGGAAGGGACGACCGAGTTTACGAGACGGATGGGGAGCCGGACGAACGAAGACGACGAGAAATAAGAGGAGAAACGAGACCCGCGGAGGGTGCAAGAAAGCGGACGACTTAATCCTCAAGGACGAACGAGAGACGATGAAGGAGCTGCTTGCCGATGGCTCTTTCACAGAACGCATTGAAACGAGACGGGATCACGATGGAGAAACGAGGATGGAAACGGAGCTTTTCGCTTCTCTGATAATGGCATCGTAACTCCTCTCGAAACGTCCTCGAAGGGGATAGACCTCGTGCTTGTCAGACGTATACGTATACTTTTCAGAATTGTACAGCGCAATGTCCATACACGCGCACGGTGCGCTGATACAACGTTTCCGTGCCTGGTCGTACTCGTCTCGAGGACCGACAACGACCGGAGATTATATTATGTATCCGGCAACAGCAATAACGCTATTTATATGCAATAATACTCGAGAACCCGGTGAACGTGACTGTACCGCAGTATCTCGGTACTATTATCACAAAGAAATAATAACGCAAATTGTGATGGAATATATAAATGTCGGAGAATATTTGAACGACGAAACGGAGCGAAGTACTGAGAGCCGTTGAGAGAGCGATGGGTCGGGGGGGGGGGGGGGGGGGCCTTTCATCTGTATTTATAGACTACACCCCGAGTGTTCACTGATGCTGACCTCGTTTTTTTTAAATCGAATTGTATTTATCTTCTATAGTAATATGTTCGTTATATTTTTTTTGCTACTGGGTTTTGTTTCATTGCCGGGATGCCACTTGACGATTGAAACGTCCCAGAGTTACTTATCGTTAGTAATTCCATTTTATTGCGTTTAACCGAGCTCCGAACTTTGTTTTTCAATTCAATGCGCAGCTAATTGTGGAATATATTTTGCCGAAAAAGCTTTTTATACATTTTTCATCCTTGCACACAAGATAACTTTGAATTCGATTGGATTACATTGGTTATCGTGTACTGGGTTGTATAATTGTTTTCTCTGCAACAATTTTTCATCCCTTTCTTTTTCAGCACCGAAGCGACGAGATATCGACGTGAACGTCGGAACTCGTGTGCTCGCGTTGTACGGTATTTGCGCGGGTACACGAAATTCATGAGATATTTCCGAGGTCGTGCTTTCCCCACAATCGACGTTGACGACGACGATGACGACGACGTAGTGGCCTCGGATTTTGCGGGCCTTCCGCATAACTTTGCCCCGTATCGATCGACAGCCTACCTACGCGACACGCAGTCACGCACAGTGTCTCGGCTAACAAAAAATATTGATGAATAACTAAAACTACCCAACGCGTTTGATATTCTTTTAACGACGAAAAAAAAAAGCCATCTCTCATGAAAAAATTGAAACGGAACGAAGACAAATCGATCCGAGAGGATCAGGGAGGGGGTTGTAACGATGATTGATAAGTAATTGGACGAAAGTTTTCCTTTTTTTAGGGCGCGTTAGATTCTTCTTTCGATTATTATTCCTCCGTTTTCACTCAAAATACGTTATATAAATTCGACATCAAAATGTCATTAGACAAAGGCCTCTCGTGAAATCCGAGCTGGCGAGGCTCGCCGGGGCACGAACTGGGGGTAAGGCAATGTGGAGAGAGGAAGAGCACGAGAATGAAAGACGCGAGTTTGAAAGAAGATTAAATAACGCGAATTGGTGGAAAGGTCCGGTACTCCAGTGCCGGCTACCGCCGGCAGGACTTAATCGCACTTAGACAGAAAGCTTCCTTTTGCCGAGGTGTTTGTGCGTCTCTGATCTCGATCTTCGGACTGGGGGAGAGCGCGAAGAATTGAGCGCGTGGAAAGAGGATGAAAAAAAAAATAAAATAGAAAAAAAAGCGATGGGGAAAGAGGATGTGCATCGTTGAGAGAACGGAGAATTTACGTGGAAAGCTCGTATTCCAACGAGCCATGAGATTGACCTCCTGTCCTCAATTGGATCGCGTTCTCGCGAAAGCTCATAAAGCTCAGCAGCCGCATCATCGGACGGGATACGAATAGGACGAGATGAAGAAGCCAAGGAATTTTCCTCGTTTTCTCGATCTGACGATTCTACGCGAAACGTGAAGCATCGATCGGTATATATGGATGTATATCGCCTGAAGCTTTTATCCGTGTGCAATATTCGCATGCGTATGGATGATGTCCTTTCACCGGTTCTCTTCCGTGACACACATGTATGTGCATTTTATGAAATCCTTTTGGCTCTCTTATTCCACCTGCTGCAAAACTCAGCAGGAAAATAATGGAGGTTCCACGGTGTTTCCGTGTATACCGCATATACATACACATATGTAGCACGAAAAAATGAATAAATAGTGAGTGAAGGGATCGTTCGTGACGTGGAAACAAGAGATACGAACGAACGCGAAAAGCGAATGGAATAAGGAACGGGAAAGGATAAAGGATTTGTTCGTTGAGCGGAAAAATTTTCGTGTACTCAACTATATTATATTTCCGCATATATTGAACACTCGAATTGACGTTGGAGCTTCCTATGTCGTCGTCGAAGTCTTTGAATCGGGTGTGTTCTTTGAGAAGAGACAAAGATGCAGGAACGATAGCGAAGCGAAGAGTTCCAATCTCTCTCTCTCTTTCTTTCTTTCTCATCTCTTCTTCACGATCCTCTTCACTGTTCCATCACGATATCCGTGATATCGGTTTACGAAGACTCCAACAGTGCACGGATCCACGTATAAGCTACAGTTACCGGTTTACTATGGCCGAGTTTCCGGGCCATAAATATTCCCGAGGAGTTACCTTGAGACATCTTTACACTCTTTAACTTCTTTACCCACCTTCCGCACCCCCGATACCGCCGGTTCAACTACAGGATATTCTACTCGACCGGTTTTTTTTTGTCCATTTTTTTTATTTTGTTTTTTTTTTTAACGCCCCTCGTGCTTTGTTCTCGATGGCCGTACGTTTCCCCGCGTGATCTGCTCCCGGAAAAGCGCCAAAGGATCATCGGTCTACTTTCGGGAGTTCGGAGCTCCGAGACTTCTTCGCTCTTCTTCGTGCAGTGGAAGAGAAATTGTTCGAAGACGAAGACGACGACGACAACGTCGCCGACGTAAACAGGCTTGAATTATTCATAGACGGAAATAATTCATAAGTGTGCGGGGTTGAGACACGCGACACCAAAGACTTCCGAGACTTTGCAAAGATCTTCCAACGTCTCTCGCCTCGCCACCCTCATTCGCTATATACTGTATGTGGGTAGTTGCAAATTAAAGAAAAATATGTGAATCATTCATATCTCGAGCAGTATTAGTTTTGGACTTTATACGATGAAGTTGATCGATCGATAAAAATATTTGCGACATTTTTTGTTACTTTTTCACATATCAAATTCTACTTTTTGTCAATTAGAAATATAATAATAATGTAGATGATTTAACTAATGTTCTTTGTCGATGAAATTATTCGTCTGTTTTTTATCTTTGTTGTTGTTGTTATTATTATTATTATTTTTATTATGTAACGAACTGCTTCTTTCGCAAATTCGCGAGATGATTTTTTAATTAATGATCGTAAATAAAAGTCGAATTTTTCTCATAAATGCTGAATTGCTGTTGATTGAACAACAGACAGGAACGGGACCCGAGGATGGAGCTTATTGGAAGAAATAATGTAGTTAATAAAATAACAATTGATCAAAGCAAAGTCCGCATAAGTGGGGAAATGAAGATTTAATTTGATAGAGAAGGTCGACACCGGTAGGATAATCGAGAGTGAATGTGACATAATTCTTCGAAATGGACAATAATTGTCGTTCGTTAAACAATAATCTCACAAAATGAGGCAAATACGTCGATAATGGACGAGAATGCAATCGGTATAATTCTATCAATGAAAGAAATCGTGATCGGTAAAGAATAACGCAAGAGGTTCGAATTTATCTTCACTCGAATACATACAGCGTGCAATTATTTACGCCCGAAAGTCACGAACAATGATAGTTAACGCGAATTATCGCACAGTACCACAACAGGTTATACAAAATATCGGCGTACGCTATCGATATAGTCATGTATGCATATGCTTCACATGAAAGAACGCGAGGGCGGAAGTCGTGGCGATCGCGTCGTAACAAAAATGGCGACGCGAACCCGTCGATGACGATGCCGGAAACACGGCTAATGATGACGGCGAAACGCGGAAGCGCGCACGATATTATAATACGGATACGTATTGTTTCTCTTTCGTTTTAGGTAATTATCAGTCTGATGCACACTGGTATCGCGACGCGAGATTATTATTGCGCGTCCTTATCCACAGTGATAGGATGGAAGAACGATGCACGAAAGATGGCCACTGAACGCGGCGCCGCGCGCGTCACGTCCGGTTACGACTAAAGTTCCGTATCTCGACGAATGGTGATTGCGAAAGCCGAGATACGTCGAGATGTATTATATTAATTATCCCGGTACGTTCAGCCGGTAAAAATAATCGCGCACTGATTATTTTATTGGAAAGCGTAGCCGGATGTCATGACCGGATACGCTGTACCTGAGTATACATGGATGATGAGACGATTGAAAGCATGGCCCGTCTTCGCGAACCTTCTCCGTATCGTTGTGGTTCTTGACAATCGTAGGATATCTTCGCTCCAGCGTCGATATATCCAGGCGAAGGCACGTCGAGATGAATTCGTATAAATGTATTTTTGCAATTCTCCCTTAACTGGGAACAGAAAATGGCCAACTCGTGCCGTAGAGGTACAAGGAGCGTGAGCAACGTGCTCCGACTCCCGAGAATACGAGGTGTGTGGGGATCACCGCGCAGGTGTCCGCACACGTCGAGATCCAATATTGGACGTTGAATTTTATTAATTAATGGCAAACTGTGCCGATAAATGATGAGGAGCGTGCACCACGTGCCACGACTCCGGAAAAGTACGTGTGTGCGTGGGGAGCACCGCTTAGGTGTCCGCACGCTTTGAGGTCCGTTGGATCACTAATCGATCACGGCGCGTCGCGGTTACGTAGCCCGAGGCGCCGTGATCGTAATCGTAACGCGGTGGTTACGGGTGGCCGTGAGGTGAGTGGGCCAATCGGCGAGTCCCACGGTGTAGTAGCGACGGGGCGGGCCAATGGGCGCGCGAGAGCCGTCGCGACGATGTACTGGAGATATCGATGTCTCGCTCAGATCGATGCGTGAGTCAATCACCCATCGATCTGAGTGTTATACCGGACGGTGACGGCATCTAAAGTGTGATTGACGAAACCTCGGGTTGCGTCAATCGCGCAAAAATTTAAAAGAAAGGTCCAAGCCGAGAGGCGGTGGCCACAACATCCCCCTTCGTTTGTGAGGACGAGGTACATATTGATTGACTATCGTCTAAGCAAACGACAAAATTCTCTCTCACAACCATTCACAAACAATGTTGAAGAAAAGAGTCGGATGCGGTTCGACGCGTCCGAGGCGAGCTGGCGTGATCTGAAAGATGACAAAGGTAAGTACAGGAGATGGCAGGCAACTGCAAAGGAAAGACATGGATTAAGTATGCATGACGGATCACACCATTGCGCATCTTCATTAGGAATTATTATCGTTAGATCGATGATTGTTGGTTCGATGGTTCTATCGACAAACCAAATTAAATAACCATTTTTTCGATTAATTGAAAAAGAAACCGATCACGATGGCGGGACCGTGGTGCCGCGAACGTTGTTGACGCTTGGCCCGTGGACTATATTAATCCAGAATGAATAAAGATTTCCTGGGTTAACGGTGCAGCTTCGGAGGTTCAAATGAAAGGCAGGGCTGACATAAGGAGATTTTTGTTATGCGATCGGGGGCGTAAATTCGAAAAACGATCTGTTGGTTAAAGCGTTTAGCCTCGATCCCCCTCTGTATCGCGACGACGCACCGTGCACTCCATGAGTACCGTAGTTACTGATGGTCATATTTTCTTTGATAAAGAAGTTATGATCCTCACCCTGCTTATATAGATGAGGTGAACGCGCGAATGTTTTATACGCGAACGCGGAGTTTTCATTCGTTAATTTTGGATTGTAAAAAAAATTGTGGTCCTCCCCTGCAATGGGTAGCGGACGATTTTGATAATTATCAAGGTCGTTATGAATCGACGAGATTTTATCGATATCGGAAATCATTGTACTTAGACGCGGGTGATATGATTCGAGCTTGGAATCGGTTGAGTTCGAAGAAATTTCGACGAACATGTTCGGAGTAAATTCATTTTTGTTGGAATCCCCCTCCATTTTTATTTTTTCAATGCGGTTATTTTCGACCGAAGGGTTCTCAAGCGTCATAACTGGCGATGACGTTGAATTTTCCGACCGGGCTATCCCCGAAAGTGGGTGGATAGGCTGGGCGGAGGATTTTGAAATTTTTTCGTAAGCCTGAAGCGAAGTATTATCTCGCGCAACAGGGGTACTGAATTTAACGGGTAACGATACGGATTTGTCCGTAGTTTCGGGCGAGAGACGAATATCGCATGAATGCGAAAAAGTTTGTGCAAGTCGGGAGGGCTTCGTTGCTCGCGACTCGTCACATAAACGAATGACATTATTATCAGATGGATCGGCTCGTTGTCCATTTCTGATGGGTGTTTCCGTAGCTTTCACGGATAACACCGGTGTAAAGGGCACGTCGTCGTCCACGGAGTTAATTATTTCTTCCGAAGACGCCCGACTGTTTGCATAACCGCGAGTAGGGCTGACAAAGACAGCTTGAGAGGATTGAATGTGTGGACGATTATACGAGTTTTTTGAATTCGTCGTATTGTTAAACGAGAGATCTGTCGTCGGGACAAAATTATGGGAATTATCCCGATAATGATTTGATCGATTACCGCGATTCGGAAAATTCGACGGCATGTTATTTCGTGAATTTAAATGACCCGAAATATTATTGTGGTTCGGTGGAATCCCGCGATCAGGAGAATTCGACGGAACGTTATTGTATTGATCTCGATTGGAATAATTATTCCAATTAGAATTTGCTTGATTTTGATTTAACGAATTATTTCGTTCCCAACGATCTCGGTCATCGTTGGTCATATCGAGATGGCCAAGGGCCGTCGAAATTGCATGAGTATTTAAAAAATCGATTGAAACGAGTGATTCCCGCACTCGAATAGGCAACTGCTGTACCGTCGTAAAGTTAATTTCGTACTGATCCAATGGTGGATCAAAATAATCCGCTTCGATTATCTGTTCTAGGAAATAATTTTGGAGCGATCCCCCTGACGGAGGGTATCTCCTGGATGCCCATACATTTTTTATTCGGACGCGATCCGCAATTGAATAAAATTCCGCGAGAAATTGCTTTGTAAATTCTGAATACGTTTTTATTGCCCTTCGATGGGCTCGATACCAAACATGGGCGCGCCCCTCGAGGGTATGTTCAATTACTAATAACCGATACGTGTCATTAATGACGTTTTTTGCAACGAAATATCTGTCAAGACGCTCCAAAAATTCGTTTGGATTTGCGTTCGAGCTGTGACTGAATTTTGGGATTTTAATGTCTAATTTTAAAGTGCGCATAGTGTGGGCAAGCCCGTCGTGCATACCTGTACTCATGTTGTTGGATGGAGGCTGGGTGGATGGAGGATCGAGAGCCTTCGTATCGGGTTGATCCCTCGTGTGACCAGATCGCGTATGAATCTGGTTAATTTGTTGTTGCTGTTTTTCGAGCCTGTCCCGTAGATGTTTCAGTTCCGTGACAATGGCATCGCTGCTCGCCTCGGACACCTCCAACCGCATCCGCTCCAACTCCCGGCGCTCCTGCGCCATCAATTCTATTTCATCACGCATTTGTTTTCTCATAACATCCAGTTCTAGACGATCAGCATTATCTATATCGTCGAAAGAATCGGTTAGTTTTGGTACGGACTTCGCGCCGGTAAGAGGGCGCTTGGCAAATTTCTTTTTGATTGTGGGGGGACCCTCCGGTGTTTTTAGGTCGGTTTCGGATTGTGACCGAGTATTCACCGGGCTATACTTGGTCGACATTTTTTTATTTTTTATTATGAATGATTAATTTCGAATAAATTAATATGCAAATAATCTATCAGTTATTCCAATAAACGACAGTTAATCCTCGGGCCCCACGTTGGGCGCCAATTTGTAACGAACTGCTTCTTTCGCAAATTCGCGAGATGATTTTTTAATTAATGATCGTAAATAAAAGTCGAATTTTTCTCATAAATGCTGAATTGCTGTTGATTGAACAACAGACAGGAACGGGACCCGAGGATGGAGCTTATTGGAAGAAATAATGTAGTTAATAAAATAACAATTGATCAAAGCAAAGTCCGCATAAGTGGGGAAATGAAGATTTAATTTGATAGAGAAGGTCGACACCGGTAGGATAATCGAGAGTGAATGTGACATAATTCTTCGAAATGGACAATAATTGTCGTTCGTTAAACAATAATCTCACAAAATGAGGCAAATACGTCGATAATGGACGAGAATGCAATCGGTATAATTCTATCAATGAAAGAAATCGTGATCGGTAAAGAATAACGCAAGAGGTTCGAATTTATCTTCACTCGAATACATACAGCGTGCAATTATTTACGCCCGAAAGTCACGAACAATGATAGTTAACGCGAATTATCGCACAGTACCACAACAGGTTATACAAAATATCGGCGTACGCTATCGATATAGTCATGTATGCATATGCTTCACATGAAAGAACGCGAGGGCGGAAGTCGTGGCGATCGCGTCGTAACAAAAATGGCGACGCGAACCCGTCGATGACGATGCCGGAAACACGGCTAATGATGACGGCGAAACGCGGAAGCGCGCACGATATTATAATACGGATACGTATTGTTTCTCTTTCGTTTTAGGTAATTATCAGTCTGATGCACACTGGTATCGCGACGCGAGATTATTATTGCGCGTCCTTATCCACAGTGATAGGATGGAAGAACGATGCACGAAAGATGGCCACTGAACGCGGCGCCGCGCGCGTCACGTCCGGTTACGACTAAAGTTCCGTATCTCGACGAATGGTGATTGCGAAAGCCGAGATACGTCGAGATGTATTATATTAATTATCCCGGTACGTTCAGCCGGTAAAAATAATCGCGCACTGATTATTTTATTGGAAAGCGTAGCCGGATGTCATGACCGGATACGCTGTACCTGAGTATACATGGATGATGAGACGATTGAAAGCATGGCCCGTCTTCGCGAACCTTCTCCGTATCGTTGTGGTTCTTGACAATCGTAGGATATCTTCGCTCCAGCGTCGATATATCCAGGCGAAGGCACGTCGAGATGAATTCGTATAAATGTATTTTTGCAATTCTCCCTTAACTGGGAACAGAAAATGGCCAACTCGTGCCGTAGAGGTACAAGGAGCGTGAGCAACGTGCTCCGACTCCCGAGAATACGAGGTGTGTGGGGATCACCGCGCAGGTGTCCGCACACGTCGAGATCCAATATTGGACGTTGAATTTTATTAATTAATGGCAAACTGTGCCGATAAATGATGAGGAGCGTGCACCACGTGCCACGACTCCGGAAAAGTACGTGTGTGCGTGGGGAGCACCGCTTAGGTGTCCGCACGCTTTGAGGTCCGTTGGATCACTAATCGATCACGGCGCGTCGCGGTTACGTAGCCCGAGGCGCCGTGATCGTAATCGTAACGCGGTGGTTACGGGTGGCCGTGAGGTGAGTGGGCCAATCGGCGAGTCCCACGGTGTAGTAGCGACGGGGCGGGCCAATGGGCGCGCGAGAGCCGTCGCGACGATGTACTGGAGATATCGATGTCTCGCTCAGATCGATGCGTGAGTCAATCACCCATCGATCTGAGTGTTATACCGGACGGTGACGGCATCTAAAGTGTGATTGACGAAACCTCGGGTTGCGTCAATCGCGCAAAAATTTAAAAGAAAGGTCCAAGCCGAGAGGCGGTGGCCACAATTATTATTATTATTATTATTATTATTATTATTATTATTATTATTATTATTATTATTATTATTATTATTATTATTATTATTATTATTATTATTATTATTATTATTATTATTATTATTATTATTATTATTATTATTATTATTATTATTATTATTATTATTATTATTATTATTATTATTATTATTATTATTATTATTATTATTATTATTATTATTATTATTATTATTATTATTTTTGTTATTATTATTATTATTATTATTATTATTATTATTATTATTATTATTATTATTATTATTATTATTATTATTATTATTATTATTATTATTATTATTATTATTATTATTATTATTATTATTATTATTATTATTATTATTATTATTATTATTATTATTTTTATTATTATTATTATTATTATTATTATTTTTATTATTATTATTATTATTATTATTATTTATCCCAATAAGTCCGATCCTCTTAAGTAGAAACGAATGAGTTACGAAGCTAATCATTCATCGGATAATGCGTTAGCGGTATATGGAACAATTATCAACGAATGCGTAAAATTATAACAAAAGCCATTTGTAGAAGTGGCCGACGAAGATCGATCAACGGACTTTATCAGATGACTCGTTGAGAAACCGGAAACTCGTGCCAGATTAATGATCAGCTTGCATCCATCGTGCAGACACCTGGTTGGGAAAGAAAGGGGACTCCAATGTTTTTGGTATAGAAAAGAGCGTAAATTTGGGGTCGCTGCGAGATTGACGAAGGAAGTGAAAAAAGCAAGAGGGTGAATTTCAAGTAACCCCGACGATCAGCTCACACTCCCTCGTTACGTATTACATTTTATTTCGCGCCGGAGTGTCGCTTTACGAGCACTACTTCGTGTCACGGACTTTTTTTTTACGACCAATCGATGCCATTAAGGGCATAACGCAAATACTCTGACCTCCCTTCCTGATCGATTCAATGGGAAAATAATTTACTCGTCGACCACTGTGGCTACCTACTTCTATTCGATTGACCTTTCGATAGGTTTTTCTGATAAAACATGGATTTGTAGTTGTCAGGAAATGCACTAACAGTCGAAAGTTACTTTATCGTTCAACTATCCTTGTATTTTATTAAAGAGAGGAGGCTGCAACAGAGCAAATATTTTGAAACGTTGTAAACTAGAGGTAGATTTATACCAAAATTAATAAATATAAGTTCATAAAACTACATATTTCAAATTGTTTCACAATAAAATAATATTAATTGCCGTATTCAACCGAATGAATGTCACGACAAAGGAAATCAATACCAAACTCATTCATATTAATAAAATCAGGCTCAATAAAATCAATCAATCACGTTTCATGTTCAACATATTTATAAAATTGAATTCTTTGAGAGAAAAAAAAAGAAAAGAAAAACGAGATAAAGGTTGACGGGGGAGAGAGAAGCCGAAATGGGCGTAGCCGGGAATCCACTCGGGAACGGAATAGTCGGGCGGAGGCAAAAGGGTTTGCGAGAAAGCCTCGAGTACGACGACGGAAGTCCCGATCCGCGTGGAATATGGTCGGAATTGTACCGGAAACGGGAAACGTTCCAAGCCACTCTTTTCGTGTCACCGAACCGGCGTCGGGCGTTGGGCTAAACGCCGATGTTGCCTCCGGCGCGGACTCTTTCTCCAGCTATCGTCAATATAGTACCCAACTCCTCCGCGTACCTCGTCGCGCCACTTTCTATTACCCACTTGGAACTGTCTTCGCAGCGGGGAACTGTCGATGAGCTGATGAAAAAAAAAACAAAAATCGAATAGTGGAACAACCACAAAAACATTTTACTCGACAGAATTATTATCTTCGTAAACAAAATAAAATTCATTTACCCAAGTGTTCAAAATTCTTCAGTTCCATTTAGTTCAGATAGAATTTATCTTCGAACGGAAGAATTTTATTCAACGAAGACAGCAATGAATATCTTGTGAATATTATCGAAAAAATATCAATCCGGAATTGCTCCAGTTTTTGACGAATCGTGACAGACGAATTATGTACATTCTCGAGCTTTTTTCAATTCTCAAATTCGTACGTTTCGATGGAGTTAATCACAGATGCAGGATAAAACAATGAAAACGAAAAACCGACATGGTAGAGAAATTCGGGCGTTGAACCTGTTGGGAATGAAAAATAAAGCTGTCGAAGAAAAACGGAGACGGTTGTTGCTACTGGCGTGAAATTTTGGGGATGTTTCAACACGATTGTTTCGAGGGGGTTTGGAACTGTAGAAAGGAAGATCGCCAAGCGAGAAACCAGAAACACGGAAGGGGAGAGACCTCGAGGAATCTGGCACAGTGCATGCACGAAGCCCGCGAACATTCGCCGGTCTATTAGTTTGCATTCCAGACTTTGCTCATAACACGACTTCACTGTGTGCGTCACAATTCTGCGAAAAGCTCGAATCACTGCTCTTTTGTACAAAAACAAAGAGCCGGAATAACTCATACGGTTTATTTGTTGCCTGTTTTTGTAAAATAAATATTAGATCCGGGATTTCGAAAGCAGCTCACTGTTGTCGCTTTTTTTGCCATGTAGACTCTATAAATATCTTCAAAGTCCAGGCTCAATTACCCAGGTTGAAACGAATGGCAATATCACTACCATAATGATAATAACAATGATGAACGTAATAACGTGCCGTGAGAATGGACGGATTGCATCCGTCCATTGATTTCGTCGCAACGAATGTTCAATTATTCATCCTTCACATGATTTTGGTTTTGTTATTCAACAATGGAAATGTCGAGATTTCGTCAAAAAAATTGTCCAATATCAATCAATGACGTGAGCAATATGCTATTGGTATTTTTGTTACGCGTTATTCGATTTTTATTCATTCATATAAAACATTTTATTCGTTTATTTTCCGGCTTTTCTCGTTTTCAAATTATATGTTTTACCAGCAACAAACCAAAGTACACTGATAAATAAATAAATGGATATGATAATCACACAACTAAAAAAAAACGCAAGCCTGGAAAGTATTCGACCCTTGCTTCTATAATGATTAATCTGACGGAGATTTCGGGGCTCTATTGTAAAAATCAACGTGGTCTTTTGAAAGGGCGATGGGAATGAAAACCATGTGGTAAATCCGTCGGAGCGTAACACCGTAGGCAGCTGACGGGGACGTTGAATAGCAGAGGAACGGTCGAAAAGCTCTTCGCAACGTTTTCTTTTCCGTGTGTTTTTTTTTCTCCGTTTCATCTCCTTTTATTTATTCAACTTGGTTAGAGGCCGAAGAAGGGTCTCTTGGTTTATCCGCACACATTGTTACCGCACTAACGACCAAAACGACCATCGCCCCATCACGTTAACTCCGCCACGTCTCCTCATTCTTTTGCATTTTCCGTCTCGGCACTCGCTCCCTCATCCTCGCCCCTCATCCCATTCTCTTTATTTCCCTTTGTCGAGGAAAATCCTCGAGCGATTGCGAAATGAATCGCTCGACAAAAATAAAAATAAAGAATAATAAAAAATAATTTAAAAGAAAAAAACCGATCACGGCGAAGGCGACATTGTCTGGCAGACTGAAAAATATTATAGTACGAGCTTGAGTTGAACGAAGACGCGAAGCGGGAACAAACGCATTATCATTCCGACAATGGGCTTGACACGTTCAACGACCACAATTGTCGGCTCGTTTCATTGTTCCTTCGGTTACGAAATCCTCGGTAATCGGGAAGCGGTTTTGTCACATATAAATACCAATTTTCGCGGCTTTAAGTAATTTATTTACATTGACTTATTTCTTTTGCGTAGTTTAAGTTTTTTTTTGTAACTGTTTTGGAAAAATTGATGAAAACTTACGAGTTTGAGAATAGTAGTCGTCAACGTATCTTGGAGTGACAATCCAATTGGTCAATTTTCAAAAGATTGACCCGTACATACATATGAGACATTCCAGCGAAAACCGGCGGCTTGAACGGTTGACGAGAAATTTTTTGACACGGTTTTTTACATCAATATATGTAAGCAACGAAAAGACACTTATTTCAGGGTGTTCGATTTTGAGGTCCCGCAATTAAGATAAAGTCAAATGAAGTTTTTCAATTTTTGACGATATTTAGACATTCAAATCGATATATCTCAACAACAATCAGTGATAGTTGTTAAAACAAGTGTGCTTTTTCTTTGTTGCTGCACGGGTCATGTGACGGAAATACTTACATTGATGTTGCACCATTATAACAATTATCATGAACCATTAATCGCTTAAAAGTTGCTCGACCCGAAAAACACATTTTAAATTAAAAGAAAAAAAGTTTTTTTGATTCCTTGAACGAAAACAAATAGTTTAAGACCACGCTCAACTTAGTTAGATGCTTTATATGGAGGTTATAGCTTTTTTGTCATGGAAAATACTTTGAAAGTAATTTATATAGTCATTCAAATCGATATATCGCAACAATGGCTAGTAATAAATCAAAAAGCAAAACGTGGTTTTGCTGTGCATGTTATTGCACATACTATTTGATGAACATTATTTTCTCAATAATGTTGCAACTCCGAACCAGTTTTTAATTAACAATTGATAAATTCAGAATTCCATAAATTTCAAAAATCTATGTACAATTGCAAATTTATTTTTTCTAAATTCCTTGGTTACTTAAAGAACTTGGCTGGAAGTAGTGTTCGGAAGTTATACGTTTCGTTTCAAAAGTAACACTTTCGTTTTGAACGAAACACCCAGCCGAATTCTGCGAAGTCTCAATCGTTTTGTTTTTAGTTAAAGAAATTCGGAAAAAAATGAAATAAAAAAATGTTAACATCCCGTTCAACGTATGCAATTTTTGAGTAATTGATTGTTAATTCATAGTTGAAAATAAATAAGGAAAAAGGTGAAGGTAATCCTGGATGAAGGCGGAAGAGGGGAGGGATAGATGAGAGAAATGGAGAACACGAGAGAAGAGAAAGAAAGGAGTAGAAACGAAGGAAAAGGAAGAACGAAGGAACGGAACGAACGAGCGGAACGGAAGTACAAGGAAAGGGAGAGAGAAGAAAAGAAAAGAAAATATAGGGATGAAAAAAGGCGATAGAGAAGGTGAGGTGACGGAAGAAGGGGAGCAATACCAAAAAGGGAGCGATGAGTCCACGGAAATGTGCGAAGGCAATGAAGAGAAAGAAAGAGAGAGAGAGAGAGAGAGAGAGAGAGAGAGAGAGAGAGAGAGAGAGAGAGAGAGAGAGAGAGAGAGAGAGAGAGAGAGAGAGAGAGAGAGAGAGAGAGAGAGGCGGTCGGCGAGCCAGCGAAGAGCGGATGAGAATAAGGGAGTAAGATAAGGTGTAAGATAGAACATATGGAGAGAAATGTAAAAAATAGAATAAGGGAGGAGAAAAAAGGAAATGAAATAAGGCAGATGCAAGATAGAGACCGCAAATGAAAAAAAAAGGATAAGGAAGGAAACGGGTGGCCTCGTAACCCTCAGGAGAATCAATAAGCGATACATAAATTAATCATGATTCATGATTAATTCATGATGATTCATGATGATGATTAATTCATGATTGTTCTAATGGCGCAACATAATCATTAACCCTCAGATACCACACTCCCTTCATGGGACATTAATACCACATGGGTGCGTTTCTAGTTTTCCCGTTTTCAAAAGCTTATAACTCTGTGGTTCCTTAACGGAATTTACCTGGGAATCTAAATATGCCACCGGCGTAACGTGAAAATTTCGTTAAGTCAGTAAAAAATTAACTTTGTCAAAACAAAATTCCTAAGAATACAGGGAACATGTAGTTTTTCGTTGCCAGAAAACGCACCTCTGTGGTATCTGATTGTTAATATCTTTGTCATATAGCTTTGGCGAAGACAGAAAGAAAACACGGCTTGTCTTTTAATTTATCACGGGCCGTTGGTTAGATGCATTGATTCAAATGCCTATGTAAAGAACCTTCAACGTATACATCATGACAAGAAAAACTGCAACTTCCAATAAATCTGCAGCTAAGTGGAGCGAAGTTTCAAACTTTTTGTATTCGTTTAAAAAAATCGAATGAAAAATTAGAAAATAAATCAAAAATGTGTGTTTTCGAGGTATGCAATTTTCAAGTGATTAATTATCAATGATTGGTTCCGATGGTGCAACATAATTGTGAGTATGAAATGAAGAGAAAGCACACCTGGTTTTACAATCTATTCCCAGCCGTTGTTGCGATATATCGATTCGAATGACTGAATATTGTCGATAATTGAAAAACTTCATGGCGCAGTATCTCAATAGCGAGCGCTAGAAATCAAAAACCCTGTAATATGTGTACCTTAATTTCCCACGTTCATTGATGTAAACGATCGTGCTGGAATTTTTTTTAGTCAACTGCCCGAAACCGCGATTTTCCGCTAAATCACCTCATATATTATACGTAGGCATCAAGATTCCGCGGAAATTCAGCGAACACGGTCAAAATTAATCTCACACCACTGCAACCCCTCCCCTCTCAGCTCCGATAATCCTATGTGTCTTCGCCAAAGGCCTCGTTTATCTGCATAAACCACCGTAGCATCTGCGATCGCTTCAGCTTCCGCGTGTGCGTCATCGTTAATTACTGCTACGTGCGTAGAAATTTGATTACTAATTTGACTCATTAGCGGTAGATTCGACGGATATCCATCTATCAACGTCCATCAATCCCGATGTGCGCAGCCCATCCTCCCCCCTCTCCCCTCATTCCCTTTCCCGTAATTTCACGATCCACGTACGGAGTTGCCCCAAAATTTATCTCCAACGAGTGATTTAATTTTCACCAAACGCCATGAAAAATTGTTTCTTTCTCCTCGAAATTTCCTCTTGGCCGTTGCAATTTGTGCTGGCCGGAGTCTCACGAAGATGGCGATAGTCAGAGAAAACGACAAGACAAAAATAAAAGCAAACGAAGACGAAAAAAAAAAAAATGTATTCCTGGTATTGTCGAGAATACAGCGCGACATCAAAGTCGAAAGGGTCAATGGGAATACGAGAAGAAGGAAAGACGAAATTGGAATGACGCGAAGAGACGGAAAGATTTCTCGGAGGTGAAAACTCGTAACCCTTGAGGGGGTTGGCTTTCTGACTCGTTCGTTTCGGTCGTTTCTGTCGTTACTCTTTTCTAGATCTCTGCTCGGCCACCCTTTTATGCTTCGACGATTCACGGACAACGAGATTCGGCTCACGAGAGAACATCTCACGGTCCAGCTAACAAGCTCAAAAGATCTTTTTTTTTTTTTTTTCTCGGATCTCTTTGAATCTCGATCTACGTTTTTCTACTCCTTATGCGTTGTTTTCACGTGAATCAATAAAATGTTGATAGAGAAAACGGAGGGAAGATTGATCGTATAAATGATTATAATTATTAACTGTATGTACCGTCAATACTGTAACGGTTGCGCGGAGAATTATGACGGAATATTCCGCATGGGGATCTTCGAACGAATGAGGGGAGGGAAAAATCAGTCAAATGTGAAGTATTTAGTGCTGGAACGTAAATAATAGGTGATTTATCGACGATTCCAATTATATCGATAAAATTTCGATGAACTGCCGATATGGCGAAATTAAACGTACACAGTGCACACTCGTAATACGATTTGAATAAAGGATATCATTGATTAGTGCTACCCGGGACTGGATAATACTATGGAGGAAGAGTAGGTCAATGAGTGGTTTCTGTTTGGAAAGGGGGGCGAATTTTGGTACGTTCATGAGCTAATATCATTTTCATGATACCCATAGAAAATGATATTACGAACCCCGGTTGCCGATTAACATGTTTAAGATATTTTGAAAAATGTATTTACCCATAAAAAGAGTTTCTACGTACATAGAAACGATTCCACGTACGATAATTGTTCCAAAGGTGCAACATAATTATAAATATCTATATTATATAGTGTGTGCGAAGACAATAAGAAAAAACACTATTTCTTTTAATTTATAACTAGCCGCCGTTGAGATATATCGATTTGACTACATAAGTTATCTTAAGCGTGTTTATCACGACCAGAAAAGCTGTAACTACTAAAAAAAGCCTCCAGCAATGTGAAACAACGTCGTAGACTTTTCGTTATTGTTCAATAAACGAATAAAAAATTTTAAAACACGAATTAAAAATGTATTTTTCGAGTTATGCGATTTTTAAGCGATCAATTCTCAATAATAATTGTTTCAATAGTGCAACATAATCGTAAATATTTTCATGACAGGAACGAAGTAAGCTCTTTTACTTTATTTTTCTCAATCGCAAGCTCCAGCCTCATTTCGATTTCACGTTTACCCATCTCTCAAAGAGACAAACATTCGGGCGATAGATGTTAATATGATCGTACGAGCAAAGGCGAAAACTTTTTTGTTCCGACATCCGAATCACCAGCTAGAGCTCATTTACAAAAACACAACAATTCATACTCTTCAACTCTTCTATAAATTCTACCGTCCGATCCCGCTTCCTCATTCGAACATTCTCGTGATTGACAGCGCGTTAATTCAGAACTATTCCATTCGTAACTCTAATCTCATAAAAGCACAAAATCAGACCCGCGAGAAACGCCAGTTTGAAAAAAAAAACAAAAAAAAAAAATATCGGGAAAAAATCGTCCATACTCCACTAATTAATTAATTAATTCGCTGAGCCGTGAAGTAACGTGAGGATAAATTTCGAATCGCATTCGCTGTCAGTTTGAATGGAATGCGGAGAAGGAGAATTTCGATGAGATTCAATGATGCGCGGGACAACGTTGCGGATGCAGATGCAGCTGAGCTGTGTGGCAAACGACGGCACGTTTCTGTCGACCAGCCAATTTTGCCATTTTTGCTTACCGAATTTTCCAATGCGTTGCTCGCGTTAAATAAAATGACGGGAGCGAAAAACTACACACAAACGAATTGCATACGTACGTGTACACGTGAATGAATGCTCAAAACTAAATCTCACGTACATCAATTCCCGCAATATTTACGGATATATCGGCTAATAAATCGGCGATCGTAGGGTAAAACGGCACACCGGATCAAAGATGTCTCAAAACCGCCATTGAATGAGTAAGTATGCTAGGGTGGTTCTTATTTGGGTCATTTTTGAAATGTGATTGGAGAGCGGTGTCAATCAATGGCAAAAAAAAAATGTTTGAGCCTAGTTTGAACCTCTCAGTCCAACTCCTTCACCGCCCGAGAAGCAGGTGAAGTTTCCCGTTTAAAATACACGCAATTTTTCTCCATCCCGGTAATTATATTAGTCGGAGGGATAATTATTCTTGAAAAAATCCAATACTATATGGAATTCACGGGTATAAACCCTACTTTCAGGAAAAAAATATGACAAATGGGTCATTTCATGCCACATTTACACGCACCTTCGCACCGGTCCCTGACGATCGTCCTGCAATTTATTCGGATAATTCTGAAATGAATAGAATATTTAAGAGTTACGGGACCCTACATTGATTGTGATCGTTCGGAAAGGTTGAGTTGAATGTTTTACGTCAATTTCGTCCCACTTCGCTCAGGTTTTATGCAGATTCATCAATTTTTCATTTAAAAAAGAGTGGAAAATATAAAAATGACCCATACATGTGTTATCATTTTGTCCTGAAAGTAGGGTTCATACCCGTGAATTCCATATAGCATTGGATTTTTTCAAGAATAATTAGTCCTCCCACTACTATAACTACCGGGATGGAGAAAAATTGCGTGTATTTTAAACGGGAAACTTCACCTCCTTCTCGGGCGATTAAGCAGTTGGACTAAGAGGTTCAAACTAGGCTCAACATTTTTTCTTCTCGCCATTGATTGACACCGGTCCCCAATAACATTTCAAAAATGACCCAAATAAGAACCACCCTAAAGTATACTGCTTATTAGAGAAAAATAAAATTCCGAGCGTTTATTCCAGAAGATTAATATGAAAAATAAAATGATCTCGTTGCTAAAAAGTTTTTCACATCCACCGACCCGTCAATAACGACAGAGTCGATTCGTCACCGGAACCGCTCGAAAGCTCAGAGGCTCCGAATTTCCTCGGCCGAAGTTATCGATTTCCCAAATATTTTCGGGGGTTACCACTTCGCCCCGTTTCTCACTTTATTTCGACCGGGCCGTTATCTCCCTGCGTCCTCACCGTACATATATATTAATAGCTCCGCGTACGAATATACCATATCGTTCCGTCGATTTCGCTACCTCGGTTTTCCCATCGCCGCCGTGAGAATCGATAAATTTCGTCGACCGGGCTATTCGTGGCGATGCCAGTCGACGGTTGGTGGGGCGAAACGGGTTCCGAAAAGCCGCGTTGCGTTCTCGGGTTCTCGTGCGAGAATAAACAGCAACGATCGTATACCAACACCCATTCGCGTTGTATTCATACGGCGTCTAATAGCCGTTAAAGCGTGTAGCATGCGCGAACGCACATTCACGTCGTCTACCGGATTTGCGGGGGTGGCGGGGATGGGATCGTCGAAGGGGCTGTTCACGCGCGAGTGCGACACGCAATGTGTGCGATGCACTTGAAAGTGGAACCAAAGCTTTTCTCCCCCACAACGCTCCTAACTCGAAGCTTTTGCCCCGACTACCTTTCTCCGCTTCCTCTTTGCCGGCGCACCGTTCGCCCTTGCGCAAACCCTTTCCACGGTCCGAGACATGAAAGAGACGACGCAACCGTAGACCGTATCAAGCACTTTTGCCTTGTACTTACCCACTGTGCTTTCGCCCCTCTCAACCGTCCGAGCTTTCACGGCAACCCCCGATGCTTTGACAGTCGCGAAATCAACGAAAAAAAAAAACGGAATAGTGGATAAGAAAGAATACGCGCTTACGTTGCGCATCTTCTTTTCGCCAATCTTGGAAATTTGCCTTCAACCCTTAAGAAACTCGAGAATCCCTTTAAAGCATCTCCTCAATTTTTCTGCGTACACTATTCTGCGAGTCGATGGTCTAACTTCGCTTTCTTTGTGATTATTCATTTTTTAATCATTCGAATGATTGTTTTTTCTTGGAAATTGTGGTTTCCGAACAGATCGTTGCGAAGACGTTAGATTTCAATGGGAAGTAAGATGCGTCGTATATCGAAACGACAGAGATTCACGCGTGTGTGCCATGTAGCGGATTTTTTAATCCAAAAGTTATCAAACCAACTATTTTGTCCCGCTGATCAACATGCCAGGTTTGCACGACTGACATATTCGGCCAATTACTCGCCCCAATTAAATTCTGGCACCTCGAGCACAATACAGCATCGCTTCACACCCGAGAATTTCGTTCTCCGTGTGTAAAATAAATATATAACTTCATTCTCATACAATAACCGTAACAAGCATGACCGGCATTCATTGTATAACAATTATAACCCCCAATTACTCGCAATCGTAATAAGCTTTCTATCGCTAACGTAATTTAACTGCAACGCAAGACGTCTCGTGTGCGCTTTCCGCATCGAACACGCGATGAGAAAAAGAAGAAAAAAATAAATAAATACAACGGAACACTTCATTTGAGTTTATTTTCGAGAAAGAGTCGGAGCGGAATCAATGTGTGCTCGTGTTAGTGAACGTCCAAGTGCGCCGAGGCGAGCACGTCGCAAGCAGGAACGTTGGGCAAAGAGAGGGATGGGGCGGTGGTATATGCGGGTCACGCGATAAATATTAAATAGCAGCTGGTGCGCCGGGCCAGGGTGGTTGGGTCGGTTCGAGAACGGCGCAGGTTTGCCTCGCTTCGTGCCGGTACAAAGTCGATATTTCGCGAAATCTACCTTACCGGCACCGCCGTGGTCGCGAGCTAAGCGCCGCCTCCCAATGCCGAGTTTCGCGGATGCCGTGGCGTGCAAGTAGAGCCGCCCGTTTACGGTCAGACCGCCGCTCGACACACGACTACCACTCTCGTACCATGGATCGTTAAACAAATATCGATCCTGACCAGTCGCTATTGCAAACCGGATAGAAGTACGAGTGTGAGGGATGTCCAGTTTCCCTGGACTCCGAGTCTCGTTGTATGTGTGTGTAAATTTCGGTTGTATGGGCTATGTACGCGTGAATAAACGTGTATGCGCCACGACGAAATTTATCGTCGGGTTGCTTGGTTTATGGTCGCCGCGTATATTGCGACATCTTCTTTTTATCCCCCTTCTTTTCGAACGAAAACCCCGAGAATGTGACCAGGACGATGGGGAAAACATTACGGTGAAATTTCAAAAATAATTTTTTGGTTTTACGTGAGAGTTATATTATTTTCGTTGTAAAAGAAGGGCAAAAGGGAAGCGAGGACTGTCCTCGTGGCCCAGAGAATACCTCGTGGGCTACGATGGACACAGGGCGGCTTCGCGATCGATAAGCTCTCTCTTACCGTCTCACTCTCGCTCTCTCTACCTCTCTCTCACTCTATATCTCTTTCTGTCTCTCGCGGTGCCCCTTCTTCTCTGTCGATGTTACTCCCTAGCTGTCCTACTATACAGAAAGCTCTTCCGGCATCGCAAGCCAAGCTTGACCCCCTTGGGATCGCGACAAAACTGTGCACGATGATGCGCCAATAAAGTGAAACTCGTGCAATCTTCCATCTCGCTCGCTCTAGTCGCAGATTCTTCAACGAACGATGACTTCGCTGGCTAATCGTGTGTAACTACAACGTGTAATCTCATCAATTACTGTTATCGCTCATGGAGAAGGCCGGATAATAAAAATACTATTGTTGTTGTTGTTGTTGTTATTATTATTATGATTATTATGATTATTATCATTATCATTAATATTTGTTTTCAGGACAGCACGCGGTGGGACCAAACAGAAAGCAACTGCTATGAGTACTTGAATAATGGGGTTACCGCGGGTATCGAAGATCGTGAGAGAGTAACGTCGAGAATTAGAGAAACTGGAACAACTTTATCAGGACATATGATTGATTGACGCGGGAGCGTGCAAATTTCCCTCATCTCCCCAATTCAACGAGAATATTAATCGTCGTATTTAATTCATCGAGCGCAAATGCCGGTTCCACCCGAATTCGCTGATATAAATTTGATGAATCTCGTGTTACCCGAAATTATTAATATGAATAATAGCGAACGGCATGTACGAACATAACGCCACTCAAGCATGGCCAATAACCAAGTTGCTCCGCTAATTGAACGGCCAATCACTGCAACATTACTCACTAATCTCACCACCGAAATATTTAACCCTCGCGTGCTTTTGCCTCAAAATCTAATGTATATGCGCGCAATGACAAATGCATAAACGGTTTCAATTATTAAATCACGAAACGTTGATATGCGGAAGTAAATTAATGTACAGCCTGAAATTTCTTTCGCAATCGCTTGACGTAGGAAAAAGATGTCTCAAATCCTCGCCGGAGCTACGTCATCTATGCGAAAAAATTTCTTACGATAAATAGTGTAAGGGAAAATGTATATTTTTAATTTTAAGAAATGTAGAACATTCAAACTATGATAAATTAAAATTGTTCGTGTTCGTTGAAAATTGAAAATTCCAGTGTGCTGTACGAAACGATGGATGATTTTGAAAAATTTAATCACAACAACGTGCTCGCTCGTGATGTAATTCCGCACTTAATAATTCTTGTGAAAGGACTTCCCGGCAAGTAGAGCGCGACATCGACGTTCTCACGCTCCACACAGACCATATACGTGTAATTGTCTCATTACCTTGGCATCCCGACTCTTCATCTCCTGTCGTTTCGGCACGAGATTCTCGCCATCGGCGTAAACAAGATTCCTGATCAGACCGTTGAATCTCGGCTCGAAAATAACGCTCGGCAACGCGAGAAGAGTGAGTTTGCTGTTGTACCAGCTGGGCATACCGCCCACGTAGACGTCCGAATTTCCGGCGTATTTTCCAAATTCGTATTCCTTACCGCGCGAAGTCGATGTCGCGCCGACGCCATCGACGGTTAGCGTCGTGTTCTCGTTGTTTCGAGCAATCTGAACTTTGTGCCAATGTCCGTCACCGAGATCCCGACCGACCGTGACGATCTGCGCACCACCCCCGAGATTGTAACGCAACCTGAGAGCGCTCTCGACCAGTTTGATTTCAAAAAAATCGTATGTACCACCGTCGTCGGTGTAAAGCAGCAAGCCATTGCCCTGTTCGGTTTTGAATTCAAATTCTAGACTACCGTTAAGGGCAGCGTTCCATTTGTGAAACTGCGCGTAACTCGTGGAAGATCCTTCGAGGACGAAGGATCGCGCGGTGCCGGATAAGAGTCCGATTATCGGAAGCAGTATGCAACTCACAAGGGAATTCATCTTATCTATCTTTCGATGCTATACTTGTTCCTTGTTTTTTTTCTTCCGTATAGCCACGTGATCGAACACTTTTACACTCAACGCGCACTGGAAGATAATTTTTTTTTTTAAACAAAGCTTATTATTGAGGCTAAGAGGAGAGTCAAAAT
The DNA here is from genome assembly GCA_963971145.1 of Sussaba pulchella. Classification (NCBI taxonomy): domain Eukaryota; kingdom Metazoa; phylum Arthropoda; class Insecta; order Hymenoptera; family Ichneumonidae; genus Sussaba; species Sussaba pulchella. Next base: position 7,436,664 of record OZ020170.1, read on the forward strand.
TGATTATTGACGCGTGACTCGCCCGGAGGACGGACGAACACTGTAAATCAGGCGTGACGGATTTTCCCGCTCGTTCCAAAATTCCGTTGTTCCCTCCTATGTACACGGAATGAGATAATTCGCCGACGGCGACCGTTGACACCCACGCGATCCAACGGTTATCCTTTTACCGATCGTCAAAGTTAGTCAACGAGGGTTTCGAGCCTCTGACAAACTCGGTAACAATGTTGACAGTGATGTAAACGCGGCTTCAACGACGAAGAGATTGACGCGAGACGCGGTTGCGACACTCACGACCTCGAAAAAAACGTCACCTTCGTCTTCGTCGGTTTTTCCTATTCTTCTTTTCTTTTTCCCTCTCTCCGTCTATTTTTCTCCGTGTCTTGATGTTTTTCCCAGCCCTCGAGCTTCTTCAGAGCCTCATCGTCGTTTCGAATCGACGTTCCCACGAAAATTTCTTTGCCACGCGTTAACCAGAACTTTTCCGAGTGAAATTTATGCCAATGTAGCACTCGTCCTCACAATTTGTAGATTATTCGTCGACCGACGCTGCGGCGACATTTAATCGCCCCGAAGGCCGTGATAAAAAAAAAAACATTTACCGCCAACACTCACGCACTCACGTCGAAAGCTTCTCAGCGCAAATTTGTCCAACCTTATTATATACTAGACTACCGGGTTGACGTGTTTGACGCTCACAACCTCGTAATATCGTCGTTTTCTTCCTTCACTCGTTGTTCACGACCTTCTCATCTTTTTTTTCGCAATTATATAATTTTATATCTCCGGCTTCGGCGACTTTGATTGTTTTTCCTTGCTACTTCGACTGTACTCAATGGCTGTGACTGTCGTAGACTCGGGATTACGATGTCGAGTCCAGGCGTGAGAAGAATTGTACGCACGATACGCTACGACATCGACGTTGTAAGCAACCCACGAGACGATTCAATTACGTTAGACGAGCTCAGCGTGAACCTCGAGCGTTCGAACGAATAACGAAGATTCAAGATAATTCGTCGAAAGTAAAGGAATTTCGTTTCCTTCACTCGCAGGCAATGCGTCGATGACCGATATGTACTTTTATATATTATCCATACATGTATATCTAGATATATATGTATGTATGTATGTATAACGAATAACACTTTGACGAGATAAAAGCTCTCAAGACTTTTTGCTACGTTTGCACCAACTATCCGAACGTCACTCTCACATTCACACGCACGCGGGCACACAAACGCACACAAACCGACGCACTGACACACGAAGAGAGTCACTCGCACGCGCGCGCGTCCGTGTTCGAGACCCAGGCGGAAAGAAGGTCGTGTTTAAAGATTCGCCGAGAATGAGGAGCAGCTGCAGCAGTGACGAAGACGAGAGAAACGAGAGTTCCGAAAGGGGTTTGAGTTGAGTATCGAGTTTCCGTAGGAACTCGTGAGTGAGTCTATCCGGTAGTTGATTATGGCGAGATTCGAAGTAAGCCAAGTGGGCGAAGAAGGTGACGATGGGTGACACGAATGACGAGGGAAAGAAAGAAGGGAAGAATAAAAGAGGGTTGTAGAAGGTTGGAGAAGGAGAAGGAAAAAGAAGAGGAAGAAAAAGAAGAAGAAGAAGAAGAAGGAAGAGGAAAAAAATGCTCGGGAGGATCAGCTGGGGAGGTGATGGAATGAGAAAACGTCAAGGAACAAGAAACGAGGAGGAAGAGGAAGAAGAGGAGAAACAGGATGGTCCTCGTTCCACGAGGCAAGTACCCCGCCGTCGTGTGTATCCAGCACAGACTCTATCTCTTGATCGCTCGCTTTCTCTCCCTCTCCTTCTCTCTCGATCTCTCTTTTTCTATCTCTTTGTATCTCTCTCCCTCTAACTGGTTCTATCTCTCTGCGGTTCTCACACAAAGTTATTTCACGATCGATCCGCGGCTGGTAGTCTCACTCACGTATCGCCCCATTTTTTTTTTTTTATCTTCGTACTATTTTTTTCCGTCTATTCTTCCTTCTCTCGGGAGCACTTTCCGGATGGCACTCGCTAACTCACTCGCTGGCCGTCTTCTTCCCCGCCACTTTCGACTCACGTAGACTGTACCCGTGTTTCAGACACCACAGGCTTCTCTAGCGACAAGGTTTTCACTGCGATTGTTTATCTGACGTCGAGCCACCCCGTAAAACGGTCGTGCTTGCGTCCTTGACACGTCGGGTTAAATTTGTGCACCGTCGAGAACGTCGAGAACTCGGTGATTATGTCACAAGGCCCGATAATTTCCGTTGTTGTTGATGTCGAAGTTGTACTTGGCATGCGTCCGATTAAGCGACGGGGTGGAGCCGAAACTGATCTTCAACGAGCTTTCAATCACGTATTGTTTGTTTTTTTTGAAGTCCGTGTTGCGTCTTTTTATTTTTTTTTCTTCTAATTCACCACCTCACTGCTGCACACGGTCGGTTCTCTCATCGGTCTCGCTATCCTTCTGTGCTTTCTTTCCAGGTCTCTCGAGACCCTCTCGACGGCGCTACCGTTTATACTGGCCCCTGGACTACGAGAGCATCGTCGTGAGACGTCCGGCTGAGCGGCGGAGCGACGCCCCCGCGACGCCGACGCCTCGCGTAGCCATCGTCGCGCGCAAGCGCTTGCCGACGTTGCGTCGAAGAGGGGTTGCTTCGCTGTGGAAAGGGTGAGTGCGACGAGGATGCGGTTGAGCTTTCGTTGCGCTTGAAAGAGGAGATATTGTCGGAGAAAGAGAACGACGAAGATGGCGAGTGGGAAATGTCGAACCAGCGAACGTTCTTGACGAAGACAAAAGATTCTTCGTCGCTGAGGGGAATGATTGAGAAAAGATTTTTTTTTCTTTTTTTTTTTTTTTCTACCGCGGTAACCTATAGCGGCAACGGCGCATCGCGGAAGAGAGAAATTTCACTTTCTCGTGATGGGATGCGACATTATTTTCGTCCCGGCTAGCTGTGCGTTAGGGTCGGTCCAAGCTCTTAGAAATAAATGTGGTAATTTTACAAGGTCTTTTGATGGACTTTGCAGGACCGATGATCATTTTTTTAAATCGTAATGGAATTTTAGCAGCTATTTTTTGGAAAAAACTTTGCCGCCCTTCTGAAGACAGTCGAGACTATTTAACTTGTATTTTATAGATTTTATGGAGAAGAAGAGAATCAGCCAAGAATCAGTTCATTAACGCAGTCATCAAGTCTTCTTCTGTCAAACGCTAACGATAACGAGTGGATTGCCGTTTTATCTTCGATCTTCATGACTTTCCTGAAAACCATTCTGAAGACTGGTTCCCAACTACATCACCGAAATTCTTGTGCGACCTTTTCCCAAATCTCATCGTGACATATACAATACTCCGGAATGCCATAGCTGTACGAGCTAATACGTTCCGCGACCTTTGAAGAGCCAGGCAGCGTCGATTGGATAGCGAAACGAGTGAGCAAAGCAAGTTTGTCAAATGATTCGCAGTACACGTTGATCCAACAAAAAACGAATGAAGTGAAGAAGGGATCGAATAAGATCATCCTGACTCGTATGGTCTCCGTGGGGTTGAAGCGAAAAAGACACGGCTCTCCATCTTTCTCTCTTTCTCTTCTTGCTTCGTGAAAAGAAAAAAGAAATTGTCAGAAGGAGAGTAGAAGACTGAGAAGGAGGGTTGGAAAACTGTACGTGGTAAACGTGGGAGTGTTCGTAGGGTTTTGGAGTAGAACGTACGTCCGATCGGAGAGGACGATACAACACGGACGTCGCGAACGTGATGTCGCTGCCGGCTGTTGACCCTCCAGCAGCTCTTAGTCTCTGCTTTACCCTCCGTTCTTTCTCCCTTTCCTTCCGTCAGTCTCTTTCTATCCGTTCATTTGCTGCCTAGGCTTCTCTCTCGATGCCCTTTGCCCCTTCGACCCTTCGACGTTCAGGACGTCTCGGACTCTCCTCGCAGCGCTCCATTCGTTTTTTACGTCCCAACTTTTCTCACCCTTCCACCAGTCGCGCAGTGCCATAGGTGCAGCGCGCTATACGCTACAATGCTTTGGTAAACCACCCGTGGCGAACGACAGATCCGGGATGTAATCCTCGCACCTCTCGCGCCCGCGTGGAAATCCACCTCGCGACGATTGCTCGCCAACTCGGTCGAGACTCCACCGGGTTATATGTATATGAATATATATACACACATACACACATGTGCAGAGTGAACGGGTGAAAAACCGAGGAGAAGGAAAGACGAAGGAGAAACCCGACGCTGCGAGGTAACCGCGGTGTGGCCGAATTTATAGCGAGAGTTGTTTACACGAGTCGGAGAATAAATATTACTCGGGTAATCGAGATCCGGCGCCTGGGTGCACGGTAGAAACGGAAAAATCGGGAAAAGAACCCGAGCTCGTTGTTGTATATGTTAGGCGGCGAGTCTATTACTCCAGTGGGTACGCCGTTCCACCTCTGCCGTGTTGCGTTTCTCGCTTCCGCTATAGTCGGCCCTAGCGCGGATGTTACTACTGCGAGTAGTGACCGCATGCAACGCGCCGCAGTCTGAAAAGTGGGTCAGACGGCCGGTACTTCGAGGCTCCGGGTTCAGACCTGCCTTCTATACTACTTTCCGTCGGTTTAGCGGCTGACGTTACTACTGGAAGGTCTCAGCCGTGCGATGGCTTGTCGGCTACTTTGCTCGTAGTCCTTGCAGCGAATTTTTACGTGCTGAATTTCTCTGCCAACTGTAACTCGCGATGTTTTATATTTTTTCTAATAGCGAATGAAGATTTATTGAAAAATTACGTAGGAATGGTAAGATCGATCTCCGACCGGGTTTCTTTCGCTGTCTGACCACTACCGTACTTCACTACTTGTTCATTCGAAAGACCAGCTGTGCTGGCTCGAGATTCCTCGGACAATGGAAGCTAGATGGACGGAATGAACGAGTGGCAGTGCTGAGGAGAGAACGGTGGGACAGTGCTGGACGAGAGTGGCTAGAACAACGGAAGAGTCTTGAAACAACCGTGTAAAACGGAACGAAGCGTGCTGCTTGCGCAAGCCCCACGTTTCTCACTCTATTTTTACTCAATCTTCTCGTTTCTTTTCACGTTCGTTCGCCACCGTTGCCTTCGCTCCTTGTCCGAGAAGCTGATCCTCTCCAGTGACGACCGATACTCCTTTGAAAAACCCAGGCATTCCCCCTCCGCCCCCCTTTCTTGACCCCTCGTTCTCGTTCTTCTCGGGTTTCAGCGAGAAAATCGAGTAACATTCCCCTTCTCAATGTCGATTCTTCTCTTCATCCGGAAAATAAACGACGAAACGGATCGCTCTGCACCGATGTGCGCGACCGACGATGCTGATTGAATGATGGATCCAACGGAGAATGAGTTTGTACCTTCGAGGACGGAGCTAAGGAAGATAAAAAGTAATAACCGGATCATGCGCTTATTTTTCCTTGCCCGTCTATGATTCGATATTTTGTTATTGGATCATCTTCGAGGACACTTGTGAACACTTTACAGCTCCCAAGGTTTTTGTTAAACAAAGAATAGACGAATATTTCAATATTTTTTTCTATATTGGAGTTAAATCTGACACGGGGGGTGAATAATATTCATCAAAATCTATAATCCATTCCATCGCTCGCTGCTTTTCCACGCAACCCCCCGTAATAGGACCAACCCTACGTCACTGGAATTTAAAAGTTCCTCAACGAATTTTTCGAACAACCGACTTATTTCCTTACCCTCGGTCAGCGGATTTCCGTTCACGACGTTCGTTTTCCCATTAGGCCCACAACAAGAAACAAAACAATGTTTGTAAGTCCATAACCGATCGTGCGAACGCCAAACGCGATAAGCCGATCACTCGCCATAGCGCGACACACCGGGCCAGTGGTTTCCGGAATTAAAAATTTTCCGAGTAAATGCATCGCGTGCAAATGGGGTTTGCGTGACGATGACGTCGGTAAAGACGCGAAGGAAGGGGATGAAACGTGGGCGGGAGTAACGTGAAACGAGTACGACGACGTTAAGTAATGGAAAACGAGGAAAATCAAGAATGGAAGAGGGCGGAACGGAGAGGAATGGGAACCTGTGTTACGGCAAGCGAAGATACGGGTCGAGAAGAAAAATGAACGCGGCAACTTTGACGATAACTCGTAACAATATGTACGATGGCCGTTCGGTAAGTCCCGGCACCCTCTACTTTTTCTCGACCCCGGGACCTGTGTACCAAGCCGTGTCCCGCACCTACCGGAGCCCCACAACGCCGCACCGGTCGCCGCACCTCTTTGCATAGAAGGCTATACTTATACCCCTTACTTCGAGATGGAAAATAGCAAAAAAATGTTCGCTCTCAACGTGCATGCATACATATATATTTATATATGTATGTGTGAAGGCGCACCGTGAGAGCGAAAAGTTTTCGCAATTTCAGCGAAGGTACAGCGAGCGCTGGGAAAGAACGGAAAAGCGGAAGAAGCGAAGAACTTGCCGGCGCTACCGTGGCGACAATGACGATGGCCCGTGGTGGGTGTGACGCATGTAGGCGAAGGAGGCTACGGACCGGTTGAGCAACGACCCAACAGGAGAACGTTTCTGATGCTACTGCTGATGCTGCTGCTGCTGCAGCTGCTGCGCCCTCTTCGGGAAACGAAAATCGTGTACACTTGGTGCTATGTGAAACGTGGATGCTGCATGGCCGTAGTTGCTACTATAGGAGGACGTTACCAGGAGGTAATGTATTCTGGGTGCAAAAATATATTCTTTTGGCGTTACGCGAAAATAATGTTTAAAATAACGTCGATTACACGTTTTTGTTACATGTTTTATTCGACTTTTGTGGGTTTTTTTGTACACGTGAGGGGGGCGTTTTTCTGGTATTTGGCAATGTATCCGGATGTTGGATGATTATATTCGGTCTCGAGTGTCGTAAAAGATGGGAGAACGTGGATTGGGATGGAGAGGAAAAATCTGAGTTCTGGTCAGTTCAAGTTACCCTCCGGCGGATAACGTGAAGATGTAACAACGGTTTTGCAGCCAGAAAAATTCCCTGTTCCGTGTAGAATCCTGCGTTACCCATGGAGGAAGCTGGCAAACTCATTTCCGTTTGAATAAACGTGTATACGTATCCCTGGGGATGAGTCTTTCGAAAGCTTGCGTAGGGGTTGCGTTACATATTTTTCGTTATTTTGTATAGGGCATACGTAGAGTTAGATCCGAAGTAGACAAATCCCGTGTTTTAACAGTGCACAGAAAGAAAGTTATACAATGGACTTAACACAAAATCCATTTCGGAATAATAGTCGGTGGGTGGAAAAAAATAGTTCCAAAGTAGTGAACAAATTATATGAATATTAATTAAGGTTAATTTAATAAAAATATATTTTTTTTTAATTAGAAATGATAATACCAGTTTTCTTTCAAATGTTTTTTTCTAGTTTTTTATTTCCAGCCAAACCAGTGAAGCTGAGTTTTAGGTGGCTCCGGGTTAGGATGTGCTGAAACAAAAAAATGTATAGTTGTTTTGAGTCCGTTTTATTTCTCGGCTCCAACGAAAAACTCGGTACGCAGCTATGGTCGAAAATGTCAAAAAGCAGGAATACAAATGAATTTTTCTTGTGCCACATGGCGAAGTTCCAAATTCAACGTGAATGTACAGCTACCCCGTGCACCACCGGACTTCAACGAAAGCTCGGAATTCGTGATTAAAAACCAAAAAAAAAACGAACATTGGTTTCCATCGCGAGCTCTCCGAGTCGGCGAGCACAGCACACGCGAGATGCTTCGGCTTTACACGTGCGAATTTCGACCCTTCGCACGCAAAAGTTTACGATGCAAAAAAAAAATCGACAGACCCGTCCATATTACGATGAATCAACGACGTGCCAAATTGCACCTGCGACGAAACCGAATTTTTATATGGTTTTCTGATGCATAATAAAAGATAGATCTTCGTTATTCAATACGAGGATCAACGAAAAAATGTTGTTGGCGAATTCCCTATGGAATTTTGGGTATAAATGTGAACGTAATATGAAAAACGTTTGTATGCGTGCACCAAGAATTATTCGTAAGCATGTGAATACCAAAGTACTTTTTATTTCAGTCTCGTTTACTTTCGGGAGTGGTAGGAATAACGGTGACCCGGCATAAGCAGCTTGTAAATTTGCATTACGACCAGCTGCAAAGCAGTGCTTCGGCACGACGATTAATAATTTATCGAAATGGGATGGGGATTGCGGCAGAAGGTGGGTGAGAGAGAAGAAAAAAGAGAAAGTGAGAAAGAGAGCAATATGAATCCAAGCGTTTCTTCGGGTCGCGAAGGCACTCGCGATCCGAAGAAACTGCCGAGAAATAAAAAGTGAAGAGCTTTTGCGAGGGCCGAGGACGAGAAAATTTTTCTACGCTAGCGGAATATTCAGAATCGGCTAATAAAACTTTAGAAACGTTCTACTTTTATCTTGTTCGAGTGGGGGGAACTCGCTGGGAGTTTGAAAGCAAAGGCAACGGGGAAAAGGGAAGGGTTCGGATAGGGATGGAAAGGGATTTTCCAACATTTGCAGGAGCAACGGCGGGAGACGGAGGTTGAGACTCGCGTCGTCTATTCGGAATTATTTATACAATGATGGAAGTAAAAACGTTTTGGAAGAACGTCATAATATTAATAATCATGGTAGATCGATGGTCTGCAATAGCGATCATCGATCGGAAGGAAAGATGGCTGGGAATCGAGTGAGAACGCAGCGTGGTATATTTCCACGTCTCTAACTCTACATATATAGAGAGAAAAGAAAGAGAAAGAGAGTGAGAGAGATGCGTAGATGGGTCGACGCGAGAAGAAACGCATATCATTGACCCTTCCGAGCTTTCGTGGTTTTCACAACTTTTGCATTAATTTTTCCCTCTTTCAATCCCGCAAACCTGTGCCCGGGGCCGTGAATAATGATAACGATAGACCACGTAAAATATGCTCCCAGACAGGTCTGAGGGAATGGCGAAAAAGACGATTATCGCGAACGAGAGAGCTTTCAAGACGTAAAGCGAAACCGAATACCTCAAAGTGCTCTCGAGTGTCTCGAGTCTGTGGACGCGAAATCAATGGAGATAGAATTGAAAATTACCGGACGGAAAATGAGGGCACGGAGGCGTCGGAAATGGTGCGGGAAGGAAGACGTGGCGGGTGGGGGGTGGGCTATTGGGAGAACGTCGTGGGCGATGAATCAGAATCGAAACATTCTTATCCAGACAGCCGGCAGACAGGGCGAGGAATCGGGGGACAAAAGAAAATCGAGAGACGGATCAACCGTTAATTCGACGATTCAGCAATATCGATGGAACATTGTTGGGAGAGACACGACGGAAGAAAAATTCAAGACGCGCGAGGTGGTGGGAGGTAGGTAAAAGCTGCAAAAAAAACGGGCATCAACGAGACGTAGAAAACGTCTTGCGGTCTGTCGAGCTGTGAAATGAACGAAGCAGGAAATGCCATCAGCTCTTTTCTCCCCCCCTCCCCCCCACCCCGAACTTCTCCCTAAACCTCGCCACCCCCGTCACGTGTGGATTTCCGCTTGTTTTGCATGCTACCACCGTCTATATGGCTATACACGTTCTCCTTACGTTCCGCTTGGTCGGGCCGATGTCCTGTGCACCCTATCGCCGTGTCACAGCTGTATACACGGGGCAATCCATGACATTTCGATCAAAATCCCCCCGGCGACGTCTGCGATCCGTTCCGTAACTTTTTATGTGAAAATAATGGTCGATGAACGCATATCGAATTTTAGAAAAATACATTTTGAACGATTCTTATCGGGATTACGATTCTTTTATTTCGAAACATTTATTTTTTAGATGCGAAAGAAACTGGAAAAGTGTTGAAAAGGGTAACGGAATTCCGATGGCAAGATGAAATTTTTATAACTACTGAAGTAAAATTTGGGTCGTGAGGAAAATTCTTGAAACGATTTATTCTCGTTGAATTGAACAAAATAGTTTTTTATACTATTTATTGAGAATCATACGTCGAAAGTCTGAGTGTAATGCATTTACCTATACGTATACGGAAAAATATTTACGGTTCTTTGCAATTTCAAGAATTTTTCGGCTTCGACATTTTTTCAATAAATCTTATCCCAAACACAAATTACTGAAAAAATACGTAAATACATCGAAAATAGAACCTTGACTACTACTTTAATATCAAAAAATTTAGAATTTCGATCGACGAAAAAATCGCGAGATACATCAATATCACGAAACGCCCCATATACATCTCCCTACCCCCCTCATTGCATATACACCGCGGTAACGTGGAGCACATTGTCAGCGAACGGGAAAATACAGGATTGCGGGAGCAGCTCACAAAAATTGGTGTACACACGAATGCGCCCCAAGGCGGAAAAGTACGATCTCGTTTTTGTTGTTGTTGTTGTGCTTTTTTATTATTTTTTTTTTTTACTTCCGAACTTTTTTACTTCGCTCTCACCGTTACCCCAACTCGCCCATCGATGTGCGTGATACACACGGACATACCGTAACCCGACGTAAGCCGAGAACCCCGGTAGCTTTTTTATTCCCCCATGTGCGAACGCGGAGGTGGACTCGGAGAGGATGAAAAAAAAAATCGTTGGTCAGGAATAAAAAAGACAAAACGAAAATACTACGGTAGAAGGGTTGTTCGGAACGGTTCGGGGGAGGTTTGCGAGTGAAGCGAGGGTAAAAGAGTGAGGGAGGATATGGAGAATCGAATGTACCGAAAGCTCGCTCACCGCTGCTACGCTCGCTGTCGCTGCAACTCTTACTTTTCGTGCACGCAGTACGTACTACCAGTAGTATTTCCGTTTTCGTTACTTTTTATTTATTTTCCCAACCCTCGTGCGACGATGCCAGCCCACCACCCCCCCTCGCCCAAACGGGCCCCATCGGCCGAGAGAATGGTTAAAACGTCGGGGGTCGCGTGCAATTTCGACGTGGCGGGCTATTCGATGCTGCATTTTATTATTTCACGTCGGCGCTATGCGAAACTGCGAGTGCGGTATCTGTCTGACCCGAACGTTCATTTTTCACTGATTTCATAATCTTGACTACTGGATGACTCGTGAATTCGTAAATTTCTCGGTGCGAGGTCTACAATTTGTTTAAATTGTGTAGTTTTTTTTATTTTTTATATATTTCTAAGTTAATTGAGATTTTTATTTATATCGATTGGATTGGATAATGCGAATTGTGTGCAGTGATTATTGAGTTTGGGCGATTGATTGGATCGAAAATTGCGAGAGCGATGAAATAACGATGTATTAAATGGTTTGACTGCGTAGCTTGCATCTCGAATGGGGGTTTTTTAATACTGATTTTATGTGTCTGCGAATACAAATAGCTCGACTTGGTCCTGGATTGAAATGGCTGGTCGAAGTTTTAGACTGGTGAAATATTTTGATCGACGTTCCAATGGATTTCCGTATGGGTCTCATTGGTTCTGACCCATCTGACTGTCCGATTTGTTATTTTGATGCTTTGGAAAAATTCATCGATGTTTAAATCCGTGACACAATTCGTACGAAGAAAAATCACCTGCAATGGAATTAATCTCTGCGATGGTTTTGCAGTTCGTAAAAATTATTTCTCTGAATTTTGTTAATTCCTCTAATTCAGAGAAATTAACAAAGAATTCTATAATTTGCAAACTAGATAATTTGTATAAATAATAAAAATTACAATAATTCCGAAATTCATATTAAATACAATTATTAATAATTTCGGAGAATTAAAAATCTACATTTATTCGACTGTCGAGCATCGCAAAGTCGTCATCGACGTGAGCTACGAGAATTCGTAAGTGAATTGATCTTTGACCTTTTGAAAAATATCTTTGAGTATATTCGCCATTTCATATCTTCGGATGATGCAGGATTCAATGCAGCTCCTCATAGTGTATATTGTACGTAGTACCTGTGCAGGGCCGGCGTGAATCGGAAATAGTAGTGTATGATAAAAATGAATTCTGTACAAGTCGACGGGCAGCCACTTTTTAACCCTATAACGGCGAGTGAGGGGCGGGAGACACGAAAGGGTGGGGATCCCCACAGAATAACTCATCGCCATTTATTTTCAAGAACCAAGAAGTCAACATACAAATAACAAGACAATCCATCAGTAATCCAGGACGTTGCAGGGCCTCTCCCACACAAATCACAATTAAAAAAACAAAAACCAGAAATACAATAAACAATAAAATAAAAAATAAAACCAAAAAGTCGTACCAAAGAATCAAAACCGAGGAATAAGTAAAGAATCCAGTAATATATAGACAATCTGTATAAGCGTGAAGTAAAACAAATAAACCAAAAAAATATCCAACAATAATAAATAAAAACAAATCGAGATTGAGATAATAATTATCATTAAAGGAAAAGGATTCGGCGTATATTTCGCACATTTTTGCGGAGTCCGTATCGATCATTCAAATAAGAAATAACGTCGTAGGAGACATCGAAAGGAGGTCGGGATATGTAGGCCATCGGATACGTTCGAAAATTTAATTCAATGCCACGGGACTGGCTTACGAGAATTTTACTCGACATTGATAGTACGATTGTACGAGCGTATATCCGGAGCATCCTTCGAAATCAAATTTGTTGGATAATTCACATCTCCGTGCGATTCTCCGGCGTACCCAGCTTTTTATTTTTTTATGAAACGTTAAGTGCACCCGAAGCAGCACGGACCATCGCCTCGTACGGATACGACGGATCTATATCCAGCATGACAAATGTACGAATTCTTCGAAAACGTTGGAATGACGTGTGCATTAAAAGACCGTTCCCGGTCTGTCGATTCTGCGGTTTGGGCATCGCGAATGCCAGTTTGCAAATCCGTAAAACGAATTGTCCTGTCGAACAACGACGAAACGAAGAGAATTGGTTGTTAAAAAAAATGTTGCGGTTAATCCGCGATGCAGCCGGAGACTCGGAGAAAAAAATATCATCGAACGCCGGACGGGAATATCGTTATCCGTATTGAAGCGAATGGTCCATCGAAATTTTTGTCGATAAATTTGAAAAAATAGATCTACGCGAAGGAAAAAAGTAAAAAATAGCAATGCTGGAGGAAAATCCGGTCAGATTATTTTGGCCCTTTATCGACTGTTCAATCAAGTCCGTAGATAGTTCCTGTGTTCGATTATAACCGGAACGTTTGCAACGAAAAATCTATGGAGGGAGGAGGGAGGTTTCTCGACCTTTCGTTCTATAAAAACGTTGTATCAAATTCATATAAAAATATAGGAGAAAAAACGCGCTTTATCGATATTTTCTCGTATAAAAATTCGGTATAAAATTTCGTTCCACATAAAAGTTCACGTTTGGAAAGGATAATAATTCCTCGGCCTTTTCTTGTATAAAAATGTTATATAAAACTTCGTTTCACATGAAATATTATATAAAAGTATGGACGAAAGAAACAATTTCTCGGGTTTTTACAATCTTATACGAATTCGTGTCCTGACCCTGGGCCGATAAAGTACGGCGAGTTAAATCGAGCTAATGAAGATCATGGAGTCGTTATGGCTGCGATTTGCGCGATTTCGGAGACCGAACAAGATCGAACGAAAATGTGTGAGCGAGTATACATTTCTATATATATCGACGGGCATTTGTTGCGGCAGTGACGATCGTATCCAACCGCGAAATTGTCGAGCCCTCGATCCCCGAAAAAAGCCTCATGCACGCAATTCCCAAATGTTGAGAATAGAGAAACGAAAAAAAAAAAAATTCTGGATGCGTACGTAAAAAAGCGTATTGACGCTATTGAGCGACCGCGAGCGGTCGGACAGCCGTACGTCCACTTCCGGTTCGAAATAGCGTGTGGCTGTAACGCCAGTAGCTCCGTGCAATATTGATAACACGAAAACGCTGCTGCATATTGAACATGCGATCGCCAGAAAAAGAGAAAAAAAAACAATAACTCCAGTTTTGCAATAACTCCAAAGCATCAATGGCAAAAATGTAATATTGATGAGAAACAAATATTTTCCCGCATTCGAACGTATCAATTACGTTTGATACAAAGTCAAATGATAAAATAATGAAAACAAATTCCCAGATATTTTTTTTTTCATTAAAACAAAATATAAATATCGTGCGAATATTCACTAATATTTCCCGTCGACTATTTTTTTTTTTCACGATATGCCTCTGGCTTTGTACTCTCGCCTATGAACTCGATATGATATTCAATCTCACACGAAACAATACGATCGGCATGATCGACTCCCGACCCCTCTCAATTATATTTTCTCGTCGCCAAACGTCGCAACCCTCTGTAAAATGAAAATAAAGCGAAAAAAAACCCCCACGCAATAAAAATTGGGTTATAAAATTTTTTTTAATTAATTAAAAAACTCCGTGATGCGATTCGCAATGATCGAACGGAGTTTGTTTACCCAAGTACTTGTGCCAGCAATGGTTTTATCAAGAGCCAATTGACTACATAATAGTGTGGCCCGCGTGGTCCCGGCGGTCGGTCGTGTGCGAAGTAAACGGGATAAAGGGTGGGATTTGGCCGGAGGTCAGCGGAGGTATGCGGGAAGAAGGGCACGGGGACAGGGAAATTCGATGTATATTTCACGTTTGAAATTGGATTTCCGAGGGTATCAAAGCCTCACCGACGCCTGTCAGTTGCACTCGGCGTGTACCAGCTCGCCGCGCCCTCTCGCCGTTCGCTACTGTACGCCGGCGTTTTAGCCCGGAGCCCCGCAAGCTCCGCAAGCGCGTCGCCCCGACTCTCTCGGGTTCACACTTGCCCGAGCTTTCGCGTTCCGTAACTTCCCGCCGGCTTTGTGTCCCACCGACCGCGACGACGAAGACTCTTGGATTGCTGATATTTCACATCGGGACGAAAGCTCGAAACGCGCATGGCGCGGCGTTGCTCGATGCCGATTACGGAAACACGTCGGTAGCAACGTTGCGACATCCGGTACGGAACAACCTTTGCCGAACGTTTCGCGTACTCGGTACTTCGGTACTCGGTCTTGTTCGCAGTTATGGAGACATAAATTTTCGACAGTTAACCCCCTCCCCTTCCTAGCGTTCGCTTCTGTCATTCGCAACGTTACGATGTTTGACGGGGATTATCTCGTCACGTGTCTGTCACAGTTGAAATAATAGATTAATGTATTCGTAAGCCCTGCAGAAATTGTTTTATGAGAAAAATTTCGTGAAAAAATAATGTCAATAATGGGTTGAGCACGCACGTGATAGGGTTTTGTAGCCGTTCTCCGTATTTTCGAAAAAGAGTTATTTGATACATTTTTCATACACCTTTTAGCTGCAGTGCTTTTTGTAATTTTGATTAGATGTACTGGGTGAAAGGTACATTCAAGAATTTTATTCATAATTTTTGTATCGATAGTTTCGGTATTGGGGGGGGGGGGGGGGGACACTCCGATAACTGTTTTGAAAGCAAATATCTCGTGACTGAAGGATTACAATGAAAAAGTAATTTATTACTCAAGTAAGCTCGTTTTTTGTTGCATTCCAGAAGACCCGTTTTATGATACCTAGCTTGATGAGATGAGTAAAATAATGTTGAGTGCACTTTTAAATTTGCGGGAGGAGGATGAAAATAGTATATTGTGTATCAGGGGGGGAAACACGGCAATTTTAACGGCGAGTGCGATGTTTTCGGCACGCGACGTAGACGAGCCCGCGCATTTTACGAAGCGAAGTCGAGAGTCGAAAAGCGCGCGAACCGTTAGAAGACCCGACCCCAAGATGCTCATGATACTTTATATAACTATGCCATGTCTTCGGAGCTCGACGCAGTCTCATGAGATCAACGGGGTCCAGGGGCGAAGCTCCGGTGGGGTCCGGTCGAGGCGTTGGACGGGGGAGCAGCCGCGCTCAAGAAGAAAACCAAGAAGAAATGAAACTAAATTTGATGAAAAATAGAAAACTACAACGTTTGATGAATCTTTCTCAATTATATGAATCTTGAATAACCTTCGTAGGTTTGATAAATCTTTTTTAACCATGCGAAAAATTGTTGAAACAAAACGAATATTGATTGTACTTTGTATATCCGAAGAAACAAACATTTGATCATCGGCAAACTTCAAATAGTCAATCTTTTCGTTTTTTAGCCTGCTATAAATCGACCACAGAGTCAAGGGCTTGTATCTATCTTTCAAAATATTAATATTGGCCAGCATTATCGATTCCGTATTCGATTTGGTTGTTTTCTCAAGCTTTTATTGCACAAAAGCTTCGTAAAATTTTCTCGATTTCGTCAGAAATAAGGTTTCCCACGCATTGTCCGCAATGTACGTCGGGTGGTGTTCATAGCATTCACGCATTACTTCTATTGTTTTCAATCTCGTTGATTTCGGAATTCATATTGCACACTGTACTTAACGTTTCGACACTTTGATCAACCGAACATAAGGATATAATTCCATGGGGACAGCATCCGGTAGAAGTCGATGTTTTTGGATGGGGCTACATATGGATGTCGTTTGGTGGCACTGCCCTCTCCGTTTGCGACCGTGTTCTGTTCTTAGAGCGCAAAAATTGTCAAAAAAAAAATCTCTGACCGCTTAACAGGGATGAGTCATGGTTATTTCCGTCCTAGTGATCTTACGAGATATTTACGTCCCGTGTCCCGTACCGAGAGTCAACTCCCGTGGAAACGCTGAATTGGCCTTCCGCAAATACGCACGAAAAAGCGAGGAAAAAATGGATGCGTTGTAAAAAAAATTGTGTTTTTTTCAAATTTCTTATTATTACTGTTTCTGCGTCATCAATCTACTTCTGTATACCAATTTTCATCTCAATAAGTAAATAAATGAGAGAATGGGAAGACTGTAACATACAAATAGGCGGACAATATAACCGATACGATAAAGTTTTCTGGCATCGTTCGGAACCCAAAAAACGAAAGAAAAAAACATAACACCATGAAAAAAAAATTAGATAAATCATTGCAACCAAAAATAAAATAATTCTCCACTTCCGAATTTTTAGAAAGCATCTTGTTGACCTTCCTCACTCCGAGAAACTGCGGTTTCGTGCATTTTTCGACCCTTCGGTGCTCGAGTTTCGACCAAAAAACATTTTCATCGCAATAACCATCACATACCATTAAAAAATCTTGTTTTCACGACGGATGAATGATTATCGTGTATCTTCAACTTCAGCTAGTATCCCATTTTTTTCGTCCTTCCATTACTCGAGCGCTCATTGAATTTTTTTTCAATTCATTTCACGGTGCAACTGACGGAAGACGAGTAGCTGGCTCTTTTAATTTGCGGATTTTTTGTATTTTCGTTTCTTTTTCTTCTTTGGATCGGTGAAAGAGTTAGCTTGGAAAAGTTTCCCCGTCTGTACGATACGTATATGTATAATACGTATGTATTTATATATTTATATATATATTGTGCCTGTGGCTAGGTGCAGTAGCTGATACTGGAGATATTCTTGGTTCTAAAATTCCCGAATAGGTCGAGAGAGTTTTCTCGTAGAAGTAAATATATACTAGTAACATTTGGATATATATATATATATATATCCGACAGCACACAGCAAACTGAAGAGACGCGGGTTGCAAGGGTCGAGCGAGCTTTTCAAGAGTTTTCGAAAGCGAGCGTAATATCGCGGTGAGAGCAAGAAGATGAGCGGAGGCTGCAGACAAGTACGAGGATGATATTATGAGGTAGTGGCCGTGCGTATGTGTCGGTACGGAGGAACAACGAAGGAAAAGCTGTTGGATAGAATAGAAAATGGGCAAAGCACAACCGACACTGCAACGATTTTGCTGAAGTTGGCACCGAAGGAAAATGGAAGCTCGAGAACGTTGCAAAGCTCGCGCGTAGGATATCTTTAAAAGAGAACGACACACGTGCTTCCACGTGTAATCCTGGCAATATGAAGCCGTGGCACAAGAGAGTGAGGGGTCGAACAGCCACGGTTACGAGCGACAAGCTGAATGAATAATCGTCAAAGCTCGTGACGACCGAATGACACGAAGCCGAACGTGACGGGTGCGATGCGGGATAGAAAATCCGAGAATAAGGGTGGAAAGAGGCTTCTTTGAGAGTTTGATAACCGTTTCGGATATGAAGAAGCGAACCTGTGTGCCTCATTTCCGCTTGAGAGAAGCAATTCTGAACGAGAACGCAATTTCCATATCGTGACTGACTTGGAAGCTTGCGGGAGTCTGCAGGGTCGTTCCACCGGTGATAAATTTCCATGGTCGGCCTAATGACGTACTATACCGTCATCTAACCGTTAATGCGTTACTGCGTTTTTATTATTGATGAACACAATTTCTTTGGGTAAGACATTTTTTTTACAATAAATAAGAAGAGTAAAATAATAAATATGAAATTGCGAATGCCGATATCGATGGGTGTGTGCGGTCGGTGTGCATCGTCGGCCGTTTTCAAAGTGAAACAGCCTTCCTGGGGACCACTACTGGGATGGGATACCGCTTAGCCGCGCACCGGTTAGCGGATGAATCGGCGAGCGGTAGGCTAGTTTTTCTGAGGGTGTGGTGTCTGCACTGAAGTAAGTTAATCCCGTCCGTACAGAGCCAGCTGAAGCTCTATTCGTGGTACAGTGAAGTCGACACCCAGGACAGTCCTGGATGTAGAATTTAACGCTTAAAAATTAAGACGGTTGGTTATGTTAAAAAACATTTTTTCGTTTCGAAACAAAGCATCACACACTTGTGTAGCTCTGCATCAGTGACGGAACATGTAAAGTATTTTGCTTCGCTCATTTCCGGTTCGCAACAAAGGCAATCATAAGTGATTGGCAGGAAAAATAGAAGCGAAACAGACATACATATCATGCAGTTATGTGTAACAAATCATTTGTAGTGCAGTACTATTCTCGTTAGTGCCTTTCAAAGGCACTGTCTCCATCGGCTACCGATGAAGGTAACATTTTCAAGGGCTCACCCCATGCCCCTGCGCCGGCTAAAAACCCCAGTGAATCAAAAAAAATATTATAGAGGTTATATGGTGGAAAAAAAATGTAATTGTTGATCCTACATTTTTTATTAACTTTCCAACTATAAGAAAAAAATTTCGTTTTTTTTGTATATTAACATTTTTTTCGCGACTTTAAATGGATTTCTGATGAAAACCGTGGTCGACATCATAACTTTATTAAAAATTATCCAATCTACAAAAATGATGAAGAATTTAGTAAAATAATATAGTAGTAATACTCTCACGTTGCGAATTATTCGATTTTTTGGTTGGACAATTACTTATAAATTATTAAACACTCATTTTCTTTATTGCACACTAAAGTTTGGAATACTGTAATTTCTTCGTTCTTGAGAAATTCCCTCTGTCAGACTATTACTACTAAATTATTTCACTAGATCATTTTTTGTTTTTGCAAATTTGAAAATTTCAGGTGAAGTCGAGCATGGATTTCATTGGGGAAGAAAATTTTTTTCTCTTTTAGTCGAAAAATTGGTACAACATGTGGAACGATGAATTACATTTTTTTACCACATAACTTCAATAACAATTTTTCAAATTACTCGGATTTCAGAGCGCGCAGTCATGTGAGCCCTTAATTGTCACAAAAACGATCTTGATCAAGAAAGATTATTGTCGGATCGCAAACATTTTTTAGACCTAACGAAACGCAATGAAACAGAAGTTAAAATCTCGGGAGCAATTGTCGAATTTTTACAAGCAAACGAATAGTGTGTGCAACTTGTACCTGAATTGGCGCGCTTTATTTGATTGCTACTAACAATTCGCGGATCGAAGAGAAAACGTACTCGCGATCTTCTGTGCTCCAAAAACACCTCAACGATATCGCAATTTTGTATGTTTATGCGGAGATGATTGATAGTTTAGATCAGTGATGGGCAAATTTGGACTTGAGGAGTGCCGAAGTTCAAAGTCCGGATGGACGTCGGACTTGGCAACCGTGGGAGTCCAAAGTCCGAAAAGATTTCTAATTATTATATTATATTATATGTCAGTCGATCAAATAAAATGAAAATACACAAATAACGAATGCGAAGAAAGACACGTTTACAAATTCCGGATATTCTTCGAATATAAATCTAAGAGATATAAGAAAATGATTGCTCATACATTGAAAATTCATCACAAAAAGAATCGACTTGTATTTTTTTCCATTTTCATTTACAGATAGTTGCAGGTGTTTTTAATCATTGCAAAGGTGAAAGTACAAAGTTTATATTTATTCTGGACTTGGAAACGTAGGAGTACAAAGTACATTTGTATTGTAGATTCGGTCCACGTGGGATCATATACAACATTTGTATTTTGGCCTCGGCGAACGTCGGAGTCCGGATTCCATTCGGACTTTAGACTCCGACGGTTGTCAAGTCCGAAATCCTTTCGGACTTTGGACTCTCACGGTTGCCAAGTCAGAAGTCCATCGGGACTTTGGGCTCCCACGGTTGCCAAGTACGAAGTCCTTTCGGACTTTGGACTCCCACAGTTGCCAAGTACGAAGTCCATCCGGACTTTGGACTCCGACGGTTGCCAAGTCCGGAGTCCGTTCGAACTTTTGACTCCCACGGGACTTCAAGTACAAATGTACTTCAGGGCTGCCCAACACTGGTCTACATATGGATTATTAAGGGAATTCATCGCAAAAAATTCAAAAAGAACTGCAAATCTTTCAGGTGCGAAATAATCAATCTAGCGATTATACGTGTAATTTTTCAATTCACAATAAATATCAGTTTTATATATATGTGTAAAGTTCCTTCATTCTAATTTTACATCTACCCTTTTTTTTCTTCACCGTCATTATCCCCTTACCCCCACCCTTTTACTCCATACCCGGGTTCAATCTCTTCCGCCGCCCCTGCGCGCACACACCGGAAAATCAGAAAGAATAAAGGGCCGTCTCCAGCTGCACGAGGTTTCCGCAGATTCCCCGCAACCACGACGAATGCGTGACAACCGTGGCTAAGTCGCTTGCGCACACATTGAAGTTAGGTTAGCTTAGCGACGTGCGGGTAAGGGGTGATAGGAGGCAGTAGAAAAACTGAGAAATGTTGAGAAGGGTCGTAATAACCCGAAAGGGTATGCCCAGAGAGTCTTTTAAACGGCGATGGTCAAGCCATTTTTTAGGATAATGGGGTTTCACCAATACCCGTAGAAGCCGGAAACCGAACCGGAAAGTCATGGCAAATTGGGATTTTAGATTGCAAAGTAAAAAATGGAGACGGATGAATAACTCTTGATTTTTCAGCTACCATCATCCCGCGATACATATATTTTTCTAATTTAAACAAGAGCTATCGAAAATGGACCATCGGGTGGACGAATATTTTAATATTTTCTAGCATACGTGACACAAACTTCGAGAACATTTTCGTAAATTTGTTCATCGTTCGTCACGGATAGTATCGCGAGTATGATAAAAGACTAGCGCGGTTATCCCGCTATATCGATTCGGGAAAAAAACAAAAAAACAAAAAAAACGTGAACCAAGCTCTGTCCGGTGACTGTCCCCGCCGATCCATAAAACCTTGTTGTTTGGCGAATGTGCAGATTTTCTCGAATGTCCATTTCGATTTGTCGGGCGAATTTCCGTTACACCACGGGTACTGCTGCTGCTGCTAGCGGTAGTGTTGGTGGTGGTAGTAGTACTTCTGTTTTTGGACAGAAATCGGAAGAGAGAGGAGAGAGAAAGAGAGAACGAGAGAAAGACAAAGAGAGAGAGGGAGAAGGAGAGAGAAAGAGGGAGAAGGAGAAAGAGGCAGAGAGCGAGAGAGAGGGAGAAGGAGAGAGAGAGAGAGAGAGAGAGAGAGAGCGGAAGAAGGAGAGAGAGAGAGAGAGAGAGAGGAGAGAGAGAAGGAGAGGGCAAGAGGAACAGAAGGAAGGACAGAGAATGAGAGAGAACCGTAAAAGCGCACGAATCGTGCACATACTCGGAGCTCGAAACTACAATCACCACAGCAGTGCTCAGCAACATCAGCGTAGCTCGAATCGAGTACAATTTTAGATTTCCACAATGACGCATGTGCGTAACACGTGTCGTCGCATCCATTTCGATGGATAGAGTACGAAAATTTATACGGCTGAAGGTCTTGTGAAAATCGTGGTTGGACCAACGCTGCGAAATGCAAGATCGTTCTAAATTTCCGTCCGCGCTTCCGTGCGGTCGTTGCAACGTCACAATGCACCGTGTAACCGAGCTTTCACGGCCACCTTTGTTTTATCAACTTCATCGGGGCCGCGTCCATGCATTTCCGATTTGTCGACAATGGCTATTTCGTTCGATGGTCCGCGGGGCATCGTCCGGATGATGCGGGACGTCACGAGTGTGGGTGTGCGTGCTTGTGGGTCTGTGGGTCGTCGAGGTGCGAGGAGTGCTCATCAAACACGATGTGGAAAAGGTTTCGGACGTGCCGAGAGAAACAACGAAAAGACGGAACGAGAGTAACAATGTTCGCGGCTTGTTCGAACAATCGAATCGAAACGTTTGCCGTTTCGGTTATTTGTCGATATGACGTCGAAAGGATTTTCGATGAGTTAACGTGATATTAGGTTGTACTTAGATCGTAGAATATGAGCGATTTGGTTATGTTTATCGACGCGGGGGAAATGGATAAAGTCGATAACTAGCTCGTGTACATTATTTTTTTTTAGTTTTGATATACTTTTTCATCACTATGTCGTTTTTATTGTTACATATTGTTTTTTATTACATTGTTTATTATTATTATTTTTTTTGAATAATATTTTAAATCGTTAAATGTTTTGTTATTATATGATATTTTTATTTTCTGCATTGTAATTAATTGTTTGACGACTGCGCTCGTTAAAATAATTGATTCGACTATCACGACTTGCCTCGACTTGAGAATCTCTCGTGCTTTAATTATTTAAGAATTTCTTTTATTATTATAATTATCTATATACCTAATTATATATATTATATATATATATTATATCATTATATATTATCTTATTATATATTTATTATTATTATACCTCGTTCAATAAGGTTCGACGTTTTTTTTAGTTTGCTTTTTTTCAGCAACTTGTTTGTTTTTTGGCTAACCATAAGGATCATATTCCGATCGAAAGCTCTATTTTTGTTTTCTGATTCGAATACTAGCATTTTTCGCTTAATTGAATTTCAGCTTATTTCGAATGTAGTTCACTTTTTTATTTATTTTTTTCAATAAAATTTATGCATGCAATAAAACGTGGAAACTTATTGGACGACTCTACGGTTTCCTCGCCTTTCACGAAATGCCAAGTTTATCATAAAACTTGGATGCGAACGATTCACGTTTATAATCCCGTCGGAAAATGTCAATCGTCCTAATTTCCTCGCGCTCGCACCTGCGTTACGAAAACCGTAAGACGAATTCGCGAAGTCATTTTTCATCCGAAATAATCCGACGGACCGCGCCCGTGGCTAGCCGCATCGTTAATCCAATCTCCGAAATGCCCTTTGCATCACGAAAAGGGACAGAAGGAAGAAGCCACGAGAAATACTGACGAGATAATCGCGGAGCTTGTGCAAAACGCGAGATCATACAGCAAATAAATTTATTGTTATGAAAAAGCATTATTCGTTCGCAACTGCAAATACGGATACGTATAAATGAGAAAGTTAATATGAAATTTAATTAACGTATTTACACGCATACAGAAATTAATTGAAATTCGACAATGCATTTTGTGTTTTAACGATATAATTGGTCAACAGCGATAAGCTATGAAAATAAATGTTTAATTATAAATAACGAAAATTCAAATAAGCTCTTTATATTCGAGAAAAAAAAGAAACATTTTTTCCTCATCAAATTTCTTTAAAAAAAATCATTGCGAACGAAAAAATTGTGGACGAATTGGACTTTTCGATTCATTGCTCATTCAACATGAACGATAAAGAAACGAATGAGAAAGTTAATATGAAATTTAATTAACGTATTCACACGCATACAGAAATTAATTGAAATACGACAATGCATTTTGTGTTTTATCGATATAATTGCTCAACAGCGATAAGCTATGAAAACAAATGCTTAATTATAAATAACGAAAATTCAAATAAGCTCTTTATATTCGGGAAAAAAAAGAAATATTTTTTCCTCATCAAATTTCTTTAAAAAAAATCATTGCGAACGAAAAAATTGTCGACGAGTTGCACTTTTCGATCCATTGCTCATTCGACATGAACGATAAAGAACCGAATTCGACGATGCAACGCTCGTTCGCCGAAACGCATGACCACAGTGAAATAAAGAACGAATGCACACAAATTTTTCAAGACCGTTCGCCCGAACATTTTCCCACGTCACTGGGTTAGACAATACGTTGGAAAATGGCTGACAGACGTGACCGAATACCGTCGGAACACGGAAAACCCGCAACTTTTACGTCACGACGTGAACCTCACGTATTCCAGAAAATACCCAAAAAAAAAAAAGAAGAAAAACCGAACGAAAAAAACCTCATCGTATCGGAAAGAATTGAAAATAAAATATGGTGGGAGAAAAATAGACGCTAGGTTTTGAGTTTCGACGGCATTGTGTTCGCAGTCGCGTACGTTGGAATTTTTGAAGTATGAACTGTCGCTCGTTTTCGCCGTTGCGACGAAATTTTTCGGTCCGGCCGACCCTATTCCGAGTTTGCCAACAGG
Organism: Sussaba pulchella; assembly: GCA_963971145.1. Classification (NCBI taxonomy): domain Eukaryota; kingdom Metazoa; phylum Arthropoda; class Insecta; order Hymenoptera; family Ichneumonidae; genus Sussaba; species Sussaba pulchella. The sequence goes on from OZ020170.1 coordinate 7,461,292, forward strand.
CTTTAAAAACAGGAAAATACTCGAAGCTGCATTTCGACGTAACCATCGATACGAAATATCGGGACGTAAAGCCTAATAAAAAAAAAAAAGAAAAAAAAATAACGGCAATGTCGAAAAAATAAATAATACAGCTAACTACTTGAGGATAAATCCCGCGAAATTACACGAAAAGACAGAAGGCGTCATAATTCGGTTGTGATAATTTCGAGCTGCTACTCCGTTCATCCAACGATTTATAATTCCGCGGAGAACGAAAAAAAAAATAATAATAATAATAATTCTACAATGCTGTATATAACGAAGAGAACGAAGTCGCTCGTCGAGTTGAGAGCTTCGACGCAATCTTCTTCATTTAAACCACCTCGGCATTAATCGTTTTATTCCCGAGCTTCCGGATGTTCCGTCATCAGCGAGCAACGACCGAGCGGCGAATCTTCAGACGACGTGCAATCTCGAGACTCAGATCCGGACCAGATTTTGAATGTCGAGCTTGAATCCCAAATTCGAATAACGGCGATGAGCGAGCAGGGTGACGGCTCGAGAAAAACTTGGTAAGCAAAAGCGCGCACTCCGCGTCGTGGAAAACGTTCCTCGGGCAAAGGGACGAATACGCGCCGAAGGGGTTTACCCGCTCGAGGGGTTTGGGATGAACGAATCAACTCGGAAATGCGGGCGGGAGGAAGCCGGATAATTAGAAAGTTTATCCGGAAAAGATCGGCGCCGGGCAATCTTATTCGCATCAATTATTTTCCGTCAGCCGGACGGAGACGGCGAACGTGGGAGAGACGACGACTTGTGGAAAGTGAGCGGAGGGCATCGGATTAGGTCTTTCACGTGACGCTGTTACAGCCTCGAGACCGAGCGGCTGCCCTCCGGACATCCGACGGAGTGCAATTCCGTTGAGAAAAAAAAATTCACGATGATCAAAGTGAGAAAATTTCTAAGAGGTTCCGCGACTTTAATTCTTCCTTACTTTTATTATTTTTTTTTTAAATCGATGCATTGCGCTTCGATTTCACGGGGGTGTACGACGATTATGAAGGATAATAGATCGATGGAATACTTCAATAAAATCTCGGAAATTTACGGTACTCAGAAATTTGGGAATATTATGAAATATCAGAAATACGGAAATACGAGTATTTCTGATTTTTCATAATATTCCTAAATTATTATTATATATTAAGGAATACTATGAAAAATCAGAAATACTGAAATACGGGAATTTCTGATTTTTTATAATATTCCCAAATTTCTGAGTACCGTAAATTTGTGAGGTCCATCACGAAATTTATACAGTAGCTTCATAATAATCATGGTAAGATTACAAAAAATTGGGACCAAAACAAAAATAGCTCTTTTCGAGATATGAAGTTTTTTGTGTTCTTTTGCCTCAAAACATAAGAAAACACTTTTGATGCTGAGGTCTCATAATTTTATCTGAAAGAACGGGAAAATTCCGTTCCAAAACACTCGTGACAACATCAATTCAATTCAGAAATAAAGACTCAACTCTCCTCGAAACCTTCGAAAGTAGTAAAAATACCAATTACAGAAGTATAGTGAGAAATAAACCTAGAGGCCTAAGATTTGGAGTCAACCACTATTTCTCGTCATACTTCAACTCCTTTAAATTTCGAGAGAATAAAAAAACATCGGTTGAAGAGGGGGTTCGGATCGTATGGAATACCCCTTACATAGGTTTATATCGGATATGTATTTGATAAATTCTGCGCAAATAAATATTAACATATATCCATATGTTATTTCTTCGCAATTTTGCAATTCCACTGCAATTCCGTCGAGGGGAAAAAATTCACGATGAGCAAAGTAAGAAAACTTCTAAGAGGTTCCACGACTTTATTTCTTCCTTCCTTTTATTCTTTTTTTTTCAATCGATGCATGGCGCTTCGATCTTAGGGGGGTGTACGACGATTATGAAGAATAATAGGTTAAGGGCGTTGGTAAAGTTAATTTGATATAAAAAAAAAAAAGTATATTTTCGATCATTTTTTTTTGACGACACAGGTAATATACATTTATTTATATAATAACTACTCAATAAAGTAACATTTAGGTATATTATAAAAATTTCTATAAAATTTATAGATTCATAAATTTATAATTTATAAAAATATTCTATAAAATTTTCGTTAACTTCCATGAAAAAATCGAAATGGACGTCTCAAAAAAAAAGTTTTATTGCAGTGCCCCTCATAAATCATCACTGGATTATCTGAGATCGAAAAAGGGAAATGATTTTATAACATGATAAGTTTCTGCAGATAACAACGTCGAGTTTTAATTATTTTTTTATTTTAACGTATTTTAAAATGGGAACATTTTCAATTTTTTCAAATAAAAAATCAGTATTTTGACTGTTAAGCTCTGTAAAAAATTGAAAAATCGATTTTGGAAAAAATACTTGGCGTTGTTACCTGCAGAAACTTATCACCTCATAAAATCATTTTGGGTTTTTGATCTCAGATAATCGAGTGATGAGTTATGAGGGGCACCGTAATAAAACTTTTTTTTGGGACGTCCGCGGAGGTTCACCGTCGATAACTCATTTTTTCATAAAAATTGATGAAAATTGTATAAAATATTCTTCAAATGTTATTCTATTAAGTAGTTATTATAGAAATAAATGTACATTAACTGTGTCGTCAAAAAAAATTATCGAAAATATGCTATTTTTATATCGCATTAACCTTACCCGCCCCCCCCCCCCCTTAAAATACGTCAATAAAAGATGAAGAGAATAAAAACGAAAAATAAACATCACGATTGGATCTAAATAATAGTGACAAGTTATATGTAATTGTACACAATGATATCGGTTCATATCAGATATGTCGTTGAAAAATTCTGCGCAAATCTATATTTACATATATCCATAGTAAAATAGTTTCAACCGACATACCGATTCGATTCTACCTCAAACCAAATACACCCAGGTTCTCCAACCGAGCGAATTTTTTCCGAAGCACGTAACCGTCGTTCCCTCAATATTCAATTCCTGGAAATTTGAGATTTCATCTAAGGATGAATTTTATTTTCTCCGAATTTTCAAGAAACGGACTTCGGGGATTTAACGTTTCCAAATCTCCGTCCGTATTACAAAAGCAGAAGAGTTGAGTTGCGAGAGACTAGTAACACGCGAGAATCTCGCAATTCTCGTGAGTCGGAAAAGGATTTATTGTCTCGAAGGATATGCCGTTGAGCGCTCTGGTAGTGCTCGCGAGTTTCCGTTGT